>CM060845.1:21717500-22917500 GCA_030762175.1 Metallyticus violacea
ATTTACTCAACGAAAAAGAACCTCAAGCTTGAAAGAAGAGGCCTCTGAGCAAAATTTACCGGCCATTTCACGCCTTGAATTGAATGGGGCGCTGATAACCTGAGATGTAAGGGGCGTCCGTGAGTAAAAGAAATAAACAACTAAAAGCTTTAGGTTTAACCATTCAAAATTTCCAAATTTCACTTTGGTATTCCCTTAAAAGTATATTATTTAAACTAATATAACTAATATACAATCTGAAAAATTACTTAGTTTGGTATATGAAACGGCAATTTTAATTTTTTTTCTAGTGCGTGTAGGTCATCGTATGCCGTACTACTGCTATTCAGTTGTTTTGTGCAGCCCAGTGTTCAGTGCCAGTTGGTTCCAGCTTGTGTAGCGGCTAATGCTTGCGCCGACCTACCTTGGGGTAAGTTTGTGGCACCACATAATATCATTTAATTTTTCATTTCGAGAGCTTTCTACAGATGTTGAAAGATGAGGTGTAGAGCAAGAGTTAATATGATATGGTTATTATTTCCGGGGTATGAGAGATGGCAGCAAAGTTTGCACGGAACACGGAAAAACGTGACGGATTTTGAGATCCGCGGCTATCCGGGAGGTCAATATCTCGGTCACACACAGCTGCTGTTGATATTCATGAAGGGTTCCGCCGCTTGATGCATACAGATACTCCGGCACTTTCTCTTTCAATTCCTCAACCCTAACTAACAGCGGAGGAGGTAACGAACTGTCTGCAAACGAAACTTCCGGAGCAGAGATAATGACAAAACGGCACAAATGCCATTGGTTGTAAAACATAAAACCCCTTAAGTGTTGATTTATTGTGAAACACAAGTATACAAGTGAGCGAAGCCAATCATTCCTTACACTCTGAATTCTTCTTCCATCTTTTATGAACAAAAAATAGTGCCAGTCATGGTGCATATGATAGATGCGGTAGCAATACGTCTTCCCAGCGTTTGACTGTGAACTTAAACTTAATATGCTTTTATTAATTAAATTAAATAAGGCTTTCCGTAGGCTATGCCTTCTAAAACCCCCAAAGTTTGGCATATTCACACAAAGCATTGTTTCTATAATGATGGCAAAATGTTATACAAGAGAAAATATTCAACTTATCCATTAATGATCGCCATAATTGTTAACACACTTTTTTCACTATGACACAAGATGGCGACAAATATTTTTCAGAGAGGGAGGGAACTAGAGTACCATTGAACAGTCTTTCTCGTCGCTTCAGCCCTGTCAATGTGGTATTCTTGATACTTTCTGAAAATGTCCGGAAATTGAATATTGTATGGAAATTAGTGGACAATCAAATTTTCCAGTGAAACCAGTTCAAGTCTCTCATATTACTTTGGCAGCGTGAGCCGGACCACTGTCACCCGTTTCATAATTAACGTATGTATGGACACATAGCTTAAAATCCTGACGCCACACACTTCATTTCCCTTGATATCTGAAATTTTGTTGCCTTATTTTGAAACGCTTATAGCCTTCTGTTCATCAACGAGGCTAATGTCAAACTGTGAAGCAATTTGTATTATTATTATTATTATTATTATTATTATTATTATTATTATTATTATTACCGCATTCTTTCGAACAACAGCGCCAATATGCCATAAAGAATGGCCATACTTTTATTTTCTGGCGCTAAAATGTAAATTTACAATAGTTTGTTAGGTAAGTACGCAATGTATAAGCGGTACTCTTTTACTTGTCACTTCCGGTTTCCACCGTAAGGAGTGTGCAAATCGAGGCATGTTCAGTTCCGCCTGCAGGAAAATGTAGACCGCCACGGGTGGCCGAGGTCATTAAGGCGCGGACTTGTGAGTGAGTGATCTGGGGTTCGAGTCCCACCAGGACCGTCCTCCCTAATTGAGGTTTTTTACAGGTTTTCCTCAGTCCTCATAAATGGCAAATGTCGGGGAGGTACCCTAAACTTAGGCCTGGAAAGCTTCCTTGCTTTAAAAAATATCTTTTCCATCTCATATATCATCAGTGTCACCGCCTGTGGTGCCTCAGTAGTAAAAACGGGCGTTAAACACAATTCAAAAAAAAAAAAAATTCAAAAAAGGAAAATGTAGGCTACACGCGACGAATAATATGCTGCTCTAAAATTCTGCTTTCGTCTGAATAGTTAAAGAGCACACATACATACACAATTTCTAAGCATGTTTATTATTGCAATAATTTCAGCTGAAAAACTTTCTTACAGGGTCATTTAACGTTTTGCAAATCACGCACCCTCTGAGAGGGCAATAACGTGTATTTACATAGCGACTGATTAGATTTTCACTTTACCTAAGTTAATTTACTATAACATTCGGCTTAATAAAATAACGGTGTACTTTCACAACAGACTTTTTTAGAAGTTTATGTATTTGTATTGTGCTATAAGATCTTAAGGCTAAGCTAATATAGTGTTAAAGTATAGCTTTGTAATATCATGCTTTTACGAACAGCTTCAAAGCTGGTAAATAAAGCTAGTCATGGAAGGAAGCTTAGGAAAAGAGCCAAAAGTTAATCTCTTCAAACAGTAGAGCTAAAGCAGCTTATCGAAATTATTTTGCAGTTGCACGAAAAAAAAAAAACCATGCTGGATTATTGCAGATTCCGCTAGCTGAGCTTCTCTTATCAGTCGGTGCCTAGGTAAACAGATGACAGCAATCAGGCGTAGACTGTGCTCCAGAAATCGCAGTTTGATGGCGCTGTTTGGAAAGGTGCCAGCCAATCGCCTTAGATTCGCGAGCTAAAGAGGGGCGGGGGTGAGGTGGAATGGGGAGATATGTGCTGGGATAGTTCTATTTAAACATGTGGGTCGTAGCCATAACACTTTCCTACAGACATGCATGCCAAAAACACCATAAGGGATGGAAAAGGAAAGGAAGGAGGAAGTAGAAAAGTTTAGAAAGAACAGAAATTAACAATAAGGTAGTTAAGAGGATTAGAACAACAATAATCAAGTTTTGTTTATGGAATTCAATGTGGGGAGTATGAAGAAAATGAGGAGGTATTCGAAAATGAAGAGGAAAAGATAGATTGAGAAATTTGAAATAAGAGAAAGAAAATAGGAGGGAAGCAGAAATGAAAAAATAAGGAGAAGGAATAAAATAAAAGCAAGGTAAAATGAAACAAAAGGATATAATAGATGGTAATGATAGGTAACGATGAAAGAACAAAGTGAAGAATGCGAAAAGCAGCAAAGAAAGCGACATAAGGATGAAGAAGAAGAAAAGAGAAGAGAAACAGCATTAAAAAAATAAGGACAGAGGACAGGGGATAAAAAAAAATAAAAGAAAGAAAACGAGTCCTAAAAGAAACAAAGGAACGTGCTGAGGCAAGGCTGGGTTAAAACTTCTAGCTCTGAAAAGCTCTGCAAAGACCGTAATCCTGATGTGGGTGGTGTTAAAGTTTCCAAGACAACGGCAGTTTTGAGCTACATTTTTATATGAGTGGTCTATTTGCTATTTTTGACATATAGCGGCATCAGGTCGTGCCAAAATATTTTATTTGAAAAAAAAATACATCAAATCAAAAACAAACTACTCTTAAAAACACAGTCTGTTACATATTACAGAGACACAGCAACCAAATTTGACCTGACAGCTTCGATTTGGAGGCAAAAATCTCCTGATAAGAGTTTCCCGTTTCAGATGCATTACATGCTCTCCTTTTGGAAAAGCTAAATAATCCATAGTTGTATGTCACATTATCTAGACTGTATTGTGGATGAGGCATAATTTCTATTCCACTTAATACCATAATTATTTAAACTATAATAATCTTGCATTATGTGCTGAAATATTGTGTTATTGAAGGGGAGCGCATTGTTTAATAATTAAAGCAGATTAGCAACGTTTCAAAATATCGTGCGTTTGATCGAACTGTTCGGTTTGGAATTATGCATTTGGAACCAATTGTAAGTGCGCAATATCCTGATAATTCCACCAAACACACAGCACCTTCCTTCGTCAGTCAATACCTTTTCTAATGTTTGAGATCTCTGGGATTTTTATTCTGTGAAATGCTGTCAATTTGTTGTTACTGTTTAGCAACCGAAGTCGATTTGACCCGTATGACTTAACAAAGCACAGGCGCATCGATGAGATGATGTGGCCAAAATACCCCTTGGAAACCCCACAAAAGACGAATGTATTCTGATATAGGATTTTTGCCCTACAAAGGAAAAATTATTTTTCTACGTCAACCTGACAAGAAAATATCTTAAATAATCCGTGCCGAAGATCTTCAAGAAAGCAATTTCAGTTAGCGTTGCTCACTGTTGGCCGGGAGACCCGGATTCGATTTCCAGTACCTGATTAGAATATTTTCTAAGTTAGGAAGGTCTGGAACGGGGTCCACCAAGCCTCGTGAGGACAATTGGAAAAGTCAGCCTGATGGAGAGGTGGCGTTCTTCGATCACAAAATCTGTGGGGTGCCAGCATGTTCATCACATGCCCCCCCCCCCCCTGCAATACTGCCCTCTATCAATGAAGTCGTAAGACGGAGATTGGGGAAGCAGAGGTCGCAGCGGCACGCCAAGGCTCACCTGGTGCTGTAGTGTTAAATGAAAATAAGAAGACCTACAACATTAAAATTTTTTAGTTTTTAAAGTATTGTTTTAAATGCTATTGCATTTAATACTATATTGAAGTGGTTGGTGTGGTACTACTGTTCGTAACTTCGGTTTTGTATGACGCAATTCCTGTGCTTAAGGTGCATTATTACATTTGTATAAAATGACGTAAAACAGCGAATGTGGTGTATGTCGATATAATTTTTAATTTTTTTTCCTAATGACGTTGAAATATAGCAATATTTTTATGTGATCAGCCTTCCGTTGTGTAATAAGTAGTATAAAACAGTGAAGTAAGTATATTATATATTTTTATATTCAGATGTATGGTAGATTATATATTTTTTCCAAATTAAATTTTTTGTGTGAATTTGTAGCTGCAGCAATCTTTAATGATCGCTGCTATTGATTTCCTTTATTTACAGACGATCTTTAACATCTCAGGTCATCAGCGTCCCATTCAATTCAGGGCATGAAACGGCCGATAAATTTTGCTCAGAGGCCTTTTTTTTCAAGCTTGAGGTTCTTTTACGCGTCATAAATCCATAAATCCAAACACGGGACCGAAGGCTTTACTTGCGTTCCGAAGCAAGCCTTACTTAGAATTTTTATACCCGAAAAAATCCATCGATCCTGGCCGGGATTGAACTCGCAATCTTGGGTCTGCGAGGCAAGTTAGATTACCACTATACCACCAGGACGGACATTTATAATAAATTTATAATAAATGCATCTATGTACACATTACAAGTATATTTTATGCATGGATTGCAGACCGTACATGTTTAAGTATGATACACAATTAGAAAGCAGAACAAATAATAATAAAAATAAAACAATATTAATAATAAATAAATAAACATTAAAATTGGGGAAACGATCGAAAATAATTAACACAAAGTTTAAAGATGTTTTAAAAAATAGAAAAATATAGATGTAAACTAATCACTCGTTCTGTAATAACTAAAGACAAAATATCTTTAAGGTGGCGTAATAAATCAGTCTATTGCCGTTTCACTGTTGAAATATCAACCTCCCATGATTTATAAGGTTGTCAAACAAAAGTCTAAACGTGGAACTTTCGGAGAACCAACTGCTGTGCAATTTTAAGGTCAGTTGGTACGTGCAAAAGCTATACAGAGAAAAAGCCATCTTTATTCTGGACGGCAGCTTCTCTTTTGTTTGGAGGCCACCCTCTTTTGTGAAGGATAAGTCGGTGTTTCTGCCCCATAAACGTCCGATAGGAGAATGTAATGGAAAAGGGCCAACTTCGGTATAAAGGTGGAGGAATTTTATGAGATGCATTCCCAACGAGATAATACGGTTCGCAATTCCAATGCTGCCAACGAAGTCTTTTTACGCTCCCGCAACTGCAGGTATTTCATGGATTCATATGAAATATGTATATCCCAGAGGGCAACATGTAAAATTTACTTTGTCTCGTTCTGAATAGATTTGAGTACCCTTAACAGATATTCAGAAATTAAAAATTTAAAATGTTATTGCATTGGCTTAGCTAATACTGTTTTTTTTAATAGTGTTTAACGCCCGTTTTTACTACGGAGGCACCAAAGGCGATACCTACCTAATATAGCAGTGCTACAGTGTAACATGCTTTTCATGACCTTGAGCATAAAAGTCAACCGATATGAACTTGGACATCAAGAAAGCTTACAAATTAGAATTCCCTTGAAAAACTTTATATATACATATACCGGGTGTTTCACCTAACTCTGCGACCTCAAATATTTTGGAAATGAAACAAGATATGAAAAATCTGGTTGCGTAGGAATGTACCCATGTCAGGGGCTCACACAATGAGAGAGTATGCACAATTCCGGAAAAAAATTCTAGCTAACGGAAAACTAGGGGTCCAATTAGTGATATAGAATTGGTTTTACTTTCCTAAACAAAATTACTAGTTGATTCATGTTTGTAAATTATATCGAGCACAGAAAATGCACTCACAAATAATCAGTAACGTCCTATCTGATGTCACTTCAGCAGGTGTTCAAAGTGACCACCGTTTGCATCAGTACACTTGTGGAACGGTAAACAAGTGAGCGTTGCACAGAGTGTAGTGTTTCTACAACATTGCCGCACTCGCCAAAGTAACGTGCTGTTTCATGCTCTCCAGTGTCGTTGAAACTTCCTGATACACTCTATCTTTCACTGCGCCCCAGAGAAAGTAATCTAATGGCGTCTATCAGAGCACCGAGCTAGTTAACGCTCTATATCCGCTCTGATTAAAGTTCTGCGTCAATAGAAATTGCATTAGATGTTGGTTTAGCATTTGAATACCTGAGAGATGTTTGTTATATGATGAGGTTAAACAGCACGAGTTACTCAGTACTTGAGTGGCCACTTCTCGTTTTAGTGTGATAGTGATGCCTCTAAAAGTGGTCCCACCTGAAAATTGGAGCAGAGTCAAACAAACGGGCCTCAACAATATTTCTGTATTGTTATCGATACACCCGAACATGTTTCATTCGAATTTCCTAAATACTAGTCAATTCCAGGTGCAGAAAGATGACTATTTACCGGGATATACATTTGGGACATCATGATTTTGCCATTGAACGATTTAACAGATAAAATGTAATGGAAAATGGAAAAAAGAGTATATAAACAATAAAAATCAAGTAAGATAGAAAAATACGACAATCAGAAACCATATATTCCCCTAGAAGATCCCAGAGAATCGGAGAAAGGCAAGAAAAATATATACAAGAAGAGTTTAGTTCAAAGACAAGAAGATGAAGACAATACCCAACCTGATCAGAAGAAGGGAGCAGAACTAACAGAAGAGAAAAATAATGGTAGTGTTCGGGCGGAAAGGAAGCAGCTAGAGAAGAGGTAGACCGAGAACAAAAGAAGGAAAATACAAGATACAGATAAAATTTGAAAATCAGAAGAAGGAACTGCACTGTCAGGTATAATTGATGCTTGAGAACCGCAGCAACCTCATTGATGCCTGAAATTCCGGTGGGATAGCGAGCTTCGGCAGAAATGAAGATTTAAATGTTAAATTGCATATGTATTAATTGTTATTGTAATTTTTGCTACTGTGTACAATAGCAATTGTATGTACCGAGTTTAAATAGCCGGAGTGTTCGATCCCAGTACCAGTTTGATAGTGGTTTAGCTTTGTTTAGTTATAGTTTAGTTATAGTATTAGTATTGCAGATTTTAAAATTTTCAGAATGTAAATTGTATAGATTGAGGAATAAATAAAAAAAAAACAATCTGGAATATTATGTCTTGATACAGAACCAAGCTATCAGGATATAAGCATTGCAGAATAAAAAAGATCTGTATTCGAAAAGACTTCTTAAGCTGTAGGTATTACACTTACTAGCCAGTGAATTCTCTGCCTGATGAAGAAAACACAAGATTTAAAAGAAAAAGATTTCCAACACAGTCACCTTGTAAATCAATACATTTATTCCAGCAACTTTCTAACTGTATAATATCGTCATTAAAATAAGATTTGTCCAAATGTGAAAAGTAAGCATTTGTCTGAGTAAAACCTCATCATATGATGTGAATCTTCGTCTACCCAGCCATTTCTTTAGGTTTGGGAACAAAAAGAAATCGCTAGGAGCCAAATAGGGCGAATGTGGAAGCACTTGGAAGCGAAGGTCATGCAATTTTGTTGCAGCAATCCCAGGCGTAAGTGAAGGCGTATTATCGCGATGAAAGAAAAATTTCTTTTTCGCAAGGTGTGGAACGTTTAGTCTGTATAGCATCCTTCAGTAAGTCCAGTAGTGAAGCGCAATACTCCCCAGTGATGATTCTGTCCTTCTGGAGATAGAATATAGCACCACACCATGAGAATCCCAGAAAACCGTAGCCATGACTTTTCCTACATGGAATCGTTTTTGCTTTCTTTGATGCTCTTTCACCTATTGTTCACCTGTTTGGACTGTTCCTTCGTCTCTGGCGTATCCATGTTTCATCTACTGTTATGAAACGTCGGAGAAACTCACTGAAGTTGAGATTAAACTAGTCTAAACTCTTGTAAATTGTTCTTTCCAATACGTTTATGGCTCATTATTAACAAACGCGTCAAAAAATTCGCGTGCATTAGTGGACATGGCCTGCCGAGGTCTTTTTAATGTCACATATCTTCAATTGGCAATCAATGAGTACGGCATTGTGAATATTTGTCACAATCTTGTCGGTTGTAGCATTTTTGGAACGCCCTGAGCTCATCATCTTGAATGGATGCACAACTTCTGCAGCCCACTTTTTAACCGTCGAATGAAGGGAAAGAATCTTTTAATGTGGAATATAACACCTTTTGTATTCCTGTTGGGGCTAAACTCTTCAAAACGTAGTATTTCAGTTTTTAAATATTTTGTAGGAAAACCTTTTAAACTACTGTGGGACCTTGCTCAAGCTATAAGTTCAGCTCTGTTGACAATTTCTCAGTCCGAGTACCGTAGTGCTTTTGACAAGTGGTTGCACCGTCTATAACTGTGTGTGTGAAGAGAGGTGGGGATAATGTTGAAGGATTGTGAGGATAAGTTTTCGAATTCAGTCCTTAGCGGTCTTTGAGGTGATATTGCAGAACCTTTTGAGTGCTCCTCGTAAGCCACGTTTAATCGATTACTGATTTTATTCCACTGATGATTACCCCTAGTCTTATCATTAATGCTTTAGCAAGCTTTTGAAAAGACCTATATGTGTATACGACTGTTTTCTGTTAACCTCTATCGATTTGATTATTTAGCTCAGATATAACAGAATAAAATACGTTACATGAAGTTTAGCCATAGAATGAGTAGATTATGAAAACCGCGTATCTATGATAACCTTGGAAAATCATCAAACGAGCTAGAATTCAGTAGGATGTTTGTATGTCGCAAGGTCCAACGCTTCACTGAGATCAGTTGATATCCGGATAGCAATGCTCTGCGAGAACCGTAGCTGTTGTCACAACAGTGGCGGCCCGTGTTGGCTAAGTTCATTTCGGAAAGAAACAGTTGTATTCCCTGAGGTAAACATATCCAGGTGATCCATACCCAGAATATTAGACAAGAGAAACACTGGAGCAAACAACTGCTAGAGCATTACATTAACAATGACTACCTGAAAGAAACTACTTTTACTGAGGAGAAGCTATTAATGTTGAAGAAAATTACAACCGTGAACATGCCTTGACTTCAGGAGAAGCTTGTGAGAGGGTCCCAAAGATTCAGGCAACCCCCACTCAGCTTCAGTAATGGTAGAATGATAATTTTTTTATATTTGGTTCATTTGCAGCCCTTCTTAACATCTCAGGTCATAAGCGTCCCATTCTATGCAGAACGTGAAATGGCCGACAAATTTTCCTTAGAGGCCTCTTCTTTCAGGCTTGAGGTTCTTTACCGTGCCGGAAATGTACCACATGGGACCCACGGCTTTACTTCCCTTCCGAAGGAAGCCATATTTTTTGAGCCCAAAAAATCCACTTGTATCTCGGGCCTGCGAGGCACGATGTTTACCACTAAATCACCTGGGTGACCCGGATAGCTATGAAAAATAATATGGAGCAAACGAAGAAGATGAAGAAGAAGGTTCAGCTACTGGTAGGCTCGTGTCAATCCGTTGAGATTTTTCTTGGGTATTACTTTTCCTAAAAGAGAGTGTTGGGTATACAGTATGACGTACGTAGTAAAGGTGCTGACTCTTGAACGGGATGTCTGGGGTTCCAATTCCACCAGGACCGTCCTCCCTGACTGAAGTTCTTTCCAGGTTTTCCTCAGTCCTCATAAATGGCAAATGCCGGGGAGGTACCCTAAACTTAGGCCTGGAACGCTTCCTTCCTTTAAAAATAATCATTTCCCAATTTATCATTTCATCTCATGTATCACCAGTGTCCACTGCCTGTGGTGCCTCAGTAATAAAAACGGACGTTAAATACCATTAAAAAAAATACGTACATGCGTACTGCTGTTTTTTTTTTTTACGCTTTCTTTATTTATTTTCAATGATCATTGATAAATGGACAAAGAGAGATAAAAAGTAGGATATAATAGAAGAAGATGAAGAGGTAAAATAAGAAGGGGTAATATAACAGAAGAACATATTGTGTGTTACGTCTATAGTTAGTTGATTTTGAAAAGAATGTTAAAGAGTGACCACAACATAAATCAAACATACTATCTGACAGCAGGGCTAGTTTCAGAACAATTTTATGCATTTTTATGTTTCCTGTTTACGTTACACATTTCGCACGGGACCACACAGGGGTGAATAAAGCCCTCATTTGCATACTCTTCCGGAATTTTAATAGAAAACATGAGCTTCGGCTGCGAAATGAATATTAATTCGTGTGGCTTGTCCACCGGAGAAAATGACGAGATTTATGTGCTGTGTTATGTAGAACATGGTGCTCAAGATGTTTGTAGCGGCAAATCTGGTTAATGGGTCGTAAGATGGCACAATCGCAGGCAAATATCTTAAACCGTTTATAGAGTATAAGCCGTGCTTGGCTTCATGTTTCTGTGAAAACGGCGCCAGAGAAGATTTATGTCCTATTAGCTACAAACACTCTCCCACGTTTATTGTATACTGTTCCAGTAGGTTATAGATATATCTGAAGAGACAGATGCACATCATCTCGTCTTCTTCATTTATTAGCAACAAAGATATAGTCAGCTAGTACCAGACTAATTGAATATGGCTGGTATTTTCAGCATATCGGCCAGGCATTTTTGTCCTGCAGGAGTACGCCTAACATTCTTTATACTCTCTCTTTGCTCCATGTAGATTGTAGTAGTGGACGTTTTATTGTACGTTTTAGAATACATTCAAATAAATATAACTGCTCATGGGTCTTACGGCCGTACATGCCAATGTCGTCCATATAACAAGCAAAAGGGTCATACACATACATACATACATTTTTTTGATTTGGTTTATTTATGGACACTCTTTAACATCTCAGGTCATCAGCGTCCCATTCAATTCAAGCCGACAAATTTTGCTCAGAGGCCTCTTCTTTCAGGCTTGAGGTTCTTTATCGTGCCGTAAATGTACGACACGGGACCCACGGCTTTACTTCCCTGTTTTTACACTCGAAAAATCCATCAGTTCTGGTCGGGATTGAACCCGCGACCTTGGGTTTAGGAAGCAAGTACGGTTACCACTACATCACCAGGACCAATTATATATAATAGGTCCTGGTGATGTAGTGGTAACCGTACCTCTTGGGCCCTCCTTCCATTTACTCACACGGCCTCTCCAACTCCCTTCTCTTTATTATGGCCATTAATCTCCTTTGTCGGGTCTTCTCTAGAAATATTCCCAAGTTGTACGAGTATCTCGCAAGAAGTAACACTTTCCGGCAAATGTTCAAATTTCTATTAGAATTCAGATATTGCGGTGATAAATGCTCGTTTCTTAAAATCTCCGTTTCCCTGCATTCTGCCAAAATATACCTCCAGGCATCGCTTTCTCCGCACAATGAACAAATTCTTTTCCCGAGAGTATTAGCTGTTTTGTTTCCTTTCCAAGCCCCTAATCTGAACCATGCGAGACCACGTCTTTCTTCCCTGCCACAAATATCTAAATAAAAACCCCCTTCCCCATACCGGACGTATTTGAACCTGCAGATTAAGCGATACTTTTTCTGCGCATTGATGTATGTTCAATGTACAAACATCACTCGCAGAAAGCTGTCAGTAATATCTTTCCACGAGAGGTTGATTTTTTTTTTTTCAGTTTTGCAATTCTGTCCTAAACTTAAATTTAGTTTAAACACATGCATCTCAATACGATTGGTTTTATAGTTGTCTGCATTTTGAACGCTTTATTTAGTACTCTTTAACGATGAGGCATCTCAGACGATGAGACATGGGGCCGTTCGTGGGGTATAAGCTGGTAGCAGTCCGCTCGCGGGAAGAGGTGTCGTCGATTAATTGTTTTTCTTTGAGTTCTGGGTTGGATGCCCCTTGTGTCGGGATCAGGAACCTTTACCTCAGGGAACTCTGGAATTTTGTGACTCGTCTGAGTCAGAGGGAAGGGAAGGAAATCTATAAAGTTACACGGAAACACTGGAGTTCTTATCTGACATCATTTATTTAACTTAACAGAATACTGGATTGTTCGCGTAAGCTTGGAAATGTGTTGAACTGACTGACTATTTTTCTTCTCCTACCGACTTCGCTCACTTTGATTTGGATTGTCTATTCTTTTGCCCGCTTATTTAAATTGACTCTTACAGTTCCGTTCTCCGACTATCCAACCTTAAGCTCTTAGCCTCGAATCCCGGACCGCTAACTTTTCCCTGCTGTAGAAGTCCAGCTGCTCTCTCTCTCTAAGTCTCACTGCTGTTGAAGTTCTGCTGCTCTCTCTCTCTCCAAGTCTCACTGCTGTTGAAGTTCTGCTGCTCTCTCTCTCCAAGTCTCTCCTGTTCTGTGTCCGTTACATTATATATCAGATGTCAAGTTTATTGTTTATTAGGAACCTCCCATCGTGAAAATTAAATCCGCGAAATTTATGGAGCTCAGTTCGATTCTATCTGCGTTATTGGTCCTTCCTTAATATCTATAATTATGCAGGCTCGCTCCGATTCGTTCAATTTTGTAAGATTTCTATTGGTTGTGTGGGACCAATTTCTGGAAATACCTCTCACGTTATAATATTTCTAAGAACGGACATTCCTGCCCTAAATGTTGGGAAATTTTTATAATCTGACTTATCCTTTCACTTTTCTGTCCTTTCAAATTTGCTCACAATGAAACCTCGGCCATAAGTAAGGAACATCTATTTGTTTTGCAAAGTCATGTCAAAATCTGTCGACGTTTGAATGTTATTGTCATGAGGGGTTATAAACTTGAGCTGTCATCTGAGATTGACATTTGTTCCTTCTTCGAAAGAAATCCACCCGTAAAGTCATTAGTGCCTTTACCCTTAGTTATTGAAAGAATATGTTTCTCTGCTTTTGTCTGCGTCTCGGTAAATGGTTTTCTTTAAACCCTCTGAAAAGAGAATTGCCTCTTTTCAGGACATAACCCTTTTCCCCAAGGTCAAAACTTTTACCATTTCCAAGCTTAACGACCCGAACCGTTTTCCATTCACATAAATACACAATGGACCTTTATTACTGTTTAGCACAGGTGATGTCTAATGACTACAAACTACATATATGTATCAGATGATCATATTTATGTTAATTATTACTAGCCTTAATTATAACAATGTTAGTTTAATCAAAGACGGCCTTTAATTCCGGCTACAACATGCCCCCATATTAAGGTTTATATGTCGGAAGACATATAAATTTTAATATGTTGTTCCCGTGAGAAATTAAACCTTATTACGTATCTTATATACTCTTGATCTTTTTAGGCTCTATGCTAGTCATATAGATACATCCAAATGTCAATGTGGTTTCCTAATACAACTTCTGGCCTTCTGAGCCTTCTAAATTATATTCTTACATAATTGGCTTTGTTGTTGTAATTTAGTCTTTCATAGAAACGCGATTCTTCATCAATATTTTACCTAATATTTGCATCATTGTCCTTTATATTTGCTAAATTATGTTTGCCTATACACACACTGTTGATTCATTCAAGTTATTACACTTTCTGTATTTATACATGTATATATGCACTTTTATTCAGGTTTTATTACTTTGACTTCAGTTATTTCTCTGATTTCACGACACTTCCTATCCATTTTAACACTTCATATTTACCACTATAATTATTATTTAGCACTGCACTTTATATTTGTCACTATCTTCCATTATACTGCATTGAATTTTCTAGGAAAACCTATATACAATAATATACATATATCTTATTCTTACAGACTAACATGCAGGTGCTCAGTTCCGGGTTAACCAATTATTACTCTGATCTAAATGAACATTATGACTTAACAAGCTTAAAAGAAGAAACATTAATTTCAAATTGTCTAAACAAAATTTGTAATTCTTTACTAGCCTCTTTATTATCGCCTTCTCTGTGCTGTATTCACCCTGTATGCCTCTCTAACTTTTGCTCCCAAAACTTCCATTGTTTCGCACTGACTGCCTAATCTCAAGTTGTTAAGATTTCCTTCCTCCTTTCTCCGAGTTGCTACGCTGGCTCCGTTCATACTGTCCTTGCAATCATTACAAAAAATCATCGGATGGCTACACAGGTTTTTATAATCAACTGTGAACGATTGGTTCTCTTCATCTATTTTAATCACAGCATTTGCGATACCAATATCTATTCTTTCCACGAAAAATATCTCATCTACCACTTCTTGTTCATCATGTGACATTATAATTTCGTTTTGATCTCTCTCTTCGTGAAATTTCGCTGAGATTAGCTCCTCTGAGTTTCGTATCGCTAGAATCCTTTGTTCAAAATTAAGAATTGCCTTCCAACTGTATAATGTATCGCATCCTATGATGACCTCGGTAGTTAACCTTGGAACAACAAGAAACATCACCTCGAAAACACGACCTAGTAACTGGATGTTTACCATAGCTTGATAATTTACCCTCTCCTTACGTTTGCCTACTGCAACAGAGCAATAAACACCACAAATTGGCAGACACATCATCTTTACTTTGTTCATGATAAGTTTTTCGTAGAAAGTAGAGCTGCACACTGTGTTAGTGGCTCCCGAGTCAAGTAAAGCAAGTGTATGAATATTCCCGATCTGTATATTAATTTTAGGTGTTTCTACATGTTCCTCCTTTGAATTTTGACTTGTTGAAGTTTCGTTTTCCTTTGTTAATAAATTAGTGTGACCCGTTCTCTGTCCCACCAGCATGTCTTCCGGTAAGTTAGAAGTTCGTTCCAATCCTACATGGGTCTCTGTGGACTGACTGGTAAGTTTCCCTGGTCTCGCTCGACGGTTTGGTTACCCATACTTCTTCCATTTTCGTTCTGATCGTTTGGTGACCTCGACCTCACATATTCATTAGTATCCACAGTTCTCGATCTCCGGTCTTCTGGGTTCCTCCATTGATTTTGGTTATTCCTTCCGTACCATGGAGTTTGTTGACGCCAGGTCCTGATATTTCTACTCCATCTTCTTGGCGGTTCGTTTTGATTTCTATAGCTTTGATATGGCAGTGTTCTGCTCGAGTATTCCATCGGCATCCGTCCTCCAGGAATTGTCTGAAGTGCGTTGATTTGAGGTCGTCGGAAATTTTGATTCTCTCCATTATTTCTTAATCTGTTGGACCTTGCCCCGTTCCCGTGAGAAGAATATCTAGCTGGACGGAAGTCATTTCTGTAATTGTCATATCGATTTTCTTCCCTTCTGTTTCCATGGTAGTCGTTCCTTTGGAGGTCAAAGGCAGTTAAAAGCTCAATCATTTCTGAACACGTTGTGGGCTTGGCCACAATCAGGTGATTTCTGATGTGTTCAGGAAAATGTCCAGATACCAATGTCATCAATTCTCTATCAGTTAGTGGTGGATCTAAAAGCCTGCTCTTTTTACCTATGGCCAAGAAATAGTCTACCATACTTATGCCGGTTCTGGCGTCATATTTCCCATTTGATATGTCTAAACGAATGGCGTTCTGGTGTGTCGAATTCCAATATCGTGATAAGAATAAAAATTTGAAATCTTTAAAGGAAGTGCAATCTGATAACGTAAGCCTGTACCAATTTGCAGCCTGACCCTTTAAACTTCTCCTAACGAAAATAATTTTCATCTCTTCCGGTACTCCTTTTAAACGAAAATAATCTTCTAAATCTGAGACAAAAATCCTTGCATTATCGTTTCGTTCCTCGTAGAACTCCGGGGGTGTTATTTCATTTATTAGTTGGCTAGGCCACGAATTACAACTTATGTTGGGCATGCATGAATTATTCCCGGATCTAATACACATATTTTTGTCAGAAATACAAGAACTTCTTGGTGAACCAGTAACCTGAGCACTCACATTTACATTTATAGGTAATCCAGCCGAGGCGTTGGACTGAGATTCGTTTACCTCTGTCACAAATGTGTCGCCTGGCTGAGATTCTGATGTTCCACTACCAACATTACTACCGTCAGTATTCTCTACAGTACCATTATGTCTATTCTCTATCAATTCAGACATTTTTTTCGATAGTTGGCTTTGATTTTGGTCTAATGATTGGACAATCAATTTTACTGATCTGAGCTCTTGGTTCATTCGCTCCTCCAACCCTGAATATTTACTGCTAACAGCTGTTCTCAGCTCTTGCCCTACTTTTTCAATTTCAATTATTTTATCATCTATTTTATTCATGTTTTCTCTGACTTCCTTAACGTCTTTATTTCTCTCTCCTACTTCTTTCTCCCAATTCTCATTATTTTCTTGCAACCGTTTCGAAAAATTTGTCTGAATTTTAAGAGTTTCTTGAAACTTATTTTCTATGTTACTGCACAAAGATTTTTCTACCTTCTCAAGCCTACTCTGAAAACTTGTTTGCGAATCATTTATTTTGTTTCCAAATTCTTCCTGAGTTTTTTCTATTTGTTCTAATCTATTTTCTAGAGCGCTACTGACCCTAATACTAAATTCTATCTGAGAATTTTCTATTTGAGCAAACCTGGTATCCAAAATCTTGTTAATTCTTTCTATCTGTGATTCCTCCATCTTCTCTAACCTAGAATTTAATTTACTCTGAAAGTCCTTGTGTGCATTTTGCGAATCTATTTTTAACTCTCCCTGTGAATTCTCAATTTTCTCTAGTCTAGAATCCAACCTACTTTGGAACTCCTTCTGTGCATTTTGTGAATCTATTTTTAACTCTCCCTGTGAATTCTCTATTTTCTCTAGTCTAGAATCTAGCCTACTTTGGAACTCCTTCTGTGCATTTTGTGAATCTATTTTTAACTCTCCCTGTGAATTCTCTATTTTCTCTAGTCTAGAATCTAGCCTACTTTGGAACTCCTTCTGTGCATTTTGCAAATCTATTTTTAACTCTCCCTGTGAATTCTCTATTTGTAGTTTCATTTGACTGATCATTTCTAATATTTTATCATCCCTATTACTCTTATCTGATTGATTACTGTCTTCTAATTCTTTACTTTGGTTTTTATTTGTCTTACTATTTTCCCCCATTTGCCTACTATCTACTCCTACCGTCGTTACTTCGTTCGTTATTCTGCCCTGATCTGCCATGTTAATCTTCCTACTTCTCAATAACATGTAATTTTATATTCCTTCCTATTTATGCTACACAGTTTCTACAAAAAATTTCAATTTTTGTCTGTACCTTCTCTATTCTGTGTTTGCTGCTGTTGCGGTTCCTGTTCCTTGTTGTCTGATGATCCTCTTCTTGGTGTTCGGCAGCGGTTGTAAGCTTTACGCTCACAGCAGGATCCTCTCCGGTGTCGTCCGCGTCTGCAGTTTGCTGTGCTGATTCAGTAAGTTACACTTACTGCTGGTACCGCTCTGGCGTCGTCCGCGTCTGCAGTCTGCTGTGCTGACTCAGTAAGTTACACTTACTGCTGGTACTGCTCTGGCGTCGTCCGCGTCTGCAGTCTGCTGTGCTGACTCAGTAAGTTACACTTACTGCTGGTACTGCTCTGGCGTCGTCCGCGTCTGCAGTCTGGTGTCGTCCGCTTCTTCCGTGATTATTTCCTTGCCCTATTTCCAGTCTTAGAAGACCCACGTTGTGTGCGCCATTTTTGGGGCCGTCCGTGGGTTATAAGCTGGTAGCAGTCCGCTCGCGGGAAGAGGTGTCGTCGATTAATTGTTTTTCTTTGAGTTCTGGGTTGGATGCCCCTTGTGTCGGGATCAGGAACCTTTACCTCAGGGAACTCTGGAATTTTGTGACTCGTCTGAGTCAGAGGGAAGGGAAGGAAATCTATAAAGTTACACGGAAACACTGGAGTTCTTATCTGACATCATTTATTTAACTTAACAGAATACTGGATTGTTCGCGTAAGCTTGGAAATGTGTTGAACTGACTGACTATTTTACTTCTCCTACCGACTTCGCTCACTTTGATTTGGATTGTCTATTCTTTTGCCCGCTTATTTAAATTGACTCTTACAGTTCCGTTCTCCGACTATCCAACCTTAAGCTCTTAGCCTCGAATCCCGGACCGCTAACTTTTCCCTGCTGTAGAAGTCCAGCTGCTCTCTCTCTCTAAGTCTCACTGCTGTTGAAGTTCTGCTGCTCTCTCTCTCTCCAAGTCTCACTGCTGTTGAAGTTCTGCTGCTCTCTCTCTCCAAGTCTCTCCTGTTCTGTGTCCGTTACATTATATATCAGATGTCAAGTTTATTGTTTATTAGGAACCTCCCATCGTGAAAATTAAATCCGCGAAATTTATGGAGCTCAGTTCGATTCTATCTGCGTTATTGGTCCTTCCTTAATATCTATAATTATGCAGGCTCGCTCCGATTCGTTCAATTTTGTAAGATTTCTATTGGTTGTGTGGGACCAATTTCTGGAAATACCTCTCACGTTATAATATTTCTAAGAACGGACATTCCTGCCCTAAATGTTGGGAAATTTTTATAATCTGACTTATCCTTTCACTTTTCTGTCCTTTCAAATTTGCTCACAATGAAACCTCGGCCATAAGTAAGGAACATCTATTTGTTTTGCAAAGTCATGTCAAAATCTGTCGACGTTTGAATGTTATTGTCATGAGGGGTTATAAACTTGAGCTGTCATCTGAGATTGACATTTGTTCCTTCTTCGAAAGAAATCCACCCGTAAAGTCATTAGTGCCTTTACCCTTAGTTATTGAAAGAATATGTTTCTCTGCTTTTGTCTGCGTCTCGGTAAATGGTTTTCTTTAAACCCTCTGAAAAGAGAATTGCCTCTTTTCAGGACATAACCCTTTTCCCCAAGGTCAAAACTTTTACCATTTCCAAGCTTAACGACCCGAACCGTTTTCCATTCACATAAATACACAATGGACCTTTATTACTGTTTAGCACAGGTGCTGTCTAATGACTACAAACTACATACATGTATCAGATGATCATATTTATGTTAATTATATAACTTGAGCTGTCATCTGAGATTGACATTTGTTCCTTCTTCGAAAGAAATCCACCCGTAAAGTCATTAGTGCCTTTACCCTTAGTTATTGAAAGAATATGTTTCTCTGCTTTTGTCTGCGTCTCGGTAAATGGTTTTCTTTAAACCCTCTGAAAAGAGAATTGCCTCTTTTCAGGACATAACCCTTTTCCCCAAGGTCAAAACTTTTACCATTTCCAAGCTTAACGACCCGAACCGTTTTCCATTCACATAAATACACAATGGACCTTTATTACTGTTTAGCACAGGTGCTGTCTAATGACTACAAAGTACATACATGTATCAGATGATCATATTTATGTTAATTATTACTAGCCTTAATTATAACAATGTTAGTTTAATCAAAGACGGCCTTTAATTCCGGCTACAGACATGAGATGAAATGATAAATTGGGAAGCGATTTTTTTAAAAGGAAGGAAGCGTTACCTAAATTGAAACTCCCTGCCATTTGTCATTTATGTGGACTGAGATAACCCCGGAAAAAAACTCAAATTAGGGAGAACGGTACTGGCTCGAGTGGAACTCCGGAACTTCCGTTCGCAATTTCTCGCCTTAACGACCTCGGCCATCGGTGACAATGGATATTTAAATATGGAAAACTGTAAGATATGCACCTCATATAGCTATAATGTTCTGAAATAAAACAATGCTGCCTAATTGGATAATTCGTAATGTAACTGTCGAAGTGCAATGCTGCTTTTTGGGAGAGAAGGAATATTTTTTAACAAAATGATGCCCTAATATGAACGGAGAATTTGCCCCATCTGTGAAGAGGGAAAATTCTGGATGAATGTAAGATATAGAAGAATGAAGGGAAACGAATCTACCGCACTCCTTTACGGAATCGAACAGAGGGAGACAGCAGTGCTTGGCTCTGCTGGTTGGCCAGGAAGGGTGGGGGGGGGGGGAGATTAGGCAAATTTCTGATGAAAGGGAACAGCTGAGGTCTGAAAAGGCTGATAACCGGGGAGGGCGTTGGAGGAAACAAGTTATATATGTATTTAGAAAATAAATGTCCTGGTATTTATTTTATTGTTTTTATTTCTATTTTATTATTGATTACATATGTATATTTGTAGCATATTGTGAAATATTTAATCTAATGTCTTGTACTAAATGAAACAGACCTAGTGAGTTATAAAATCGTGTATGGTCAGTCATTACCATCACTACAACTACCCTAAACTTAGGCTTGGAACATTTCCTTCCTTAAAAAAAATTCTTTCCCAATATATCTTTTCATCTCATGTATCACCGCCCGTGGTACCTCAGTAGTAAAATCGTAAGTTAAACACTACTCAAAAAATTAAATAAAAAAAAAAACTACTGGAAAGAAGATTGTAAAGCTGCTGCCACGGCTCGAAGAATATGCACAACGCTGGTTCCAGCGTTTCAATAATGGAGAAGAAAAGATTTACCACATCCTGTGAGATCTAAATTTGGAATATTGACAATAAACGCGGAGTTTTGGAAGAAAATCAGCCAAAAGGTACCAGTAAGCTGTCAGAAGAACTTTGTACATCAAAAGACACCGTACATTGCCACATTAAGACACTTAAAAAGTACAGAGAAGCTGTAGAGCTGTATCGTATAATTTGATACTTCAATAGACCCAACATAGGGAATAGAGTGGATATCTGTCAGCTTAATGCAAATCCCATGGACGATAGTTTTATTAGGAAAATTGTTACGTGTGATGAAAAATGGGTGTAATAACGCAACCCTGACACCTCCAGACAGTGGGTCGATCCTCGTCAGCTGCCAAAGTAACCGCTAAACAAAACCGTAAGTAATGTCATGTGTGTGAAGGAATTTTGGTGTGATTCACTGGGAGTTTGTTCCAAAAGAGTGTGCAATCGATGCGGACCTTTACTGTCAACAACTGGAACGGTGCTTGAATTTTTAAGACAAGAGATACACACCATAGTTGATAGAAATAGAGGTCTATAGCATCAGGATAATGCAAGGCCCCATAGCGCTCGAACCAAGGACAAAATCTAGGAATTGGAAGGGATCAAATTTTTACTGCACCCAGTTGATCTTGTGCCTCAAATTATCTACGGCCGTTTTCCTGCATGGAAGAAATTTCGAAAACATTGTAGCCATGGAAGTTGGTATCATCGAACTCTATTGGCATCAAATCCAGAAAGTGTTACCATTGCGGGATAACAAACCTCGCTGAAAGATGACTCATGACTATAGAAACGAATGGTATTTACTATGAAGATTAGTTTATTTTCTTGTCAGAACTAATTTCAAGTAGAAGTTTTACTTAAAAACCGACATTATTTATGAGACAGCGTATATATAATATTTCCTTATAAGGTAAAGATATCTGCTGTAGCTTTTTACATGTTATCATTTCTATGAATAATTCACAAAACGAAGAAAAAGAGAGAGAATATTAAGAAAGGAAAAGGGAAGGGGATTAGTTGAGAAGAAGAAGAGAATAACTGAAAAGTTGAAAGAAATGCCAAGAACAAGAAGTTTTAAAATCCACGAGGAAAGAGAGAGAATGGCGCATAGGAAAAGCATCCTATTGAGAGAAATGGAAAGGGTTGAAACTGGAGACGAAGAGAAAAAAGGAAAAAAGAATTGAAGCCGGTAGAGTAGAAGAAGGAACTAATAAATCAGCGAGTTTGATCCAGGAATACCTTATACCTTTTGACGAAAGAACGGAGTGTATTTTAAACATAAAATGACGAACGCGACCAGGGTCTCTACTTTAGCACGGAAATGCACTCAAGCCGTTACAAAAAGAGACGAGGTAATGATATTCTTTTTTTCTTGGAAGCCGGAGTTATCGCTTATGCATGGGCGGCGTGAAATTCAAACTCTAGTTCAGTGACTTCCAAATGAGGTTATCAAAGGTTTCATGCCAACGGCAGTGCAGCGCCATAGGGGGATTAGTTCTTTCGCTGTGTTGTTAGCCTGCTTCAGGAAACCAGGGGAATTTTCTAGCGTTTTGATTTTAGATTTTTTACACTGTATTATTACTTTACAGTATAAAACGTAAAGTAAAAATTATACATTAGTAATGAGCAAAAAACAAAACTATCATATTCCTTTACATATAAACTCAGAGCCTGTTACAACTACACAGATTCGTCCATATTTTCCTTAGTTTCCCAGGTGGTTTATATTTTAATATTCTAAATGGAACTGTACACATTTTCTGACAGGGGCTTTATTAGTAGCACATTTCTAGGCTGAGTAGGTATCAAGAATGCAAAATAAGAGATGCTTAATTTTATTGGTCAGCACATTTCTTGCCTTGAATGACCGGGACAGAGAAAAAGCACTTTCCCTCTGAGCTGCTAGAGTGATAGGCAAGAAATTCCCGGGAAATCGAACATTGTTTCTGTTTCTCCATAAATTTAATGGCTCTTCTTGCTTACTTTGCTTACCCAGGTTTTTATACATGGATTATGATGTATTTTCCAAAATTTAATACAAACTTTTTCAAGATAAATGTTGCATTCTGCTTTGACAGCTACTGGACTTTGTTTCAGATAACTGTTAGTATGTTACAAGAGTTATTCGTTATCTGCCTAACTGTATTATATAATGTTGTCTGCTACGAGATGCATTTGAATCTTGTAAATATTGTTCGGCAAGTTTCTTTGTTTCCCATTTTTAGGTGATTTCGTAGTAGATGGGATGTTTTTGTAGAAAGCTTTGAAAACTTAATTACAAGCGTTTCTTATTTATTGTTTTAATGTTTAATAAATTATTGTATGTAACATGTAATGACTTTTATATGCAGTGCACGTCTTAATTTTGTGTCAAGTTTACTTCTACATATGTTATTATACAGGTTTTGATCACTAATAAAAGTCCGTCAAGCAGAAGCTGTGTAAACTAAGCGAATTCCTCAGCAAGTTGAATTTGTGGAGGCTATTACAGAGCGCCTGAGCAGGGCATTTAGTTCAAAACAAGTAACGCTAACTGAAGATATACCTACATAAACATTTAATAAAAAACATATCTATCCTTCAGGGGTAAAAGCCAGAAAGCCTTTTCCCCTATCATGATTATTGTTAGCTTAATGTTCCCCATTAGTATAACAACTAAAATATTAACATTTATATACATAGTTAATATTAGGCGTACGATAACTGGTTTTTCTGTGTTCTCTCCTCCTGTATTTGTTTTACACTTTACACTACCAATGTTAATAGAGTACATACACTACCACTTAAAATTTATACATTCCTCCAGTATTTCCTGGAATTCGGCTTTTTCCGCTGCGGTTGGGGACTGCAGCCGCAGGACGGCCGCAGTCTGTGAGGGTAAATCCGATTATTTGACCATGCGCATGCTCAGACAAGCTCCCCATACTCTTTTACCTGACACCAACGTGTTTAACGCTTGGCTTGTTAATGCTAACAGTAAAAATCCCCCCATATTCCACGTTTCCCCCAGGGCCACCTTAATCTACGTCCTTGGCGATTACAAACATTCTGTTTTCAGGAATACCCCACTCCCAATGGTCCGATTTCCCTGATTTTCAGCAACCATTTTTCTTATTTTATGTAAATTATGCCGAGGTTCATTGCATTTTTTAAACTTTGGGTTTCAGATAAATCCCCAGTCATAATAGCCTGATTTCGCTGATTTTCACACTTTTTTTTTTTTGTTTCAATGGTGCATATTGAGTTTCGTATAGAAAAAAAAAAACAAAAATCGCCGCCGCTAGAGGGTTAATAGACACGTACACACACACACGCACACACAAAATCTTCATTTTTAGCGCATAGAAAGTATGATTGATGGAGATATGAATAAAATGTTCAAAAATCTTTTCATGGACACAAGCACAATATCTACCATCTTTCGGAATTCGCTGAAAGTGGTGAAACTGATTATTACGTTCTCTTAAATGTTGCTAAAGCTCGTATCTCCTTTCAGCAAACCACACACACACACACACACATTTCCACGAATTCTCTTGGCCTTTTAAGATTTATCTTTGCAAGCTAAGTGGCTGCAAGTAGCAGCAGAAAAAGCTATTAATATTAATGGTCACGTGTTAATATCTACGAATTTATTTTTGCTATAGACAATATACGAGTCCTCTTTTTTATTAATTGCATCGGTCACATGAACAATATTATAACTAACTAAAAGCTAACAATATTATCACTATTGTGTTCTCGTTTAGCATTGTTGAAAATTTACTTTCCTTGCATCAAAAATGTTGTTTTCAACGTTGTTCATATAAAAGATTGAACATATGTAGATGAATATTGAACTTCAGAGCAGAAGATACGGGTGGATGCGGTCTGGAGCGCAATAGAATACTTTCGGTATTGAACCTAGATCACGGCTGGCCCTTTGTGCGACACCTCCGGGAGGAACGGAGGAAAGGCGCCTAGAATATAAGAGCTACGACTGCGCGGACGCAGATGGGGTCCCTAATATATTTCCTGATGAACATCCCGATCCCTGTGGAGTCCCCCACTAAGTTGTGCGAGCCCCTCAGAATATCCGCTTTCATTCCAGACGCCAAAGCAGAAAGCTGCCTCACCGTGGCACTTTTCATCCTATAACAGAAACCAGAAAAGAAATGATATGAAATGGGACAAGAGCAAACATTTTGTGGAATATAATATCCATACCCTCATTAGTCTAAGTGACCAGAGGAAGCCACCAAAATATCCTACGTCAGCATGGCCGGTCCAACGGAAATTTAACCTCACGAATGCGAAACTCAAGCATTACCCGCCTGGACTATCCCGCTTGGTATAGTCTCTACATATTTCGAATTACTCATGGAATTTATCTGGCGAAACCTAACGTTTTACAACGTACATGCTTAAATCCAAATATTACCTTTGTCCCAGAAAAATAGTCCTATTTCTTCTACTCTTTTGTTCGCTCTAGAAACAAAAGTGAAGAATCAATGATGTACAGATCGTTGAACTAGAGACGGTCACGCATATGAAATGTGCTTGGAACTTTCAGTAAAGTGCCAGGTGCTCAAATTTATTTGAGTGTTCAGGTCATAACATGCATAAGAAAAGAGCTGTGGCTATTTCATGAATCTGAAGATTTGTTGACGAACATCGGAATACTTTTGTGTAGTTAATGTACCAGAGGAACGTAGTATTAAAAAATTAGAAATGAACAATATTGGAAATAAAGTGCGGCGGACCATTTCTGATCTAAGTTAGGCATAATCCTTTTCTATCTGAGTGAATATATTAAAGAGTCAGATAGAAATGAACATATTTCCGTATCTTTTGGATCGGTAGGACCAGTTTTTTGCCTTTTTGGCCTATTTTGGCTTCTGTTGCCTATTTTAAGATTTTAATATATATTTTTTTTTTGCCTGTTTTGGATCGTTATGGATTTACTCTGCGATTATTTACGCATTATAAAAACAAAAAGAATTTCAATATATCGAAGTGAAAAAAAATTGTAGCAATTAAATGGAATGTTCACCTCAGAAATATCTAATGAATACGTGTATTTCTTTTCGAACAGTCAAAAACTTTCTCCTCAACTTAAATAAGCTCTTTAAATAGCAGAGCCTTCCAGTGAAAGAACGCACAGTAACCTCGGTCATGCGAATACCAGGAAATGGAAGTACGGTAATTTTAAATAATCTTGGTGAAGATTTGTATCGGCATACGCGAGACAATTCTAGGAAATTTCTAGTGGGGCTAACTTCTCAGATGCATAAATATAACAAGCATGAGAGAGATGAGAGCGGTACAGCGCAGTAATAATCAGTCCCTACAATGTGTTCAGTACGGAAGTAAGAGAGATGCTACCCTTATTCCCCTATAAACAGAAAATGAACTCGACCAGAAACCACTGCGTATCTTCTGCTCATTTGCCAGGACTATTTTACTTTGTCTTCATCAACATTTCCATGATATCCTGAAAGGTAAATGTTCTGGAGTAATTGGTATGAGTCCTTCCGAAATAACTTGTTTTAAATATACTTCAATCGCTTCAGTGTAAGTAGAACGTTCTTTTTCCATGATGAAAAATGTTCTCTCTGACAAGCTGATGACGATGACATTTGATACCGTGAAAAAACATCTTGTTGTTGCTTGTAACCTTTGAAAAGTAACTTTAAGTACTTTAATTATATGAAGAAGAAATTATTAAATGTCTGAAATACCTAGTTTCATGAATAATGAGTAATATTACTCTGTTTTCACTTTTATTAAATATCTATTTTAATTATATTACTGCCATTTCAGTATTTTATGTGCCTTTTTGCCTACCTATTTTAACCAAAATAAATGCCTGTACTTCCGAGCTCTGCTGATCACCTGTTTCGTGCCAGCAAAAATGTCTGGCAAAGAGATGTCTGATGAATAAAAGTGCTGAGAAATTGTCATATAGTCTAATAGCTATAGTAGATACACTTATGACTATCATTGTGAAGGTTTTCGAAGATCTTCCTATGGAGATACTGATTAATATTTTTCTGACCTTGCAACACGTTATGATTGAATGTATAAAGGTTAATGAGAAAAACTGCTACAAGCCACCCCACATGCAGAAGCTGAGTTTACAACGACGGGGGTGTTTGCCTTTAGTTTTCCCCATTGCAACCCCAACTTTGTTATGTCCGACCGTGCTGCTGTTTGCCATGTTGAGTGACTAAAATTCGGAAAATACTGTTAATACCCTCTGCTCTCTACTTTTGACCAGAAACCTCTATAAACAACTATCTGTATTTATTCATTCATTGACAATAAATATCGATCATTTTCGGACAGAAGTAGTTTTATTTATTTATTCTGACAAGAGTTAAGGCAATGGGGCCTTCTCTTCCACTCTACCAGGTGAGAAAAAACAGAAAAAGTGCACAGTGCAATATACATAGTTATATATAAAAGCATAACAAAGCTAAATTATAGATATACAGGATATTAATGAACTACCTGATATAATTTCAAGGAGTGTAGAAATGTCGTATATATAAATTAATAGTAATTATAGAATCTTTAAAAGGCTAAACCACTTAAGATAAAAGCCACACTTCATAGAAGAACTCAACGAGTTCGAAATATAGCGATTTCAAGTGTGACTTTATCTCAAGTGTTTATCCTTTTAAAACTTCTTTAATTACTATTAATTTATTACATTGCTAATAGTGTCACTTTATTTTTATTTTATTTGTATATACACATAAGTAATTTGGGATAGTAAACATTTTGTCTATCTGTTCAAATTTCGAAGAGCTGTAAGTTTCTAAAGCGCCAGTACGCCACTGGCTAATGAAGCATAACACACGATAACGAAGGCAGGTTTCTGAACGTATCACTCTGGCGCCATGGTTATGACATTAGCTTTTGAGTAAGAGATGGGTACTTGTTTCCAGTTCGATTCTCGTTCATTACTTTTTTTTATTTCGTTTATTTTCTGACTGACCTATTAATACAGCTTTTAGCCTACGTTTTAGGTATAAACTTAAATCTTAACATATTAATTCATATAATTACAACCATTGTAGTTATTTACTTACCAGTCACAATCGTGTATGTGTTAGATGCTCCACTTAAGCAAAGCGTTCCTTCTAGAGTAGGTAGACTATATAATGCTAGGAGGCAGTTTATAGATGATCAATGTCGCATTGTCACATGATTAGTTCGAGATTGGAGGGATTTTTATGAAAAAAAATCTTAGAAACGCTTATAACGAGCTGAGAAAATGTCTATGCTTGCAAGGCAGTTTTAAAAGCATTGTAAAATAATTTTTCACCCGGCTTCGCTTTTATGTTTAGTTGTGGACCTGTCTGAAATTGCTTATATAGGACATCTCTACATTCTCTGAAAATATTTCGGTATAATTCATTAACATCCTGTATAATGCATGTAGATATTACACATTTTTAATTTAGTTAGAAAGTGGATCAAGATAGTGTTAGAATTCCACTTGTTCTTTAATAACCTTTATCCAGTACAAGGGGAAAAGAGAAGGAGAAAAAGAAAAAGAAGGAGCAGGGGAAGAAGAAAAAGACGAGAGGAGGAGAAGGAGAAGGAGGAGGAGAAGAAGAAGAAGAAGAAGAAGAAGAAGCGAAAGACTAACTGTTATGATTTCTAGAGTTCATATGACAATGCTGCCTACATTTAAATTGCTGGTTGTTGGACATTCTCTGATTTCAGGAGGAAGGGAGTTCCAGATTGTAGGAACTGACACACTGAATTAGGTTGAGTAGAAATGTGTTCGGGGAGGAAGGTTAGACAGTAAAATCGTATTCCGAGATAGGGACAGGTATATGAAGAATATAGCGATATGCGCAAGCGCATATTTAGATATTGAGATATTTAGGGGGAAGATAAGTGGGGATTTTTAACAGGAGGGTAAGGGAATGGAGATGCCTGTGTTGTTTTAGAGGTAGCCATGACAGTTGATTACTCAGGGGTGTCACATGATCAAATTATGAGTGTTGAAGACGGAACGAACACAGGAATTATGAACGCGTTGTAATCTGTCGATCTACCCAGTATTATTTAAATGTAAAAATAGCAATAATAACAGTAATAATGATAATGATAAAATATTAGTCAAATGGAATATTAAACTAACTTATTAAAACTTGTTATATTTAAAAACATGGACAAATATTTTGAAATTTATAGGTAGTAATGTATTATTTATTTTACATCACTAAAAATAGTTTTGATCAATTACAACACAAAAGTTACAGTTGATCAGGTCTCTCAGCACTTCAGCATTAATTATGGCCAAATCTATACACTACTATCGAACAAGGAGATAAAGAATCGGTCATATTTCAGACTCTTTTTCAATAGTTGAGGTCTGCAGAGTCGCAAGGTAAACAACAGTAATGAAAATACACACAAGTAAACACACACAAGTCATTTCCGTTTAATAAATATAATTTGGATACCTAATGAACGCAATTATTAAAACTGTATAATATTATAACATTAAACACTTTGCATTCAAAGAATAAAACTTTAATTTAGTTCAAGGAAAGTGAATATTTTCAAACCTCTATCATAAATTATCTTTAACGAATATTCTGTTCATTGCAAAGTGGGTGCTATAACTTCTGATACGTTGACGTCAAGGTACATTGAATAATTCTCTGTGTTGAATTGCCTAGTAGCGTCCCCTTATACACATTTGGCGCCATATTCCGATTCATCTTTGCACATAGAGGGCTCCTTTGCAGAATGCTGTCAGTCCATTTCCATAAAGCATCTGCTTTCAGGAAATGGCATACAAATCATTTGATTACGTTTCTCATAGCCTGTGTTCATTAATATGATATCTTGTAAGGGACACCTTACTCAAATGGGAAATTAATTGAAGACGTCACCGAGTTGATCAGGCATATTAAGTCTTACAAAATAAATTAATTGCTAAAGGAATCCGTAATAATAACCTAATTTTCTCCGTCTAACTAAAATTGTAGGCGCGGAACGGAGAAGGGGGAGGTGCGCATGCATCGCAATGCAAAGTGGCGGGACTTAGTTCAACTCATAGATTCATAAAAGACCGCAAAAGGGCCCAAGATTTATAACCAAAGCCGGTAATTATGAAATGTGTGAATGAATGGTGTATAACGCCCGTTTCTACTGCAGGCGCTGGACACTGATGATACATGAGATGGAATGATATATTGGGAAAGGATTTTTTTAAGGAAAATTATCCTAACTCTTCTAAATTAAAGATAAAATTTGATGAATTAAATAATCAATTGGTTTCCAACATATTTCCTGAGAGATTACATAAAATTGCATTACAATTTTATTTTATCAACATGATATATCAATACCTTTTATATGGGCATATTTATGTACATGTTACGGACGTTTTCAATGCATACATATTAAAGGAATTATTAGAGTATAAAATTCCTGTCCGTACTCTTTACCATAATCCATTACTCTTAGAAATCTCACAAAGTATTGCTCCTAGGCAATATGATGTAATTCTTTGTTTAATATTGAACCTTTGCTGGTATTTGCTCAGAGCCATGTTTCCCACAATGTACTGTGGGAATAATTGGTTATTGTTAAACATTAAGGCATTGTAACTGTAATATATTAGCAAAGCAAGGTCGAAATTGCTTTTTACGAACCCTTAACAATATAATAGCGTTAACAATAAATCCAGCGTTAACTTTGCGTTGTTTAATGAGTTAATAGTCTGAGAGCGCTATCTCCAGTTGAAAACTTTCAAACTAACGAAAAGTTAGAGACAGAGAACCACAAGTCTATTTAGAATTCTCTGGTCCTAAACAATTATTAAAAACCAAAAGTTATCTCCAAATTTTCTTTCAAATACTGGGGATATCAGAATAACAGTCTAGGGGCTGAAAGTACTGGCATTTGTGATAATAAAACTGCCTTTAACTGAAAAAAACCATTTTACATAATTAACATTGTCAGGCTCTAAGCCCTCGAATTGTTGTATTGGTTAAACTTATGAAATTCGCCCAACTCTTTTCTTAAATCTTTAACACTTTTATGTAACACTTAATTAATATAATATTATTTGAACAATGATATAAAACCTACTAAATGTTATATAAATTGAAAGAAATTTGCCGACATTTTAAAAAGCAGTAGGTGTCTCTTAAACTATACCCGTACTTCTCTTTGTCAAAATACAGCGTGTTTATTCTTCAACATGAACATCAATACAATAGAACCCCGAATTTCGGTAAAGACAAAGGGTGAACTGCTTTATGAAACAACTTGTGTAAAGTCTCAATTGAAGAACAGTCACATTTGTCACGAGGTTAACGAGTTGGTTGCTAAGAGAGACGGGTCACATTTCAAGTCTTAAACAGTTTTACGACCTGTCCCTTTGTTTAGTACCAGTAACGACATTAAAGCTACAAGACTGTGCTAATACACTACTTTTCCCGAAGGTCTCTAAATTATGGTGTGCGGGCTCAAACAAGTGATTCATGAGGCTCAGAATATAATAGGAACAATTTATGTAATAATACATTTACATTTATTTGTATGTGAACAAACTATTGGCAGAAATATTAAGGCTGACGCTTCCGCGCTAGCCAATACTTCTCGCTACCAAACCCGTAATGTTTATAAATGCAGATAGAGCCTTGATTTCGATAATTTTCTATTTTTTATGATAATGCTAGAGCAGTGGTAGCTGAAAATAAACATGGAAAAATTATTACGAATGAAATAAATAATTGTATATCGTTTATACGCAATTTAAATAATTTTAAAGGAACAAAAAATAAACATTACACTTAAAATATTAGCAAATACAAATTCTAGAACCTTTAAAATTAACCGGTTTATAATTCTTGTAAATTTGTAAGAACTGTTGACTCTTATAATTTTTTTGAACTTAGACTATGCCGGCTTTCTTTGATTCGGTGACATTGGTCGCCTCATTGTCAAGCAGATATGACATAGTATTACATCATTCGTAGCTTTCTCTGATACTGATCAACAGAAAACGACTTGAGGCACCCTTAGAACGCTCTAGGATGTGATTAAACCGTTTACATAATGTGCCAATATGTTTATGTGTAGTTTTACATACTTCCGCCAGTTGCTACATGCGTAGACTCAACAATACGAGTTGAAAGGAACACTTTACTTATCCACACAGCAACAAAGATCTGAGTCTGCTAGGGCTGTTAGAGCTGAAGTCTCGAGCGACAACGGAGAGAGCCGAACTCCTTAGTCGAGAGCGGAGATGGCGCACACATTGCATGGCCGCTTATAACGTGTAAATGTTGCATGTATTATTCTTTGTTAAACTTAATATAACCTATGCGTTGTCCTCGGAAACTATCTGGCTGCAATATGTTGTTTCTTATTACAGAACTGAGTTTTTCACTTTTTACCACGCGTTGTCTTATAGTAATTTGCAATTAATGCATATATACTAACCTAAACGCTAACCTCGAGTAGAAACCGGTGAACCCAGTGGTTTGCTGCTGCTGGATACGGCCTGGTACGCCTCCTATTCCTAAATATAAATTGATAGGGGCGGGTAAATCACTGTAATGTGGTACATCTCCTTTGATTCCAGCAGAAAAAATATCTTAAATATAAATTTATAGCGCAATGTGTGCGTAGTGTTATGTTAGCGAGCAAATCATTGTAATAGAGGCACATCTCCTTTAACTCCGGCAGGGAAAAAAAAAAAAAGCATCACGAGTGGGGATTCAAAACCACAACTATCGTACCACTCTATAACCGCCTGAGCTATCATGCCGTTGTGCAGGGAAACCTTATTAATTACCTATATATGTGGAGGTCACACTACCTTCGGCTCTCTCCGCTATCGCTCGGAACTGCAGCTGTAACCGCTACAGCAGCTGCAGCAGATTCAGAACTTTCTTGCTGCATGGGTAAGAAACACTTTCGTTATTCATTCAGTGTCGCGCAATGAAGTTGGGTACATAACATCCCTGCTATGATTTATTATTGATAACAGTTTAAACTTGGATCAGTGCTAGTGAGGCTTATACTGAGTGTAACAAAAACATGTCACAAGTTGGGTGAAACATTCCTTGAAAATAGAGTTTTATTTTAATTAGTGTTTAAAGCCCGCTTTTACTGCTGAGGCACAACAGCCGATGGACACTGATGATACATGAAATGATATATTGGGAAAGGAGTATTTGTTTTAAGGAAGGAAGCGTTCCAGGCCTAAGTGTAGGGTACCTACCCGCCATTTACAATTTATAAGGACTGAGGAAAACCTGGGAAAAAAAAAAAACCTCAGTCGGGGAGGACAATTCTGGCGGAAATCGAACCCCAGACCTCCCGCTCACGAATTCGCTCCTTAATGACCTCGGCCACCCGTGGCGGATATATAGAAAATGCAAACATGTTATATGAGCATGGGTTCGGAAATGTTATATTTCCTTGTTAGAGCCCTTTGCTTACACGGTGTGATATGCAAGCTAGAATGCCAGCAAGCTGTCCTAAGGCAATAACCCCAGAACAATCGTTCTATATCACGTAGTCCTCTTGTTATGCTGCTCACTTCATTGCTTGACGTAGCACCGAGCACGTGGTATCAATTCTGTGTGTATACGGACCTCGTTCCAAATTACAGTAAAATAAGGTATTCAAATGCGGAGTTGGCAGATGCTCATATGTTCTACGGATTAGCCGAAGGTGTAGAGAGTCATCGTGCTTGTATTCTGCAAGGCTACCAGACAATACGAGATACTCCAAGGACACATCAGCGCATCAGGGAGTCCCTGCGACGGCGGGTTGATAGGTATATTCGTGCTAACGGAGGATGTTTTGAACATTTCATACTGTTTTCCCAAGCTCTGTTTTTGAATATTCAGATGTGGCTTGGGTGCAGAAAAAGTGCAAGGAAATAGAACAATTCCGGACTCATACTGATACTATATTTTTTATCCTGCATATATGAGGAATGTTTCCCCAAAATTTAGACATTCTTTTAGTTACACCTTGTATAAACTTCAAGTCTTACTTGAATTGTTTCGCGGATAATTATTTTATGAAGCGGAAACAATTAAGCAAATCATAGATTTTTATGTGAAAAATCATCGACAGTCAAAACAGTTGCAATTGCCACCATGCCCTTCTAAGTAGCAGAATTCGTGCCCTCGTATTTAGTAGACGGCGCACCATTCTAAAGCAAAGCTTATATACATGATCAGTTTATATCGCGGCATGAGCAGTCTATCATCGCTTTCTAACGTTTTAATTTGCTTGGTGTTAAATAAAGTTTTCTATTACGAACACCTCGGAACATTTATTTTTGTACCTTATGCAACTGTCGTTCTAATAATTGTTGGAAAAAAAAGCAGAAGAAGAAGAATGGAAATGTAATAACAGAAAAAATACGTATGCTGTTTTAACATCCATCAACAGATTTGAGTGTTGATGAAATATTCCATTATTCTTCCTCTGGAAATAGCCTAGGCTTAAAAACACTCAATTAAGAATACCCGTTATTACTGGCGTGTGTGTTGTCAGAAATAACACTACTTCTAATGGAAATATTTAACCGAAAACAATTTCAAGAACAAAAAGTGGCGAGATATACACTCTGTGGCTATTCCCAGTCTGCTGGAAACTACATTGTTAAGTAAATTTACGCTTTAAAAAAAAGGGGAGATGGTTTAAATGCATGAAGAGAAAAATTAAACTGGCTTCCAAGCCGGAACTTTGGGGCCTGTGAGAAAAACATGTGTGCCTGTGATACAAAACAAAGTAATAAAGGCTTAATGTACTGGAGTGCGAAACAAACACAGATGTTTTTATAGTTCAAGTAACGGTGTTATGGAAACTCCAGTTCTATAGACTGGTTCATGCTGGACACTTAGTTTTAAGAATTTTCTTTTTTGTGTTCGTCGTAGTTGTAATGATACGAGTACATGTGCTGTTTTAAATCTCGGCAACAAGATAATCTTACATATCTGGTTATAATAGACTTTGGGGGGTTCGCGGCTATGGTTGGACAGGGCAAGACCGACTATATATACCAGACCCCAATGTAGGTACCGACAGTAGACAAAATGGTGCAAAAAGTGGTCCGTGCTGTTAATTACTTTGCTATGTTCATTTGGTTTGTTGCAGTTAGCAGGTTTATTACAGTGGTTTATAGGTGGAAGTAAATCAACAGTGGCGTGTTACTTCTTTTGTTTTTATTACGCTAATACTGATTTAGTGAAATTACACCAGGAATTTGTGTTACTAGAAAGTATTAACACATGGGTTACTCTTATATGTTATTATTATGGCAGTGCATGGCATGCATAATACTGTTTTTTACATTTCTAAATATCAGTAATTAAAGAACAGTTTACACCATGCAAATTTTGAAGTTAATGATGAAATTGCAGTGTGTAATAAACATTTCTCATCTAAATGTATGGTTAGGGAGTACCTTTTCCTTGTGCAATTTTCTCTAATCTACCCTCGGCGAGAGTTAGCAGTGAAAGAAATGATCGGAATGAACGTATGAAGCGGGGTTTTGATCTAGATGCTGAGAGTATTAATGAATGGTGTGAGCAGGGTGTTATAACATATTTCGACTCCTTTGTAGATGAGGTAAGACAAGACAGTTTCACCTGTTTATAGCTATAGCAAGGAAGATATTGTTCTTTTCATTAAAATCTATGTTGATTAGTTTTAAGGCTTTCAGTAATTTGGAAGTTGGTGTATTTTATAAAGATTTGTGCTTATCTATGGAGAAGTCTATAATTAATCTTATTTTATATTTGTGACATATGAGAAATAATGTTTGTAAACAATTTCAGATTCTTAAAAATAATCGACATATTTTTTTAAATAGTGTTATTTTGTAAACTAATAATGCGTAAAAGTTTGATATTGGCAGCGGTAGAGACTTTGGCCGCCATTTTTTTTTTTCCGTATTGGGGTCTAGTACATGTGATATCGGTCTTTGACAGGGCACCGTCGCTCAGATGGTTGCAGTGTCGGCCTGGTAAGCAAAAGATCCTTGAGCTCTAATTTTCCCTATCTGACTCTGATTTCAAACACGGTAACCGTGTAGATAGCATAGGCGATAATGCTTGGTACTCGCGGGTTCAATACCGTTTGGGTCACTCATTCTGACCTTGGAATTTATCGTGGTTGCCCCTGGCCGCTTAGCCGAATGCAAGGATGGATATTTTCATATCATTCCGTTGGTTCTGTTACGAGGGACAAAAGTGCTGGTGCGGCGTGGTAGTGACTTGCGCCATGGAAATGCTTCTGACTAATATTTGACATGGAAGCGGACCTCCTGAGGAGCTTGAACTCTTTTGATGCGGGGGGCTACGCTGGTGTGTTCTATCTGTAAAGCACAATACTGCTGGGAGAGATGGCTAGCGACTTATGTGGGCAGAGGGCTTTATCTGCCAAGTAAAACATTACACACTGCATGTGTAGCATCATCTATTCAAATACTTGAAGAGTCGGTACATCTCTTTGCGTTAACAAAAGCGGAACATTGATAGTGAACCGTTGGGCGTTATCAACACATTCCTCTGACTAGCCATCTCTCCAGCTCCCAGCAGTAGGTGCTTCTCTCTCTCTCTCTCTCTCTCTCTCTCTCTCTCTCTCTCTCTCTCTCTACATGACAAGATGTGATAGGGGCCAACTTGTACCGTACTACATTTTGTAGCTTCGCTGCAATACGAAGATTGCTTTGAAAGTTAAAATAAGGGATTTACAGCGTTTACTTTTCCATTCTTGATTTTCAAACGGTAAAATGAGTAAAAAGGGAGAGAAAGTATACGGGAAAAGATTGTAGCTGTCGAAACATCAATGAGAATATCTACTTATTTTCCGTTCTCAATAATTTTGGTTTTTTTGTGTTCATAATATTGGTAAAATTCGATAAAAGCTGTATGTCCCTTTGGGTCCATAGAAGGAAAAAGAAGCCCTTTTGTAGTTTACACAACATACCGATGACGTGACAATATCGTGTAACACACCACACCACAACACAACTCTTGTGCCTTTGTCCAACCTGACGCACAAACAATGCACCGTCAGCTGTTTTGTACTGCACCTAATCAAAACGTGTTATCTGGCGGAAACGGCTCATAATTCCATCTTCCTTTCTAACACCCGCATTTTGTCAGCACATTGCCACATCATTAGCACCGAAATGTATACGACTGCAATTCTGGGATTGATTTAATCCAACAGAGAAGTTTCCCCACTTTGACTGATTCGAAAATGCTGCCATTACGTCAATATTAAAAGTATATCTTTCATCTTCTGTTTGCTCTTTCTCGCTCCTGTTCTTTCTCCGTACTTCTGTTCCATTTATAAAGATTGGAATTCTGAAAGGAACGCATTTAAAACCTCACTTTCAATCGAATAGATCGACGCGAATTTAAATTATGAACAATCTTTTGAATGAGCATTTATATGGTAAAGGAAAATTAAAGTTTTCTCTACCACAATTGCTCATGTCCCCTTTGGTGTTGATATCTGTATCACCGATTGAACAATTTTAATAAAAAACAGGTACTGTGCTAGGGTCCATCAATTATTTATTCATTATTTAACACATACATGTTAAATTCACGTTAGATAATTGGGAACTAAGAGATAAAAGACTTAAAAATATATAGAACTATATGTTTCTCTATTTATTCGACTGGAAATTCACTCAATGTCCCGAGTTTAAAATCAAATTAAGAGGGATATTTGGAGTTTTGAATCTCTGTCACGAAATATATAAATGTTTATTCTGTATTTCTTATGGCTGCTGTTTTGGATACTTTGTTCTTGTCAATATGAAAATTCAATAAATATTAAATCAACGATTCTTTCTTGTGAAGCAATGCTGGACCACGAATTCAATTACAGCTACTCGAAGGGTATACCAGAGAAAATTTGGTGTTCGCAATCCCCCGAAAGAAACACAACACTGGCACTGGTAAACAAATTGGAAACAATTGGATCTCTGGTGAATGAAAAAGACAAACATCATTCATCTGGACTGCCCACGGCTGTTGTAGACGTCCATGCACGACTGGAGCGGTCACCCCTTAAGTTATTAAGACGTTTGTCACAGAAGACCGGCCGGGTACACCTTCTCAATGTGTCAGAGAGCTGCGAAAAGTGCTCATCTAAAGCCATATAGGGTTACAGATGTTCATCGGTTGCAGGAACAGATAAGAATGAGAGTGAAGTTTTGTTGTTGCTTTCAGGCGTTCATTGTGCAACATCCTGGCATATTGTACATTACATGGTTCAAAGATAAAACATTGTTCCGAATATGCGGCTGTGAACTCATGCTATTGGGTCGTACAAACTCCCCATGAAGCACCGTGTACCCAGTTAAAGTCGGGGTTTGGTGTGCAATATCCGCACATAGAATAGTGGAACCATTTTTTTTTTCCAACTACAGTATGGACGCTGTAAAGTAGCGCCGGATTTTCATGAGTTTGTCGAGCAACTGGACGAGTAGAGCTGGAGACACGGATATTTTCAACAAGATGGCGCTACATGCCATACATCAAATCAATAAATGGCGCTAATTGAAAGTTTCTTTGACGATCTCAAGATCTTCAAGAATCTGAGACCATCGAAATATCCTGACTATGGGGTTATTTAAACGACAAAGATAACGCAATACTACCCCAGACATTGGACGATCTGAGGCACAACATTACACAGGAGATTAATGGTATTGACAACACAGTCCTCCGACAAGCGGCCGGCAACATGGAACGACATGTTGACTTTGCCGGACAATATTTTCAACATTTTCTATAGAAGTGAACATTTTCCAAGATACTCTACATTTGATGTAAGTTGTGGCTAACATCTTTCGTTTTGAAATAAACAAAGAAAGAAATGTGTTAGTTCTATATAAATCGCCATGTATAAATTCAGAATCAGCTTCACGATTTTTTTAAATTATAAAAATCATTAATCACTAATCATTTACACAGTGACATGTTAAAAGTATTTAAAGATATTTTAGAGCATTGCATAAATAAATTAATACCAGGATAAACTGAATGATTATTTAGTGCACAAAGCCTAGAGTATATTTAGTTATAATTTCATTGCCACACTTCCTTTATGAAAACCTAGACCTAGAAATACGATTTGTCACAGTTATCAACAACAACAACAACAATAATAATAATAATAATAATAATAATAATAATAATCAGTAGGTTATGAAAATGCCAAACTCCGTATGATTTCATTTTTGTAGGGAAAGTAAAACGGTCTTCTTAGGGCAGTCTGGAACTGTCGACCTAATAATGAAGGAGTGATATTTTAATTTTTGTTTTTATGCATAATCTACCTTTAGGATATAAACATTTATTCCAGCCATGCTCCAATGCAATTATCCCGCCTCTGAATTTGTTTTTTCTGAACGTCAGCAAAATGCTTTTCTGCAGCTGGTATCATATCTTGATTTGATGAAAACGCTGACCAGTTGAGAAGAACATGTGGAAATTGGAAGGAGCCAAATCTAGAGAGAAGGGTGGATGCTCCAACAATGGACACTTGAAAACTCTCAATTTTCTCGTTACTAAAACTCTTTTGTGAGCAGATGGGTTCATTGTCACAAACATTTTTTTTCTTCTGCATTTATCAATATTTTTTCTTTGTTTAGTTGCTTTAAAAATTGAAATTGCACTCTCTGGTTATGATTTACTTTTCTGAAGATCTTCAATTAGTGAAATACTTTTAGCTCTCTAAAAGATTGATGTCACTATCTTTCCTGCAGATGGTACCGAATTTGTCTTCTTTGACGCTCAACAACCGGCTTTTGTGTACTATTTGGGTGTATGATGGTAGATTAAATAAATTATTTGAAATGATGATAGGATATTTCAAACGTTTACTTTAAACAGATATACCAACATAAGAAACAATAATCTTGCTAATTGCATAACTACCTATATTCGATTCCAAGAATTTTTTAGACAGTTGTCGTACTAGGAAAAGTTTCCCATATCAACAGGTGTATGATTATACATTATGAATAGAAAGTAATATAAATAATGTAAATATATTTTATTAAAAGTGCATTCCTTTTTTTAACTCCTGTCTAATGCACGTTAAGCATTGAAGAACGGCAGGCACATTTAGCAAATTGTAACTAAATGTAACAACTATATTTCTGTCAAAATGTCTGTTCTAATAGAGTACTTCCAGATTCCCAAACTCTTATAGCAGCAGTAGTAGTAGTAGTAGTAGCAGTGGTGTATTTATTTATAAAATATATTTGTTACAAATCTAGCTCATCCATGTCGCACGTGTCCTGGGACCGTACATGCTTTCCCAATACACTAGGAAATATATGAAACTGCACAAACTAATATTTAACTCTGAAGAGATAACTCTGAAGAGATAAACAATATATAAATATATAAATAACTATGGAAAAAGAAGCAATGTGTAATGGAAAATAATTAAGTGCCTAAATAAAATAATCAGAAATTAAATAACTTATAAGTTATTTAATACAAAATTAAATAACTTATACTCCCTCACAAATATGTACAAATACACTCGTGTTCCCCTATCCCCCTTTCCGGTTGTCTGCCTCTTCCGATCTGGGCTGTCTCACTTTATTTAAATATTTACCTACTCCCTCTTCCTCCTATCTGCCAGCAAAGTCTAGCATTGCCACTGCCCTCTCTCCCTGTTAACAAACGCGGCCGGTAGATATCTCTTCCTCTCCTTGCAGTAGGCCAGAATGTGCTCCCAAGGTTCTTTCTCCGCACATGTAGGGCACAGAATATGTCTGCTACTTTAGTTATCCGCAACGCACTTAACCTAAACCAAGCAAGCCCCTGATTGCTGAGTTTGGCCCATGTTTGGTTATAACGCTCCATCCCCCACGCGATTTTCAGCTCCGATTGTATCTCCAACGAAACTTTTCTGCAGTCAGCTGCCTATTAATGTCTCTTAAGCGTTTCTTAATTTTCCCCCAAATCCCCCTGCTGTTTCACAGCTTTGCGATTCAAATGTCCCTCATTATTATATTTTCCAGATCCGTTCTTAATTTTGAAATCCAGATCTTATTTTCCCCCATTCTCAGCTGCTCCTAGTAGCAGATTATTCTAATTAGTGTCTGATATCTGTGAACAATACGTAGTTAGTACTTCACTGCTCGAACCCTGCATTCTATAATCTCACCATAGGCTCCAAATTCCCCAAGGGTTCCACAATTTGCTGTACCCTTCCCCGCTCTTAAAATACCTTCCAGAAAACCCATTTTCAAATTTTCTCTGTTGTTCCCTACTCCAAATTTCGGCCCCATAAGTTATTATGGATAGTAATATTGCCCCCTATACTGTCTCTAACAGCCCTACCGGCACATATAGAGGTCTGCTTTGTATACGGAGAGTTTCTGCGGCTTTTGTATTCGCTCATCAGTATGTGTAAGTGATATAAACACTATTTCCAATTACAGAACAACATCGCTCTTGATTAATTTTCCCAATATTTTTAAAAATAATCTTCTACGGACTCTGTAATCACAGTAAAGGACCAATTTGGTTTCAGGAAAGAGATATTGACAAAAATGCATCTTTAAACTTATAAATGAAGATACATGTTGTTGGAACCTTTGTGATCTAGCCAAAACTTTTGACTGTGTTAATCATGAAATTCTAATAGAAAATCAAGCTTACATGGATTTAAAATGATAACTTTAAATGGTTTTTAACACATATCTGAATAGTAGGAAACAAAGAGTCCAAAACACATTATGCAAAATAATTTCATTATTTCAGATAGGGAAATTATTAAACTTTGAATCCCACAAGCATCACTGTGGGCCCATTGATCTTTTTTGTTTTATATTAGTGATCTGCCATTAGCAATAAAAATGTACTGTCACTGTTCTCTTGTGTAATAATTTCCAGCAAAAGCATTAATCATCTAACACCAAAACAGAATTACGTGCACAAATGTTTGTGTGTTTAAAGTGCGTTTATTAAAAGTAAAAACAGAGTAATATCACCCAATTTTATAATAATAAGTATTTAAGATACCTAATAATTTCTTTATCACATAATTAAAATATTTAAGTTTACTCTCTTGGTTACAAGCAACAAGATGTTTTTTCAAGCTATCAATTATCATAGTCGCTTATCACAATAAACATTTTTATCATGAGAAAAGAACGTTCTACTTTCACTGAAGTGATTAGAGAATATTTAAAACATTTCGGAAGAGTTATAGCAGTTACAACAGAACGTTCACTTTTCAGGACATCATGGAAATGTTGATCAAGACAAAGTAAAGTAGTTTTGAATAGTCCTGACGAATGAGAAAAAGATGCGTGGTCGTTTCTGGTCGAGTTCATTTTCTGTTTATGCGTTTATAGGGGAATCAAGTTAACATCTCTTTTACTTCCGTACCGAACACATTGTAGGGACGGTTGTACCGCTCTCATCTTTCTCGATTACAATTGTTTGTTACATTTATGCAACTACCACAAATTTTCTATAATTGTATCGCGCAAATTGATACATGGTCATTCGCCAGGACTATTCAAAACTGCAGTATTTCCCTCATCCTCTTTATTTCCTGGTATTCGTGTGTCCAAGCTAACCGCGCGTTTCTTTCACTAATGAAGGTTCTGCTATTTAAAGAGCTTAAGTGAATGGATTGAGAAGAAAGTTTTTGATTACTTGAAAAGAAATAAATGTATACAAATTCTCAGTAGAGATTTACGGTAAACTTGCCAATTAATTTTTATAGTTTTTATCACTTCAATATATTGAAATTCTTTATGTGCTTTTTAAAATGCATAAATATTTACAGAATAAACCACAAAGATCCAAAACAGGAAACAAAAAACAAGTTTTAAATCTTAAAATAGGCAACAGAAGCCGAAAAAAGTCAAAATAAAAACTGGCCCTTCCGACCCCAAATGTACGGAAGCATTTCATTTCTATCCGACTCTACCCCCAGATAGAAAATGCATTTTGTCTAACTTTCGGACTCTCATTAAATATTTATAAAAAGAATAGTTATAAAGTTTGTAACATATAGCTTAGCAGATCCCAGTTAACATGCAGAAATCAATAATCAATCTTTGGGACGGCTCACAGATGTCAAATTTCCGTTTATAAATATGAAATTTGAAAATTAAATTTTAAATATAAACTGCTGGCCATTAAAATTGCACCTCCCATAAAAGACGCGTTAAACTAACTTTACATTTTCTCAGAAGGAACAAGTATCACTCGTCAAGAATACAGTTATACTGGCAGGTGTCTGAATTAGATCAATGGAGAATTGTGGTATACTGAGAGCATGGGATGTTATTCTAAGAAATTGGTGCTGTGTTGGACAAATGCGTTCACAACGAAACGAATATGAGATGAGAGGATCGAGAATGGACGAACATGCAGATGTGAAGGATCCCAACATGCACACTTGTGTTTCAATTACAATGGAAGCGGTGTATTATTTCAGTACAACAATTTTTCTCTCAGACCACTATCTCGTTTCAGCTGCAGATATATACTAAAATTATCTATTATGCTTACGTACATTCATTTATGAAAGTTTGTGCCATACACGTTTGAATTGTTGTGGTGTGTTCGTTTACTGTTGAGGGAGAACGTTGTGGCGGTTGGTTGTCAGAAATCTCCAGAAGCAAGTCCTGTGCTTTGATCTGATTGATGGCTGAGAGTTCCCTCACTGTAGCAAACTCTAGGAAAGAGTTACTCGGGGATAGATCAAACAAACAAACAAACAGTACTTATGGAGTGTCACATCTTGCTCCAGCTCAGAAAATTGCACAACTTAACTCAATATTGTAAAATCAGATATAAATGTAACATTCATTCTTTGATAACCCGGAAGAATATACCAAATTAAGTGTTTTGTGGCATGTCCAGACGCTGAGATGCAAAACCCTGTGCGAACGGTAAAGACATATTCTGAAAATCCTATACTAGAATACCAAAACAAAATTTAGAAATGTAAACCAACTGAAATTAGGAATTTGGATCTGTCAAAGACGAAATTGGTTGGATCAGTGTTTGTTGAAGATGTAACGGTCTTGTATATTTTCATACTTAGTAGAATATGACGTGTTGAGCTATATCAGTAATTTGCGATTGAATGTTCGTGTGCAGCCGGCAATCCGGGAACTGTCTGTTACTAGTCTGGAGATCGCTGTGACCTTGAGCCAACGCGCGCTGCGTTCAACTGCAAACAGAGGTTAAAAGTAACTACATATATATATATATATATATATATATATATATATATAATGAAAAATGAAAATAAAGAAACACTATTAACAATGTAACAAATTAACACTAATAATAAAAGTAGATAAAGATAAAACACAGAGAAAGAGTCACACTTGAACACTTTATTATTTATTACATAGCAATTTCAAGTGTGACTTTTTCTCAGTGTTTTATCTTTATCTACTTTTATTATTAGTGTTAATGTGTTACATTGTTAATAGTGTTTCTTTATTTTTATTTTTCATTAATATTGTTTGCACCTCTGGTGCTGCATTTAACTTTGCTTATTAAGCTTTATTTGCTTTTGCGTGTTTTGCTTTTGACTTCTTTACTATTTATCTATTATTCTTTTAATTTTATTTCTGTGTTTTCTAAAAGACTTTATTATTTATTACATCTTAATGCAATTTCAAGTGTGTCTCTTTCTCTGTGTTTTATCTTTATCTACTTTTATTATTAGTGTTAATTTATATATATAAATATATTTATGTTCATTTTTATAATTTTAGTGTATAAAATTCTGCACTATAGTAATATCATTATTTTTCTAATGATATGATGCGTCGATGTTTATAAATCGTCAGTGGCGTAATCAGAAGTTTTCTCAAGTAGGCTTTCAGTTTTGTATTGAGAATACCTAGGGACTAAAGAAACAAAAATAAACGTTTTAACAACAACAACAAAAAATACGCCACACAGTAACAGCATGAACTAAGCGAATTCCTCACCAAGTAGAATTACTTTAGAAAAGAATATAAAATTGAAAGTATAGCCTTATTAATTAAAGGAATAAGTTTATGTCATTACTGTGTGTTAATTAGCACGACAAACGCTAATGTTAAGTAATAAAATAAAAACTGATCTATAATACGTAACTAGGTTTGTCGCTTTTTTTCCTTTAAAATAACATGAAAATAAATGTATATAGTGAAAGTACTAAACTTTTCAAAGGTATGTAGAAAAAAATAAGAATTGTTGCAATAAATAAGTATTGCAAAAGAGAAATCACATTTTTTAATTATTCCTATTCTTATTATTAAGATTAAATCATAAAAATTAATGATATACTATTAATTAAATTAAATATAGGACCACTGATAGATATAGCTATACTGTGCATGAATTGAGCCCTTTACATCTTTACATTCACTAAAATAGAAAAATAACAGAAAGTTTAGTTACATTGTATATTTAAGAAGATGATGCTCATATGTTTCAATAAAACAAAAACATGTTATTTAAAACAATTGCAATGCACTAAGCAAATACAATACAATTACAATCAACAATAGATAATCTAAAATTTGATAAATTTTCAGTGACTTTGAAATTTAATTTAAATTGTATTGTAGTAACAATTGTAACTCAAACATTTTCAGATCATTAAAGAGCGCTCTTACATACAAATATAATTCTTACACACATATTAGATTAATATTTAACATTTGCTATTTTCACAACGATTCTTTTGTTAAAATATATGTAAAGTGATAAATTACAGTTTATGTGCTGAATTAATTTGTCCTTTTATTTTGAAACAACTGAGAGAAAATTAAACGTTAGAACTCCTTTTAAATTTCGGTTTTCAGGGATACTATATTACTAATTGTTCGATTTCCTTAATTTTGGGAAAATATTATTTTAATTAAATTTCATTTCCCAGTTTCGTTTATAAAAAATAAAACTTACGCCCGCTAGAGTGATTTTTTAAATTTCATTTTAACCCCCGCTTTTTAAACTACGTTTTCAGGTATACCACCTTTCTTAATGGTTCGATTTCCCTGATTTTCAGAAGCTATGTTTTAATGGTATATTTCGAGTTTCCTTACGAAAAAGCAAGTGCAGCTAGGGATATTTTTAAATGTTGAGTTTTAGGTAGTTTGATTTCTCTAATAGAGCGAATTTTAAATTTTTGCTTTAGGTTACCGTCCCCCAATTTTGCTGTTGTTGAACCCGATGAATCTTTTGTTAATTGATGGTTATATGCCTAGTTTCGTTGAGAGAAAAAAAATAATAAATTGGGACCGATAGATACTAGACGTTTTCGATGCTTACTAGGTGGATCGATGGAAATTTGAAGAAATATTTCAAAATCTTATGGGTGCAACTGCAATTGCTGCATTCCTTCGGAATTTACTAAAACTGCTGGTAGCTTTATTAATTTTGAAAAATAGGCAGTTGGAAACTAAAATCACAGAATTCAGCCTTTATGTCTTAAACAACACATTAAAAGTTTTAATATTTTAGTAGAACATCATAAATATTTTAAATATTAGAATGTATAATTACCACAAAATAAATTCTATTCTACATTATTTAACCATGTTACACAATGCAAATATCAATCATGCAAAATGTTAAATATCACAATTTAAAAATTAACTAAAAATATTTTCCTCAAAAAATATAGGATCCAAAGGGCGAGGGGGAATCTTAACCCCCAACACTTATTTAATTACGAGTGTAGGTTCACAAGTTTCCGGCCTAACCATTTTCCAATTATGATAAAGACAAAAACTAATTTCACTTTTCAATATAGGTACCCTTTATTGCAATACACTTCTCACATCTTTGAATTAACATTTAACTCCCCCCCCCCAAAAAAAAAAATAGTTAGAAGTCTTTTCTGCAAAATGGACATAAACAGCATCCATTACTTCTTTGTCAAACTTAAATTTCCTTCCTCGAAGGTCCTTCTTGAGTTTTGAGAAGAGGAAGTAGTTACTGGAAGCTAGATCTGGGCTGAGGGTGAATGATCGATCTCCTTGAAGCCACATTTCTTCACAGCTTCCTTTGCAACAAGAGCTGTGTGCATGGGCGCGTTGTCGTGAAGGCGCACACCACCACTCAACTTATCTTGCGTTTTGTCTTTGATGGAAGCTCGTAGTCTGTGCAGTAGGTCAGCATAATACTCTCCGTTTACTGTGGTGTTCCTCTGCTTGATGTCAATGGAGAGTATTCCTTCACAGTCCTAAAAGATTGTGGTCATGATCTTCTTGGTTAACTGAGTTACCTTGGCCTTTAGAGGGGGTGCTTCGCCAGGTGTACTCCACTTCATAGATTCACTTTTGGACAATGGATCATAGTGAAAGGTCATGGTTTTATCTCCTGTAACAATGGTTTGCAGAACTTCTCTCTTGCTGCCACGGCAGAGCTCCAAAAGTGCATGCGGGAAACAGATGACTCATTGCTGCTTTTGGACTGGGGAAAGAAGTCTAGGCACCCATCTTGCACTAACTAACCTTATTCATGTTTAAATGTTCATGAATAATTAAAAGGATTCTTGTTTTAGAAAGGCACAACTTGGCTGCTATTTCTGTAACTTTGAGCCGCCGGTCTTCCATAATTTCTCCCTCAACAAGAGCGAAGTTTTCATACTGAGCGCCTCCAAGGGCCGACCTGCACGCTTTTCGTCTTCAGTGCTTTCTCGACCCATTCGATAAAATATGGCCCATTCTTTTACGGTAGAATATGAGGGAGATGTTTCCCCATATACTCCGTCCAATGGCTGTTTAATTTCATATGGAGTAAGTCCTTCTTTTGTGAGGAACTTAATAACAGCTCAACATTCCATCTTCTACACATAGCCTTCTTTTTGCAAGTATATCTAAACAACTGAACACAGCGGAGCTGAAGTTACAGCTGCAATTATTTACCCAACAGTAAGGTATGACACCAGATAAGATTTTTTGAAAGCAATAATCCTTATCGGAGAGGCCGGAAACTTATGGACCGACCCTCGTATGTCCCTTTAAATTACAAATGTGTTTTAACAGTTTTTATGCTATCATAGAAACTTATATTTTGGATGTGCATTTTGTAATAAAATGCTATATATCTTAGGGCACTTTTCACTCTTCAAACACGAGTTTTTCGTTCTGTATGCACTACGTTTTCATAAAATGAATTTCCGGCACAGTCTGTATAAACATTTGAGGTATCGATACTAGTTTAACGCAGCCTTCACTTGTTTCCTACGGCTAAAAAAACGTTGCCATGGTAACAAGGCGCAGAAGATCATTGCACATCTTCCTTAGTATGTTGCATCGCCTCTTACTTTTCTTGATATTTTCGCTCGTTGCTCGAATGTTTTCCTGTCTCACATGGATATTTATGTCACAATTCCGTCAGGCAGAGGGGAATGACAGGCATAGTGATGAATGGCGCCAACATTGAAAAGATGAATACAGCATCACGCGGTACCTACTTCCTTTCGCAACACCATTTACCTAATATAACGCAGGCATATTTATCATGGAGTTTATTCTGGGTATTGACATGTTATTTATTTAGTTTAACTATTGACCCAGAGAGATGAAACACCTTATCGATGCAATGTTAAGACTTTCAGCTTGGTCATTTGTTCACAGCTTTAGGAAATTGTGTCAAGCTTTAAAAACTTCGAAAATTACAGACCAAAAATTGAGGGAGAGGGGGAGGGAGGAAGGAAACAAATAGCGGAGAGGCAATGAAAGTTCTGCATTCAATCGCACTTTTTACCTCCACTTTTATCAACAGTTTCTTTTGTTAGAAAGACTTTAGTAAGGGAGGTGGGATAGAACACGTGAAAATTTTGTAACGATCATTTCTTTAATTTCGAATGGTGTTGATATATTATCATCCATCATACAGACCAAATTTGACCCGCAAAAATGTCATTTGTACAGATTTATAGATAGTATAACATGATTGGTAGTGAGGGTGATTTCCATTGAATTAGGAGAAGCAGGATTTCAGACACAAACGCAAGGAGGGTCTTTTGCATTCTATTAAAGTTCCTGGACGAAGGGATGGAGAGGGGCACACGAAGGGCGCAAGTGAAGTCCCCAACATTTCTAGATCTATGTATTTTTAATCCTAAATGACGTTATTGGAGCCCCCCTCCTCCAAGGAGTACAAGCACCCCGAAGGGTTATTGTCAGCGCAATATTTCCATAGATCCTACTCGCCGCTCACGTTGCCTGCCTCTGTAACAATGAACAAGAAAACGAAATGAGAGGGAATGAGTTTTAAATGACCTTTGTTTCACGGTACAGTGAGAACATTTTAAATGTCACTATCGTGAGGAATTTAGACAGCGTCGGGCAGTTGTGCTGTTCAGTCGAGAGTGAGATTTCATTAATTAGTGCGGTGGAGATTTGCAATGGCGAGATAATCACGGCTTCGTCACATATACCATCTGCATAGCATACATAAATACAGGGTTGTCTAGTGGTAACCATACTTGCCTCGTAGACCCAAGTTTGAGGGTTTAATTACGGCCAGGGTCGATGGATTTTTTTTTTGTTTAAAATCCTAAGTCTAGCTTCTTTCGCAAAGGAAGTAAAGGCCTGATTCCTGTGTCGCAGATTTATGGCACCTAAAGGAATCTCATGCCTGAAAAAAAGATCTATGAGCAAAATTTATCGGCCAGAGTTGAATGGAACGCTGATGACGTAATATGTTAAAGAGCGTGGAAAATAAACCACATCAACAGAGAAAGCAGAAAGTAGTTTGGTAGAATGAGAAATGTAATTAGAAATAAATTTCTTGTAGCCCAGTTCAAACGCGAAAGTCATTATTAAAGTTGGTGCAGAAGTTTAAAGAAACAGGCTTTGTGACTGGCCGAAAAATAAAGTCGAAAATGTCATTTGTTCACAGAAGAAAAACTTAATGAAATAAGAGGTATCATAAAGTCCTCCACGTTATCGAGATCTTGCGGTTTGTGGTTGTTATTTCTGGGAGACATTGAAAATTAGAGTATATTAATAACTCTCGCACACTGGAGGTACATAAAACAAACAATTCGAGACGAATTAGGTCCATTAGTGATGGAGAACTGATGCATGTCAGCGAAAAAAGAAAAAAAAAATGGGTAACATTTTCAGCACTTATTGCAAGGAAGGTGAGTACCAACATCTAATGGTGAAGCGTAATGCGGGATCTGGCCGCTGAACAGTGAACTATAGTGCGATCAGTTTTGTTTTCCACCGGAGTGCTTTATCAATTGGCGAGCGTGCCGCTCGTTAGCCGGTCTCGGTCTCGGTAATCAGCGGGAGGATAAAACAATAAAACAAACCAATTTAAGAGGCTCACTACTTACCAACTTATCAAAAGACGTGTTGAATCTGCTCGCTTTCATTGTGCACACATTTTGGGCATCTCTTAGGAAATTATTCATCATTCGCTGCAGTTCATTTTGAGTTCTTGTATTGGTTAGAGTTCGTCTTGCACACTGCATTTTTTTAAATTTACTCCAGATATAACAATCGCAGACTGTTAAATCAGGGGACAGAGGGGCCACAAACCCCTACTAATAACTCTGTCTTGTGGAAACACATTGTGAATTGCTCTAATGGAATTATTAGCAGTGTGAGCAGCAGAGTTCTGTTGAAAAAATGCATGATCACGCTCCCTGTAGGTTAATTCTCTGAAAAAAGGTGTCAGTATGCTATTCACGTAAGTAACAGAATCAATTTTATGCTAAAAATTTTGGTCTTATGTTTCCTTTACCATTGAGAGAACACATATGAATCGTACATAAAGACACGTTGTGCTGTTGTAAACACACGAGGAATAATGAATGCACTTTATGTATACTGTTGAATTAAGAAACGAAGAATACAACAGACACCTGGGAACAGCAGTACTACGACTGCGACAGGCAGCAACGTCAACAGGTAAGCAAGGAAGCTTGCTACCCTTTCCATGGCGCGGTAAACGAGTGAGGATTATCTAGATTACATTGTTGGGCATTAAAACTGCAACGCTCATAAGAGACATGTTAAATCGATTCCTCCTTTTCTCAGAAGGAACGAGTACGAACAACAGCAATACCAGCTGGTGTCTAAACTTGATCAAGGGAGAATTGGGTCATTCCGAGAAATTGCTGTTCGTTTCGTATGAAATGCATCGAATATGAGATCAATAGATTCAGGTACGACGAACACCCAGACGTGAGGGATCTGAACAATCCCATCAAACAACAAAAACAAACATCATTTCCTCGTGGCCGTTATTAAAAATTATTGCAATTCTAATGGGCAAGGTGTAGTTTACCATTCATGCTCTGAATTCAGCAATGATACTGCATTACAAACATAAATACCATCTTCGCTGCTAGTTAATGTTCATGTGAATTGAATTCGCTATTCACAAGGAAGCTCTATGCCTTAGGAATCCCCAAATACCAAGTTTGCCTTTGAATGTGCAACTGCGGGTGTATCGACTGGAAATTACTTATTTTTAAGACCGCGCGGCACAAGCAAGGGGGTTTGTCGAAATGGGAAGCCCTTGGTGGAGTGTGGGTGGGAGAGGAAGGCCACTTAGGGAAATGAAGTGCAACTGGCCTAGCCTGAACGTACGATTCAACAAATCCTATTTACTTAGCGCCCTTTGTTATGTGTTTCGTTACTTAAGACATTTTCCTTGTTCCTTCTTCTTTGTTCAGTTTCTCTTCTGCCTCTTTGGTTCGGACGGGGTTATTTTATACTTTGTTGGAGCTCTGTGTGTGTATATATTGCTTTATTTGTATTAGTATCTCCGTTTGTTACTTTATTTTATTACATCTCCATTCTTTTTATGCATTCCTTGGTTTTGTTCCGTTTTACACACAGCAGATTTCTTTTCTATTTCTACTTCTTTTCAGCATGTATTTCTTAATTTTTTATTCTATCCGTTATCTTAATTTTTCTTTTTATTAGTTACTTACTTCTGTCTTTTTGTTACAGAGAAATTCTTCGGTTTTTATTTTTATTTCAAGTGTACAGATAATATAGCTTTCAGTATGTTTCTTTCTCTTTTCAATTATTCTTTCTGTTTTGTTCCTCGTTATGTTGTTTCGATATGCTTTGCTGAATACTGACTTCTCCAGTGTTTCTCAGAAAAAAAATTCAATACATTACAAACTTCCATCTGACTGATATTTGTGTAAGCGGTAACATTGTTCTAGGTAAATTGCCTCCATGAGGCTTGTTTATCTTTCTCGAGTATGTAAACGTGCAATGGGTTTACGTAAATTGCCCCCAGTTTGTCCAACAAGGCTGTTTGCTTTGTTGGACGTCTAGTAAATATGGGAAGTACAAGAGAGAATCACAAAATGACGTTATAGTTTTGAAATTATTTCTATTTTTCAGCATAGTTTTCCTTGACACTAATCCACTTTATCCCATTTTCCTCAGGCCTGCAAAATACGCTTCAACTAATGATTTAGGCTCTTCATCGGAAGAAAAATACTTTCCACTAAGGAATTTTCTCATTTTAGACGGCTGTTTTGGTTCAGGTGGTAGAAGTGCATACATGTTTCATCATTCGTCATAAATCGAAGCACGGAAGGATCTCTCTAAAAACGAGACAAACTTTGCTGAGAGATTTGCACTCTGATCCGCTTTTGAACCTGAGTCAGCAGTCGCGAATAACCACATTGTCGATATTTTTTTTCAAGCTTCCCTCAAAATGCCTAGAGCTTCAGCAATTTTGGACACTTTCAATCTGCGATCCTCCAGAATCATGTCAAGGAGGGTAACTATCCTAGTGAAAGAGCATTTCTTGTGCGTCAGTCCTGCCGTTTTTCTTTCAATTCTTTTTCAAACGGTCCAAATGTGCTGCAGATCAAGCTGCTATTAATGTTTTATCCCTTTTCATGGTAACCTACAAGGATATTTCTTTAGAAATCCCCCAAAAATCTTCGTCTTCTTCGGTGCACTTTTCCCTACTTGCTGCTTTGACTCAGAAGTGCAGCGGTGGATTCAAGTATCATCCACAATCACGAACACCTCTAAACACTATATTGCAATGTGTGTTTTCAATCCATAGTCAACAATAGTGTCACAGCCCCGAATGAGCACCCTCATTTTTCCTACAGCTAACTAGGCAAATGACTTGACACTAGGGATTTACTCCAATCCTAATCCTTATTAATCTTTTACATCACGGATTCAACTAATAGTTCACTTGAACTGTTGCACTGCAAACTTTTCTCTATACTATTCTTATTACAATTTCAAACATTACCTGTAAGAAGCGAATGTGATGGCCAGGGAGAGGAGTTGTGCACTCGACCCGCTCATGTCTCTCGATGGGCTGATGCGTTTCCTTACCAAAACCTCCAAACATCGGGTTATACGCATGCTCAGTACTTGGCTGTTTCTGTGTTTCACGTACACCTGACGAACGTGGAATTAGCCCGCGATTATTGACTTCAAGAATACTTCTTTGTTATAGCAATCACTTCGACAATGTTCTATCAGAGCATGTTATTGCTTCAATATTAATGCATAATTTTTATTATTGAGCTCCCCATATCTCACAATAAAACACCACACAAACAACTGTTTTATATCAACTTTTTCTTAATGTGGACCCTTATAGAAGTATTGGGTGTTATTTTACAGGAGCTACCTAGACCAACATTTCCGATTGGTCTCCCTTTTGCCTCTTTTACCCGGAGAAACCAGGTTAGTAGAGGTGTCTTGAGGTAATGTGATTCGTTTATAGCCTACATAGGGGTCAGCCAGGTTTATTACCTCTGTGTTGGTTACAGAAACCTTTAAACCAATCCTGCTCCCCTAGACAGACGTGTACAGTACCGTTCATTTATGGTCTCACAGCAACACCCTTGCTGCATGAACGTGCTTCTGTTTATCTGCACTACGTGTGCAGTGGCGTGCTATTTAACTTGGTGCGTACGATTTTAGTGCACTACAAAGACGTATTCGGTAAGCTAGAAGTGCAACTTGAAATGGTTTTAGGACATAGAGGACAAATAGTCGATCACGAAATAGGTGTGATAGACGACCGGTGGAATGCTCATCAATACCCTTCTTGCAATGCTACCTTCTACCAATGAAGTCGTCAGACGTAGGTAGAGCATGCAGAAGTCATCGTGGTAGGCCAAGATTCACCCCAGGCTGTAGTGCCAAATGAGATTTTTTTTTAATAAGGTTTAACATTCGTTTTTACTACTAAGGCACCACAGGCGGTGGACACTGATGATACATGAGATGAAATGATATATTGGGAAAGAATTTTTTTAAAGGAAGGAAGCTTTCCAGGCTCAAGTTTAGGGTACCTCCCCGGCATTTGCCATTTATGGGGACTGAGGAAAACCTGGAATAAACGTCAGTCAAGGAAGACGGTCCTAGTGGGAATCGAACCCCAGATCTCTCGCTCACGAGTCCGCGCCTTAACGACCTCGGTCACCCGTGGCCGCCGAGAAGAAGAAGAAGAAGAAGAAGAAGAAGAAGAAGAAGAAGAAGAAGACATAAATTCCCATGATACTGATAGAGTATGACTGACTATTTTACTTACTATGCAAAGATTACATCCTGACTAGAAGGAAGAAAGTCTTCATGACCATATAAAAAGTCCATCACGCAGGAGCTGCGCAAACTAAGCGAATTCCTCAGCAAGTTGAATTTGCGAAGATTTTTACTTAGCGCCAGAGCAGAGAATGTAGTAAAGAACAAGTAACGCTAACTGAAGATGTACATAGGCATTAAATAAAAACTTACATGCTTAAAAGTATATGCTTTCCGCGTATAATTATTATTTTATTTACTTGTTATATTGTTAGCTCAACGTTTCTGATTTTACCTAGCTGTGTAACAACTAAAAAGGAAAGATAAGCTACATAGTTAATCTAGGCGGACGATTGCTTTTTTTCCCCCTATGTTCTCTCCGCCTGCATTTGTTGTACACCTTGCACTATCAAGGCTTATAAAGTGCATTTTTTTACTATTATTATTTAAATGGTATACCTTCAGGAGCTAAAGTAAAATATTCGGGAGGCAGTTTACAATATTTGGGAATATTTTATTCTTGATTTTTTTTTTTTTCATCAGCGTTCCATTCAAATCAGGGCATGAAACGGCCGACAAATTTTGCTCAGAGACCTGTTCTTTCAGGCTTGAGGTACTTTATCGTGCCGTAAATGTGCGACACGGGATCCACGGCTTTACTTCCTCTCCGAAGGAAGCCGTACTAAGAATTTTTACGCCCGAAAAAAAGTTCACCGATCCTGCCAGGGACTGAACCCGCGATCTTGTGTGTACAAGATTCGGAAGGAAGAATTGCGGTGAATATCTCAAAATCTTTTCCAATGCATTCAGGCATGTCATACAGCGGAGAACAGTCACTTCCAACATCTGCTATGATGATGATAACAAAAATATTAATTACTATTTACTAGCAATAAATAACGAGCAAAAAGTAAACGCAATGAGATTCGACCGCACAATTATTTTCCTCGCAGGTAGTGAGGCCATTACGCAATCTTTTCCGGCAGTAAAACAATTTCGGATTGCCTGGCGGAATGATAACACTGTATTATATAAAAACAAATGTGAGAAATGCAATTTCTTTGTCAACGGTATCATTTTGACTTTATTCTTATTAAAATTTATGAAATTATCGTATTCATTTTTTTATTTGATCAAAATTATAGTAAAGTTGTGGACGTAAAGAATACCTGACGTCATTCTCTTAGTCATAAAATATATTACAACTTGTTGCTTTATCGTTCTTTATATCCTCGTTCAAATGAATAATGCAAGTTGCCACAACAGAGCAAATAACTGAAACAGATCAAGGTCCGTTATGCGTACAATTCCTCATAATAAGCTACTGGCTGGCAGACTTAACACTTTCTTGTTCCAAATTTCTAGGACGTAAATTGTTCACAGATGTAATAGAGGGACTAATTCATGTGATAAAATTTTTCACAAAATTCTCTATGCCCTTTAAATGTACTGCAATTATCCGCTCCATATCCGGAGGTACTGTCACTTAGAGCAGTGATTTATGACGTTCATCATTACGGAACCGTCACCGATGCTCATTAATCAAACAGCTGTGTCGCCTTCCTATTTCCTAGTACAATACTCGCAGAGTAAAACACAAAAACTGAAGGATTGATTTATGGAAGAGCTTTTCCGAGTGTCCAGAAGCAGAGGGTTTCAAATGCAATGCCATATGTCTGGCATACATACTTCACTAGAGCTCGCCTCCATTCCTCCCCTTCGCCACAGTATCGCAAGAACTCTGCTTCTCATCAGTGATAAAATAAAAGCAATGAATCTGAAGTATCCTGCGCTTAAAGGTACCTAGAGTAAGAACCTTTCTTGCAAAACCCTTATCTACAACGGTTGAATGAAAAATAATGCCTCCAACTTTATAACACCTCATTGCATAGTATTCTGATACTCTAACAAGTATATACTTGTTCCCAGCCATTTCTTCTGTATGTTGGAACGAAGCAGCTATACAAAGACGAGGCGTACTCTGGGTATTGAAGTCTTAACATCATCCTCCGTTTACTCTCCATGTTATCTCTTCCGAATAGGGGTCATGAATTTCAAGCCAATGCACGGTGATCCAAAAGCAGAAAATACCCAACATTTCTATATAGTACATGATGATAATGTTATAGACAGGGCCTGAACTTTAATGATAGATCATCTTTTAACTGCTGCATCATAGACATAAAGTCATCTGCTACGCTTCGCCAAATTGACAGACATTTTTAGTTGGATGTACTTGACTAGTGGCAGACGACTTTGCGAAATCTCTGTAAGGCACCGACTTTACTGCTCTTGTTCAACATTCACTGTTTCCTCAAAATATGTTGCTGACATGGGAAGGAGGGAGTGTTGTTAAAGGTTGCATATCATTTTGCTCTGGGTGAAGGAGATGTAGCTGCAACAATTAGCACCCGCAAATAAACTTAAATTCTGATTTTCACTAGCAGGCGAAGCGATCGCCGATCATGTAATTTTCGAGCCGGAAATGGAATATTCAATACCGGAAATTGAGTCGTAATTTTCAGCGAAAGAGCCTCCTGTCCATCAGAACGTAAGAAGATCGTGTAAGAGCCTAGTACGCCTGCAAAGCACAGTATGTATATCTTTAATTGCTTTAATACATACCTTTAAAACTCGAGATTTTATCGTAATTTTTGCTTCTTCCTCTCAAAAAAACCAAGCATTCCAAAGTACACTTGTACGGATTATTAAAACTTCATAATAGTGTAGCGTCATTATTATCTTGTTTTATTGGCTGATAAATTAGAAATTTATCTTCCTATGGGGTTTCTTTCAAGAATTTCAACGGTTTTCTGCTCTGCTTTAAATTCTATTAACTAATAATTTTCGCAGAGGTGGCATTGAAAAATAATGAAAGTACAATGATTATATGTAGAAAATACTTCCAAAAAGTCTGTCACGCAGGAGCTGCGTAAACTAAGCGAATTCCTCACCAAATTCAATAACTTTAAAATGAAAATAATTGAGAATTAAGCTTTATTTATTAATGAAATAAATGGTATTACTGTATGGTATTAGGGAAACAAAATTAAAATTCTTGCAATCTATAAGTATCACAAAAGAGAAGCCACACTTTTTCAATTATTATTATTATTATTATTATTATTATTATTATAACAACAACTGATAGACAAATCTATACTGTGAGTATTTTTAAACATTTTTATATGTAGCCATGTTTCTAAATTGAGCCTTTGATATCATCCTTACATTCATTAAAATAGAGAGAAATAACGGAAAGTTTCATCTTATGTTGTGTATTGAAGAAGAAGAAGAGGAAGTTTATATGTTTCAATAAAACAAAAACATATTATTATTCAAAACAATTACAACGCACTGAGCAAATATACACAATCAACAATAAACAATCGAAAATTCCATTTATTTTAACTTGCTTTGAAATTTAATTTAAATGTTATTGTAGTAAAAACAAGTAATGCAAACGTTTTCTGGAGGTTATTACAGAGCGCTCTTACATACAAATATAATTCTCAAACACATGTTAGATTAATATTTCACATTCCATATCTCAGCCCTATGAGGAAATCCCCATCATGCCAACAGTAAAAGCAAATGAGCAAGTTATGTTCATCTCATTTTCCCATATTCAAGGAATGGTTTACTAGCATCTCGTACCTACACACACAACTGTAACTGGACAATACTGGAGATATCCTGAAAACTAAAAGACCAATCACATGCAAAAGATCACCTTCTCATGTAACAAGCTGGATGCTGTATCGCTGCACATCGCAAATATTGTTGCCAAAAATCAATGTGGAGTGTGTCCCTCGGCCCTTCCTATTGATTAACCCCGTATGATTTTTTACTTTTCCCCAAATTGTAGAAACACCTTCATAACAGGCATTTTGCATCATCTGAAGCAGTTGTGAAGGTTACGGAGGTGATTCTAAAGTACCTGTCAAAAATGGATTTAAGCATGTCTTTGAAACCTGGCAGAAACGCTGGGACAGGATTTTCTCGGGCGTAAAAATCCTAAGTATGGCTTTCTTCGGAAGGGAAGTAAAGCCGTGGATTCCATGTCGTACATTTACGCCAAGAAAAAGAACCTCAAGCCTGAAAGAAGAGATCTCTGAGCAAAACGTATCTGCCGTTTCACGCCCTGAATTGAATGGGATGCTGATGACCTGAGATGTTAAAGAGCGTCCGTAAATAAATAAATAAACAATCAACAGTTCTCGTATGTTGATTGATTTAAGATATATTACCTTATACCATTGATGGTACGTGGGCCATCAGTTGAAAACCGCTGGACTAAAGGCAACTAAGATATTCAGAGTTGGCCATGAATACACTCGGCCCGTTCTGAGAAGAGTCAGGACACGTAACCAAATCCTAACAGGGGAGATTAGTTCCTCGTTCCGAAAGGATGTTGCACGATCTCCTCACGTTCACTTCCGCTTCAGTTATTGAGAAAAAGAAGACAGCAAAAACTTGAATTGGTTTCTTTCCGCTAGTGATTCTTCTTCTTCCTTTTGGGGCGAGCAGTAAAGGCTCCTAAAGAAGGGCGTATTACATTGCATTAGGAGCGTTCGAATAGCTCCTTGTTTTACTCTTTCACCTAGAACAGCGATGTAAAGTTCTTTTCAGAATTAGTCCTTAACAACGATATAGCTTTTGCAAAATAGTCGCGTTTTGTGTTGTGAAAAAAATCTGTAGTAGACACGTAGCAATGCTATGGCAAGGAATATTACGAGAAAAGTGTTAATTTATGAAGGTAATTATTATGAAAGCAGTAGATGGGATATTATTAAAATTCTCTGATGTTGAGTCGGTCCTGGTGTGTAGTGGTAACCATATTTGCCTTCTAAACCCAAGATCGCGGGTTCGAATCCGGCCAGGGTCTGTGGATATTTTCGGGCGTAAAAATCCTAAATATGGCTTCCTTCGGAAGAGAATTAAATCCGTAGGTCCCGTGTCGTAGATTTATGGCACGATAAAGAACCTCAAGTCTGAAAGAAGAGACCTCTGAACAAAATTTGTCGGCCGTTTCCCTTCCTGAATTCAGTAGGACGCTGATGTTGAGATGTTAAAGAGCGTCTATAAATAAATGAATAAATCAAACCGATGTTGATACTTGACTTTGTAAAAATGTATAAAAAGTTGTCCTTAGAAAGCGAGCGAACGTTTGAGTTAGTTTTCGTTATAGAGATTATGAGGGTGAATAATATTACAGTGAATGAATATTTATTTCACTAATAACATTTACACATATTTTTACAAGTTAGTTTGGATTACTAAATGTATGTAGACCTATTACAATTAATAAAATTAAATTTCCCACTTAATAATCCTCAATTTATTGAGTTGTATTTCTTCCATTTCCCATTACAATTAACACCAGGTTATGTATGTGATGGGGATATATATGAGTTCATTTTCATCATGTGACCAAGAGCCAAGCTCGAAATATAGTGTGATTTTAGTGTTCAATTTTACGGTTTTTAGTGTGAAGTTTTATGTGAACCTTTTTATATTGCACTCTGAGTGTTTTTTATGAGTATATATATATATATATATATATATATATATATATATATATATTCACTCTTAGATAGTGTCAATGTCAACATTGTTGTTCCCATTTGCTCATTTGTTTTGCCCACCTTCCATAACCATTTTTGTCTCACCTTCACATATATTTTCCAAGTTTTTTATATTTTCACCTTAATCTTAAATTTAAAACTCTTCTTCCCTATTATTTAGAATGCATTTTATAGAAAACAGTTGCAAAATTTAAAGCCGTTTTAAAAATTTTAAACGAAATATTTTAAATATTTTATTGGTATAAGTCTTGTATCGTAAATAAATCCAATAAAAATATTATTACAATACTTAAAGAATTTAACCTTATTAATTACCATTCCAAAATTATAATGTAATATACTCTTAACCTTAGTCAAAACCACCAATTACAAATAACACCTCTTTCTAAGATGTATTTATTTTATTTGTTTATTTAGGTGCACACATAACAAAGGATTACAATCAGAGAATTGCATCCCCGAAAGAGCAAAAGTTTGTGCTCGGCTGCAAGTTCAATTCTCATACTTTGTACATTGAAATTAATAATGTAGATACAGTAAAACCTTTAAAAAATTATGTTAAATACATGTGTGCAAAACAGTAAGCTGTGTATCATGTGATAACAATATAAATTCCAAAATTTGGAATAAAAGTTGAGCATACAAATAAGATTTGTAAAATGATTATATTTCTAGTTCACAGATATTTAATATACGGTTTAATGGGACATCTACAGGAATATACCGAGGGTACCAAAAATGTATACACACTTTCACAGTAGATATCTATTTAATATGAAAGTTGAACCGAAAAACAACAGTAATGTGTAGTATGATGTTCTGTAAGCAGATGTGACTCTCACACATCATGATAGCGTTGCTATGTGGCAGATAAATCAACAATGAACAAATGGAGCCAAGATTATCGTATGATGTTCTGTAAACAGATGTGACTCACATTACGTTATGCCAGCGTTGCTACAACAAAATGGAGCCAAGATTATCGTTTGAACAGCGGAAATAAATTTTGAAATGGTATTGGAAAACCGAGAAAGTTATTGTTGAAATTCAAAGGCAATGGGGAGACGTGTGTACAGAACAGAACCTCTAACGCGAGTAACAATTGCACGCATTCGAGACAAATTTGAAACTCGTGGTATCGTATGCGATGTTCACAAGGGCAGATCTGGGAGACCTCGCACAGCAACAAGCCCCGCGTCCTCGGCTATGGTTTCGGAGCGTTTTGAGCACTCTCCGCAGAAATCTACAAAACAATGTGCACGTGAGACTGGGATTAGCAGAATCAGTGTGTCATATTATTAAAACAGCAAAGTTGAAAGTTTCCATCCCCAAGATTTTGCATGCATTAAATGAAGATCCCTGAGGACACTTTCGCAAACGTTGCTCAATCAGTAGTTCAACGTACTCAGAAGTGTATCGACGCCGATGGTGGACATTTTGAGCAACTGTTGTAGTAACTGTAAAAGTCTAAGATGATTAATGCTCATCATTTTCTTTTTGTGTGAATTCAGTTTTGTTATGTTAACACAGTTTTTTTCTTTGCTTGAAGCATGTATACATTTTTGGCTCTTTCTGTATACAACTAACTTGAAGCGTGAATATGTGTGTATGGAGATTCACACAAACATGTGCAGGAAATTATCTTGAAATTTTATTAGAGAAAAATAATTAATAACTTGATAAATTATTAAATTATTTATTTTAAAAATCTAATTGAGTTAAGCTCATTCAAAACTGGATGTGTTTTAATAAGTGCGTTGAATTTTCTAGACCCAAAACATGTGCTATGCAAAGATCCTGCAGTAGTATGATATACAGCAAACAGCTGTTTTGTCTGGTGGGATAATCATTAAGTTCGGCTTTGAAATCGTCCCGATATTTATAAAAATAGGGTAAATACAGAAAGTTTATATGTTAACTCAAAATTAGAACGTTAAACTGTACTAAAATGCGATTCGTTGGATAATTTACATAAACAAACTTTAATAATACACCTGTGAAACAATTTTACCGCAGATAGCGTTGATTTAACGTTTCTTCCCCATCCTAATATCGCATACTGAATTACAGAGCTAAACAGAGCTAAACAAACTGTGCAAGGTTCATAATTTGATAAGAAAGACCTAAGAATATAGAACTTGTGTATTGCTTTTTGAATTTTGTTACACATGTAAGATATATGCATATCCCATGTTGAAATTTTGTAGATTATAATACCGAAGTATTTCACATAAGTTGAAACAATCAAAGAAGAGCAAGTGTAATTAATGAAATTACAGCTGTGTATAATAATTTGATAATGACTATTTAATTTTTGTTCTGAGCTCGGAGATATTAATGAAAATTCAATGAATTCGTTTTAGAACTATTCAGAGATAGTCGATTTGCGTCTAGCCACTCCTTAATCACATTAATGCCATTATTGGCATTTTGATATATTTCATACCACTTAGTACCGCCAAATATTACAACAGTGTCGTCTGCATAAGAGTATATAGATCCAGAATACTTTGCAGTATTAATTTTAATCATATCATCGATATACAGGATGCGAAAAAGTAATGTGGAGAAAATTTTATAGTAGAATGGTAGTACCAAATTAAACAATTTGAGGTTAGGAACATGGAGCGCAGTATAATAACAGGAGCGCTGCATGATCATAATCAAAATCTGACATTATGAAACATCTTCATTTGCCAGTTAAAATTAAATATTTAACTCATTAATGAGATATACGATGAGAAACTATATTACATTCGCGTACTTTGTAGCGTGGAGGCCACCACGCTCAAATTGTCACCAAATGTTCTGTTAAGGTGATTTCGAGTTGCAAGTGAAAAATGTGCAGGACAGCGTCTTGTTGTAACAACAAGTTTCGCCTAATTTCAACACAAGCGTTCAGTATTACCGTACTATCCAGTAGTTTTTAAACACAAATGTTGCATTGAACATTATACGCACCTAGCGACGGTAACTAGTACTTAACAAGAGAGTGTTTTGTTTACATCTGACACCCCACCTACAGGTTTCACAATATGAGACTCTAACATGACGGATTTAATGTTGACGCATGTAGCGCAGTAAAATACTTATGCGAACACCCTTGCTCCTGTCCTCAAAATGTTTAGTTTGGTACTGCCTTTCTACTCCATAGTTTTCTGCGTGTTGTTTTTCCACACCCAGTTTATTAAAAATAGAATTGGCCCTAAAACCGTTCCTTTTGGTACAACTATACCAAAGTTTTTACTGCACTGATGATTGCAAAATTTAATTCTCCTAGCTTATGTACTTCCAGAGAAAAAGGTGCATAAAGTTCAGAAAATTAACTCGGCGGAGGTCGAAGATATAAATATTTAGGTTTTCTTTTTACATTTTTTCTTGATTTAATAATAAACAATATCATACCAACAGCCTTTTGTGAAAAAAATTATATTTCTTTGCAAGCATTTTGGAACCGCTTGTTTGCTTACAGAAAGCAACCTTTGGACAATTCCCGTGTGTAGAGTTCAGTGGTTTTAGCGTAGGATCCATGACGGCACATGTGAAGAGGACAAGGCCAGTAAGGATAATAATTAAGGGCGAAGAAAATAGACGTTACCAAGGAAAGATTGTTTACCTCCTTTCTTGACAGAGTACCTCCACGACACATGTAGTACATACACACCCTGTTTGATTTTGCGGAACGAGCTTGGCGACAACCAAAAACAAGCAAACATCACATTCCACCAGGATGACGCTTATGTGCATGAGCAGCCGAGTTCATTAAAATAGAAGATGCACATACTGTAAGCAGAAGCAGCAGAGGCAGGAATTATTAAGCCAGTGTGAGAAATTACTGTTCATTATTTTAATAAAAACAGCAGAAAATATAGCAATGTCTGCTTCAGAGATCGGTGGGTAGAAGGAAGCGACATAACCCATTCTCTTGTAACAAACATAACAGGGTTATTTGAAATTCGTGAGTTTTAATGTGAAAGAAAATATATTAAGAGAAGTATTTACCGCTCCTACCGGTTGAAACGGTTCGATGGGTGGTGTTGTGTTGCTATTGTTTTTATTGTTGGCCCCACGTTGGGCGCCAAATTATGAAGCGGTTTAGTCGGCCTCAACAATTAGAGCCTAATTATGAGACTCTTTGTTTGTGGCCCCACGTTGGCATCAAATTATGATGTTTTAGGTAGGCTCCGACTATGTGCCCCAGGTTAGGCACCAATTTTGAAGTGTAATTTCACTAAATTAATAATTAAGAACAAAAGAACAAGCTTACAATGAAATCGGCAGAACGCTAATTGTAGAGCAAGGGAAGGTAAAACATTCAATGAAACATCAAGAATTCGTTTTCAGACTGCTTTATTTGTATGCATTGAGATCATTTACATCAGATTTAAGGGCGAGTCATAGAACACGACCTTTTTTTGTTACATTTCGTGTAATTAAGTTTAATAATAACTTATATTATTGATAAGTATAATATGATTTTGAACAGAAAATTTTGTGATTACATTACAGAGCAATTTCGTGGGACAGTTAACGTAAATTAGATTTTCCATTCATTTCGACGTCCCAGTCCTTAGCCACACTTCGCCACTGCTGCAAACTGATTTGCATGTAAAACCCAAATGTGTAACAATATGCCCTTTTTATTGGTGGCCGTCAGAAAAGATCTAAATGTACAGAAATAGACATTCGCATACTATCAAACATTATGGAAGATTTTATTTTTGCTATTTTTCTACCCACTTCTGATCATTTAGTACTATTTCTAATTTTTATCCAATTAGTTTTAGAATTGTATGCTATTGTAGTTTCTACTTCATTGGTGGGAATAGATAGGACTTATTGTTCCAACACTGCTATTGATAGGGATTTCATATTATAAAAGAAATATTCTAGGTAACAATGTGCTCATCCCTCCTACGAAGACAATTAAAAAGTTTAAGCAGGTTAAATGAGCCGCTATAAATAGTATGTTTTCATTGTAAGCTAGTTCTTTTGTTTTTAATTAAATTAATATTAATTTAGTGAAATTACATGAGGAACTTATACTTTAGAATGTGAGTCTCTGTTGTTGTGTGCCCAGTTGTACTTTCGATTAGAGTAGTGCACCGCATACTACCCTATTTAAATTTCCTAAAGAGCAATCATTAAGGAAGAAATGAATAAGGCCTGTACACCTTGCAAATCTTGAAATTTATGATAAAAATGTGGTGTATATTTAGCATATCGTGTCAAAATTTGTGGTTAGGGAGGACATTTTCCCTGAGCAATTTTCTCTATCGTCTTACTAGACATCAATTCGCCGTCATAAATACACCGTCTCGAAGGATGGACGATAAATGTGCAATAAATAAAAGTTGAGGTTTGTCCCGTACCCTGCACTTTTCCGTACGAACGCCACTTGCTCAAGTTGCGGTGCCTACAATAATCGCTTTGGGTATGACATTGTTCCTTTGAAGGCACTAACAGTGGATAAGTTGGTTTACAGAAACGTACCTTTATGATCACTACAAACAGTTCTGAAGCTCTTTTCAGAATAAGGAATTCCCGTTATAACTTTTTTTATTAAAGTTGACAGTCATTTTATTCCATGGGTCTCCATTCTTTGTTAAAGCGCTGCCACTGGGAAAGTTTCATCAGTTTTTTTTTTCTTATTCATTCTTTTTCATCCTTCCATCCCGTTCTTTAGCTTACGTGCTACAGTTACCCACAAGTTGCTTACCTAGAAAAGTTTTCCTTACCTTGTTTTCCCAAGTTACCATTATTGTTCTCAGGGCAAATGACGTAAGTGTTTTGAAAGGACGTGCTGGGGAAATCTTCTTTGAAACTCGTGCAGAATCAAGAGATCGGCGTGATTTTATCAGCTGACCATACAAGCAAGCTGCTCCACACTCTTCTATCCGGCCTTCACAAGAAGTTTGTTGTTTCAATTAACAGCTGTTAGTTTTTTTTTTTTGTTATAATAAAAATACATTCATTATTATAAGCAATTTTCCCCATCGTTTTCTAAAAATGCTCAGCTCTAATTTTCAAGGTTGCTGTAATGCACAATATATAATTTTGATTGATTGAATGATTATTTACAATAGTGTTTCAGTAATGTTTGATTGTCCATTAACGATATTATGGAATGTATAAAATTATACCTAGGTACTTGCCGAGGAAAATATAAACACTAAAGAGTTATCATATTTATATTTGAAGGGTACGGTGGAAAAACAATCAAAGTTCACTTTTGAGATTTGAGATTTTGGTTTCAATGTATTGTAGGCATGTAGTATTACATTCCAATACATTCATACAGGAGAGGGGGGGGGGACCCACATGTAGTCCATAAAAATCAGCATAGAAAAATATGTTCAGGGGAAAAAACAACAGAGTCCTCTGTAAAACACTTGCAATAAGACCATAGCAAAAATGGATAGGTCCTGGTGGTGTAGTGGTAACCATACTTGCCTTCTGAACACAAGATCGCGGGTTCATATCTTGGCCAAGATCGATGGAATTTTTCAGGCGTAAAAATCCTAAATTTGGCTTCCTACGGAGGAGAAGTAAAGTCGCGGGTCTCGTGTCGTACATTTATGGCACGAAAAAGAACCTCAAGCCTGAAATAAGAGGCCTCTGAGCAAAATTTGTCGGCCGTGAATTGAATGGGACGCTGATGACCTGAGATGTTAAAGAGCGTCCGAAAATAAACAAAAATCAATCAATCAATAGCAAAAGGGAGCTGATGAAGTTGCATCAATGTTATTTTACTTTGTTTCCATTACCTGAGCCCATCAGTTCGAAATATGGAAAAGTTTTGTGATTCGTGTCCCGCCAAAATAAACATTATAACATTAGTACTACGGTGTATAAGTACAGCATACATCAGAGACTACAGTTATATCGAATGTAACAAAGGTATTGGTTCAATAAATAAAAAACCTATGCTGAAATTGCAATTGGAATGGACACATTAGAAGAAACCTCGTAAAACCATCTCCCTTCAATATAACTGAATGTTCCCAAGATATTGTTAAATCTGATCTTCATTTCTTATTGAACAAATCAGAAAGACATGTCCAATAAAGATAAGAAAAATACAGGAAACTATAGCTGACAAAACCTCTTCTAGAACTATAACCAGAGTAACAATCTATAATGGGCTTCCGGAAGTCCTATGTTATTGTTGACAAATGTGTTGCACTCAGACTGATGAACAGCCTGCCCCTTCCTATTCAAGTTTAATTCCACTTTCCAAGACAAAATATGATAACTACAATGCCTGAAGAGATTCTGTTCCGAAAATGCTCAGCTCTATTTTTCAAGGTTACCTGTAATGGACAGTGAATAGTTTTGATTGATTGATTGATTATTTTCAAGTGTTGCAGTAATGTTTATATTTTCCTCAGCAATTATCTAGTATAATTTGATACATGCTATAATATAGTAAGTGGACTTTGTTTTTATCTACAAGTATGTCTTTTTTAATTTTTATTGATAATTAACATGAGCAAATAACACATAACATTAATATCAAAAGAAGGGTCTGCCTTTAAGAATTATTCTAGATTTTTTTTTTCAATGTTCTGAACTTTGTAGCGTTTTTAAACTTCAAAATACATTCCTGTAAAAAAGTAAAAAGCGTGGACTTTGATTGTTTTTATCGTGCCCCCTTCATTTTCTGCTTTAATGATTAGTCGTCCTATTCGAAACTGTTTAGCCTATTCTTTTAGCGCTGAATATGAAAGAAACCTTCACCATACACCCTAGATTATATGGAGTAACTTCTTCCTTTGAAAAAACTTCAATCACTGCAGAGTACTCAATTTTCATCATTACGACAATTCACACACCTCTAGTTACTCATAAATCTCTCTCAAAGACACTGAGGTAATTAGAGTTGCGTTTCTGTTTAATAATTATAATAATAACAACAATAAAGATTAGGTTACGAGGTTAGCAATGAAAGTTTTTTTTTTTTTTTTTTTTTTTTTTTTTTTAAAGACAAAATGCATCAAATGCATTCTCTACTAAAGCGTAAAATAAACAATCAGGACTATAAGAAAACTTCTTCATTTCTTCATTACCGAAGCATTTATAAACTTCACTGTTTTTGCTACTGTGCGGCTAGGTGTTGTTATGGACGATGATTCGAATCCAAATGATGAATATTGACCCATTTAAAAGGAAGGTGGCATGTGGTAGCTCTATCCTTAACATGTTAAACGGTACCTGATAGCTACCCTTCCCATTCTCACATTTCATAGTGTGATGATAAACAATCCCTCCCGTGCACAGGCAGCCAGTCGTTACGATGGAGCTGGAGAGAGAGAGAGTACTTTTGCTCTGTGATTCCCTATGATTTTAAGAATGGTTCAAACGAGTCCCAAAACCTTAAGCGCTTGAAATAAGCTTATGGAGACCTTACTCCATCTAGAGCAACAGCTTTCCGCTAGTTTGCGGGATTTAAAAGGGGCTGAGCCTCACTGCAAGATTCAGGAGAGGGGCTCAGGGCAATGGTAGTTAATGAGAAAAACATTGTCGCGGTGGAAAAAATGGATCGCGAAAAATTCGCGTAACATTTAAGGATATCGAGGCCGTCTTCCAGATTGGATCGCGAGCAGTAAAAAAAAATCCTGTATGATCATCTTCATGTCAGGAAGGTTTTCTCTCCTTGGATGCTCCACAATTTGACAGGGGCACAAAAGCACATCCGCTTCGAATAGTGTGAAGAAATGCTGTAGAGATTCGACGTGTTTCTGATGTCATTACCAATTTGACCCGGAGATCAAATGACAGTCGTTAATTTGGATCTCTTTAGATGACGATCCACCAAGTGAAGAGGGACTGAAGTGTTGCGTGGAGGAGCAAAGGACGGTTACTGTTCAGTGGTATACCACACTGCCTGCCGAAATTTTTGACAAGTTCCGAGAATGCTGTTCAAGGACAGGATTGATGAGGTATCCTATTTCACCACTACAACTCGTTCCCTCACACGATTAACGTCACCAACCGGTTCCTGAGATCCATGCAGATCAGACTCATTGCCCCATCCTCCCTAAAGTCCTGACCTGGCTCCAATATATTATTTTCTCTTCCCAATAGTAAAAAATCGCAAGCGAAGAAAGCGCTTAGCCCTGAAAAGTTGTGACTGCATATGAAAATGAACTTTTCATTCTTGAGGAAAATGAGTGGTAGTGATTTTATAAGTGTTTTTTGAGGATGAGAACGTTTACAGATTAGTAGAGTGTCTTTGAAAATATGCAACAGTCGGAGTCCATTTTGACGTGTTTCAAAACTTTCGTAGTGACCATCGTACATCCCGTCGGACTGAAGAAAATGTCAATTATTTTCTTCATCACTGTTAGGGAATCCTAATCTGGAACGATCCTCTGGACCGGCCTTGCGTCTCAAAGCAGTGTACAAGTGTAATCACCGGCGATGTCATACATTGCATTTGACTGGCTTTGATGACACCTGCCACTCATTTTCTTGCACCAAATTATGCACCTTCGTTTTGTTTCTTTGTGAGCTCGTGAGGGATCAGCCTATAATAGCTACCTGAGGTTAAGCTGGTCATGCAAGATCTCTGTACTTGACTCATATTCACTGTTTATGAATGCAGAATCTCTGAGCTAGTTAGCTGGTTGCCCTCTTCAATCTCTGACATCAAATTTCATATTGTTTGTCGCTGAGAAGTTGTCGGCAGCCTTTGAGCTCATTGGACCAGTTAAAAACAGTGTCACAATATGGGGCTTCATCTGTAAATGCACTTCGAAGTCCATCGTAACTTTGTTGCTGTGAAAGGCCCAAGAAAAAATGATAATAATTAGTAGCTCAGAAATTCTTTCTTATATCTGTAGTGAGATCTACCAAAATTCAATGATTTCAAGTAATTATTACGCAAGCGTCCATGTGTATTGTGTTGCTAAACGCAACCAAATTCCAAAAAATTGCAGTCTGCGCCATATAGGATAGCCATATTATCACAAAACCTTTTAGTGTGACGCTCGCATTTCCGTGTAGAAGGTTTTCCGATTATTGCGCTGCAACTTGATCAGGCCGGAATTTTTTTGAAATCTATTTCCTATTTGTTACATAGTATAAAAGCCTTGTAAGCTTTTTGAGAACAAACCGTTGATCGTCAAAGATGGACATATTATCTCATATAATTTAGATATAGCCAGAAAACCGAGATTTGCTATGCTATGACGTGCCATTCATTGCGGATGTTTCATTCTTCAAACCTTTTGAGTCGCACTATGAATAGGGAGGGAGTAAATATCTCCGCCGTAATGCATTATTGAATGTCAAGTGTCTGTTGTGCTGCGAGGGGCGTATGTTACCCAAATGGAGTAGTCTGTAGTGTTTTTTCAGAGACCGATTTTGCTACAAACGATATCGCTCCAGTTGAAACAGAAAAGTCAAAAGAAACTGTTTCCCTCATTCCATTTAGAATAAAAACGCGGAAATACACTCAGCTAAAAATTCCACAGTTCTTATACAAACGCAAAATTTACTTTTGACAACTAATGGAAAGCAAAAGAAATGACAGAAACGCAAGAAAAGCAACTGAAAGAAATCAAAGCAAAGAACTTCTCCAACTAGAAACGAAATTGAGAGTGACATAAATATTGATGTATATGTTTAAAAGATAAGGTTTACTACCGGAAATGTGAGCGATACTGAGTGTTGTATCGGCTAAAATGAGAATAATAAACAAGTGCAATTTGCCATTATTGCAGAATATAAGTTGGTGATTTCATTTTATAAGTGTGTAGAGTAAATTTGTTAATTCTAATTATTGGGGCCGTACGTAGGTTGCTGTCGTTAATTCGTGAGATGAGGAGGAGGAAATTTAGTGATTATTTGATTTCTTGGCTGGATGCCCCTTTGCGTCGGGGTTTGGAATATTTATCTCAGGGATATTCTGGAATTTTGTGACTCGTTTGATTCAGAGGAAAGGGTAGAAAATCTAGCAGGCTACGCGGAAACACTTAAGTTTTTAGTTGAAACCATTTTATTCACTGTTATTATAAGAAGTCGTATTGACTTGGAAATATTTCGAAGATCTCAGTTCATTTCTGATAATGTTTATCGGTTCACAATTGCCGACTGCTCTAACTGAATACTAACTATCCCTTTTCTACAGACTTCGCGCACTCCGATACTGACTATCCATTCTTACACCCGCTTATTCTAATTAGCTCTGACTATTCCTTCCTCCGACTCCAACCATTGACTGCTCACCCATCACTGCTAACACAACACTGCTAACTTCTTCTCTTACTTTTTTACATCATATTAGACGTAAAGTTTATTGTATTGTTAGGAACCTCCCGCGCTAAAAATTATATCCGCAAAATTATGGAGCTCGGTTCGATTCTCACTGATTTATTTGTCCTTCCTTAATGTCTATAATTATACAGGTTAGCTGCGATTCGTTCAATTTTGGAAGATTCCTATTGGTTGAGCTGGACTAATTTACTAAAATAAATCTTCTCACGTTATAATAATTCCAAGAACGAACATTTCTGCCATAAATATTCGGAAACTTTTCTGATCTTCACATCCCTTCACTTTTCTGCCCTTTCAGTTTTACCCACAATGAAATCGCGATAGACCACGTCTCGGCCATACATAAGAAGTATCTATTTGTTTCTAAAGTCATGTCAGAAACCTGTTGGGGTGTCTAAACGCTACTGTTAAAAGAGTTATAAAACATGTGCTGTCAGCTAAGGTTGACATGTATTCAGTTCTCGAGAGAATTCTTCCCTTATTGCCATTATGCACTGTTACCCTTACCTATTGAAATAATACTTCTCTCTGCGCTAGTCAAAAAGGCACATTCCGTGTCTCAGCAAATTGTTTTCCCTAAATCCTTTCCGAGGAAACAGGTTCGCGTCAGAACAAAGGCGATCTTCTTCCCTGGTCGAACCTTTTAACATTCTATTGGGACAAACTTCCATAGCTTAACGAGCAGTTCGATTGTACATTCACACAAATACATAATATCCTTCTACTAAAGATTTGGCACAGGTGCTATCTAAAAGAACACAATACCCTTAATACAAATTACATACATGCATCAGATAGTATTTACATTGTTTATTAACATCAATTATAACCGTATTAATTTAATCAAATGTGGCCTTTGTTTTCGGCTACATTATAAAGCTTGGGATTATTCTTGATTTTCAAACTAAAAATCAGAATAGAATAACCTAAATTATTGAAAGTATTAACAGTGATTTTGTATTGCGTATTGTACTAACTGTTTAATTTTATGAAATTGATTTCTATTTGGCGTATTTAAGTATTTCCGTAGATTGACATGTTTTAGTTTTAGTATATGAATATGCGTAAAATTAAGTTAACATATACTTAATTAGTTTAAAGCATTTCAGTGCATTGATATACTTTAGTAGGTGAAATATATTTAACTAAGTTAATTTTTTTAAAATTAAGTTATGTGTTTAATTAGTTTGGCACATTTAACTAGATTGATGTCTATTTAACTAGATTGACATTTTAGTTAGGTATAAACATTTAATAAAGTTAATATCTGTAAACTTAAGTTTATATATATTCAGTTATTTGACGTGCTTTATTAGGTTATATCTATTTGACTAGATTAACTTGTGTTTAGTTAGGCGAAATGTATTTAATTTAATATGTGTAAAATTAAGTTGGTACGTATTTAACTAGTTTGATGTGTATTTAACATATTGACATTTTTAGTTAGGTGCAATGCATTTAATTAATTTAATATGTGTAAAATAAGTTGAAAAATATTAAACTAGTTTGATATATATTTAACTAGATTGGCATTTTTAGTTAGGTGTAATGAATTTAATTAAGTTAATATCTGTAAACTTAAGTGTATATGTACGCAGTTATTTGATGTGCTTAATTAGGTTGATGCGTATTTAACTAGAATGACGTAAGTAAAATGCATTTAATTAATTTAATATGTATAAAATTAAGTTTACGTGTATTTAACTAGATTGGCATTTTTAGCTATGTGTAATGTATTTAATAATTTAATAGAAGTAAAATTAAGTTCACACGCATTTAATTATTTTGATGTGTTTAACTAGGTTGAATGTGTATTTATCTAGATTGACATGTTTTTAGTTAGGTGACATGCATTTAAATAACTGGCATGTAAATATGAGTAAAATTAAGTTGAAATATGTTTAAATTGATTTTATTTATTTAATGCTAGTTTGGAATGTATTTAATTAAGTTAACTGTTTTCTTTTGTAAGTATTTAGCTGTAAATGAACGTTAAATATTCATTATTCTTCCCTGCAACCGCGTTTAAACCCAATCACATACAAGTCTTGAAGATAACAAACTGAAATTGCTGTGGCTATAAGCATTTCCAAGAAACTTGTACGTTATATTTTACATGAAAATTGCGTGAGAAATAGCTTAGCCCCGTTCTTGTTAGTAGCAGATCCAAAACGCATATTAAAATATCGCAGCAGTGTTTACAACAGAACTCTTTGTGTGGTCGACGTATAACTGTGAATGAGACTTGGATTTATCGTCACACAGTAGTCAAGAGCCGGTTATTCAGTGCTAAGGAAGACGAAGGAAACATTCAGACATCACCACCAGTCTTTTGGGACGCTAAAGAAATTTTACTAATTGATTGTCCTCAGCGGGGTAAAAATTAAAACCAGAGACTTGTGTAACAACTTTTTAAACCCACTAGAAATAAAATCGCGAGGAGAAAACCTGGTTTGAAAAGAAGTGTTTTTAATTAAGACAATGCAACTACTGATAAAAGTGTTTTAGCGATGGAAAAATTAACATAATTGAAGCATTTGCTTCCTCCGAGCTCCATCAGCTTCCAATCTCTTCCTCAGTCAATGTTCATTAAATCAAGAGGCGATTCCGCTGTCAAAGAGTATTTTGCAGATCCTCCGGAACACCACTTCAGAGACGGGATAATGGCACTGGAGCACAACTGGAATAAATGTATTGAGCTTAAGGGAGATATTGTTAAAAAATAAAATATAAGGTTTAAGTTAAAAGTCGGTTCGACTGAGGACTTTTCAGAGTACGCTCACAGCCAAAATTGCATAAAGCGCACTTTTTTTTTTCATAAAGTCCTAATAATTTTCATTTTAACTGTGGATACTGCATTTTAAATATAAGCATTCGCTGTACTATTGACAAATACACACATTGTGTGTAGTAAATAATAAGTTTGTTTAAGGATTGCTATTTGTGCAAATAAAAGCTACGGCAGATTATATAGAGGATACCAAAAAAACGTATACACTCTTTCACAGTAGATATGTATTTAACATATTTCAAATTTGAACTGAAAAACAACAGTAATGTGTAGTATGATGTTCTGAAAAACATATTTTTTTTTATTTGGTTAATTTATAGACGCTCTTTAACATCTCAGGTCATCAGCGTCCCGTTCAATTCGGGGCGTGAGACAGCCGCTACTTTTGTTCAGAGGCCTCTTTTTTCAAGCTTGAGGTTCTTTATCGTGCCCTAAATGTACGAAACGGGATCCACGGCTTTACTTCCCTTCCGAAGGAAGCCATACTTATGAAAAATCCATCTGTCCTGACCGGAATAGCACCCGCGATCTTGGGTTTAGGAGGCAAGTATGCATATATAAAATATCGAAGACTAAATGTGTCCATTGCACTCTACTGATTATAAATATAACAAAATGCTGAATACTCGCCTATTAAAAGTTGTACATATTAGCAGAAAGTATTTAATTTGTCGCACTAATTAAAGTACAAGGCCTTCCCTATTAAAACAAAATGATTACGGGGCCTTGAATATACCAAACGTTATTAGTTGTAATTGGAGCACCAGCAGCATGTATCTGACAGAAGCTATTACGTCAAAGTAAATTCTGTGGCAAGACTGCCAACATAACAACATGTTCTGTTTATTTTACACGATGTTTCATTAGCGTCATCCTTGGAACCTGTTGCGTCTCTTAATGTTATCAGTAAAAATAATTAAGCTTTTTTACCCTAGATTTTAACAAGAAGAATGTATGGCAGAGTTTTCAAAATGTCATATTCAGAGTGGATTTATCAGGTGCGGGAGCCATTTTGGGGTCCAATGTTGCAAACCTTTCTCTTAATTTTTTTAATAATTTTTAAAATATGCTCAGATTATATTTATTATATTACTAAACCGATTAATAATAATAATAATAATAATAATAGTAAACTATGAATCTGATGATTTAAAAACGTTTTGAAATATTTCCTTCTAAATATTGCACTCCTTGATATAAACTGAATTGGAAACAAAGTAATCTAATAGTACAGAAAAGAATAAAAAAAAGAGAGAACTTTTTATAGTGTGTTTTATTTTTATACTGCTTATTATTTTAAATTATAATTGTTAAATCTTGAATGTTGAATTTAATTTACATTTTGATTAGAAAAAGAAGGATAAGATGGAAGGAAATTAAGAGGAAATAAAAAGAACGAAAGTAAAAATGAAAGGAATCGAAAAAAGAAAGAGAAAACGAACAGGAAAGAAAAAAGAAAGAAAATGAAGTAAAATAGAGAGAAATACAAAAAAAGAGGAGCAGAATAGGTAAAAGTAAGGATGCAAAAATAATTAGTAAAAGAAAGAGACTAGAAACAGAGAAAGAAAGAAACAAAGCAAGAAGAAAAGATACCAGCGGAAATGACCAAACTATGAAACAAATCAAAGAAAGCACAGGAAAAAAAAAAAATGGAAAGTAGTAAATAAATGGTATACAGAATGTATCAGAATAACTATTTATACTTTTCTGATGTGATAAAGGACCTGAAAAGAAACATTTTTCCGTAATAAAGTAGTGTCCCGAAACGCTTCATTTCAATACAAACACAAAGCTCATCACTCGTCTTACAGCTGCATTTATATTTCAGCTATTCTTCTTACCATGGAAAAAATAAACTGAGGTAGTTTGTTGTTGTATGTCACAAAATATCTTCTATCAGATATGTTTATTTATTTCATGCATCGGTATACAAATATTGCATTTCCAATCAAGCATAAGTCATTTGGAGCAGCTTACGGCAATGCTAATTTGCCAAAGTGAATCTTTGAGGAGCAACATCTCAGCGCCATATTCCTTGCCATACAACTTTTTCAAGACAGGATCAACGTCTTAAGAGATGATGGCCAGTTCGAGGTAAAATAAGTAAATTCAGGAGCGAATCGAACTGTGAGAACATTATACTTTGAAGACGAGATTTTGCATAGGTTTGAAAATAATCCATGAACTGTTGCCCATTCGAAGAATAGCAGTCACTATCTGTGTGGGGAGTCTTAAGTGAGTATGAAAAGTATCCATTTCATATCCAAAAAATACAAACATTAATCGCAAATTCTTATTCTAACGATTACAATTTGCTGAATGGTATTTACACACCGTCAACATTGAGACTAATTTTGCTAGACGCATATTATGAGCATTATTTCAAGAGATGACTTTTTAATACATACAACAGTCACATTTGGAGTGACACTAATCCTAAAGCTGTGGAGAATCTGCGCTATCAGGGGAAGTTTTCTGTAAATATTTGAGTTGGATCTGTTGATAACTTTCTATGTTATCATGTTATACCTGCACGATTGAATAAACATGTTTATAGTATTTTTCTTGCGGAAATGCTTCCGTAGTTACTTGTAGATGTCACGAGTAATATCCGGAGAAAACATGATCTTTCAACATGACGGTTCACCCGCACATTTCGGCTTAAATTGTCGAAATTATTTAAATGTTCATTTTCCGAATCTTTAGATAGGGGAAGCATGTCCATTTGCTTGACCAGCTCGTTCCCCAGACATGACTTCAGTTGATTTTTGTGTTTGGGTCATATCAAATCAATTGTTTATGAAACGCCCATCGACACAGCAGAAACATTACTTGCTATAATTATGCTTACTTTTGACGATCTTCGAGAACGATCACAGATATTTCGAAGGGTTCGTTGTTCAATCATACAACGTTATACTTTGTGTGTCAACAATATGGTCCGCCTGTGATGTCTCAGGAATAAAAAACAAGCGTTAAACACAGTTAAAAAAAAGTGGTAGCAATTTTGAACAATTGCTCTAGTTTGTCAATACACTTTTAATAATATTTGATATTAAATTTAAAAAAAGTTTTCTGTGTAACCACAGAAATTACATAAAGTAGCTTTACAAGTTCAGATTAATTCATTTTCCCTTTATATCGCCATAATTTGAAAGCGACGCATTTTTCGGCAGTGTTTTTTATTGTTAAATAAAGTAGCTTGCCAATTTCAGATTAATTCCTTTTTCCTTCATACCACTCACTATAACTTGAAATCGAAGCACTTTAAGACAATATTTTATTATGAAAAAAAAGTTTATTTACATGTTCCTTACCACATCAGAAAATTAGGAAAAATATTCGGATACAGCTGTATGTAAAGACAGAAGGAAAGAGAGAAAGAACGAAATAAAAAGAACATTAATAATTCCCAACCGTAGTTTCCGAAAAGAGCCGAATATGTTTCGAGCTTGTTCGACAGAAACAGTTTCCCTTGTACAAAGAGATATGATGGCACGGTGCGGCGTGCTTGATGCGTCAGTTCAGCAGTTTTGTTTGTGTTGTTTTTGTGACGACCCATGCAATAAATACCAGGTAAATGCTTTTGTGTTTGCTTCCACTGTATGCAACATACTTGCTAAAGGCTACTTGTTAATGTATAGGGCAACCAGAAGGAACTTAAGTGCCAGGCTTTGCAGATAAGATTCTCTTGGTGAGAAACGGGCTCACTAGCAGTATGCTAAATTATCTCACTAGCTTGCAGGTAGCTGGAGATTGGGTTGGTCTAATGAAAATCCTCTGCAAGCCATAGGAGAGGGGTGCCGTGTGTACATGGGCGGCAGGACACCCTCATGGGGGGTACCAACTAAAACAGAAACAAAAAGACTACCTACTACTCTTAATTAAGATAAGAGAGGAGAGTTTAGTGTTTGCTTTAGGGACGTGTTACCCCTATTATTAAGTGAAAACCAAGCCGGACGATTATCACTAGTTCTCTTTTTTCAGCTCAATTAAAACGCTAGGTAAATCAATTTACACAACCTATATATTTCACGGTTTTTGTATAACATAGAGCTGCCCTAGATCACAACAGAATTTTTAAACAAGTTGTTGAGATTTTTTTCAAGTTTTCTTTGGTAAAATACAAAGAGTTATTTTTGGCCTGCGTCCGCAACTGAACGCAGGCCGTGTGAGTCGCCAACTCTGTCAATGGACAAAATCGCCCCCTCGGCTTTCTACTTGCATAACGTTGATCGATAATAGCTTACACTATATTAGATATATTTTTAATAAGAAGTGTTGAAGCATGGCTTTCGTATAGGGTAGACTGAAACATGAGATGTCGAAATTAATGGGAAAATCTAATTTATATTAAATATACCACGAAAATGGTTTTGTACCGTTATTTTATCGGACTATTTAGAATTCTTTCAAATTGAGATGCCCGTTTGTACTATGAGAGTCATACGAAAGACAGGTCAAATTGGGAGTGAGTTGACTCACTCCGATTGTTGCATCTTTTAAAAGTACTCTGCACCACTCTCTATATATTTTCTCGTCCTAAAATCACTTGTCAAAGTACCCCTGCAACTGGAAAGAGAAAATAATAGCATGGAGCCGGGTCAGGACTGTAGGGAGAATGAGTGATGAGTCCGACCTCTGGGGACTCCAGGAACAGGATGGAGACGCTAGTCGTGTGATCGGAGGAGTTGTCGTGGTGAAGCAAGATCCCTCCTCAGTCCTGTCCTTGGACGGCGTTCTCGGAGCTTGTCGAAAACTTTCGGCAAGCAGACTGTGGTGTGCCATAAGGTAGTAACCATCCTTTGCTCCTCCAAAGGAATTGTGGTCACTATTTTCTTCCCAACACTTCGACTCCTCTTCACTTTCATCGGTGGATGGTCATCTGGAAAGATCCAAACTGCCGATTGTGCTTTGATTTCCGGACCCAATTTATAAATCCATGTTTCATCACCAGTAACGACATCAGAAACACGTCTTGATTTTCCTCTGTCGAATCCCTGCAGCATTTCTTCACACCATTCGATGCGATTCGCTTTTGTGCCTTTGTCAAATTGTGGGCACCCAACAGGAGGAAACCTTCCTAACACTATTGTTTTCGCGCCCTATATTTTCAAATATTTTCCTCAATCACTGCCTTTGCCGGACGCCCAATAACCTCATTTTGCAGCGAAGTTTGGCCTCTTTTAAATTCTGCAAATCAGCGGAAAACTGTTGCCCTAGATGGAGCAAGGTCCCAAAAAGCCTGATGCAAGCGCTCAAGGCTTTGAGACTCATTTAAATCACTCTTGAAATCATAAAGAATCATAGCGCGAAAACGCTCTCTCTCCAGCTCCATCGTAACGACTGGCTGTCTGTGCACAAGAGAGGTTGTTTACTCCTACACTCTGGAAGGGGGGGGGGGTCGTTTCTTGGTATCGTTTTACTCACAAGGGACGGAGCTACTATTTGCAATATTCCTTTTAAGTTCGTCAATATTCACTTTTCCTCATTTCGAAACTTTCATAGTGACCCCTGTATGAGATAAAACTTTTTGGGCGAGGAAGGATGCCTAACCTATCATTTGCCATTTACTGAGAAAAACGCGAAAAAAAAAAAAAAAATTCAGTTAAGCATATGAGTCCTTGTGGTAATAGAATTGCAGACCTCCAATTCATGGTTTCCTATATTAATGATCTAGGCGGTATCTTCCCATCTGTTACAGTGTTACTGCAGGTGTTAGATTTCCCTTCGGCGTAAAAAAGTAGCTAATAGAGCAAAGGGAAAAAAGTTACACACATTTATTTTTACAAAAGCTCTAGAGAAATGGGCTAAAAGCCCATTAATCTGCATTATAAACTTTTAAAAATGGAATAAAACATAATCAACTGAATTTGATTTATTTGTATAGTAATCACAGCTAACCACCCTAAGGGGAAGGAAAGGATAAAAAGCGAAGGGCAATAAATAATGAATGCACATACGCAAAGGAACCCAGCTGCCCATAGCACACGTCAGATGCAAATTCGGCAAGAATTCAGAAAACATTTGCATCGTTTTAAAACGAATAAGAAGAAATCTTGAGTGTGCCAGTAATGTATTGTCGAGAATATGGTCGTGTTTCAAAGTCTCGTGCTGGCACAGATAGAAAACAGAGCATCAATCAAGTAACATGAAACACGTGCGTTATTATAACTAGGGGTACATATTCTGGTAGAATGTACTCACTAAGAACACCTGAGAAAAACCCTGTTTCCTGGAAAATTTTAATGCAATTAGAGGTCCATTGGCATGCTGGGATCTATTTGTGAACCACAGTAAATTGTTGAATATGAGTATTTCCTAGCCAAAGTGCGCGAAGCTAGAAACAATTTATTTTTAGTTTAGAACGTAATAACTAGTTGTGATTATAAATAATGTAATATGTTTCCATTCTAACGTTTATTATTATTATTATTATTATTATTATTATTATTATTATTATTATTGCTGTTGTATTACGTGTTTCTCTTTCTAATTGCATGTACGGCCTACGATCCATGCATAAAATATATTTATAACGTGTGTGTAGAATTTTATAACAATATACACCTCTTACCTGTGAGCTTGCCTTAAGGACTCTTGGTAGGCACATGACAGTTTTTATGCTGAATCTCAACAGAATACAAGCTGAGTTTTCTAAAAAGGGAATGATACTATAAAAATAAAAGTTTTATCACTTTTATTAAGCAAGTATTTTTAAATTAGAGACTGTTTTTTACATTTTGGCTCATTGTTTTTATTTTAATAATCAATTTTAAATATTAATTTTTTTCAGAAAAAATTTGCTGCACAAATTATTAATCTCATTTTCCTTATATTTGAAAGTAAGTTTGTTAACATATTACTTAACATTGATGGTGAGTTGATAATATGTAACTTAAAGTAATAGTACACTTTTAAAATATTTGCATATAGTTCATCATTTTGTGCAAATTTCAAACCACATTTAATTTTTTTATAACTCTCATGTAATGCAAACGTTATAGAGTAGGATTTTTTTACATATGCAAAGAAATTCATATTACTATCTTACATAGTTTTTGGGGAAAATACCCAAGTTAGGCGAGTGATAAAAGAAGATAGAATATGTTGTGTAAAAGCAAAGCTGTCCAGTTTAAATTGTCATTTGAATGTCCCATAAATGCAAAGGAGTAATTTGCGAACTGTTTAGTTTCATATTACTCTTAAAGTCAAACATTTCTTTTTTGATTTACACATACTTTCTGAGAGACCATTAGAAATGAAATAGCATTGACGAGGTTACACTTTTCAAAGAACGTCACGGAACATCTTACACGGGTAATTGACTTTCAATGCAGGTGAAAGACCTTTGCAACATTTGCTGAGCCAAAACCAGTCTTCCACATCTACTGCATAATCCAGTATTGATTACATATGAAAGGTACAAAGGAAGAACAGTCAAAGTGTGTGTTTTACAGGAATGTAATTTGAAGTTTAAAAACGCTACAGAATTAAGTACATGAGATGGATAGAAATGGTTTTTTCTAGAATAATTCTTAAGATAGTTTTCTAATAGACGCTCCTTTGGAAATTGTTGTTATTTGTTCATGTTAATTAACAACAAAAAGTCAAAGTACACATTATTGTAGATAAAAACAATCAAAGTCCACTAACCAAATTATGAAATGTGTTAAATTATAGTAGATATTTGCTGAGGGAAATATAAACATTAATGAAACACTGCTGAAAATAATCTTCAATTAAAATTATTTTGCATATTACTGGTAACCTTAAAAAATAGAGCTGAGCATTTTTGGAACAGAATCTCTTCAGGCATTGTAGGTCATCATATGTTGCCTTGGAAAGTGGAATTAAACTTGAATAGGAAGGTGCAGGCTGCTCATCTGTCTGTCAACAATAACATGGGACTCCCAGGTTGTTATTCTAGTTATAGTTCAGCTACAATTTCTTTTATTTCCCTTATCTTCATTGGGCATGTCTTTCTGTATGCTTTATACAGAAATGAAGACCAGATTTAAAAATATCATGAGAACATTCAATGATGTTGAAAGGATTTCCTGATGAGCTCATTCCAATTGCAATTTCAGCATAGGGTTTTGATTTATTAAACCCTTATCTTTGTTATATTCTATATAACTGCAGCCTCTGATGGGAAAAATTACATTTTCTGATTCAAATATGTTCTACTTATGAATGAGCAAATATTGGTATAATTTTTATTTTGGTCCTGGCACGAATCACAAAAAATGTGCCAATTCCGAACCGATGGGTCCAAGTGATGGAAAAAAAAGTCTAACAACAAGATACAACTTCATCAGCACCCTTTCTATCTCATTGAAGGTATTTTACAGAGGACTCTCCTCTGAACATATTTTTTTCTATGCTGATTTTTATGCACTACATGCTTTTTTTCCATGCATGAATGTATTGGAATGTACTACTACTAATCTACAATCCATTGGCACCAAAATCTCAAATTTCATCAAAAGTGAACTTTGATTGTTTTTCCCCTACACCCTTCCCATGTTTTCTGTTAATTCAAAAGTTAAACGTTATTAAAACTGAAAATGTTTAAATTGATCATCCGTAAGTAGCAATAGAGAAGTGTTTTTAGAACTTTCTGAAAACTCTGCATATATTTTTTAGAAGTTAATTGATTACAATAGTAATTTTAGCATTTCAATTTACTTCACTCTAACATTCAAAATGTTTGCAGTATTACATGCTCGTGCTAAAAGGACCTATCTTCTACTTTAAGGAAGGCCTCTGTGATCGCTCTAGGCACAGTGTTTTATAGCCAGGGGTCGCATTACACAAATTCATCTGTTATAAACGTTTTTACATCGCTCTTCCGTTTGAAAAGAAATGATTTATTGGTGCGGTCGATTTTGACCACTGCATATTCATAGGCAGAGAGAACAACACAAGTAGTAAATTTCCATCTCCTGCAACACTGTAAGCTTTGCTGCGTTTTCTTCCATGGCATAAATAATATTATGTTTTGAACACAGATGTTGTCATTGTGTTTAGTCCATTATCTAGGCGCTGTTTGCCGTACCTCATGTGACAGTTTGGAAGTTGGGGAATGCTGTTGAAACTAACTAATTCAAAAACTTCTATAACTATACTTTTAGAAGTTATAAAGGTTCTGTGATAAAAGAACTTACCATTCATAAAAGTTTAGGCATTTTTGTTGACAAATGCCTCTCTTGGGATGACATGTTAATTATGTTTAGACCTATGTACTCTTGAGCGGTAGTTTTGGGTTCGATTCCTGTCAGGACCGTCCTCCTTGACAGTTTTTTCCCATAGTTTTCCTCAGTCGTAAATGGCAAATGCTGGGGAGGTACCCTAAACTTAGGCATGGAATGCATCCTTCCTTAAAAAAAAAATCCTTTCCCAGTTTATAGTTGCATCTCATGTATCATTAGTATTCACCATTTTAGTAAAGCGGGAGTTAAACACTATTAAAAATATGTTAGAAAAATTGTACTCAGGGGCTTTAAATTACTAAAAAATAAAAAAGCCAAATATAGTAGTATTTAATTATTGTAACACATTAGTGATCTTAAACTATGTACAATTATATCAGATGATTTGTATGTCAAGTTTTATGCACTCAGCTGAATTATTGTACGATATCCAGTTTTATTTTATAGAAGGAATAAAAGCTCATAAAAACCTATGTTAATTACCATTCCTCCATCTAACTGGTAAAACAAAAATTGTTCAAAACACATTCAGCACATTGTGTTGTTGTTGTTATTATTATTATTATTATTATTATTATTATTATTATTATTATTATTATTATTATTATTATTTTAATGTTTCTGTCTTTAATCAACGAAACAATAAATAAGTAAATAAATAGCATTAACTGTATACAATATAAGTATAGCGTATTTGTAACAAGTTTGAGCAAAGCCTTTCATGGCTTTTCCACCTTTTTCGATGCTTCCCAAATCCCTTAGGAGATTTATTTTTTTGAATGGTGCTTAACGCTGAGACATGTTAGGCAATGGACATTGATGATATATGAGATGAAAATATGATAAACGGGTAAAGATTTTTTCTTTAAGGAAGGAATAGGGAGGCACCCTAAGCCTAAGTGTACGGTACCTCCCTGGCATTTGCCATTTTGAAAACTGAGGCAAATCTGAAATGAACCTCAGCCAGGGAAGACGATCCTGGTGGGAATCGAACCCCAAGCCTTCAGGTCAGTGTTCACACTTTAATGACCTCGGCAACCCGTGGGTGTCCCCGTATAAGATGATGTCAAAGACAGATATGGGAAAGGATTGTGCAGCTAAAATAACCGAATGGTTCTAAAGAGCAATTCTAAAATTTTGTCTAAAAAAAGCAGAATTTTCTTAATGTGTCAAAAGGTCTCAAACACAGGAAGAAGGTAATTTGTCCAAACTTTAACTTATGTCTAGTATATATATATATATATATATATATATATATATATATATAATACATATGGTTATATATAGTTAGGTATATATATTCTATTTTATAGAGGTTAATATATATATTATACTCATGGTTATATGTATTGTATTGTATTTTATAGAGGTTATTATCATCATGATTATTACTAACAAAAATAACGTCTATTAATTGAAAATTTATTTAAAACAAAAATATACTTCTCTTTCGATTTTAGACAAGCCACCACTGCTATATGGTTTAGCAGTAAGATTTTGAGGCATGTTGGAAAGGGACAGTTAGAGCGAATCATTGGGTATCTCTTTGTTGATGTGGGAGGGATTTTCTTTTTTCCAAAGCAAACAGGAAAAGTCCTATCTATCGAACTGCTATCAATGTACGTTTTGTTGATCTGGCCAAACTCTTCTTTCCTTAGAACTTTGTAATGGGACAAGTTGAAGAACTCGTTTACACGAGAGGTCTCAAGCTGGGGATAATTTGCAAATAAGGGGAGAGAGAGAGAGAGAGAGTGAGGGATAGTTCTGCAGTTCTAAAACTTCGAAAACAAGGACATTATTGTTAGCTGTTAAATTCACTTCATGTAAACAAACATATAGCTTGTTAGATCAATACACAGAGTTTAATCTACTTGAATTAAAAAAATATATAAATTAAGTTAAAATAAATGGCCGGGTGCATATACATTTGTAAAAGAAAAGCTGCGAAGAGGCAGTGAATATTAATATATATAATTATTTTTCGGAAATGAAGTTATATATTTTAATAACTTGATTTCTTGCTGTAAATCCGCTTAAAATACTACCTGAGTATGATCTAATGAAGTAAAAATCCTTCTAATGTATGCAGTTGTAACTTTCTGTTGCACAAAATAACGTGTAGCACTTGTAAAAAGTTACAAATTACGTCATATGTGAGCTAGATGAAGGTATTACCATTTTACTCTTCTTTGTACCTTTCTTCTTTTTCTTACTTTTCTCTCAATTTTATTTCCTTTACTCTTTTCATCTCTTTTTGTGTTTATTGCATCTATCTTATCCTTAACGTTCATTTCTCTTTTCTTCTTATTTTTCTTTTCCTTTCTCTATTTTCTTTGCTGTTACCTGCCCCAGCTAGTTTTTTTCTGCTCTTTTCTCTTTCAGTTTCTTCTATTGGTTTTATTTTTATCATTTTAGCTTCGTTTCTTGTTGCCTTCCCCCATTTCCTCTCTATTGTTTCACATGTTTATTCTCCTTGTAATTAATTTCAGCAAGGTATTAATTATTCAACAGCTAGAATAACACTACTCCAGGATGTGCCTTCTAATTTCAATTTTGTGATCCCTGATGTGACGTAATGATTCCTCTGTGAGAGGCAGTGCAACTTTTCTCTCCCCACAACAAATAAATATTTGCCAAGTTTAGAGCAGTTACACATTGCCCCTTTCCAGCTAACATTCGTTATTTCGTTTCGCGTTTTGAAATTACAAAGAATAAAACTACGTAAACAAAAGAAAAAGAACAGCTGGAAAGTAAGAAACAAAAGACGGCTAAATGCCCTCGAGTGTTGTTCCCGAGGTTTACAGTGCAAGGGCATTCATTAAAGCCCCTCGTCGAACATTTTGTAGTCTTTTTCATAAAATCTATTGTTTACAGTGAGTTTCACTAAGTGTCCAAGAATATTATCTGCAAAACAGCCTTTGTTTCTTGTCACAGTAATGTTCTCCATTTAACCTACTGGCAGTGAGTCTAAATTCATCCCAACTTGAATCTTTATTCCCTAACATATCAAACCTAGGTTCATCACACATTCTGCTCTTGTGTCCAAATCTATATATAATTCTACTAGCTCTACGTTCATCGTAACGTCTGTCGTTATGTCCTAATACAAACTGGACTCTCGTTTCAAAATGTCCCTGCATAACTACTTATTAAAATAAATTTAAGTACCAAAAAAAAAAAAAAAGCGTAAATTTAGACATTGAAGGGAAGTTTAAAATCAATGTTTTATTATATTTTAGTTTCAGTCCCTCACCATGAGTCACGTTGATTTTTAAATTTCACTTGGAATGCCTAACATCATTTTAAAAATGAAAAATAATAACGACGAAATTGTTACTATAGGTTTATATGCAATTAGTGTAATAATGTAGCATTTTACTGACCATTTTGAATAAGACTCTTTATGATACAATTATTTATGTAACAGAAGAGTTTGTCAATAACTGAATTATAATATTTATTATTTTAAATGACAGATAGAACAAAAAGATGCTAAAACAGTAATAGCCATGTGCACTATCTTTGATCAATGTTTGAAGGCGGTCAAATCAACATTTGACCACGTTCAATGCGAATATTCGGTTATCGACTATGATCAAAGTTAAACGAGGTAGTTGATTATGGTCAACTTTGACTGCTGGTGCTGGACCGATCAACTCCGTTGACTGCGGCCAAGTTGCACAAAATGACTGCCCGTTTTCATTTTCTTGAAGATATTGAGGATGAGATGATATACCTGGATTACTTAAATCGGGACTAGCGTCAGAACCGGATCATTGTGGAAGGATGTGACCCTTTTGAAGAGAATGGGAACAGGAAATTTGAAGAAAGATTCCGGCTATCAAAGGATACAGTGTGGTGGCTAGTAAATGAAATGACTAAGAGGTTAGAGTTTCCTATTAACCGCAATCACCTGTTTCACTCATGAATAGAATTTTACACTTCATGACTCACGCTGTTTTAAAAAAAGGCGATTTATTTATTTGTTTGGTAATTAGAATTCGCCTGGTATTATGTTGACATATATGGCTAAAACATTCCACGCCTCCTTTTTCTTTAAAGAACAGGAATCAGTCTGTTTTATTTTTCCAGTTTATTGGAATATGAGATAGCTAGTTTCAGCAGAATGTCATCTCATGCTGAGAAAAGTTGGAGACCTCTGTTTGTTTTCCATTTTCGTTTACCTACACATGGTAACCAAACACAAAATAAAAATAAAGCGATATAGACAAGGATATTTAATTACACTGCAAGCTCTTTGGCTATAGAGTTAGATGCTTTCCTTTGAGTAATTATCGAAGAATCGTGATCGTTCGGCAACCTATCGCCCGGTCAGCTGATGGCGGTTTGTTGAACGACAATTAACTATGACGCACCGCAATTACAATTTTACAGCAGTCAACGTTTGATTACGTTTCAGTAACTCTCGATCAGCACGGCTTTGATCGAGAATTATGCATATGGTCATAAATGATACACACATGATATCTGAATAAAAGTGTTGCTCTTCACATTATGTAAAATTGTTCTATGAACATACAGAACTTATATATCTTTTTTGAGCAGTGTGCGCACGCCCCTATAATGTTTATATGTAGTCAATGGCACACACTAAGGTCTTTAAGTGCCTGCTTAGCCAAACATTGAACGAATTAAGCTCAGTTGGTAGGAAAGACCATGGCTACTAGATCTCCTCGATATGATGTTTTGAGATATGGGTCATGTTGTATTGCGACACGGAAATTATATGCAAAAAGTTGTCTTTTCGGAAACGAAGGCCAGAACAACAACTTCCCCATAGGCTGTAATGCCGTAATAGTAGACGGAAATCAGTCATAATTACAGACAATACGGAATATTTGGATGGTGCTTTGACAACAACAACAATATTATTGTTATTATCATCATTATATGTTTATTTAAGGACGCTCTTTAACATCTTTGTCATTAGCGTCTCATTCAATTCAGGGCTTGAAACGAGCGATTATTTTTTTCTCTCTCTTCTTTCAAGCTCGAGGTTCTTGAACATGCCATAAATCTACGGGATCAATGATTTACCTCACTTCCGAAGAAAGGGTTACTTTGAATTTTTACACCGGAAAAAATGTACAGGCCCTGGCCAAGTTTGAACCCGCGACCTTGGGTCTACGAAGTATTTTTTTTTTAATTTTATTTGCATGTGTTTCATTACCTTTAAAACCACAGATGTCATTTCCATGCAATCTGGTTACAGTATTCTATTTAGAGTATTTCACATTACTTGCTGTTTTATAATTCCAATTGTACCTATTCCTAGATATTGTCTTTATAGTACATGGTGGCTCATTGGGACATGATCGTTTTCAGAATCTTCTTGTGGGAGGCTCGTATAGAATTAAATAAAAACGAGCATTTTTTCAAAGAACAAGCAGCACAATGCAATTTATTAATCTGAGTTTATTTTTTTAAAAATCACAAGTACGAAATATGACATTTTTCCGAACGTTGGCGTTTCTAGCGAGTTTGCGTTATGGTTATGTCATAGGTCGTTATGTAACCTATCAAACATCATTACATGTAACATGTAATTTATTCTGTCCGTTTGGTAAACAAGAGAATAGATAATTGAACGGTTAAAACACGTGTATTCGTTGCTACATGATTTACTGAACTAAGTTTTCTACGATCAGAGAAGATTTAGGGTAGAACATAATGTGCCAGAAATGTGGCAACACCGTACTTTAAGATGGATGGTGATGAAACTAAGTTTTGGTTCCAGCAGGATGACGCCACATCTCACACCTCGCGTAATGAACACTCTTCGGATCCTGTTTCCTGCGCGCATACTTTCTCGAATTGCTGATCTCCAGATTTAACGATGGCGTGTTGCTTTATATGGGGATACCTGAAAAGTTAATGTTACTGCGACAGATAATGCAGTTAAAAGAAAACATAACATTATGCTACTTGTTCCTTGAAAACGTATTTTTATTTAATTCCATATGAGTTCCCCAAAAGAAGGTCCTGACAACCGTCATAATTCATTGGGTCACGCTGTATTTGCACTTCTAAGCCTATGTTGTGTTTACACTCCCATCCTTTTATTTTGTTTACACTTTTCCTGTCGTTATACTTCTCGCTTTTATTCCCTTCAAAACTCTCACTTTTATTGTACGGGATGAATGATCCTTCACGCAACCGGTTTCGCGGCGTGCGGCCGATCGGCAAGGCTGGTTGCATTGTCAGCGGTGCGGATGACAGGAAGTCCGCAGTAATTATAGTACGGTTTGCTGCGTAAGTTATTTCTAACATAAATAACGCAAACACTCACGCATATTAAGAACAGAGATGCTGAAAAGCATCAGGAAATTCCTCTTGAAATAATCACCTTACTGCCCGCGCTGATTCTGTACGCTCATATAAAATCATACATGAATACTCTTTGGGGAATTGAATACTTGTATTGCTCCATTTCACTTGATACACTTTCACTCAATACATTGTATAGCGTTGCCTAATAAACACGTGCTACTTGCGTAAGATTTCAACTCACCTCGCGCAGCTGGGGGAAATATACTCCCCACCTCCACCGACATAGCGCTGCCGGTTGATCCGGCGGTTGCGTCAAGCATTGATCCCAGTATTTACACTTTTACTTTTGTTACATTTGCACATCCTATATATTCATGCGCTGTTCCTTAAAGATTTATATAGTTTTATATTACATCGAAAACTTGCTGAAACTTTTGTAAATTTATTGATTTAATAAAGTCAATGAATTTTTTTTATATATTTCTGAACTAATTTACTTTATTCCATAGTTTCTTATCATTGCATTCTTGAATATACTTCTTTTATCTCAGTATTACGACATTCGAAAAGTATATGGTTCCCTGTCTGTTCAACTGTTCTATGTGCACCTTGAACTGTCAATTAATGTAAATGGAAGAAAGCACGACCTTAATTTGCCATAGTCGGTTAGGACTGTCGTGATGTTTCCAGACACAGGTATGCTAATGTTTACGAAGTAAGTACAGCTACCACTAGACCACCAGGTCTGATTTGTGTTTGTACCTTGTTTACATGACTATATTATTTCAGTTTAAGGCACTGGGATTTATAAAAACAGGATATGTTGAAGTAAAAATTATTTCTGTAACATTAGTGTTGCGGAAAACAGATCTTCATAATGTAAAATGGATAAAGTGGATTTTTTTTATGCTGCCCCTTTTTGTTAGCATGCGTTACAAAATTATATTGTGGCTTGTTTACTATAATTAGCGTAGAGTTTCATCAGACCCCTGCCCTAAGAACCTTTCTTACTAAACCCATGGTGTATACAAACCTCAACAACAGAGCAGATGGTAAAACGTTGAAAGGAACATCAAGTGAAGCGACAACAAAGGCCGTTCGTGTACTTAATGAGTTCCGTGGAAAAAAGATACACCACAGAGAAATTTGGTTAGCCTTTTTTACACGTGCATTATTTTTGCATTTTGTGCTATATAATAGGAAAGGTAGACAAAGCGTACGCAACTTGGAAGTGAGAAGGGTAAAAGCGTTACCTTGGTAACGGACATAATAGAACACGCAAGAGTGGGCGTTCTTTATACAGTACATCCCATTCACGTGCCTTTACCCGTTGTAAACAATTTTACGTTTTACTGGGTGGGAGAACACATTTTTGACTTACAAAACAGAGACATATGTTTCCAAGAAATATTTTTCTGACAAAGAAACAACGTTAGATCCCCATCTAGGTTGGCAGGGCTGTAATAATTTTTTTCATTTATGCTTAAAATTACCTACAATGTTTTTATCAGTTTTAAGTTAAAATTATTAATGTTTAAAAATTAACTGTTGAAAACGATTGTAGAATAGAAAGCTATACAGTTGGAAAAAAGATTGTATATAAATTCCTAAAAAATATTAAATATACAATTTTCTTTCATATACACGATAAAATATCTAATACGTTTTAAAAATTATTGAATTGAATTGAATTAAGTCACTATGTCCCATCCAGGGCTAGGACCTCCACACAGGGACCTCATTGATTTCTCATATGGTGAGCTAGTCCATATGACCTATTGTCTCTACGAATTTGTTAAGTCTATAATGTTTCTTACTTTACACATTTAACACAATTTAAGTAGAAGGTTCAAGTGCTGAGTCTATTAAGCTTTGTATTATAAGTTTGGCATCACTTTCACTGTTGGCTTCGGTTGTTCTCTTCTTTCTGCTGCTCTTCCAGGTACTGCGTTTCTGTGCTACGCTGGTCCATTGTGTCCCGACTGCTTTCCTGAAGGAGTCTGCCTACCTCGTTCTCGATCTCCCTCTTACTCTCCTACCCATACATAGATCCCAGGTGGTAGCTACTAGTATGTCCCCATCTGATACCTAATTAAATATTTAATAGAGAAGGTATAAATATTAAAGAATATTGGAACAGCAATAGTAAATTGTGCAACTTCTTTCACGGCCGTTGTCAGTTGTGTGAGCTGAGTCTTCCAGATTGAAAGGCCATGGCCCAATGGTCCTCTTTTCTTCCCAGATGTTTCGTCCCTGACTGTGGTGGACATCATTAGTGGTGTGCTCGACGTGATCTTCTTGAAGAGTCACTGCTTCGTCTCCAAATCCCCAAAAGTATAAGATGAAAGTCTCACGGTGTAATTTCGCATGGCGTTAGTAGCCAATTGTGATCGCTGTTGGGCGAAATCGGCCGCCCATGAAATTTCTGCTGTAATAACAACTCAAAAGCTTCGCGCGCCACATGACATGTGGCAGCATCCTGCTGGAACACCCCATGAACATCAAAGCCAAAGTACATGACTTCAAACTGATGCCACAAAAATGCCGTTATCATCTCGCGATAGCGTACGTCATTAACAGTTACTGCCTTCCGGACTCGTTTTCACAGAAGTATGATCCAATAATTCCAAGACACAAAAATGCGCACCACACAGGCACTCGTTGGGAATAAATCAGCTTTTCTTCAATAACGCGAGGGTTTTCCGTGGCCCAAATGCAAGAGTTCTACTTGTTTGCATACCCATCCAGATGAAAATGCTCTTCGTCACTAAAGATGCTTTTCTTAGCAAAATCACCATTCACTTGTAGAATCTCCAGCACTCAATTGACGAATACCCGTCGTTTCACGTGGTCCTTCGGTTTAAGCTGAATCTTATATGAGTACATGTGCAGATCTTTCTCATTGTCTGCTGCACGACGCTCCTCGAAATGTCACTCAAGAAACCTGCGGCGTATTTGACATTCTCGAACACTCAGCGACATTAGCATTCACGGCGGCCGAGTGTCCACACTTCTTTTGTTGTCCATCCTTGAATGTGTTTGCTCAAACTTTTGAACCAGTTTTTTTTTGGCCAAACATATCACGCAATTTACGTACGGTTTCAGCACAACACTTCCGCATTTTTTCATCGAAGAGCTTCTTTATATTGGAGTTATTACTTTCTGCTGCAGAGCATTGTATTTGTAATATGTTTTCACGATATTAATGCACTCCAGCATCATGTGTTTCTCCATCACGACCAACGCAAAAACTAGATGCTATGTATTGTAATGGAACCATTTAAACTGAATTAGACGTAAACACAGAGCTTGCAATGTACAATGTTTTGCGCCTACGTCCAACTTAAACTTAAGAAATCAGCCAATCAGAACGCAGCTGCTCTGTTTGTAGAGAGAGTTGAAGATCAGTGGATCTGTGGACAGAATGGCGTCAATAGTCAGAATATTATTGTATTATATGAAAGCTATCCTTGCTTACATTACTCCATTCAAATTAGTTACTGCTTTTTTCACATGCATAAACGCTATTACCTTCTGCTCAGAAGCACTCATTTTCAATCACCTGTTAGTTAATCTTCGCTTGATTTCTCTCTCTTGATTGGCTGGTTGGTATTTACGTTTGTCTTTCATTGGAATGCCTACACACCACTAAGTTTATGTGTTATGTCTTATTTTATTATGTTTAGGTTTACTTTTAATTCTAAATAGAGCCTAACTCACAATTAACCAAATATGATTACTACATTGGATTCAGAGAGCTTTGCTAACTCAACGGGGAGAAATAACTCGCAATTCAAATCTCGCGTTATTTTTATACACCCTATACTTATGTAGTGCGGACAGTTTAATATAGGACCTATCATAGAAACACCACATTACATACATACATATATACATAGATATGGAGGAATTTACGAAATGAATTACATTAGCGTTGGTGTGGCGCAATCTATAAATACTCCATACGTCCATTAGTAGCGCGATGGATTGATACTAGTACGTCACGCAGACGCTAGATGGCAGTCCTAAGCAGAATGTTTAGCGGAAGAACAGTGATTATTTGCTTTCCAGTAGAGAAAGACATGGACAAAATGGAATGCGACTGTCATAGTGTAAAGTGACGTAGAAAGAAGGTACCAAAACAGCAGATATTCATTGATGTTAAACTGCTGTATGCGGTTAAGAAGCTCCTGCACAGAAGACCGTGTACAATCCCGCCAGAGGCAGATAACATGCACAAAAAGATAAGAGTACTGATCGTGTGTGAATGGTGTTTAACGCCCATTTTTACTACTGAGGCACCGCTGGCGGTGGTCACTGATGATACATGAGATGATAAATTGGGAAAAGATATTCTTTTTTAAGGAAGGAAACGTTCCAGGCCTATGTTTAGGGTACCTCCCCGGCATTTGCCATTATGAGGACTGAGGAAAATCTGGAGGAAAAAAAAACCTCAATCAGGGAGGACGGTCCTGGCGGGATTCGAACCTCAGACCTCCCGCTCACGAGTTCGCGCCTTAACGACCTCGGACACCCGTGGCTGTGTACTGGTCTTCTAGGAACACTGAGGTTGTGTCTAAATTGACTATGGTTGATAGGCGCATAACTTTTTGATGAACTGGAATAGACGCGGCTTGGCCTCACATGGCAGGGGTTCATTGTTTTGCCGCACTCATTAATTCAACGAATCTCGCTCCGTCTGATTATACCTAAGGTACTCGCTGCAAGGTAAAAAGCTAGGAAATAACGAGGAAATTCAGGCAGCTATCCACGAATAGTGGTGTAGCACTTCCAAACAATGGTTTCGCGGCGTCATAATAAAGTTACCAGAAAGGTTGCAACGCTGCATTGACGTTGGTGGGGAGTATATTGAGGTCCCTAGTATCGAACCATGTTGCATTGTAAATAAGGTACTATTGTAAATCATTTCTGAAAACATCTCGTTCATACATGCCTTGGCTACAGCTTATGTTGCAAATACCGTTCCTGCAGCTTAGTACATTTTTGCACATGTTTCACTATACTCTTAACAACGCTATGGAGGTTCTGTTGTCTTGTCTATGTAACTATAAAACCTTTAAAGAGGAAAAAATCGGATGTGTTACGGTTTTGCAAAAACACAGAGAGAAAAAAAAATATCAGGTGGAAACAAACACTAAAGTTACAGGCAATCACTAAGATCAACAACAACCTAATTAACAGGGAAAATTAAGCACGTACACTTCACTTGAAACAAAACAAACACAAGTGTGTTTTTCTGGTTAATACACGCTGAAATCTAACAAAACCCGTTATTAAATTGCACTTTCACTGAGAATTCGCGCAATCGGATTCAAATAAACTGTTTCCATGGTAGAATCAACGTTATTTCGGCCTATTAAATAAAAAATATAAACTAGCTGCCATGCTATGTGACGTCATAAAAATCGACAAATAAAATAAAAGAAAATGTTGAATTTTGACTAATCACAGCCCGATATCGCAGTGAAATTATCGTAAAATGTTTATCAAAGACATTTTATCACTCAAAGTGCATTTGTCTTATGGTTAGTGTAGCCAGTTCTATACATTTTTCTTCTTCTTCTTCTTCTTCTCATTTGGCACTACTGCCCGGGGTGAGCCTTGGTCTGCCGCAGCGACCACTGCATCCTCTACGCCCGTCTTACAGCTTCCTTGATAGAGAGCAGTGTTGTAGTCATTAGCATGCCGGCACCTCGCGGCCTTCTTGATCGAAGAACACCACCTCTCCATCAGGCGGCTTTCCAATTGTCCTCAATGGGCTGGGTAGACCCTGTTCCAGAACTTAGAAAAACTCCTAAATAGGTATCGGGAGTCGAACCCGATCCTCCCCGACCAGCAATCAGCAACGCTAATCACTAGACTAAAGAGGTGGTGAGCCAACTCTATACCCCTACTATGTAATTTCTGAGCACGTATCGTGCCTGATCACTTTACGGTAATTTCAGTAATTATACATTATCTAACTTAATATTTATTCATTCAAGCAATTGTTTTTGCATATTCAGTCAAACAGTCTGAAATATTTTGTGAACTATGTAACCATATCTGCCTAAAAATCGTAAATTTTAATAAACACCTTCAGAATGGTAAAATATTATCTCTGTTTTGTTTTTCTCACTTGGTATTAGTAAATCAAACGCTAGCGATTGTAATGGTCGACTTTCATCAATTTCAATTTCACATGGGTATTATATTTAAATTCTTATTTTATTCGTGAAATAGTCCTAACTCACTATTTTCGTAAATTTATCGACAATCTCAGACCCTCTCGTGATATTATTTGTGATAATTTATACCTAAACTTATTTGCGGTACTAGAAGCCGGTAACTTTACATTTAAAAGTGCATTACTAACACTAACCGTTCATCTATGCTCTTTTTTTTTTTTTTTTTTGATTTATTTATGGACGTTCTTTAACATCTCAGGTCATCAGCGTCCCATACAACTCAGGGCGTGAAACGACTGACAAATTTTGCTCAGAGGCCTCTCTTTCAGGCTTGAGGTTCTTTTTCGGACCTACGACTTTACTTCCATTCCGAAGGAAGCCATACTTACGATTTTTACACCCGAAAAAAATCCATCGGTCCTGGCCGAGTTCGAACCCGCGTTCTTGGGTTAGGAGGCAAGTATGGTAACCACTACACACCACGACCGACGATCTATACTCTAAACAATCCTTCGCCAAATATTTGCTTTATTTTGTAATATTATCTTTTCCCTAAATTACTGAACTGTTGACCCTACTTCGACCACAGGAATTGTCCGTAACAAATGCATCATGGTATCCAAACCGGGAACACAGTGTTGATCAACGTCATCGGGAAGAATTGTCGGTTCTTCAGAGTATCTCCACTCTTCTTGTACTTGTATCCATTTTCTCTAAGTTCTCGTTTGATTGAATTAAAACTCATCCATATCAGGTAAATAATCTTCTTGTATTCTTAACATAATTCTCATGGATTTCCATTAGTTCTTGTTCTTCATGCTGGTATTATGCGTTATATTGCTACCATATTACATTTGTATTGTTCTAATGAAATTCTAGTCTAGATACTTCATCTGTCATTTCCCCTAAATATTTGTAGCAATCTTCATTTCTTAATATAACGCACACCTTCTTTCTTACTAGAACTCTTCTTTCTTCATGAATTATATCATGTGATCTAGGACATTCGCACATTCCATGCTCAGGAGTTATCCCGCATACTGAATTATTACTCTTATTCTTCTTCTGTTTATCCCGTTCTGCGCCAAAGGTATTTTATTCTTTTTCCACCTAGTTCTCGGCCGTCCTATATCCCGTCTTCTATTTGGTTTATAAAGAAAATCTTTCTGTGGTAGTCTATTAGGGGACATCTGATTGATATGCTCTTGACTGATCTTTTGGTAGTGAATTATCTCTTGTACATACTATTTCTTACATGCAGTTCCATTCTTATGTCTGTACTTCTCAGATCATCTCTTATACTCCTAATAACCTTCTCATAAATCTCTATTTCTGAGCTTTCAATTTTATTTTTGTGCTTTTTTCTCTTTATCCAGGTTTCGCTATGCAGTAGCATTGGTTTCTATGCAATAATATGTAATCTGAGAGTTTGACCTCTTTCCTTATTGGATTTTCCAAATATCTATTGATGCATCCATTTATTGTGTTATATTTTATTGCATTGTTGTCTAGATCTTGGTTCAAATTATAGATTGGTAGTCGCATCTCAGATATTTAAAATTATTCACTTGTTCTATTATCTGATACTTTATTAAGATTTTAGCTCTTCTACTGTACTTTCCTTCAATAGCCATCACTTATTTTATTAATAGAGATTTTCATACTTGCAGACCATTCTCAGATTCGGCCAGCAACACTTTATCATCAGCAAATAGTAGGGTGTTTATTGACTTATTTGAACTCAATCTAATGCTTTTGGTATTTAATATTTTAATTCCTGAATAATTTTACATGTACGTATATATAATAAATAATAATTGGAACAAATCACGTTCCTGTCTAACACCTTGATTCTGTTTTCTTATAATATTGTTTGTACGGCACATGTCTTTATACTTAGTGATAGTCTTTCGTTCTATTTGGAAACATGTTAAGAAGCCCACCTAGGTCCTCGCAGTCTGGTTTCTCCCTAACCGTATCCCTTCCTCTCGAAGGTGTCCCTCTGAAACAGCTGAGGTACAGCAAATATTTCTCCGTCTCTAATCCAATCAGACTCATGTTGGAAATATTTGAGATCATGGCCGGAACACAATTCTTAGATCTTCAACTTACTCTGATACCAGAAGTTTACTTTTTTGCAATGTCCTTAAGGAAAATTCCACTCGTTATTATAGACGAGAATAAAGTTCACATAGCCTCGTATTTAAACTGAACTGTATCAGGTGGGTATGGAGTATGCGGTTGCAATGAAATAGATTTTAGAGTTAGATTTAGTCACCCTTTCAGTTTTCTTGCGCAACACTATCATTTTGTTGATGTTTCCTTCATTTGTTTCTGGGTCATCATGAAGCTAATTTCCCAAGCTCTCTCTTCCGTATTTTAATAAAGGTTCACGTTGTTTCGTCAGTGAAAATGATGGAGCAGGTACTCCTAATGTTTTATTCATGGTGTAATTTCAGTTGGAGTAATATCTTTCTTGATGAAATTTTCTGTGACAACTGTGCGTTGCGCTGGTTAATAAAACTGAATTTATCATTTGTCAGACATTCGTTTCACAAAACTGAAAAAAGTTTGTGCTTGTTTGTGTCCATGTGCTCATGTGTATGGGTTCTCATATATAATATTATTGAATTTTCACAAGTAATTCTGAGCCTACTGTGAGTTGAAAGTTAACTGCATGTACGAGAGATGTTCATAAAACAACAATCATAATTTTTTTTTACATTTTTTTACTTACTTATCATTTTATCATTTTTGTGATTATTTTCGAAACTGTCCCCATTGAATACAATGCACCTGTCCACAATCTTCAGAGATATGTTGGAAATCATTTTTAACAGGTCCTTCAGAATCTCCTCAGCAGCCTTCACCACTTATCCTGATGATGGCAAATGCCACCCACATAATTGCTTTTCTCCACAATTTGGAGAAAAGAACAAAGTCACATTGAGTTAAATGTGAACTATAAGGAGGATGAGAGACACATTTCTGTAACATGTTGCCTTTGTATTGTGCGGCCCCGAATTATCGTGTTGCAGCATTCAGCTTGTTGCATGAAAATGTGGTCAAGTTTTCAGGACATCTCCGTCCCAGTTACATTTGCGTGCGCAGGTACGACGTGGTGGTAAAACATTCCTTGAAACACGACCATAACTTTCACAGCAGAAGCAACAATTTATGTTTTTTTTTTTTTTTTTTTTTTTTTGAGATTTTCACACAGAGTTTTGCTGTTTGCTCTCAGGGTCTAAATGATTATTAGCACAAGCCCCAAGACAAACATGCATTTGCGCAAATTTCTCTTCACTGTAATGAGTATTCTTAGATAAGGCATTACGTACACTTTGACGCCGTTTGTAAGTTGTGAAATTCTCCAATTCCAAGTGCAGGATGAGTTACAGTAGTTAATGGACCCACGTTTACAACTGTTTTCTCAGGTTCATGGCAGTAAGAAGTAATGCTTGCGCTTCCTAACCAAAGTTCACCAACTAACTTAATACCCTACCGCGGAAAAGTATTACGGCATCCAGAAAGTAAGTCCCAATCGCGCCTAGAGATGGCACCGCTAGTCGGATAGGAATGCACATGCGCAGGAATAGAGAGGAAGTATGTGGTAATAATGCAGTACAATTTCAGCCTTGTGACGGCCGTGGTTACCGCGCTGTGCTAGGAGAAAATGGGTGCTCTGATATTGTCTCCCGCCAACTGCGAAGTTCGTGCAGTCATCCGAGGTTTGCACGCAATTGTGTCAAGCTTCCGGGAGACAATTTCGTGCACAAGGGAGCGAGACATCTGGGGAATTGACAAGAGAGTTCTGAAATTGTGAAGCGCCGGTTCTGCTCAATTGCTTGCCGCACACTTTCCAACACTTCTGCCGTCACCAGGGACGGTCGGCCACTACGGTCGTCGTCGTAAATATTGATTGGTTCCTCCTTCAGTGAACTGCCTGCACCATCGTCTTACCATAATGTCGTGTCCATACACTCGACACAATTGGCGATGGATCTCTGCTGGACTTTGCTTTTGAGCGAGCAAACCTCGGATGACTGCACGAATCTCGCAGTTGGCGGGAGACAATATCAGAGCACCCATTTTCTCCTAGCACAGCGCGGTAACCACGGCCGTCACAAGGCTGAAACTTTACTGCATTATTCCCACATACTTCCTCTCTACTCCTGCGCATGCGCATTCCTATCCGACAAGTGGTTCCATCTCCAGGCGCGATTGGGACTTACTTTCTGGATGGCACTCGTATTTGGGAACGCGGGACGAGATGTTACCACTGCATTCTACTTTCTGAAAAACTTTCATCGCAATTCCTTAGCTATAACCTTAGATTTTTAAATATTATATTACAACTTCTCTATTGACAGATGTAAACACTACATTGGTACGAAAGTGCGGACATTTCTTAGCGTTGTTAATTTCACTGGGTGGTCACAAACTATTTTAGTTTATCCATATGGAAATATAATGCCATACACCAATCGAGTCAAAGTAATTCAAATGATAGATATTTCAGATACTCGTATAGCACTACAACTTTCGTCAAATTGCAGCCTTCAGAAGGTCACCTTTATTATTCATAGTCTCTATTTTTAATATTTATTTACAATAAAAAGTAAAATTTCCCTATCTCTTGTTGTGCTATTTTTAAAGTGAGCAATAGGGAAACTGATGAAAACAAAAGTGCTGTAATGGAGTAATTCTGTGTTATATGAAACCTTAAACAAAAACCAAGTGAGAGGAGTGAATAATCCTGACATACAATTAGTTGAAATTCTGCTAGGAGTCTATTTTCCTGCAAGTTAAATTTGAGCACATACACTCACAATTTGGCAACGTTGTTTGTTCCCGTTCTGTAAACTTCTGTAATGTTTAATCTTAATTCAAACAAACGTAAAATCTCTTAATTAAAATCGTCGTTATATAAACTAGTTTTATTAATACCAATTTGTAGAATGTAACAATTATATTAAAAGTATTTGAACAAGGCATTTACCTTCATCCAATCCGGTAATTTTTCGTAGGCTACCGCCTAAGGTTTAAAATCGTTTTCCTCAACCCATAGATGGAAATTATGAGTTTTAGTTTAACCCGAATGAGCATATTTGCTTCGTATATCCAAAATCGCGGGTTCAATTCCGGACAGGGTCGGTGGATTTTTTTCGGGTGTAAAAATCCTAATATGGCTTTCTTCGGAAGGGAAGTAAAGCTTGTGTACGGCACGTAAAACAGCCTCAAGCTTGAAAGAATAGGCCTCTAAACAAAATTTATCGATCGTCTAACGTTCTGGGTTGAATGGGACGCTGATGACCTGAGATATTAAAAAGCGTCCATAAATTAAGAAATAAATAAAAATATTCCTGAATGAGGGACAGTCAGATAAAAGCATATAACTCAGTCGCAGAAGTTGTAACAGTGTTGTTTTCTAACGACACATTGTTATTTGTTTTTGGCACACTCGTTGTTTGTTTACTGCGCTGTAAGTAAGGTTATTCGCCCAAAGTCAGAAATGGAGACCAAATAAAAAGAGCAGAGGTATGCGGATGGTGAATTACGAGAAATTTATCTTCGTTTGTCCTGTAAACACTGTGTGTTACGTTCACGGTTGCTGGACTGTCATAAGAGATAAAGAAAAGGAACGCGTGTCATTGCAAGACGATCTGGACTGCTACGGGTGGCCGAGGCCTGGGGATCATTCCCACCAGGAGCGTCCTCTCTAACTAATGGATTTTTCAGTGCTCATAAATGTGGCAAATGCCGGGGAGGTACCCTAAACTTAGGGCTGAACACTTCCTTCTTTTGAAAATAAAATCGTTTCCCAGGTTATCATTTCATCTCATGTATCACCAGTGTCCACCACCTGTGATGCCTCTGTCGTAAAAACGGGCGTTAAACACTATTAAAACATACGATCTGTGCCGAGGACAGACCCGTTGCGTCATAACTCGCGATGTTATTGCATGGGTTGGCGGTCACATGTTGCCTCCACCCGATTTTGAGTTGAAACTGCTACATGGAAACAAAGTCAGAGTTTCCTTTACGGGTATTTTACAGCAATTATGTCGCATTATTGTGCAAGAAAAGGAAACGAGTTACATAGGCTATTATCGAAAATCAGAAAGAAAAATTTAGTCAACTAAGATCGAAAACCAGCAGACAACTCCTCTTTGTGATATAAGAATTTTGAAAATTATGATAATAATTCAATTGTTTGTTTACTCGAATTTACTATTGGATAATCGGATATTTAATGCTCGTACGCATTATATGATTTAGGCCTTGTACCCGTTCATGAGTGTTAATTTAGCTGAGATTGTTTAAGCTCTATATGATGTAGGGATATAAAAATGGTTTGATGGCTCGAAACATATCCGTATGAGCCGTTTTGTCTGTCATATTTTAATAAAATTAATATAATTAATATTTATGGCTATCGATATTTTTATTAAGATGCATTGAATATATATCTAGCGCCATTAGTGCTAGTACCATTCTTGATCTTCACAAAATATTTCTGAAAGAAAAGGATTTAAATATAGGTTGGCGCAAAAGTACCTACATACTTATTGAATTTCAGTTAACAAATGATTTCACTTCTTTTTATGTTCAAAGTGTTTACCTTCTTCATTAATGCACAGTAGGAGTCTACTGTGACACCCATGCAAAGTGTGCCCTGTGGAAACATGTGGTTTCCTTCCTTACACTTCGTCTTTGACCATACTCCAAAAGAATAAATTCATTGGGGTAAGATTAGGGGATCGTGGTGGGAATTCAATTGCTACACGACGTCCAAGCACTCTCATATTGAAAACATTGTGAGCTCACTTCCGAACAATGCGCACGAGCTCCTCCAAAGTGCTGGCAGTAGAGATAATCAGAGTTGTCCAAATGCATGATGATTCCTGGTAACCTTTTGAAGTGGAGTCAAATACTTATTACCATCAAGATTTCCGTCGATAAACTGCGGCCCAATTAACCTCGTGCCCATGTGTCAATAAGTATAATTACGTCGGTCGTATCCCGATAACTTAAAGGTGGCCTCATCCGACACACAATGTTTTGAAAGAAATTGGGGTCATGTCAATACTGATCGAGTATAACCTCACAAGATTGTAGCCGCCTGTCTAGATCTTCCAACAAATCATGTGTCAGACGTGAAATATATACTTTGACTTCTGCTCATGCAATATCCTTTGGGTTGACTGACGTGACATTGCTGGAAATTCTATCGCTATACCTGTTGTGTGAATTTCCTTTAACTGGTCGTGACAGCCAGACAGACATTGAGTTCAATTTCCCAGTCCCTGCTGTCCAAGGTCGCCTATTTCGATGTACATTCATAACAGGTGCTTGTAAACAGCCTTACGTGATGGTAGCTTTAATTCGAAATGTTCTCCCCATTCCTTCAGTAAGTACTTGTTGGTAAGCAACCTTTACAGAAAAAATCTTTTCTCTTTCGTTAGCATTTTCAATTATAAGTTACGATTCCTGCTCTTCTCGCTGACAATATTACCAATTTAGAAACATACTACAATACAGATAAAAGCAAATGACGAAAGACAACCTTTTGAACATGACGTTTACAGAAGTGTTAACTGAAATTCACAAAATGTGTAGTTACATTTGTGCCACTCTATATATTAGCCTCTCCGTTAACTCAGGACGGTACTAAATATGTATTTACTTTACCGAGATTGAACATTTAATTGTAGAAGCAGTCTTTCACGACCGATGTCAACGAGATCACTGGTGATGTCCACCGCAGTACGTGCGTGTGTGTACGTTCTAGCTGTAGCGGTCGCAAATTTTTGAAACTCGGCATATAACTATCAATTAACAAACAATTCGTCCAATTCGTTAACTAACAAAATTGTAACATTGGGAGTGGAGTTAAACTAAAGCAAAAATTAAAAATTGCTATGGCGGCCGCAATTTTAAAGTTTTTTTTTTATAAAGAAAACTCGGTATATGCCATTGAAAATAGCAAAAATGGTTTCCGAGAATCAGTAAAATCGGACTATATGGAGAAGGGGTTTGCCTGCACTCCAAAATTTAAATATCCCTCTAACGGCATTAATATTTTTGCAGTATTTACATTTAAATAAAATAGGAAAAATAATCCCTGATAAACAGGAAAATCGGGCCATTATGAGTGGGGATTTACCTGAAACTCAAAATTTAAAAACGATTTAGAGACAGCAATATTTGTTTCTTCCAAACAAAATTCTGTATATACCATTTAAATAAAATAAGAAAAATAGTTTCCGAATTTTTTGGTAATTTGAATCATTAGGAGTAGAGAGAGGTATTATTGAATACCGAAATTTAAAAAGTGTCTTCCATTTAATTTTCTATATATTATTTTAAAATAAAAAGATCATTTAACTTAGCATATAAACTATTTATATCGATGGATAAGTTTTATATTTAACAAAAGCATTGTAGTGTAGATAGCAAATGTGAAATATTAATCTAATATGTATTTGAAAATTATGTTTATATGTAAGAGCGCTCTGTAAAATCCTCCAGAAAAGATTTACGTTATATGTTTTTAATACAATAACATTTAAATTAAATTTCAAAGTCACTGAAAATCGATGTAACTTTTGGATTATTTTTATTTGTTTTGTACATTGTAATTGTTTTTAAATAGTAACATGTTTTTTGTTTTATTGAAACATATGAACATCATCTTAAATACACAATGTAACTCGAAACCTTCTGGTATTTCTCTCTATTTTAGTGAATGTAAAGATGATATCAAGGGCTCAGTTCATAAATATGGCTACATTTAAAAATGTTAAAAGAATGCTCTCACAGTATAGCTTTGACTATCAGTTGTCATAAATTTCATTTAATCAGTGGTACACCATTAATTTTTGTGGTTTAATATCAATGATGATAATGATGATGATAATTATTATTATTATTATTATTATTATTATTATTCTAAAAGTGTGAGTTTCTTTTGTAATACAGATTGCAAGAATTCTAATTTTGTTTCCCTAATACCGCACAATAATCCTATAACTTATTTCACTTCATTAACTAATAAGGCCATAGTTTGGATTTTATATTCATTTTCATTATAAGTTATATACCTCTGTGAGAAATTTGCGTAGTTTATGCAGCTCCTGCATAATGGACGTTTTTATGCAATTCTGCATTCTGCAACTGCCGGGTAAGTTTTAAAATAGTTTTTATTGATCGATTGTCATTATTTTCTTTAAGAAGGTATTAAATTGAATTTTGTATGCCTGCAGTAGCATGTATTCCTATCTTAGTTAGGTAAACTTGTTGCCACACCCTGTCAGTTAGAAGGGACTGAGTGGCAAGGTATTAATATTCTACATGAAAGCATCTCTCAGATAGAACATTTTGATCCTTCCGTCTACTATTCATTATGTATCTGCTTCCCCTAGAGATGCGAACGTTTCCTGTGTTTTCAGATGTTGGCATGCTTGTTTAGTGGCAGCTGAATTATGAAGAGGTATGTTTATAACATGCAAGTTTGGTTTAGAACATTACAGACAGCACTTTAGCTGGAGAGAGAAACAATTTCATTAGTAGCTGAGCTCTAAATTAAGCAATACTGAGTATTGTCATGATTTGGGCTAATATTTCCTGAACTATCCACTTCACAAATTGCTCATTTCATTATAAGAGGCTGTATTTTAGAATATTCCCACATGATTGGTCAAATAGGTGATCCGAAGTATTACACGTTAACCTCTTACAATTTCATGTCTCGTTCTATGCGTTTATTAAATATTTTTGGATCAATATCTAAGATATATTTATAGAGTCAAAAATAAACCGAACATTTTTGGAAACTTTTATTGCACAGGAAATGGAATATTTTACAGCACAGCATTTTCAAAGTAATATTTCTGCCAGCGTAAATACTACTTTCGAAACAGTTCTGCAGTATCCGAAGCAAGCATGCTCCTCTTCGGCCTGAGCAAACCTCTGCCTCCCTTTCAACCAGCAATGGCCAGCAATGTATATTTGTTTAGCTGGATTGTTATTGTTTGAATTTGTACAGAAAAAAAAAATAAGTCAGTTAGAGGATGTAAGAAATATTTTATTTTAAGGAATATTGTCACTATTAGTATTACAGAATTATGATCGCTTTCGGAATTTCTGAGTAATTTTTTTACTTTCTCTTCTTTCTTGTACGCTATACAACAGTTTGAAACAATCAATTACCAAAACGAAACTGTTACATTAAATGTTCAATAGTTTTTGTAATTTAATGTCCAAATTCAATAATAATAATAATAATAATAATAATAATAATAATAATAATAATAGACATTCCAGGTTACCTGGCAACAATGGAATATAAAAGACGTAATAACAATTGAACCTTTGAGGATGTGAAGATTTCTCTGCGCTGATTATTAACGATGGCTTTGCAGGGAATCAGCCGGGTGAAGATTTTGTTGTTTTCCAAGCTTTCAGCGATCGAAATAATATGGCGGTTCACAACACGTTTCTTGTCATTGAGAGATTCTGTGTCTAATAACTTTTTAACAAGTTGGCATACGATTTCTCTACTTGGGATACCATTGCCCGGATGTTTTGTTCTTCTCTGCCTAAAATCCGTTTTTACATGTGTACAGACCATATTCATATAGTAGCACAATAACTAATAACGATAATTAGCATTAAATTTACGCGCATTGAAATCACCGAATAACACCCACTCGATAAAGGCTTCCACAAACTAATTACACGCTGCTACTTACACATGACTGGCTTCTTGTAGTACGCAGCCGCGCCCTACCTAAGGGTTTTGGGAAAAGATCCAGTTCTGCTAGTATTAGCCGTTCCATTATGTAACAACAGTAGATGACAAAATTTGTTTTGAAACAGTTGGAAATACATTTTTTTTTTATCTGGTAAACTTGAGAGATTTAACACATTTTGCTTTTTAAATAACACAAGAAGTTTATATTTGTACTATGAACAAATTATGACTAACAATTCACTAATTCTTGTATAGATTTAGTTCGAAATGTACACTAAAACCCGTGTCTAAACATGCTTATATCTTAATTTAATAGTCCTCTTGTTTTACAGCAGTTTTTTTTTTCGGTACTGAAATGTACTTCCATTGTGGTTTAAGGAATTTTGTTTTCATTTTTTAATCCTTAGCTAAACTGATTAAAGGATAACTCTGCAGCTAAATGTCGTTTTCGTAGTTACCAACTCCCTTTTCGCTAATTTAGGAGCATTTTTTATACTGGATGATGGCAACAGATGTTCCTGTGCAGAGATTCACAATTGAGTGAGCACAAAGCGAAACAGCAGCACAAAATTTTGTGAGACAATGAAACCCAACCACAATAAGATATTATGAATTAACAATTTTGTGCTATATATTACAAGCAAAATATCCGAACGTATCGCTTCACATGCAAAGTTGGTATTACTGCCATACACTGAAAATAAGAGGATTACGTTCATTGTGACACAGGAGCATTAAATGGATCGAGGAGGGAGAGGTTGATTCGATGACTATTTGCCTTTTTATGTGATACCGGGAATGATGTTCTGGACGGCGGATTGAGGTTGAAAAAAAGTGATGTATTTATTTTGTACGCTAATGTTCTGCCAGGCTATTAGAGAACCTGTTTCGTATATACTGTGATGGATATCTGAAACCATTATCGTAACCCTAAAAGCAGAAATAAAGGGGAAAAGGAATTTGCAGGGATAAAAAAAGAAATAAAATCAAGAATGAAAAAAATTTCAAAGAGAAAATAAAAAGGAAAGAATAAAACAATAAGAAAGAATACAAGCAAAGAAGACGCGGGACAGGAGAATCAAAAGAAGGCAATAAGCTAAGGGATGATTAGTAAGTGAAAGCAGAAGCAGCGCATGAGGAAGTACAAGAATGAAAAAAATGCGAAGAAGTGGAAAAACAGTGACAAAGGAGTGAAACTGGAAAGAAGGTAAGCAATAAAGAAGAGAATAAGAGAAATGTGCGAATTAGACAAAGAAGAAAATGAAGAAAAGAAGATAAACAGGGAAAGAATAAGTGGAAATACTGGAGAAAAATGAGGAAAAAGCATAATAGATGAATAAAAAAATTAAGAAAAAATATACAGGATGATTTTTTGATTGGCACCAGCATATGAACGCCTTGGTTTTTTTTAGTAGTGTTTAACACCCGTTTTAATTACTGAGACATCCAGGCTTTGGGCACTGATGATACATGAAATGAAATGCTCAATTGAGAAAGGATTTTTTTTTAAGGGAAGGATGCATTCCAGGCCTAAGATTGGGGTACTTCCCAGGCAATTTCCATTTATGAGGACTGAGGAAGGCCTGCAAAAAAACCTGTCATGGAGAACGGCGCTTCATCTGTGCATCTGTAAGAAAATTTCGGTTACCAACGAAACATTTCAACACACAATTTTCTTACAGATGGACAAATGAAGCGCTATTTGAGAGAACTAAGATATTTTTAGGACGTAAATGATGGATAGTTTGTTCTTGCCTATTTTTTTCAAGTACAAAGTCTTTAAAGTACCCTTATCTCTATTATAAGGAATCCACAGGATTTTTATGTCCTGGAAAATCTATCGACATCACCCGGGTTTGAATCGCTCTATTTCTAGACCACCGAGTCCGCTAAACAAAAAATAGATAAATAAATTAGAAAAAGATAAACAAAAAGGAAAATAAGTGGAAATAAAAGGTAAACAAGAAAAAGAAAATAAAGACAAAGAAGGGGAGAAAATTGACAAAAAGAACTCTAGGAAAACTATGCTCGGGAGCAAAAGTGCATGGAGAGATGAAGCTAAACGGGGGAAAAAAACACATTAATTACGAGGAGAACGAGAAATAATTGTACAAATGATGAGAAGAAAAAGAAACACTTGGAAAAAGAAATAAATAAAAAGGAACAGATAATGAAGTTGAGCATAAGGTAGAAAAAGACAGTAGGAGATAATTGCAGTAGTAAAAATGCACATAAATAAAGAGAGAAATAGTCTGCGTTACCAACCAAATATATACGGCATTCGAAAATGACTTGTACCACGGTTTTTTCCCCGACCTCCACAGTTTGCATTTATTGCGAGACGAGGAATACAGAATATAATTAGAGTATTCTCCTCCAATGTTTATGTACCTTTGCCATCATTCTGGCAGTTTCCGTATATGTAATATTGAACCTTTCTTTGGAGGTATCCCGGTGCCACTGGTGGACAACTGCTTGAAACTCGTCCACGGTGACTAGACGCTCAAAGAACCCCGCCGGATCCTGCTGTACAGTGTCTCCACACGCTTCTGTTTCTGTGCAACAGTGAGGCAATGAGGCACCCAATGCGCACACGCTTTCTCATATTCAAATCCGCATGGATGATATTGAGAAGGAATCCCCTTGACGGACCTTTGAGTTCTGTAGTTCAGCAAAAGTGAATCGCCTGTTCTCTATTATCAAACCAGACACAATTTGGATGTTACCTTTGCGTGCTGTTGCTGCACACCCAGTGCTTTTGCTCATTTCGGCACAGTCCCTGCCATCTTTGAACTGTGATGTACAACAAAACACTGATCTGCTGCTCGTGTGAATGTCTGAAACAGCCACTACTTCCCTTCACAGAAACCACACTGTCCACTTTTGCCCATGATTGTTTGCTTCCGTGTTGTGTGTTCGTTGTCCACGAGCTCAATAGCACGCCGCAGCGTTTGTCTACATCTACGACGCAGCAACACTTTTTTTTTTCAATATGTGGGACTATAGTCAATTCTTGACGCATACACTAGCGCAGATTTCAAACTGCTACTTTTCTAGGGTAATGGAGGGCTTGTCAACCATTATTGAACGTCACAGATATTTAAAATACTCAATTTTGAGATATTTTAAAGAGTTCTGGTATTTAGAAATTCAGAGTTTTACGGGTATTTTATAATTTGAAATAATTTTGATAACTATTCGTGCTAATATTAAATTGTTGAATCAATATATGCATTGCATTCTAGTGACTTTTAAACTGCTCTTGAGCAATTCTTAGGGAAAGAAGTTGGCAACACTGTTAACAGCACGGCACTTGTGACTTGTTTCATGTCTGCTGTTAACTCTAGATTAATATTGACTGAAACGTTACACCATTCTATTTGGAGATGTCTACTGTTAATTCCTAGACTATTACTGGTTGAAGCTAAACTGTTATTGGTGCGGTAAGACAGAGAAAATCTATCGTTAAACAATTTATCTCAAAGGTTCTGAGGAAAACGTGGCAACTATAGGCTCATTCAATATCTCTCTAAGTGGAGTTGTCCTATTGTTGTTGTTAAATCCTATGAAACTAAAATATTCTGGGTGAGAAATGATAGAGAATCTCTATCGCTACATTATCAAGGGATCTGAAAAAAATGTGACCACGCAATTGCTACCTACTCAAAGAAAACCGGTTGAATCCCCAAAATCTTTGTATGGTATGAGCACTGAACTATCAATTTACTCTTTTGTTAATTAAATTTGAAGCGGGTTTGTCGTCGGATTTCGTTGATGGGGTGGGTGGCTCGCGTAGGCGGCATTAATTCGAAGTAATCGAATTTATTTTTGCCGGCCGCGACCACCTTGTGTAATAATATCTGGTAGAGCTTCTGCCCGAGGGCCCCACTTTGCAACCTGGGTCTTTCAGGGACCCGAAATCGCATTTTGTGTCCTCGTAGTCACGGGGGAAGGGAGATGAAAGGAAATAGTTTGAATCACGACAGTACTTCGTTTAACGTCTAGAAGTGTTTATTAGTATGATACTTTGTTGGCGGCCACCTGGTTCGTTACTTTTTTGATGACGAGTTTAGCGGGCTTCGTTGAACTGAACTAATCGCCTAACCGCGACGCTGCCTAAACTGATGTCTAAACTGCATCTAGCTGTGTGAACTAGTACCACTGAACTTGCCTACACTGCTGACTTGAAAACCTTAAGAGCGTCTACTGCCCAACCGAAGTTCATCTTTGCGTCTCATAACTGCGTGCCTGGTTGCAAAAACTGCGTAAACTGTCTGACTTGTATAGAAAACTGCGTCTACCGCCCAAACTGCGTGCCATCTCTGCGTCTCATAACTGTCTGCTTCGCTGTCCAAAAACTACTTAAACTGTATCTACCTTCGCAAGGAAGTTTCCCCTTTGATACTAATTTCAGTGTGCCCACGTGATTTTGAGGGCTCATGGGGTTCACAGAATGGAGCCCACGGCTCTCTGAACCTTCAAAATATTCAAATATTATTGGTGAACCCTCATCCCCCCATATGCGCCCACTTTAAACTTATCCACTCTTTGGGCTCTGAATGGTGAGTTCTTGATCATCCGATGTCACAGTGAAAGAATCCATCCCTGCCGATACCTGCTCCTGTGGTATTTTTAACGAACTTTCGAGCATTTTCAGCAAGTGATAATACAAATGACCTATTGTTCCGACTCGTGCAGAATACCTGCGTACACTTAGCTTTGTTACGATAGAAGGTGTTAGTGCTCGGGGCCTAAAAGATGCGCGTCCAGGTAGTGTAAATGCAATTTCCTGATACATGAATTACCCTTACTCGCTACTATAGGCTATATAAAATATTTAATAATTATTTCCATTAAATTATATATAATATATAAAATTTTAATAATTATTAATAATGATTATTAACATTGAATTTTATATATATGCACACACATTAACTCTCATGCACGCGGGATGTGAAGCCCTGTCACAAATTTAATTTAAGGAGGTTAATTATTATTGAATTTTATATATATGCACACACATTAACTCTCATGCACGCGGGATGTGAAACCCTGTCACAAATTTAATTTAAGGAGGTTAATTATTATTATTATTATTATTATTATTATTATTATTATTATTATTATTATTATTATTATTATTATTATATGAGTTTTTAGGAAATTAATTTTTTCATATAATTAAAAGGCGGGTACTTTTAGAAAAAGTCGAATAATTTGAAAGAAATCGGTGAAGAGTTAATTGTATGATATTGGCAACACTGAAAATAATATATAATTATATGAACGAAATGAGAAGAAGAATAATATCAAAGAAAAGTAGAAATTCCTAGAGTAAGAGGAAAAGTGGAATGAAATCGGGGTAAGAGGTAGAATTAAAGACAGGAGTATAAAATGAAGAGAGAGAGAGAGAACAAGTGCGGGAGGTGGTGGTCAAAATAAAAAAATAATAAGATTAAATTGCGAAGAACATAGCGGAATATTACTTGGAAATAATTCTGTTATTGCTCTTCCGTACAGAAAAGAACCCGTTCCTTTCCAAAGTCGCCATTGAAAGGTTGTTGTGCGGAACAAATAATTGATTAAACAACAAAATGAGAGAGGATCGTAGCATGGAATTTTAATTACCCTCAGGCGCATTGAACACATACCACCAACCTTATCTCCCCTTCTATTTTATATCATACGCTCACTCGCTAAAGAATGGTATCTAGATGCCCACTATTTGATTATAAGAAGATATCGTGAAAGGTTATAGGTGCAAAATTAAAGTTAATATAAATATTATAATTTTATTAAATTTCTGGAATTCGATTAAAAAGAACAGTATGTATATTCGGGTTTAATATACTCACCATAGATATGTAATACATGAGGCTAACACGTAGTAAGATGGGGTTACTTTGCTCCAGAATTGGGGGAAAAAATTAGAGTCATATAGTGAGATATTCAACAAATATTTTTAACAGTTTTCACCTTATGTGCATAGCTAGCATGACAATCTTCTTCGCAAGTTTAGTTTTTCCCTCCACTTTACTTTTAGTTCACAGATTGGTATGTGTGTAGCAAATGTTTAGTGAGGAAGTGATTTTTTGCTGGGGTTTTACGCCAGAAAAAAGTTGTCAGTGTTGCCCCAATAATTATATTTTGTAAAAATTTCTTATGTTAAATTTACTATTGAATCCAACTACATTATAACCCCGCCAGCAGTAACTAAATGGGACCAAAGATTGTTTGAATTGGCCCAAATTCCGATTAACGGGCTTAATTTATAATCAATGTAATTAGGCCTATACAATAAGTATAGGCTGAGCAATGCTTGACGCAACCGCGGGACCGACCGGCAGCGCTATGTCGGCGGTGGCGGGTAGTGTATTTCTCCTCCGCTGCGTGAGGCTTCAGCGTGAGTTGAAATCTTGCGCAAGTAAGCACCTCGCCGGCCGACCGCACGCCGCGAAACTGGTTGCGTGAGGGATCGTTCACTCTGTATATGAAGTCTAAGAGTTAACAGTACTCGATTGTTGTAACGTGCGGTGTTATTTTTGTGACGCCAACGCCACAAAATACACCAAATGCAAACAGCAGTCAAAACAGTGGATAGAAGTCAAAGAAGGCAAAGTCACTTCCATCAACAGGAAAGATCATGGCATCGGTGTTTTGGGGTGCTAAGGGCATTTTAGTGATTGATTATCTTTAAAAGGCTAACACAATAACTGGAGAGTATTATTCTGATCTTCCGACCAAACTAGATGCCAATATTCGAAACAAAAGAAAAAAGTCATCTTTCATCGGGACAACACATCTGGTCACAAAAGTGATCTGGCAATTTCAAAACTGAAGGATTGAAACATCCGCCCTACTTCCCGGATCTGGCTCCCTCCAACTTCCATCTCTTCCAGAAGCTCAAGGATTTCCTCGCGGGACAGCATTTTCCTTCGAACCAAGAGACCATTGCGGTTGTAGTTACCTATTTCTCAGAGCTTGCAGAAAACCCTTACAGGAATTGGATAATGATGCTAGAGCATTTCTACAATAAATTTATTGATCTTGAAGGAGGTTATGTTGAAAAAGGAAAATGCTGCTAAAATAATTTCACTTTTTCATTGTTAGGGCGAGAATTTTTTCAGACGTCCCTTCTTATTAACAGCCAGTAATTTGCATTGCTTGAATAATTTGGTAAATTTATTCGATTAAATTGTGTGATATAACAAGACTGCTACTTTCAGTTGTAATTACGAACATAATGGTGCAAAGTGGTGTCTCAAAGCAGTGGTACAAAGTTACTTTGCACCACTAATCTTCAATTGTTTTATTGCCGCTAGACTGCTATATTCAGTTCTAAAATTAGGTGGGCATTAGTTACAATACGATATAGTAGTATAAAAATACACGTGTGCGTAAAGTCATTTTGCATTTTTGAACACTTATAATGGCTAAACGAAACTCAACCAAAGGATAAAACCTAACACATGGAAGAGTATGCCAAAGATTTTCTGAAACATAAATTTGTGCGCGTGCAGGTAATGACGCAACACAACAGTCAAGACATGGAAGGTGCAGAGGAAAGTTCAATGTGTGCTGCGGCTCGCAGAATTTGAATCAGCGACACGAGTTCGTCGTGAATATCGCCGCGTGTACAATGAAGTGCCGCCACATATGAATAGCCGGTGGGATAAGCAGCTGAAGAAAATTGGAAACATGTTGGACCAAAAACGTTCAGTTAGGCCTTCGGTTAGTGATGAGTCTGTTGAAGGTATACGGGATAGCTACCTAAGGAGCCTCAAGAAGGCGGTGCATACCTGTACTCGAATTCTAGACCTGGAGAAGAATATGGTTCATAAAGTTTTAAAGAAACGTCTCCAATTTACGGGTTACAAACTGCAGTTGTTACACGCTATCCGCCCGTTTAGAGTTTGCTGTAGAGATGCTTGATGAGATGGACAATGATGAACAATTCTTACAGAAGATTGTGTTTAATGATGAGACCAACATTATTCGCGAGCTTCTGGATACAACATTTCTCCAGAGGTGTATAGGAAGAGGTGAATGGAAGACATGGCCTCCACGGTCGCCGAACCTAACGCCTTTGACTTTTACTTGTGGGGCTGTGCCAAGGTTCGTATCAAACGACATTGGCTATTTAAAAGAGAGAATCAGAGACGTTATTCACTCAATTACACCTGATGGCCTTTGCCATGTGTGGAGTGAATTAGAATATCGTTTAGATGTGCAAAACAACGGAAGATACATCGAATTGCACTCAAAAGGCAAACTAGAAGAGATTTTCTTTCATTTGGTGAAGGTTTCTCATTTATATCTTGTTTCGTTGCTTTGGTGTGACTGTTTAAAATTGCACCATGACTTTACGGACACGCTGTATTATTTACAAATCTGTATGAATAGATATCGCTCCTAATTGTTAAAAACTTTAAGAAACATGCTGTCTTCCTAAGACAGTGCATGTATCTTATTGAAATCAAAGGTTCCATATGCACCGTATGCACTGAATAAAATTTTTCATACCGACTGAAACTGTTGATTTACGATTTGTTCAATATATATACTTGCCCGGTGATCGAACTTCTTCTCTTGATCTGCAAATAGTAAAACTGATAGCTTTTGAACATCTTCGATAACTTGCCGCATTGAAATATTTCCGCTTTACGCTTAAGCATAACTCTAGTAAAGAGCCTGTTGATATTAAGAGCTGTAAAAGGTAGAGCCATTGCGGGAAGAACATAGCGCGATCTGGTATTTTTTTTCCCCGCTGGAGTGCTCTGGGCTGGGGCTAATGGTAAATTATCGTATAGCCGCACTTTTAATGGATGTGCCGCCCCTGGTCCCATTGTAGAGCTGCGGGCTATTGCATCAATCTCCGCCCTAAACTGCACCCAAGCTCTTTCATAGCCGGTGTCATTAGAAAGTGATTTCCAAATGGTACAGTCAGTGGCAAAGCTTTAGAACCGACGACAGTATGAAAAGTATAAATTTATGGTTTGTGCGAGTGTCTTAAAAAATGAACTTGTGAAAACATTTAACGTACAGACAAAAGGAGGAAAGAAAAAATATGGTCGCTTCTTTTTTTAACTAGCAGGGAAGACAGAGATGTTCTCCCTTTTCCTTCATTCTCTGCCTTTTTCATGCTCTTTTCCCAGGAAATAAAAACTATTCTATTTTCCTTTTGCTCAAGAAATAACAACAGTAAAACGAAAAAGGCTCTGTTTTTTCTTTCTCTACATCGCCCAAATAAAATTACATATTACTGCCATCTATATTTTTAAGTAAGTAGCAATATAAATGCACAGTCAACACTCTTCTTTATATTCTGTATCGATAATAATTTTATGATCATACTATAGAGATAATTCCATTATAACATCCCATCACTATTAATTCCGCAGGATTGCTCCAGTTAAGGAACAGCCGAGATTCCCTTTCGCCACCATTGGTTGTACTAGATGATGACCACGGGCTGTACTACTGCTCTAGACCGAAATTTTCACAAGTAATACCACGATAGGGTCTGAGATTAATGATAAATTCATATTGGATTTATCTCGAAAGCTCATACACTGGAGTGACATTTATTAGCACTATTTCACGAATAAATAAGAATTTTAATATACTTCCTCTTAACTTGGTTTACAAAATTGTAATTATTATATATTTGTACTTATTTCAGGAAATTTTGAGACAGAAGAATGACGATAGAGAATAGCAAAATACGGGGTTAAGACTATTTCATGAATAGAGTAAAAATGGTGATATGTATTTGAAACTCACACACAGCATATTAACACTTGTTATACTTATGAATATTCTATTCAGAAATCGTGAGACTAATTGAGGGGGGAAGGAAGAAAGAAAGAAAGGAAGGAAGGAAGGAAGAAAGAAAGGAAGAAAGGAAGAAAGGAAGAAAAGAAAAAAGGAAGAAAGGAAAAAAGGAAGAAAGAAAGGAAGAAAGGAAGAAAGGAAGAAAGAAAGAAAGAAAGAAAGGAAGGAAGAAAGGAAGAAAGGAAGAAAGGAAGGAAGAAAGAAAGAAAGAAAGAAAGAAAGAAAGAAAGAAAGAAAGAAAGAAGATATCCAGTGTATCTATTCTTCTTTGTATTGTGTACTTTGGAATTCCTAATGGTAAGCATCGGCAGAACACTTTGAAGAACTCTCCATTTTGCGTTATGATTGTCGATTGTCCATGCTTTTGTTGCTATCAATAACTTCCCACCGCTTCTATATCGTGAAGGTAAAGATTTGGATACACTGGCAACAGTACAAATGCACGTCACGCGATAAAACAGATTTGATACTTTTTTTTTGTAGATAATTTCACCCCGTAATCCGGTTGTGATTGGTCAAAATTCAAACTTTAGTTTCATTTCATTTGTCTATTCACAATGACGTCACATGAATGAAATAATAAATATAAACGTTTGTGATACATCATTGGTAGAACCATCACGGTTGCCGAGATCGTCTGGGCGCAGAATTTTGAGCGGGATTTCTGGGGTTCGATTCGACCGTCCTCGCTGACTGAGTTTTTCCAGATTTTCCTTAGTCCTTATAAATGGTAAATGTCGGGAAGATACTCTAAACTTAGACATGCGACGCTTCCTTCCTTAAGAAAAAATCTTTCCCAGTTTATCATTTCATTTTCATTTTATGCATCATCGGTGCTCACCGCCTGTGATCCTCAGCAGTAAAAATGGGCGTTAAATATTGTTCAAGAAGCATGGAAAGAGGTATGTTAGTTCAAACCTATTGGCAGGCTTCACAAAGACCTTAAATGATGGTGGGACATCTAGAAGCAAAGCAATAAAACAAACCCGCAAAAACTCACAGGTTGAGCATCTGAGTGATATAAAGGACATCTACGAAGGTCGCTCAGAAAGTGATTACCTACATTTTTTCCTCAACAATGTTGCGAATGCGAAACATTAGGTATGAATTATTTAAAGTTTCCTGAGTGCGCGCGTAAAATTACCGTTTTCTCCGACAGATAGCGTAGCTGCAGCAATGTTTCAAAATGACGCCTGTAAGTGATGTAGGTTACAAGCAGCGTGTCGTCATTGAATTTCTCACTGCGAAGAAAGAAACTGTGGGGGGTATTCACAAACGTTTGCGAGAAGTCTATCGAGCATCTACAGGCGACAGAAGTACAGTTGGTATCTGGGCATCAGAAGGCGGTTCGGGTGAGCTCCAAGATTTGCTGTGGTCGGGGTCACACCTGACATGTTGCAGGGTGCTGACGTTCTCATTCGCGAGGATCGGCAGTTGGTGCTGAAGCTGTCAATCAGCAAAGGAAGTGTGGATGCAATTATCCGCGTTCTTGATTCCTCAAAAGTGTGTGCAAGATGGGTTCCGGCTGTCTTACGGCGGTACACAAAGCTCACAGAAGAACAATTCTTTTGAGTTGTTGCAACGTTTTGAAGCTGAGGGGAAGGCCTTCTTGTCGATTGTGACAGGTAATGAAACCTGTGTTCACAATTTTCAACCCGAAATAAAACGACATTCAATGGAATGATGTCCACCTCGCTCTCCACAAAGCAACTGCTTCCGCCGGTTAACTGTGTTTTGGGACTGTGACGATGTGACTCTCATTAATGTGATGCCAAGAGGCAGTACTATTAATTCAGAAGTATATGTCAACAAATCAACCAAACTCAAGAAGCGCTTCCAGCGACTTCGACGCCATAACAATCCAGGAAATGTTTTGATTCAACACGATAACGCTCGACCTCACACAAGTTTGAGGACTTCTGAACACATCACAAAACAGACTTGGACAGTGTTACTCCATCCACCCTACAACCCTGACCTGGCTCCGTCGAACTTCCCCCTCTTTGGACCATTAAAGGATGACATTTGTGGAAGACATTTTGAGAATGACGAGAAGGTGATTCGTGCAGTGAAGAAATTGCTTCGTGACCAGAGCAAGGATTGGTAATGACAGAGCATACACGCCCCCTTGTCCCGCTGGAGGAGGGTCATAGAATTGGAAGGAGATTACGAGGAAAAATAGGTCGCGTAGATAAAACATCATTATTTTATGTGTGTAGCTCTCATTGTGCGGAATAAAAAAAAATGTGGAGCATTACTTTCTGGGCGACCCTCGCACACAAACACCAGTCGCAGCAAGGTGCAAGGTGAGGGATAATCTGAATACTTGGTCCATGTTGATCGAAACTTTTTAGCCATCGGCACCATACAACAGAGGAATCTCTTCGTCAAAAAGGACGTCCATAGCGTTTTTCTGGAAGTAAGATGCATTTACCTGGACATTATTATTAACTCTGTGAACTATAGGTTGTCCCTGAGCGCAACAATCTGCATTTACCGCAGAAACCAAGTAACCACACTTTAAATAAGCAGGCGGGCGATAAAATGCCCAATTCCTTATGTAAACCTTCCCAACTAATAACTATATATATCTAATTATAGTAAAAACTACTACTGCAAAAGTTTACAAAATTAGCAAATATTTTAAACTGCAAATTAAAATATGTTCAAAATGACATTAAACACCCTTTAAATAATTACAAAGTCTAAATTAATATATTTTATTTTTCATATTAAATTATAATTACACATTTTTAAAGCTAATCTCTCAGAATATTAAAAAATAAAATATATATATTCAAATAATTCAGTATACAGGATTTCCAGATTGTCCTTAGCGCTTGCACGGAGCTTTGTGTTTCGGCAGCTGGCTTGTGCCACTCGCACACCAAACTTTAATTTTCCTGTCATAAAGAGGGGTTCCTGTATACAATTTTCAGAACACCAATAGCGAGAGTTTGAGTGTCACAGACTATTTTGGTGCAACAACGCCTCGTCTAAATAGAACACGATTGTGGGTAGATTAATCCTTCAGTCACTGATGAAAGATACCACCCAAAACAAGGCACTCGTGCTATGGGATCACCTTGTCACACATATTCACTGGTGATGAAACTATTTTATTGCTATATCACTCCAAACAAAAATAGAATTTCGTATGATTGACTGAAAAAAGGCTTAAAACCAGATCTTTAACACAGTATTCTTCAGCGTTTTCACCATTTTCTTCAACTATGAAGGGATGCCAGAAGAAATGACAATGGAACCTTTTATTGCATTTATGTGCTCGATTATTCCATGAACTGCGATGTTCAAATATAGGATTTGAGTCTTTCGGAAGGTCATTGTTTAATTTAATTTATTTATGGACGCTCTTTAACTTCGCAGATTATCAGCGTTCCATTCAATTAAAGGAGTGGAACGGTCGATAAATTTTGCTTAGAGACCTGGAAGAACAGGCCTGAGGTTCTTTTAAGTGACATAAATCTAGATTCGGGACCCACAACTTTACTTCCCTTCCAAAGGAAGCCATACTTTGAATTTTTACACCTGAAAAAATTCATCAACCATAATCTTGGGTCTACGAGGCAAGTATGGTTACCACTAGACCACTAGTATCGACTTAGAAGGTCCAATTCCATACTAGACGCCGGGGCAGAAATCTTTACAAAGCTCAGGCTATCATCACACCACGCCAATTCACCTCGCCCTGACACCTTCGACCCTGTAACAGGACCAACGGAATGAAATGAGAGCGAGAAAAATTCCTGGAAAGTGATGATTTTCCCCCAGTATTCGTCTAAGCACCAAAGACAACAAGAAAAAACTCAAATTCAGAATGCCCAGCCGCAAGAGATTTGAGCTCGAGGTCACCCAATATCGTTCCTTTCTGAGCAAGCTATATCCAGAAAGAGGAACTTCAAGAGTAATGATAAATTTTAGCAAAATGGATACAGAAAAAATTCAGCCATCCGCCCTACAGGCCTGAACTTGTACCTGGTGATTTCTGCTTGTTCTCTCTCAGATCTGCAGACGGAGTAATGCAGCGCCTTTGTTACCTCCTACGACTGTTTATATGAGGGAGATTGGTGAATTTCTGAACACCTGTAACATTACAATTCAGAACTTCGCTTTACAGAAAGCAATTGCAAACTTTATGAATGCTATATACTTTTTGAAATAATAGATTTTATTAATATACGTAAATACTAAAAACTAATAAATACTTAAATAATATAACTCAGCACTTTTTATATGATTGATTTAAGTAGCATAATTTGAACTACTTAACCAGATTTTTTAATTAGTTCTCAAGATTATGTGAGTATAAAACTCAGAACGAAACTTTATCTTTTTCCTTGTCTGAGGCAATAATCGTCTAACATAAAAGAGGTAGCAAACATTTTGACATTGAGTGACATCTGGAATGATTATATTAAATTCTGTTTCTACTCCATATCAGCCAATCTCCATCCGTCAGTCAAGTCAATATTTTCCTCTTACAGCGCAATATCCGACTTGGTGAGCTTGTTCTAGAAAAACTGTACACTTAGAGTCAAAAATGATCGCGCAGCTATATTTACTGCAAACGAATGTAGTCGTGCTCGACATAAATGGTGTTATTGTCGGGGGATGTAATAACAAGTGAAGAGCAAACAAGACTGCAGATAGTACTCTAAGGTTGACAAACAAAAACGCTTATACATAAAAAAAATAACTAGTGTAATAAATCCTTTACTCTTCCAGAACGCTATTTCCGGTTTCCTTGAAGACATATCATCCATCTTCGATTTATTTACTTTAATAATTTACATTGTTCAGATAAATGATCCGAAATGGAAATCTCCCGAATTGTAACATTCACACTGTGTGTTCTTCAAATACAGCTTTAAAACACGAGAGATGTGTCGTTGTCGTCCAAATGAAGAACTCATCAATTGAAACTGTTTTATTTGGCAGATCATGTGCGCTATAAAACGCCATGGGAACTCTACTGAGATTCTTTCCCATATAATGCCGAAAAAATATTTTCAGCAAAGCAGGTAAAATTTTGTCTGGCCTATGTTTCCCTCCCTAGAGGAGAATGATAAATGTAATAAAAAGAAAACAAAAACAGTAGATTTCGGTGAAGGAGACAACGAAGAATACAAAAAGATGCAATAATTAAATTATATTCCTCTATGCTTTCTCAATATCACTCATATCAAATAAGTAGGACATTTTGAGAGAAAAATCAAAATAGATCAAGTCTAACCAGGATTATATTGGGGAGTTTAACACCCGTTTTAACTACTGAGGCATCACACATAGAGATGAAATGATAAACTCGGAAAGGCTTTTTTTAAAGGAAGGAAGCGTTCCAGACCTAAGTTTAGGGTACCTCCCTAGCATTTGCCATTTATGAGGACTGAGGAAAATCTGGAGAAATTCTCAGTCAAAGAGGACGGTCCTGGTGAAAATCGGACCCCAGTCCTCTCGCCCATGAGTCCGAGTCTTAAGGACCTTAGTCAACAGTGGCGGTCTGAACTCGTCGACTGCGCTTGAAGCTAAGTATATTAAGTCGAATGGGGGTGAGTTAGCTTTTTGGAGCCTGATTGGCCAGGAAGACAATTTGCCAAAGCTTGGTTCATAACATCAACGTTTTGGACTGCAGAGGTGGAAAGAGGACTCAGTGGAATTTACCTGTGTCCAATGTGACAACGAGGTAATGAAAATAATAAAAATGTATGGAATAAGGTTCAAACAAGGCTAGAGGCTATCAGAAAGCAGGAAATCGAGGCAGAATTTAACACGAAAGTCTCCTTGAGCATATCAAATGAAATAAAATTTACATGGGGTAAAAAAGGTGTATATGCTTGTTCTAGGGAGAAAGGCAAGATCAAGAATGACGGTTTAGACTGGGAGGTTGGAAGTCTTAAAAAAAAACGAATAGGAGTATTTGCCCATTTTGTAGAGGGGAGGAGAAATGGGCACATATTCTGGCAGAATGTGCCCAATGGGAACGCCTGATAAAAACGCTGTTCCCAGAAAACCTTTTTAAGGCAATTAGAGGTCAATTGGCATGCTGGAACCTGTTTGCGAACAATACAAATTATTTGAATCTGGGCATTTTTCTAGCCAAAGTGTACGAAGCTAGATGCTATTTATTTTCTGGTTAGAACGCAATAACGGTGTAATTATAAATAATATGTAATTTCAATTCATATATCTGTAAATACCGTCCTTAATATTTGAATTTTTTTAAAATTTTATTTATTATTATTATTTTTTGTTATTTGTTCCTCTTTCAAATTTTGTATCATACTTATACATATACGGTCTACGACGCATGCATCAAGTACATTTGTAATGTGTATATAGAATTTTATAACAATATACACCCACTGGTTCTTTTCTAGCAATGTACGTGGAATTAGAAGCGTGTTGTTGGAGTAGACGGTTCTTTGTTTAGGTGATAGTAATAGTATTTGATTAGAAGTGCAAATTCATTTTCTGTAAGAGTATGTGTAATAAATAAATGTACAATCGATATATGCGAACAATGTTGCACAAATAATGTTTGTAAATGTTGAGCAGCGCTTTTAACACTTTTTATTACGAGATACTTCGAAGTGTCTTTAAAATCTTATTTCTGTAATCTCATACTTTCTCCCTCGTATAAAACGCACGCTTTACTCACCTGCTTTCATGTTTGATATTTTTGTGCACATTCTTTGTTAGAAATAAGTATTTAATGTGTGGTAATTTCGAGTGTTAGGTACCTGTTGTAAAATAAATGTCACAATGACCATGGCAGGTGGTGGTGTTCTTCCATCATGATCTAGTGTACTAACATTTTGGGTGTTATGTTAGCAGTTAGCTCAGCTTCTATTCTGTTAAATAATAGCTTTCTCTTGATCTGACATTAAGAGTGTGCTCTCGAGATGAGGAGGGGAATGAGGGTGATTAGCGTCCCTGTTAGATAAACTGCCACTTTGAGATGAGACAATTTCCAGCTCGTTTGCATACTGCCAATTGTCTCTTCAGTCACAGACACCTGCTCGTGGTGATGCCGCCCTTTAGTTATTTCCACTGTGGCGAATGTTTCAACTGCCAACCATTTTGTTAATTGCTTGTCATCGTTGGCATCATCTCATTCGCTGCACATTCCCCCTGCAGTTTCAGTTCATGATAGGCTAGAGCAGCCCTGTCCAACGCGGCGCCCAAGGGTGTCGAAGCTCTTTCATGGCGCCTGTCGCAACTAATTTCCAAATTAAACTTTAATTAACACTTGGAATATTTTTAATTTAATAAAGATTATTACTTTTCGTTTTAATGGCACTTAAATTTATTAAAGCGGCGTAGTTATTCTACAAAACAGGGCGCTTCCTTATGACTCACTTTATTGCATCGCCATAAGCCACCTATCACGACAGAGTTTCACCAAGATATTGAGCCACCAAATGTGCCCTGAAAGTAACCGAACAAGCTGTGCCGCAAACAACGAACAAACGTTTATAACAGTCTTGCAGTAGGTGTGTTCCAAGTTCCTTGCATTCAGTATTACTTGTGAGCTTGTGAAATACGTTTAGAGTGTCTTGTACATTCAACATGTTTTAAGTGCTTTATTAATTTCTTTTTAAACTTTAAATTATTAAGTTATTAATTGGTTATATTTTAACCATAACTCTTCTTAAAATAACAAATAAATTATAGCTTTAACAGTGAATGGGTGGACAAGTATTGCTTTATTGAAAACAAAGGAAAAAACCTTGTGTTTGTTGTGTAATGCTAGCTAGCGTCTCTGTTCCTTAAAGAAGTAATGTAGAGAGACATTTTTGACTGAGAAATGTGATTTCATGTATTTAACTCCAAATTATTATTATTATTATTATTATTATTATTATTATTTCCAACATTTCATCTTGCCTTCATTAGGCAAGAAATGTCCTATTTCTTGCCCAAAGGCTTCTTGTAATTTTTCAGCGTGTCGAACGTAAGACTCCTAGTCTTTCTGTGTCACTTTGTCTATTTTTTCGTTAACGAGTCTTCCCACGTCTTTTGTATTAATTGTCATTTTTATTTGATTTGAGACCACACACTCTCAATTGGATTGTAATGACAATGAAAATGAGAAAATCGAATTACCTCATGATCCTCTTTCATTATCCAGTTGATCAAGTTAATACATTTAAGACTGGTTGTTGAACAGGGAAACGTATTGCAATTTTTTTTTTTTTTTTTTTTTTTTTTTTTGCGTTTGCCGAAAACTGAATTCCCGCTTTTTTGCAATCATTGATTTACATCATCTTTTCTAGTCGATGTATTTGGAATTATATTTATAGCTCCGAATGTTAAGGGCATTATCTATTATTACTATATTTTCCTCCTCTAAATGATTTAGGAAATCAATCAAAAACTACATTTAAATGTCATTCCCTTGATAGAACGAAATACTCATTACAAAATCTGTTTTCGCCGATCCTACATGACAAACGCCCTTCCTCAAAGGTACCTTCAGTCCATCAAATAAACTTTTGAGTGCGGTTTTGATTAACCCAAGTTTCATCTAAATAAAAGATTAGTCTTGAGTCACCGGAAAGTATTATTTGATACACTGTGTGCAGGAATTTCAACCGTTCTTCCACAGCGTCACTCTTCTCTATTAAAAATTTACGTTCATCACGTGTCTTTCTGTATTTGAAGCGTAAACTGCGCAACATTCCATATGGTGGATGAATTAGAGCCTTTGTAGGAAATACTGACTTTAAAACGTTCGTAATTTGTCTACTGCTGAAAATTCGCCTTCATCGTAAAAGCCCCAAACAGACCTTACGTACAACGTCCATGTCATTTAAATGTGTAACTCTCTTAGGGGGTCCTTTATGTTTTCGAAATAACACAAGCACGGGACACTACCAGAGCTACATCTTTTGACCTCAAAACAGATGCGCGAACAGAGCATTATTTTTATTTACTCCACAGGCTTCTGCTGTAGGCTTTGACACTTTTTATAATCAAGATTTTGTCTCTCTTCTTCTTATGAATATTTTTAAAAAAATGTTGTATACATTAAAACTTGCTATTTCTCATTTAGAACATGAGCACTTGTACTTGTTTATTGTAAGACATGAATAACACAATCGCCCACTAATACTTTCACTTTACTTGTCTGACTGGATACTAGCAAATAAATAAATAAATGAATAAGCAGAAAAATATGTTTGTTAGAGTGGTATGTTGTTGCGCCATGACATATTATCGGCAAGTGTTGGTGACATTGCTACTGTTGTGTTTACATCTATGCAGACTCACAGCATTCATGCCGTCAGTAATAAGAATGAGTTATCGTCGCGTATATACTGGAGAGTCTTATAATAACACTGGGATAGTCAGCTACTATGCATGTGAAATAAGAACAGTAGTAAAACTGGAAACACTGGAGTTAAAAGATGTTTAGATCTACATGCCCACAAAAATGTTCTCTACTTGTCTTGTTAGGTAATTTATGTGTTAGGGAAATATTTCCACTAAGCGCTAGGGCACTTATGATATTGATACTCTTCTACGGATTGATATACAGATTGCAGCACTGCAAGATGTTTGTTGGCCAGAGGCTGGTGACTGGAGAAAGTCAGTTGAAGAACGCTGTAGAGGACTATCGGCATGTTCCTCAAATTGCCTTAGATACAGGACAATGAATTGAAGTCAACATCCGTACATCTGTTTAAAAAACAAACAACTTCCAACTTTTGCTACAAGAGACGTGGAGTATATTAACATTCTGTGGTCATTGCTTGTCACAGCTGTACGGCCGGCATATGAACCCGTATAACCGTTTAGACTTGATCTTTTGCCACAGCTGCAGTTCATTATGCTGGAAATGCTTCCAAGGCGACATAATGGGACCATCTGTTACGTCTGTAATTAAGTGGAATGGAATGCATTTTATTGGGTAGAGTTGCCACCCAAATAAACAGAGAGCTACATTTAACCACGTTCTTACAAACACCAATGCTATGCAAGTCCATTAGCTTTGAAACTCAAAATATTTTTAAACATATTTAGTCGAATGTTTGTTCTTGGTTTGTGTTACATCACTACTACCTATACATAAAAGTGTGCATGTGAAACGTTCTTATTTCAAAAAGACTGAAACTAGAAGTTTTGTCTTCTTCTTTTTCAGGAAGTAAGCAATCCTCTCTGTTCCACCAAAGAATTGTAAAATACTTGGTGTCTTTCATATTTTTCTTTCTCATTTTACGTTATAGGGAAGGAGGGAAACGAATTCATTCATCTCTAGTATTATTGTTTAAGCATGGTAAAATAAACAATGATTTTTTTTCTTTTTTAACGGCTTCAAAAAATAAAATATTCTTTTTTTTATCATGAAACAGTTTTAAAATATCCCAGAACATTAGGTAGGTTAAAGTAACCTATTTATAATCATATTTTAGTATTAGATTAGTCATAAAATGTAACTCAAAAAGAAAACATTTATTTTCACTCATCAATTAAAAAAAATGCGAAAAACATAATAGCCAAAAGGACCTGATCAAAATCAGAAGTGTGCTGTCTGTGGCAGACCACGGAGTGAAACGGAGAGCAGGTGAAGGGGAAAAATGCTTTCTTCACATAATGAAACAATTACAATAATAATAATCTAACAATAGAGGACATCACTATTACACTTAAAGTATTTGGAGAGATTGAGCCTTTGAACTTATTTGCTTTTGCCTGTCCCATCAAATATTAGTAGTGGTGGTGGCGGTGGCGGCGGCGGCGGCGGAGGTGGTTTTACATAAAAATATTTGTTACAAATCTAGTTTATCTATGTCGCATATGTCCTGAGGTACTTGCCCAATACACTAGAAAATACTTGAACTTGCTCAAACCAATATTTAAATATTAAAGAGACATAAGTAAATATAATAATGAAATAAATAAATTAAAATAATATATAATAGAATTTTTAGAAATACATAAATAAAATAAAGAGAAAAGAAAACAGCTCAAATGTAAATAACTTACACTCCCACACATATAAGTATAAATAATTCTTGTTCCCCTTATCCCACCCTTTCCTGGTGTCTACCGATCTCATGGGCGCTAATGACCATAGCTGTTTTGCTCCCTTAAGCAATAATCATCATCATCATCCGATCTCGGCTATTTCACTTTGTTTAAAACTTTACCCACTCCCTCCTCCTCCTTCCTATCTACCAACGGTGTCCAGCACCGTAATCTTATCTGTCATTCTTTTCAAACTTAATTCAGAATCGGATTGACTGTTGAATTTTCACCCTCATGTTCACTGCTTTTATCTGTGGTGCTTTTGTTAAAGGGTGCGTTAACGAACTTTGCCTCTTTGATCCAGAATTATGTTTCGTTTTATCTAACAGACAAAAAATACTTCAGTGATAAACTATATGTGTTAAGTACAATACTGAAAACATTTATTCAAGCTTAATGGCCTATGGCATAGACTCTGCTGATGCTCTTCTCCCTCTCCGTTCGTTTAAAACAATTTAAAAAATTAATTGGTAATTAATACACAGAGAAACAATGCATCACTGACGTTGCAAGTAAATACTGGGAAAATTGCTTTCGCTTTTTCTACCGATAAAACACTCTCTAAGGGAGCCATAGAGTCTAAGGCTATCAAAATAAAACCGCACCTCTGTAATTTGTACATATTGAAGCGAATATTAAGTTAAACCCATATCTCTGCTGGTATATAAACACAGATAAGGTACTTTTGTTCTATGCCCCGTTCGGTGAATTAATTATTTTGTTGTCATTGTCAACTATAACTCGAGCATTGTTAATTAGTTCGATTCCACCTGCAAGCTACAGCGTATCAAATCAAAGCAGTCGGTTTTCCCTCCTATGATGTTGAATTACAAAAGGTAATATTATTACAATTTGTGGTATTTAACTGCACCTAACCGACACACTGATAATAAAGCTTATGGCAGTTAAAATGTCGGTACCATGAGTGGCTGACAGGTTTACATCCCGCAGAGTTTGTATTTACGTCAGCCTGCCATGTTATTGTTTGAATATTGTTGATGAATAGTAGCAAAGTGCTGCGTCTCAACCTGCTGCAAACTTTCGTGTCAATCACTTGGTTATCAGTAAACTCAAAATGAGTCAAAAAGATGCCAATAAAAATCTGATACAGAGTAAACTCAGAGTCTCAAGCAATGTCCTCAACACCATAGTCATCCCATCTACTTAACTTTCTGTAACGGTTGGCAAGAAAGGGAAATCGGTCCCCTCACAAGTTGGACATTGGAGTATACCAGGGTTACTTTTTAAGTTGTTAAAAACTAAGAAAGAAACAAACAGTTTTATTGCTTATCAAAATATTCGCCTTTAAGATTTATATACTTCTGCATGCGTTCAAACCTATTCTCAAAACATTTTTTCACTCTTTAATTGGTATCTCAAAAACATGGTTTTAAAGGATTCAACAGCTTCTGAGGTGATAAATATCCATGCATTTTTTGTTTGACATTCGGGAATAAAAAGAAGTGTTTATACGATAAATGAGGTGAATATGGGTAGTAAGGCATTAATTCGATGTTTTTCTGCTTCAAATGATGAATTGTTTGACGAGCTGACATTGTTATGATGAAGAATGATGCGATGTTTTCGGTTGTTTTTCCTGATTTCGTCGATGACTTCTGGTAAACAAATTGTTGTATACCACTCAGCATGAACTGTTTTTCGATCATATAAAGGAATGTTTACGACATATCCAGGACAACCGAAGAAATAAACGATCATTTTCTTGGAAGTGCTTCGTGAACGAGCAACTTTTGTGGGATTCGGTTCGCCTTGGAACAACCAAACAGTGGATTGTTGCTTAGTTTCCGGTTCATGTGAATATATCCAAGTTTCGTTACGATGTTGTATACGGATTTTGCGGTTCCTCGGTGGAGTTTTTTGAGCGTTTCATTAGATCAATCAACACCAGTGATTTTTTTAAAGCTTCGGTCAAATTATGCGAAATCCATTGGGAACAGACCTTTTTAACATGGAAAATCTAAAGTACTGCAGTCTTCGATATGTTTAAGGATGCCTCTGTCTCAATGTAAGTCGCATGCCAATCTTCTTCAATCATGTTACGTACAACATCGATTTTTTTGGAACGACAATCGAATTTGGTCGACCTTCAAGAAATTCATCACTGACGGACGCACGACCACGAGGAACTTTCTTCAAGCCAATTGTATAAATCGTTTTCTGTGGCGCTTCATTACCAAAAGTTGAGAAGCGATTCTACGCATTTAAGAGTTACATCTTTATTAAAATCATAAAAATACATTCAACGAAAAGCTTCACGTGAAATTTTAATTTTTTTTTCTCACAAAATTGCTTTCTTTAAACGCTCACTGTAAACAAACGACTCGATCAATTTCTAAGCTGCAACTGTTTTTGTAATAACAAATGTCATTTGTTTCGAAAATAGTAGTGACATAACTCAACAGTGCCACCTAGTGATAGTTTGCAACAACTTAGAATGTGGCCCTCATATGTTACGAATCTCCCAAGAAATGATCATGATATTTTGGTGAAGCTACTGACGGAACCTTGAACTGGAGATGGAAACAATGCATTTCCAGTACTAAAAGAAAACTATTTCCAGAAAGATCAGTTTAATTAATTTAAGCGTTTGTGCTCTAGCGAGGGTAGTAAAAGAACCGTACCTGTCTTGTTTTCTAACAGAGAGAGAGCAGGGAAATCTAAAACCTTGAGATCTGGGTCTAAAGTCCTTCACAAATTGAAAATATAATCTTGAAAATGTCCGTTTACATGAAGAAACCTAGTATCATAAATTGTTTTTAAATTTCGTTACGTTAAGGAATAATTTACAGGTTTGTCAGTTTGGAAATGCATAAAATGAAAACACTGTAAAACATTTATTACTGAACTTCATATTTTTGACTTCGTATATACAACATTGAAAGCTGGGAAATTTCTCAGGATGCTACATGACCCCCGTTGAGCATTCTCCCCATTTTATGACGGTGATGCAATTCAGTCCACGCCCATTGCAACTTCAGAGATGTGAATTTTTGTAAAGCTTGAGTAATTTTTAATTGCAAACCATCATTGTTCCTGGATATTTGTGAATAGATGGTGTCTTTAACAGAATCCCACACGAAGAAGTCTTGAGGATTACATCTGGGGGCCAAGAAATTGGCTCGTCACGACCATACAAAGCTGTATTTAGAAAATGACGAACCTCCCATGCCCAGTGCTTCAGCAGCTACTGAGGGTAGTGGAGGCTGCAGGCCTGAGATTTCAGGACAAATCCTTCACCCCAGCGGTGTCGTTGGATGTAGGAAACGCCTTCTCAACTACCTGGCACGCCACCCCACAAAAACTCATATTTCTTGAGCTACTAAAATTATACACTCATTCTTAAAACACCGTACTTTTAAAGTCAACACCAAGACCCACACGTGACGGAGTTACCGAAGGCTCTGTGTTTTCCCCAATACTATTTAACATCTTCATGCCAACTTCCCACAAACGACAGACTTTAACATAGTTCAATATGCGGATTACGTCCTGTTATACAAAACAAACAAATATATAAACAGAACATAAATCCGTTCAAATATTGCTACAACTAACTGAAAGGTGGTGTAGGTGTTGGCGAATGTCAATAAACCCGGCGAAAAGCAACGCAATAATATTCACAAGACACCACGTACTCGCAACCCTCCCCCCACATTCACATATAGACATCAAAGGATATAATGGGAAATTTCCATAACCTATTTGGCTGTGCAAGTTGGTAAAGACCTAACTTTCAAGGGACAAATCACTAAGACTACTCACAAGGCGCAGGGAGCCATAGCTCAACTGTTTCCTGTGTTCAGTACAAAGGCAATGTCTGTCCACTTATTAAGGCTTTGATCATCCTTGTCATGCTATACACCTATGAAATCTGCGGCATGGCGGCAGACAGCTGGCTGGCACTTCTACAAAGGGTAAAGAATGGAGGACTCAGATTTATTTATTCTGTCTATCGCTGTTTTCCAGTTAGGCCTCTGCATGAAACCTCCTCCCTCCCATATACTGAGGAGGAAATTAGACACCGGGCCAAAAAAGTATGCACCCTTTGTCTAATCACGAGAGTGCTCTTGTCCGCTCACTTGGCAATTACACCTGTCGCAATTGACCTAAGCCAAACTTCAAGGTGCAATGCCTGGTGTGCGGGCATCTTGATAACAAATGGCAAATCCAAGCTATAGGAACACTTTCCTAAAACAAAAGACCAAAAACATAAAACCGGCTAGCGGCTTGGCCATCTGCTAACAAATTAAGTTAACATCATGAATATAAATACGCTATATCCAAGGATGTTCAATCCGTCCGCATCATTACGGAGAAGTTTTTAGCACACTCCTATCATCCCACACTCCCAACAATAGAATAAACGTACATCGTCTCTTTTCTGCGATTAAACTCAATCAGGATAGGTACATAGCAAACACACACAGACTGATCACTAACCCCAGCCTGCCATCAAGTCTGGATTTGGATCATACCCAGTGAGGGGCGCAACATCTTGCTGGAATACGATGTTAAAGTTTTGCCTTCCTCAAGTTGTGGCAACAGAAACAACTGCAACATATCCAAATAAGATCCATACTGTTCTGTCTTTTCTGCAAAATACACTTTATTGTTGTTCACTCCACACCATACTTTTAATTTCTGGACTTCAGTCCAGATAATGAGGTTGTGAATGTTTACTGCTCCGCTGACATGTCTTAAAGAGCCATTTGTTTAAGAAGCCGGCATCATCTTCAATCTGTTGGTACATCAGGATGTAACATTGAAACGAGCTTCATGATTCCCATTGTAGACGTTGTAAGTGATATGGATACAGTTTTAGGTGCTTTCGAACAATACGCTGACAGTATGTATATGGTTCATTTGTCTCTGCTGACAGTCGTATTAAGTTTTCATAGGGCTCCTTGTCATGGCATCAATATAGCTGCTTCTTTTACTGGGTTTCGCCTGAGACCTCCTGCGTGTTTTTTTTTTTTTTTTTTTTTAACACAAACCTGTTTCTTCAAACGTTCGATACCACAACACTAAGGAATGGTATTTAGTTACGCGCCCCATATTCACGTTGAAATTCTCTTTGAACTTGTTTAAAACTCTATTTCAATTTCGTATGTCATTGTGCATTGTTTATTTTTGTTCTTGCCATGTACGGAAACTCCCATTTTTTAAGCAAAATACTATCAGCAAGAAATATCTTCGACTATCAATTTAGCTTTTATAATAATGTTTAATATTATCCATACCCAAACGGATCACTCTGTAGATATTTCGTTTGTTGCACGTAAGTTAGCGACACATTTGCCAAATTATGCTCGACATTAGCCACGCCTATCTTAACCCCTAAATTAACGCCACTGTTGATAATGGCAATGGAACATTTCAACAGCCCGCAACAGAATGACACTTGAAGTAAATGAAGCTCACACATGACAATAGTTACCAACATTAATTATACACGTAGAAACAATCTGTGTAAATGCCGCTAATACTCTAAATTTACATTCAGCCACTTTAACAGAATGCGGAATAGGACATCATTGTTTTTATTCATTATTTACTTTTCATAGTTATCATATATTCTTACTGTTTTGTGTAAACTATCATTTATGGTTTGTACAATTCAAAATAAAATAAACTAATTTGTGACTTGTGTGAACATTAGAATATGAAATCTTCCTTCTATATTTATTTCATTTAAACTTTATTTTCTATGAAAATGATTTGTCTAATGATGGTCGATAACTAAATGGGATATTTAAATATTAAATTTTCACAAGTAATATCACAACAGGGTCTCACTTTGTGAATTTATGTGGGAAGATTAGATCCTCGAGTGATATTTATTAGGAATATTTCACGAATAAATCAAGAATTTAAATATAATTATATTGAACTTAGTTTACAACATTGTAACAATTGTTATTTGTTTTATGGATACTTAACCTTTTCAAGCCATCTTGTAACAGACGAATCGATTGTCAGTAATGCCGATAGAGAAGAACTAAATACAGGTTTAGGACTATTTCATGAATAGAATAAGAATAAAAGTAATACGGGTTTAGTACTATTTCATGAACAGAATAAGAATAAAAATAATATATATATATTGAAATTCGCGCACGGATTATTAACAATTGTATAAAATGTTATACTTATGAATAACTGGAATAGACAAAAGTTGACTGTTACAGTCTTTACTAATACCAACTGATAAAAACAAAACAGAGAAATTTTAACATTCTAAACAGCGTGTTTATTAAGATTTATGGTTACTTAGGCAGGTATTGTGACATAATTTACAAAATGATTTCTGACTGTTTGAGTGAATACACATTAAGTTAGGCTGCCAGCAAAAGTTATCAGTGCTGCATTCTCAGGATAAGCGCTGCATTGACCAAAGACAAATGCACTTCACGCGCTAAAGGAATTTGATAAAACTTTAGGATAAATTCACTGCGATAACGGGCTATGATTGCTCAAATTTCATTTTTTTTTTAAATTTCATTGGTCGATTTTATGATGACGTCACATAATGAAATAGTCAAAGTAATGAAATCTTTCATGTAAAGTGTCAACACGTTACGGGAAAATACTTTTTCAGAATTTCTTATTTAAACAGTATCAATTTTGTTTTTTTTTAAAAAAATAAAATTATTTCAGTAATTATAGCAAGAAAAATTATATTTTAAATTTCACTATATCCAAATTTAAATGTATTTGAATTTGTGCGTGAATCAAAATAAATGAGTTAGGATATAGAAACGTCTTATTTAACAGGCCAGAGAAAAATTTAAAAGTGTGTCATGCTGGAGCTGCGTAAACTAAGCGAATTCCTCAGCAAGTTGACTTTGTGAAAGTTGTTACAGAGACGTTACATATTGAGTTTACAGAAATTGGGAGGAACACGTGATTCGTATGTATACTACCATGAGCCTACAGCTCAAAAATTCATCACAGGCCATTTCTCTTTTCTTGTAGCAGACGGGCCAAGCCAGTGTCATTAGTCGCCACATTTTTTTCAGTCTTTGATAATATAGCTATAGAAATTCCCTGCCATCGCTCGCACCATTATTATTATTATTATTATTATTATTATTATTATTATTATTATTATTATTAATGGTGTTTAACGCCCGTTTTTACCATTATTTTATCTTCAGTCAACAACAGTCTGGAATTTAACAGCAAACAAACTCCACTTTGAGAGTTGTAATAGTTTCAGCCAATAGCAGTCTAGAATTAACAGCATACAAACGTATTTACGACATTTATTCTAGTAGAGCTAAGGTTATTAGGGCTTCTCTTCCGCTCTACCAATCCAATTATAATTTCATGAAGTTATAGCGACAATATTATATTCATAACATTGACAGTAAAGTTGACAATATTAGTACACATATAAATCAATGTAAAACACGAAAAAGATAAATAAATGCATACTAATACATAAATATGGATAATAAATATATTAAATTAAGAAGAATGAAAACAATAAAAAGAACAATAATATTTTTACAACAAGCACCAATAATGACAGTTTATACTCATATCAAAGTACATAAATACTGAAAATAGAAATAAATGTACAAGCAAAACTTAAAATTAAGGAACCCTAACAATATTATGAAGGAAATAGGAACATTTATACTAATAATTACAATAATAGAATGAATAATTCTGCAGCAGGATGAAAGAAATAAATACCTGTATTGTAACAAAAAGAATCTGAATATAGGGTAATGGATTATTTCTGATAATATTAAACAACTTATGAAATGCTCCTAAAGTTCGGCAGTCTCTGACATCCTGTGGCAATGCATTCCAGAGACGGGCAGTGATGTTGAGTAAAGTGATGTTCGGGCAATGTAGTAATAGTACTACTGGGTTTCAGAACGTGTGTGTGTTAAGATTACGAGAGGAAGACAGATTTTGAAAACGAGAAGATGGAGAAGATGTATGGATAGTTTTGAAGTAGTGTGAGACAATGAATGTTTCTTTGGTCTTTCAGGTGGAACCAAGAGAGCGCATCGAGGGAGGGTGTTCATGATCGAACAGACGCACATCTCACAAGTAACGATTGCGCATATTATGAACACGATGTAGTTTTTGCGTTAAGTTAGAGTTTAAGTCGGGGTAAAAATCCTAAGTTCCTTCAGAAGGAAGTAAAGCCGTGGTTCCTGTGTCATAGGTTTATGGCACGATAAAAAACCTCAAGCCTGAGCAAAATTTGTCGGCCTTTTCAAGTCCTAAATTGCATGGGACGCTGATGACTTGAGATGTTAAAGAGCGTCTATAAATAAACCAAATGAAAATATTTTATACCGGCTGTGTATACGATGAGCCTGACAGTAATATATTAATATTTCGCAGTTGCTATCTTGACGACAATGCTTTTGTCAAATAAATCATATGCATCATTATATATTATAAGTTAATCTGTTTTTTAAACAATGGAGAGAAAATGAAACGCTAGCGTGGTTTTTAAATGTTGGATTTCAGGTATAGCCCTACTTAAATAGTAAATACCGTTTTTTTTTTTCCGAAAAAAACAAACATTGGTTTCGCTAGAGCGATTTTGAAATTTTGGGTTTCAGACAAACCGTCACTCATAATTATCTACTTTCGCTATTTCATAAACTATTTTTATTATTTTATTTCAATAGTATATACACCCAGTTTCTTTGCGAAAAACCTAAAAATCTGGTCGCTACAGTGCTTTTTTTCAAATGAACCCTCACTCCTAATTGTCTGATTTCGTTGATTTTTATAATCCATTTTTTCTTATTTTATTTCAAAGAACCCAAATTTATACAAAAATGTTGCCCGCTTAAGCGAATTTTAATTTTCGCTTTAGGTTAACCCCCACTCTTTAAATTTCGGTTTTTAAGCATACCCACACTTCTAATGACCCAATTTCTTTGATTTTCAGAAACTAGTTTTTATTTTGTTTAAATGGTATGTACTACCAAGTTTCGTTGCGAGAAAATATGTTTTGGTGCATCTAGAGCGATTTTTTAAATTTTGGGTTTCAGGTAAACCCTCATTCCTAATATTCTGAATTCACTGATTTTCAGAAACTATGTTTATTAATTTATTTCAATGCCATATGCCAAATTTCGTGTAAAAATAAAAACTTGCGGCCAGTAGAACGATTGTTATATTTTCTTTTAAATTTTTACTTTAGGTCAACCCCCATCCCCAATGGTTCAATTTTACTGGTTAACGTACTTAACGAATCATTTGTTAATTGATTGTTATACGCCAAGTTTCATTAAGTAAAAGCTAAGACCACCAGAGTATTAAAAGACATGCATATATTATTATTATTATTATTATTATTATTATTATTATTATTATTATTATTATTATTATTATTATTATTATTATTATTATTATTGACATTTTCGGTGCATAGTAGGCAAAATCGATGGGGATTTGAAGAAAAATTTAAAAAATCTCTTTTCATGGGTACAACCGCAATAGCTACATTTCTTTGGAATTCACTAAAAAATGAATGCAGGTTTTGTGCTATGGTTGCCTCTTGTGAGTGGAATGTGTGTTTCTTAAGATAAATATATTAGAAGCGGCAGTGACACATGCGCCGAGTATATTAGTATTTAACTTATTTTGTTTTATGTGTTGTATTAGAAAAACGGAAAATATGCAATATTGACGTATATTGCAACTGAATATTGAAACTAATCTGGTAAATACCCGCAGTAACCTACTATATACAAAGAATCACCAAAAATAGCAAAGCTATTCTAAATAACTTTTTCATATGTATGTTCATTGAAGTATGAAACAAGTCTTAACAATTTTGTATGACCTTTAATGTTGGGTAAAAATAGCATTTATGTAGGAATTATAGCCCTGGTTATGACTTGTGCTTAATTACATCTTTATATTATTAGTTAAATTTACTTCCATGAGCAGATCTAATGAAAAAAAAAGAAATATTTTTACGAAAATGTATGAAGAGAGAAGGAAAAGAAATAACCGAAGGCAGATGAAAGAAATTTTACACATGTCCAAATGTAACCCATAACTTGGCCTGGTTTGTTGTACAGCTTGTGCCGGCTGACAGAAACATCTGAATGTTACATAAGCTACATTTTTGTAGAGCCGCTATCGGTTACAACTTGTCTCTCCCCTTGGAGTAAGAGAAGAATTTGATTCGAGAAGTTCAAATCGATAAAAAAGGGCCAACCGTATATAAAGTTCACTGCCTGGCGTATCGGGATTTACACAGCGAGTGGTGTAACACTGAATAACGTTTCTGAATCAACATTTTTTCCTCCTTACTTTCTTTGCTGCAAAGGAAGTATTTCAAGAGTTTCAAGAGGAAAGCTTAGCTGAACCCCTTCGCAACTTATGGCAGACAAGGGTACCAGTCGTCTTGTAACAGTTCCCCTATATTTGAGAAAATGCTTACTGAAAATAGAACATTGTGAGTTTAGTTTCTTTTCAGGACATAAGTAACAGATAACTTGATGTCTCGTATAGCGAAGTTATTGACTGAATAACTACGTAACAGAAAAATGTATTTTGAAAATTCTAAGTAGGGTCAAGTTTAATATGTAAGAATCTTATGTTATAACTACTTTGTAAAGTCTCTCCCACTGTAGACACCAATCCGGAACCAATCATGGAAGCAGATATGTCAAGTTTCTTTAAGGATGGCCTAATCATCAATATCACATTGTAAATTAATGATATAATAATTCGTAAGAATTATTTTTTCCACTGTCCATTTAGAAAACAGTGAATTTTTAAACTTGCTAAAAACAAGAATCATTAATTGATTTATACTTAAATGCTATTTACTAGATAACTATAATAGCTACAGATTTGAGACAGGTGTCGTATTATAAGTTTTGAAATGGAAATAATTATGGTATATAATTTGATATGTTTAGAGCTATAAGAAATTACGAACTTTTCAATTAATCACAATTTTCCCCTTTTTAAAACATTTCATCCGTTTCAAACGGATACTTAAATAACACAATCCGGCAGCTTTTTCTTTATCGCTTTTCCACTATTGAAAACAGAGCTGTGCAATATGAAATCGTTTCCTCTTAATTAATTTTCGAATACTAAAATCATTTGCGCGAACTAAATGAACATAGTTATAATATAATTGTGTTCATTAATATTTGATTATATGTGATTATATTATAATATATAAAACGTAGCATATTTAGATATAATAATAAAATAATATCGTCACCTTTCACGGAGCAAACCCGAGTTCAATTCCTGGTAGGATCAATTTTATAGCGGTAAATTTGTATTTCAATAGCTTCAAATTGATCCTAACAATAGAAAAGTTTTTCTTGCAACTTTATTACAAAAAAACTGGCACGATAATGGAAAAATGTAAAAACAACGAATGCATATATATTTGTGTAAAAATGCTTGAATATACTTGCAGAAGAAATCCCAGATCAAGAAAAGGGAGTCTCCAGATTCAAAGAGCAAAACAAGACTGGATTTTCTTCAACATACAAAACTAACGTACTTGTTCTATGTTTGCTTTTACAGTCTGTGCGTTTTCAACGGTACTTATTGCCCTAGTGTTTATAACGGAAACAGCGAAGTAGAAAAACTCGTAAAGAGTACATCGATTAAGAGCTGGTAAAAGCAGGAAGAAAATTCAGTCAACCGTTAAAAAAACCCATAACTTGCAAATCAAACGTTGCCGTAATACAAACTTGAGAGTTTCCGTCATTTCCTCATTCGTTTCTGCACGATAAAATAGTAAGCTATAAATACTGAGTGAACCAATTATGTTTGGATCGCTATGCAACAATATCAGCCAATGGCAGAACGTGGAGATAGCGGAGCACATATTATTAACATAATCAATATTTTAAGTAAACGCTTAAAAAGAGAAATTGATCAATTAAATTAACGTAGGAGATGCTAAAATATATTATTCTTTTGAAAAATGGAAGGCGAGGTTTACCCAAATGTTGCATTTTAATTATTTCAAATACATTACGGGTCTATCTGCAAGTAAAGCTACAAGGGGCACTGAAAATGTTTTGCAACCAGTCTACCCATTGTTGGACAATAATCTCTACAAAAATGTAACTAACGCAGCTGACAACAACGGGGCTATCAAAATATGCATGAGTGCAGGTTGAAACTTGCAAAGACCACCACGGGTGACCGAGGTCATTAAGACGCGAACTTGTGAGCGGGAGGTCTGCTGTTCGAATCCCGTCAGGACCTCCTTCCTGATTGAGGTTTTTTCCAGTTTTTCCTCAGTCCTCATAAATGGCAAATGCCGGGAGGTACCCTAAACTTAGGCCTTGAACGTTTCCTTCCTTAAAAAAATATCCTTTCCCAATATAGCATTTCATTTCACGTATCATCAGTGTCCACCGCCTGTTATGCCTCAGTAATAAAAACGGACATTAACCACTACTCAAAAAAACTTGCATAGTAACTGTCATTGAGTTCAGTCCTGTGTCAAAAGCTGGTGAAATATGATGAATATTCCTAAAGAAAACTTTACATTCTATTTTTCACACGCTATAAGCTAGGCGAAAGAGCGAAAAAAATCCACATTGGCTTGATAGCAATTCATGGGGATCAAGTGTGTTCATTTGATACCATTGCGAGACAGATTCGATCATTTGAAGAAGGGTGAGAGACTTTGAAATACAACTCTCGCTCTGGCCAACCTCGAGAAGTTGTGAACGAGAGAACAATTCAAAGAGTGAGGAACTTGGTGAAGGAAAACTGACATATTACTGTTAAAATACTAAATATGGATATGGGTTTCAGTCTATTGCACGAACACTTAAAGGTGTGCAAAATAGTTTCCAAATTCTCCAATCAATGAAGAGAAGGAAAGGAGAAAGGAATGTGCAAGGAAACTGCTGAGCATATTTCTCCCAAATAGTCCTAAATGTTTAATAGATATACGCTCTGATGATGAAAATTGGTTTTGCTAATATCACCCCAAATAAATCTCAAAACTGCTTATGGGTAAGACCCAAGACCGGTTGTTCTTCGAAAAGAATGACCGTTCCCGCATATATAAATAATATAAAACTTTAAAAAGTGTGTATTTTTGTTCTCATAACCGAATGTTCACTGTTTTCTTCGACTATAAGTGATTGACTGTGTGTCAGAAAGAATGAAGAATACTATGACACTTATATTTTGGATCTGCGTCCAAAGACAGGAACATCAAGGCTTTTGCTTTTGCACGACAATGCGTCTCCTCACAGAGCAGCCACAAATTTGAGGAAAGTGGAAGTCGCCGAAGTCCAGTTGCTTGACCATTCATCTTACAGGTCTAACCTTGCACCGTGCGATTTCTGGTTGTTTCTTCGAGTGAAGTTTTGCATTGCTGGAAAACTTTAAAGGAGCTATAACTTCAGCTTTGTATACAATATCTCATTCCGAGCACCGTAGTGCTTTTGACACATTACAGAGAGATGGAGAGTACTTTGAAGGATTGCCGGGATAAGTTTTCTAATTCATTCCTTAGCTTGGACTTTAAGGTGACACTTGCAAAACTTTTTGAATGCCCCCTCCTATATGCAGATGACATTACTCTGACAGGAGCGATTACAGCATGCAGTAGACGAATAGTATGAAGCATTTAAAAGGAAATGCAAATCAGTACAGAAAACAGTAAAGTTATGAAAGAGGAAAGGTAGAATGGAGACTTAATAATTAAACGTGAAGAACACAAGAAGTAGATAACATTGAGTATCCCGGAACGATAGTAAGCAGTGATAGGAGAATGCAACAAGAAATATTGAATTGGACAAAGAAAGCAGTACCTGCATATCACTGTTGCGGGGAAAAGGGAGATAAATGTTGGTAATTTTTTGTATCAACTGAGAGCTTGCCATTGCTTGATAAACACCGTAAAATTGACAGCAGCGGAAATGAAATAAAACACATAAGAAGAGCGACTGGGAAGACGTGACGGGATAAAATTAGAAACGAAAAATTAAGAGAGGATTAATTGAGCTAATTGAAGAAGAACGGTTGAATTGGCTTGGACATGTGTATCGGATGTCAGAGGAAAGGAAACCCCACAAATTATGGAAATGCGGAAAAATAGGAAGAGCACGACCCAGAATTAAACGGAAAGACAGGGAAGGACAAGAGAGAAAACAGGAGCATGTGTACAGACAGGAGTCAGTGGAGCAACTGGACAGGATGTGGTGAACCCGACTCCTAAAGGCACAATGAAACGGAAGAACAAGAAGAAATACACTGCTATAAAAATGGGATAAAAGTTGCATATATATAACGCACAATTTGTTCATTACTCGTTGAACACATGGTAGCTGTAAGCAGAACTTAAAAAGAATGTTCAGTACTAGAATGGAAACAATTTCACATTTGCACATAAAGCTACACTAGTAGGTATGTATGTATGTACAATGAGGTCCATTTCAAACCGGCGAGCGTTCTAGCAGCGGGCCGTACGGCGCGCGTTTGCTAATACGCTCACCTGTCTTCTCTCGTTTTGTGTTTCACAGGCCCCTTTTCACGCCACTTTCTAAACAGTTCAGTTTCTCACGGTCTTGAAGGGACACTAGCTCCAGGAAAAAGACGTAAAATTTACCCATCTGTCATAAGATTGTCTCTTTAAGAGATAAATCTCAATAATGAATATTCGTAGACTCTGTGCTGTAAATGAGGGATTCATTGTTAAATCGCGTGTTTTCAATAAGACTTTAGAATGACACCGAGCGGTTGATTTTCTTTCCATGAGGAAGCGGTTGGTTTTCCCAGTAAAGGACCCGCTAGAACGCCGGCAAGTTTGAAACGGTAATAGCATTTCATACCATCGAGGTGTGTTCCACTACTGGGATTTCCTTCCACTCCTCGATAAGAGCATCTGCATACAGTTGAGGACTATGTGACGTTTTCGGGCTTGTTTCTCCAGCTTTCCAACAAAAATTGAATGAGATTAAGGCCCGGATTCATAGCAAGGCTATCCATTTTTTGATCTGCAGGGTGGTCATTGTGGCTGTTGGAGCTCTGTTCCGACTGGAATAGACATAATACAGAACAATTTCAGAAATGTACCTGCAGCATTAAGCCGTTGTCCTACTGTTATGAGATCCGTTAGGTTTTCAATGATATCACCCCACAATCTGTCTGACTCACTGCAAGCAATTGGTACACAATTTTCCTGGAACTGAGATTACAGCTATCCAGCTACTTATTTATGTCCCATTGATGTTTGAGAAATGAGGTGTACTTGAATTCTCTCAGAAAAACAACGTTGTCACGTCTCTGCAATCTCTTTCAGTAACACGTTCAGTGCTAATCGAGACCGAATTGGAAGTGAGAGTATATACCGTATTTGAGCGCATCTAATGCATCATCGAATGTAATGCGTGCCCCAAAATTTAAAACTTAAAATCATAAAATAAGATTTGGGCATATTTGTACGGTGTTTTAGAGATAAGCCCGTCCGCTTCACAAAACGATCAGAACTTAGAATTTAAAGTGGAATATTGTTACATCTTGTAGCACGTTGGACAAAATCCATCCCTCATTCTGTTGCCAGGACAGTTGACGTAGGTCAAAGAAGAAAAAGTTATTTCTTATGCTGTCACTAGTCACAGGTTGCTCCTTCTTCCTCTTTTTATGTGCGGCATTCCGTCAGGATGCCTTCCTTTGTGAGTACCAGTGAATCTCTTCCTACTAGCTTTAGTTGCAAATAATGTCAATTTCTGTTGCCGCCACAAGCGAACGTTGCTCTCAGCTACATTGAACTGTTACGGTTTTTTTTTTCGGCATGAAGAATTACTTTAGTTTGAAAGTAGCTTGATAAGATGCTCTTCTCTGTTTTTCCTCATTTTGTGGCTACTTACTAATGCAATAATAGGCCAACAATAAGTGTAACAAAATCGAAAATTGCAGCATTACATTATGACGTAATAAACGATAAATTTGAATGGAGTTACTGGCGAACTACGGAACTAATTTACACTCGAATCTAACACGCACTAATTTTTCATACTACATTTGCACAAAAAGGTGCGCATTAGATTAGCAAAAATACGGCAGTTAATTCGTTTATTCTTTATTTTGAGTAATTGGGGTCAAAGTGTTGGGCAGCGAAAATAAGAAATTTGGAGACCATTGGAATGAAATGGATGAATAATGTTTAACTCCCGTTTTTGCTACCGAGGCACCACAGGCGATGGACACTGATGATACATGAATGAAATAATATTTTGGGAAAGATTTATTTTTAAATAAGGAATCGTTCCAGGCCTAAGTTTTAGGGTACCTCCCCGGAATTTGCTATTTATGAGGACTGAGGAAAACCTGTAAAACACTTCAGTCAGGGAGGACGGTCCTGGCGGGATTCGAACCCCAGACCTTCTGCTCACAAGTCCTCGCCTTAACGACCTCGCCCACCCGTAGCGGTAGAGATGGGAACAAGAATGGTAGTTAATTATGTTTGCGAGAAAGGTACAAAAAGGCTTATGGAAATTAACCAACAGGATAGAGGCAGAACGCAGAGAAAAAATGTCACTTAGTTTAGGCAACGAGCTGAAAATCAGATAGAGCAGAGTGTTGTACATATATATTCCACAAGTTCTCAAACTAAATCGGATCTAGCGTGGATTAGATAGGGGTATGGAAGACGAGTAAAATAACAGATGAAACTGGGTAGAGCATATGTGCTTTTTGTGCACACAAAGGAAACTGGCAGTATATTCTACTGGACTACCCAAATACCGAACAATGGAGTCTGTCTGTGTTGGGAGCTAAGTTTGCTAAATCGATTAGGAATAGGTTAACATGAAGGGATCTGTTTGCACGGGAACTCTATTCTATCAAAGTGCGTGGAAATAGGTGCACTTTGCTGGGATAGACGGGGTTTTCGAATCTAAAAGTCTGCATGCGCGAGTGTGTGAAAGCGAGCTAGTATATATATATATATAACCTTCCGTTTTTCTTTTCCCAAATTTTCAATTTGTGTTGTTGTAGTCTGGCCGTTAAAATATCTTCCTGTTTTCATACTTAGAGCATATCAGTTTGCAGTGATCTCAGGCACGCGTGGGTGTGAAGCCTGTCACAGGTGATAATAATACCGCAGTATGTATCGAATGCTACTCTCAGCTTCTAGAAAAGAAAGATAGTTTTAGTGATGACTAAACCTACAGAGATGCACAATACGAGTTGACATATTGTTATTTTGAGGTGTATAATGAATGACACTTCACTGCAGTTTGTGTTTATTCCTGATTATTTTTAACGTGTATTCATTTGAAGCTTTTGTGTCCAAAGTCATATGGTGTTCCTTTGTGTTATCAGTTTAGTGCTTGAATATCAACATGTAATTAATAATTGCTCATAATTCGCTGAATTATGTAATATTCATACATCAGTTTAATACATTACGACCAATGGTGTTACTCAATTTTAGTTAACTTGCATAATTTCTCTCAAAAATATTAATGATATTAATGTGTATATGAAAAACGTAATTCCATAAAAATTTCATGGTGAATATATTTAAGTGTTAAAATAAAATGAATACCAGTAAGTACATCTAATGCTTTGCGTATTATTTTAGGTTAAAGTAAAATGCATCTTTCTGATACACTGCGACCGATTCTTACCATTATAATATCGCGACCGACGAAAGGCTAATTATTTTTTTCATAAGTGTCAAAAGACCAATGCGAACCATGTTCTACAATATATTTGTAAAGAATGAACAATAAATACATACACATGCTATTTATAAAATAAGACACCTAAGATTTTCTTAATAACATGAGAAATAGAAAACGTTTCACAGTCTCTGCTCAATCTTTAGATCACGAAAGTAACAGCGGCACCGCTGGAGAATTAACATTATACAGGTAGGTAGGAAGGTATCTCGTGGTCGTGTGTTTACACCAAAGCGATAACACTACTAGACACTGGAACTTGTTGGTATGGGTAGAGGTTATGAAGATTAACCCCACACATAATAACGCTACACTACACGGGCTCTGTGTTAAGCTAGGGCGAGATTTATCTGTGAGCAATACATTGCGCCAGTTACGAAACTGCCAGTTCCTGTGTTTCTGGGTAAACTCAGCCAATCTCTCTTTCGGCGAGGCGTTAAGCGCGGGTCTTAGTTCCAATTCTTTAAATCTATTTCGTATTCTTTGATCATTTGTACCATTTAACGCCCTCAGATCATTTGTGCGGTCGCCAGCAGCTTAGCACATTTCTGTATTTCTTAGATACCACGTCTTTAAACATTAGTCCGATAGATTGCTGTAATGCATATGTAGGAACAATGTAATGCAGACTCCATAGGTTAGGTTTTATTGTATGCCTTTAATAGCTGCGATCTCTTACCACATGTAGTCATCAATCAGCTACTTGTTAAGAAATAACATTTTTTTTATAATCACTCTCTAGTTTAGCATTAGCGTCCTTCTTGTTGGTTGGATGAGATTTTTATACAAACAAAAATTGCGTTAATTATGGGACACTCTATATCTATATCGCTCTGCTGTTACTTGACGCTACTTACCATGCTAAAGAAAAAATTAAGGGATTAGAGGAACCGTGTAAATACGAGGTCTCTTCAAAAAGTATCGTGAATTTTGAATTTCCGCGGGCTACGTATGTTCGATTTTCGATTGTTTTGTGGCGTTATGTTGGTACTCATGTCCCTCACTTATGTTGACAAGCTCGGCCATTTTGAATGTTCAGTTAATTGTTGACAGCTATTTTGCTTGGACGTGTTTTGGCTCGTCTTCGATTTTTGCCTATTCCAAAAAATGGAACAAAGAATCTGCATCAAATGTGTGTGAAAAACAAAATTAAGTCCGCGGATGCATTCCGAATGTTGACTGTGGCATATGGTGAAGCTACCTTGGACCAAAGCAATGTTTATCGGTGGTACAAAATGTTCTCAGAGGATCGAGAAGATGTGACCGACGAACGTCCCGGACGCCCGAGCTCGTCAACAACAGACGAAAACATTGAAGAAGTGAAGAAAGTAGTATTGGCCAATCGTCGAATCCCCGTTAGAGAAGTTGCTGAGGACCTAACACATATCGATTGGCTCGTGCCATTCGATTTTTACCAATGATTTGGGCATGAGACGGGTCGCCGCAAAATTCGTACCAAAGTTGCTCAATTTCGACCAAAAACACCATCGCATTAAGGAGCTGTTGAACTCTGTCCGCGACGACGGTGACGAATCATGGGTTTATGGCTATGACATGGAAACTAAAGCTCAATCATCCCAATGGATGCTGCCACACGAGCCAAGACCGAAAAAAGCGCGCCAAGTTCGGTTGGATGTGAAGGATTTGCTTACAGTTTTCTTCGATTGCAGGGGCGTGGTGCATCATGAGTTCTTGCCACAAGGTAGAACGGTCAATAAGGAATATTACCTGCAAGTTATGCGCAATTTGCGCGAAGCAATCCGCCAGAAACGCCCGGATTTGTGGAAGAACAAAAATTGGCTTTTGCACCATGATAGCGCCCCTGCTTACATATCATTGCTTGTGCGCGAATTTTTGGACAAAAACAACACACTTATGGTGCCGCAGCCACCGTACTCCCCAGACCAGGCCTCCTGTGACCTTTTTTTGTTCCCAAAACTGAAGAGGTCCATGAAAGGACGACGCTACGCCACGATTGAGGAGATAAAGACAGAATCGAAGGAGGAGCTGAACAAGATCACAAAAAAACGATTTTTTAAAGTGCTTCGAGGATTGGAAAAAACGTTGACACAAGTGTATAATATCTGGTGGGAATTACTTTGAAGGAGAAAAATAGATATTCATGAATAAATAAATACTTTTTGAAAAAACACAAAATTCGCATTACTTTTTGAACAGACCTCGTATATGTGTATGTGTGTGCGGTTTGCTGAAAAGTATTTCAGGGCTTAGCAACATTTAAAAGAAAAAATTAATTAGTTTCACTTCCTATATTATAACAATTAGTTATGCAAAACCGTGAATTCAAAATAATGTGTTGAGGTAAGCTTTGTATAAAATTAACTTGTGCATTACACATAAAGGCTATTTAAGTTTTACCTAAGTAGTAATAGGGGCTCTTGAGTCCGCCAATCAGATGGCTCCATTCTGGTCACGTGACCTCCCACCAGCCAATCAGAATGCTTCTGGCGGGAAATTCAAATTCCTTTGGGCAGCCGCCAGACCATGATTTAACTGGTCAGCCGCCATCTTTTTAAAGCCCCCCGCTGCTGCTAATTTATTTTGTGATTATCTATCTTTTATAGATCTATTTGAATTTCTGGTGATCAACCTCAGAGAGTCAGCCCTTAAAAGACCAGGTATTGTCACGCTAAGGCATTAAAAGTTCAATTTTGAAGTAAGGCTTCCCTCTCCCCGATGATTGGTGACCCCTTTGGGCAGCCCCCAAATGCTGCTGCTAGTTTATTTTGTTATTAATTATTTAAAAATCAATTTGGTGACTAATACTCTTACGGCGGCAATTGATATTAGATGGCAAGCGTCCCTCTTACAATCAATTACCTTATGCGTTGCAAAAGAAGCTTTCATTCAATGCCTTTAGAGTAATCAATTATACGAGCGTGAAGTGAAACAAAGTTGCATGCCTTTAAGAAGCGATGTATGGAGGAAAGGCAAGACTTGTTTTCGTTGACCTACATTGCAATAGCTGTAAAATATAACACACTGCAGTATTTGTTGCACTTATCTACCTTTTAAAGATCTATTTGAATTTGTGGTGACCAACCTCTAACAGCCAACGCTTAACAGACCAGGTATTGTCACGTTAAGTATAAAGGAATTGAAAGCCCAATATTGGTGAGGAAAGGAATGAGGTAGGCTTGATTGGCGGCCCCTTTGGGCAGCCCTCAAACGCTGCTGATTATTTATTTTGTGATTAATTATACATTACTTACCTTTTAAAGATCTATTTGAATTTGTGGTGACCAACCTCTAACTGCCAACCCTTAACAGACCAGGTATTGTCACGTTAAGCATAAAGGAATTAAAAGCCCAATTTTGGTGACCAAGGAAAGGAAGAGGTAGGCTTCCTTCTCCCCGATGATTGGAGTTCTCAAAGGCTGCTGATAATTTGAGTGTTGTGGAGGTAAGGCATGGCTTGCTTTCATTGCCCTACATTACAATGCCAGTGGAAAATATAAAATACTATTTTTGTTGCACTTAAGTTATTACTTGTCTTCTTGCCTCTCTAGCAGTTCGAAATTTTGCGACTTTCTGTTTCCTGATCAATTTTATTTTTCAAAACTTTACTATGCTAAAATATATATTTTGAATTACACTTTGCAAAAAAGTCTCTGTTGTTGAAGGTTACAACCGACACATGTGCCTGCCTTACCTGGCTAAGGTCTCGAAGCTCACAGCTGCTACACGATTGATTCTCCTCGATTGTAAATGTAAACCTTCATTCAATGCATTTATTTACAACAATATCTCTACATAAACCTTTCACAATTTTTACCTTGGACTTTGGCTCATCAGTGATCATTCACTGGATTTTTCCTGAAGACCCAGGTTCATATACAGCATTCATAAATATTACAAAAAACTCTTTTATTTATTTTATAGTAAACATATTGAGCCAATTAACATACTTGACCTACATTGTAACACTATAATTACAATTTCTACACTAATAATCCCGTATAAAATTCACTATCAATCTATCTTTGAGAGTTGCTTTCCTTTGGATCTTATGCACGTTAACACCCTAAGAATCCTGCTTACCTGATACCAAGTATCTAACTCCCCATACTGTTTTCCTCCTCCTTTCTTATCTATCATTTCTCTCGCTTCTTTCCTAAACTTTTTACCCCTATCACCTTCCTCACCTTGCCTATGTATTTTCCCAGTTTCTTAATCTTTTTTATAATTTAAATTTAGAATTCTACTGTCCCCACAGTTCAAAAGGAACTGTTCCCTCCAAAAACTTAGTTTGCTTACATTTCTAAATACAATGACTTGGTTCTTGACACATAGGATATATCCCCCTTGATAAATTCGTTTTTATCCCACTTAAGTTTATTACTGCTGTTCTAAATCGTTCCCTTCCACCCTTATCGGAAATTTCATTATATCTTTCTCTTTCTTACCCATTTTTATATAATTTCAGAATTGTCTTATTATTAAGATTTGCTAATATTTCCTGAAGTTTATTACTGCTGTTCTAAATCCTTCCCTTCCATCCTTATCGGAAATTTCATTATATCTTTCTCTTTCTAACCCATTATTATATAATTTCAGAATTGTCTTATTATTAAGATTACTAATGTTTCCTCAATTTCAATATCCTTAACTCTTATTATTATCTCTTTCCAAAAATCTTTTCTCACTCATACCACATTGATCGCATCCCCACTTCTTGTAGAATATTTTCATTGTAGGTAGAGTTTAATAATGACTAAATGTGAAGCAGTATCAAAAGTTGACATTGGAAAAGCTTGTTATTATTTGCGTGTGGAGGTTTAACATCAGACGATTGGAAAACAAGTGTATTTGGAAAAAAATAATGTTACATTGCTTACAGTGTTTATGCGGAAAACTAATGCTCTAATAAAATTAATGCTACCAGGTTTAAAGAGTCTGGCATTGTGAAGTTGTCAGTATAAGAGGATTGCTCTCTGATTGACTGAGTCACTATTGTAAAAACATGTTCATCATCAAATTGTGCATTACTCTCCTCTCTGATGATTGGTGGACGAGGAAGAAAGTTATTTATTAAGTGTTGAGTTTAATTCAACATCATAAATGTCTCCAAAAGCGAGGCACATAAAGCTATATATTTGCAATTAAGTTTATTTCTTCCAGTTCCTGAAACGCTCTCCTACCCGCCCAGGTATTGTTACGTTTAATCGGTGCTACTCCCAAATATACACCCTCCTAACAAACGTGTATTGTAACGTAAAGTTTGATGGAATCGGCTAAAAATACACCCTCCTAACGGTTCGCGTTGAGTATGGAGGACTCGGCTACAAATACACCCTCTTAACAGCCCATATATTGTCGCGCTAAAAATACAGCCTGTATTGTAACGTTAAGTATGAAGGAACAGACACCCTCTTAACAGCCTACATATTGTCACGCTAAGTATGAAGGAATCGGCTGTACTCCAAAATATACACCCTCTTAACACCCCATGTATTGTTTCGTTAAACATGAAGAAATTGGCACCCATCTAACAGTCCACGTTAATTATGAAGGACTCGACTAAAAAATGCACTCCCATATATTGTCACGCTAAGTACGAAGGAATACAGTATTGTCAAGTGGGAAAGACGCCACTGCACTAAAATGCCCCACCCGCCCTCCTTACAGTCCAGGTAATGTTACATCGCTATTCTCCTTTTAACATCCCAGGAAACTGTGCTACTCCAGTTCTGTTTAAAGTTCTCGCCCCATTTTTGATCCAGGAAACTACTTCGCTAAATTTGCCCTGCTAACAGTCTAGGAAATACCGCCACTCTTAATTATGGCTTGTTATTTGACATAACGCAAAGGGATGGGAGGAACGGGTAGTAGGGATTCTTTGCGCAAGGAAAGTACACGTGATTGTGGACGTTTTTTTCCGGGGTCATGTAAAGTATGGCTACCCATTTTTGGACCCTTTTAACAGTTTATTTTGGAGACACGTTACTCTTCCCAGCAACTCAAATTGCTTTGGGCGGAATAGTTTTTTCATCAATCCTCCAGCCCATATAAAACTAGAGGAAAGGGAAAAGGTAATGAACACAGGTGAAGCAGTCTCCAATAAAGTTTATTTCTTCAAGGCAGATTTGGTTGCAGGCGAAACTGTTGTGCGATCATCGCTGCGGTGCCAATTCTTCCGCTGCAACAAATAACGCATAATATATTTCCTCCTTTGCTTTCAACAGCGCCAGGGAGAACATGTGTACATTTTTAGGACGCCAATTTCTGAGGTTAAGCAAAAGATTAAGCACTCTCCAAGGCATTTATTTGCGAAGTTTTGTTCATTTTTCTGACAGCATTTATACTGGCCCATTTTTCCTGTCGCTATTTAAAATCACGCCCACCTCTTCCCTTGCGACGCTTTCCGGAAATATTTTTGGTAAACAATCACAGCAACCCCCATGGTATCTTAGCCTTCCGGAAATTGCTTCTTATGGCAAAGGATGGTCGAAAATGTAGTAGGTGTAACATTCTTTGCGCGAGGAGGAAGTAAAAATTTGAAGAAAACTATTGCTACCCATTTTAACTCAAACATCCCATTTTCCCTTGCTCTGTTTCTTTTAACACCCCCCTATAAGCACCTTGTTTAGCTGCAACATACGAAGGTGCCTGTAGGACTCGTCATCTGCAAAGAAAAATCTGCTGAGGCTTGGACCGCGTCTTTGTCTAGTAAAATGCACATCTAGGGAGCCCTTGATAAAGATAATAAAAATTGCAGCAAGTTTTTCCGTGGTGCACTGTGCGTGTGAAATGAGGAACTCGACAGGAACCCTTTGTGATAAAACCAATACGCATTTCAAGCTAAACTCAGAGGAAGGCTCGTGTCAGATGTTTGTTCACTCAAGGCTTGCTACATAAATGGACAGTTATCTTGGAAGTCTATGCTATAGCTGAAATATCAATGAAGTTAAATTAAAAGCTTTGGACCAAACGTAGGCATGCCCCAAGGCGCTTGTCTACAAGCACAGCCCACAATATTCGCTGATCGTGATTCTAAATTGTAGCCATACTTTTGTAAGACGCCAGTATTGCTCAGAGATATTCCCTTGTTTATACCTGGCATAGTGTGCGTTGAATCCTAATGTAACAGCCAAAATAACAGTTTTTAACAAAATGAAATGACTTACGTAAAGCATTTTCTTGCTTCTTATATCGAAAGTTGTCGGGCTTAAAGAGCACGGGAATCCTACATTAGTATAACACAAAGTAAAGTTGACCAGCAAGTCTGTGCTGTCGCAATTGAAAAACTGTTTCCCTTTCTTTTTTCTGATCGTAACATTAATTATTAGTCAAAACACATTAAAATATCCGCCCTCAAATTTTACACAGAAAGCGTCTTGTAGAGCATTGCAATCGCCAGTCTTTTAATTGCTCATTAAAGTAATCAGCTGAATACGATAACATTAAGGAAAAATGTATTAATCATTCAGAATAAATAATTCTCACTTATGAATGCGCTACTAAACGAACTAACCTATACGCGTCAACGCTAAAGATCATTAAGGTTCACAGCTTGGGCTATTTATTGCAGTAAATAATCTCCATAAATGAATGCAATGCTTTGATAATATTAAGGCATCACACAAAATAGTATAAAAACTAGTATCATAATATACTGTAATTGCGTCTTTACCTTGATGTACAATTTTAAATCATTTAATTCAACTGATTTGAAGAGTGGCTAACTGACCTGATATTTAGTGTTTTGTATCATAATTTGATATGAAGGTGGGCGGAGAATTGCTTTTACAGGCAAAACATAAAAATTAGCGAACGAGAATATGACTGCCCTGCTTTGAAATATTATACGAAGTCGTCACGTTCGAATAGGACTTTGGAAGGTACCAAGAATGTTCGGTAGAACTGCGAAGGAAAGAAATTTTACAATAATACGAACGAATAATAGTAGTATAGTAGTATAATAGTAGAATAACTTTTAAAAATCCAAACTATAACTAATTAAACATGTTATGACAGTGATAATTTAAAGCATTTAATTCAACTGATTTGAAAAGAGTGGCTAGCTGACCTAATATTTAGTGCTTTGTATCATAATTTGATATGAAGGTGGGCGGAGAATTGCTTTTACAGGGAAAACATGAAAATTAGCGAATGAGAATATGACTGCCCTGCTTTGAAATATTATACGAAGTAGTCACGTTCGAATAGGACTTTGGAAGGTACCAAGAATGTTCGGCAGAACTGCGAAGGAAAGAAATTTTACTATAATACGAACGAATTCCTCTTCTAGTAGAATAACTTTTAAAAATCCAAATTATAATTAATTAAATATGTTATGAGAGTGATAAGAAGCATGACAAACTCAAAAGCTAACTAATAAGACTACAGTATATTTCTTAAACATATTGGCTGTTTTTCCCCTTCAAAGTAAATGTAAAATTTCTCTAATTAAGGGAACAAAATGGAAATCACGTTATTCTTAATATTAAAACACGAAGCATGTATGACCACTGGTTGGTTATTTTCTTAATAAATAATAGTGAAATTACTCTAATTAAGGGTATTCTTGGAATCTGAAAAGCACATTGTTCTTCTCATATTGAGATTAACCCCCCCCCCAAATGTATGATAGATAAAGATATAGTGTGTATATAATCATATTTATAAACTGAACCCTTAGCGACATAAAGGAATCATGTATGTGTTTAAGAAGTAGTTCACATGTGTCAACTACTAAATAAAAAGTAAATATACATTTGATTTTATGAATGAGCGTGCAAGAATAACATAGCTTTTATTAAATATGCATGCAGCCTATAAAAGAGAAATCACATTATAAAACACACAAAAATTGTGCATAACGCTATATACTATTAAATATAACGATATTTATGAAGTGAGCCTTTGGAGGCATAAAGAAACATCGTGTATTTCAGAAGTTTATACTACTAATTAAACGTAAAATAAACGATGGAGTTTATGAATGAGCGCCCTTGCATTTCCACAGTTGCCCATAATGATTTTGGTAAATATGCATGCAGTCTAAATAATTTTAGAATTCTTGATATTAAAACACAGAATGAAATGTATGACCATCGATATTTAAACAGCCTTGTAGTTTCTGTTGTCTATAGTGAAATTACTCTAAGGGGAGCAAAGTTAAAATTCTTGCAATCTGAAATCACATTTTTAGATTTCTTCAGATTAAAACACGAAATTAAATTAATGATATTTAAACATTGGTTAAATTTTCCGGTTTCTATAGTGAAATTACTCCTCGAGGAACAAAATTTAAATTCTTGCAATCTCACAAATAGAAATCACATTTCCTCCCGGTTATTGAGATTAGTTTATTAAATTAAATGTTTGACATATAAAGCTATATATTATTAAATGCAACCATATATAAATTGAGTCCTTGGTTTCATAAAGGAATCTCAGAAAAGTTCCTGTGTCAACAAAAAAACGCGCTACTAATTAAACAATCGATTTTCTGAATGAGCGCCCTTACCTGCAATATATTGCTATCTTCACGGCTTTTGTTAAATATGCATGCAGCCTACAAAAGAGAAATCACGTTTTTTAGCATTCATATTACAATTTAGATTAAAACATACAAAAAATGTATTAAGTGATAGATAAACTATACACTATTACATTTTTGAACTGAGACATAAAGAAACTTTGTGTATTTAAGAAGAAATTTACATGTGGCAATAAAAAAATGCTTACTCTTTAAACAGCAAACATAGGCATTCGATTTGAAATTTTATTTGAGCGCTCTTACATGCAAATAGTTTCATAGTTACCACAATGCTTTTGTTAAGTAAGTGCTATGTTAACAGAAAATTGAACGCTAGCACGCTTTTCGATTTTCGAATAACTATTTGTTCTTACCAGGGTGTCGCTAGAACTATTTCGGAATCTATTTTCTATCGCAAGTTTAAGGTTAACCTCCCATTTTTGCTTGTCGACAAATCGTTTGTTATACGTCGAGAAAAAATAAGCCTGTTCTTGAGATTAAAACACAAATGAAATGTATGGGATATAATGTTTGGGTATTACTAAATGCGCAACTTACCCAGAAGTTTCGCTCCAAGCACGAGACAGGATTCATGAAATGACTTTCTCTTTCCATCTTGACCTACATTTCTTGTTAACCTTCGTGAACACTCCGTACAGCAGTTCGACTTCCAATTACTTCTCCCAAACCTTGCTAGTAAACGTGTTTTTGCAACAAGATTCCGGGTGTTAAAATTAAAAGTCTTTGCTGTTAATACCAGTTTCATTCTAGCATTTTGCAACGTTTTCCCTTATCACGTAAGTATCTGTAAAATCTCACATTCATTCATCGAAGTCTCTGGTGCTTGGAGCGAAACTTCTGGGTAAGTTGCGCATTTAGTAATACCCAAACATTATATCCCATACATTTCATTTGTGTTTTAATCTCAAGAACAGGCTTATTTTTTCTCGACGTATAACAAACGATTTGTCGACAAGCAAAAATGGGAGGTTAACCTTAAACTTGCGATAGAAAATAGATTCCGAAATAGTTCTAGCGACACCCTGGTAAGAACAAATAGTTATTCGAAAATCGAAAAGCGTGCTAGCGTTCAATTTTCTGTTAACATAGCACTTACTTAACAAAAGCATTGTGGTAACTATGAAACTATTTGCATGTAAGAGCGCTCAAATAAAATTTCAAATCGAATGCCTATGTTTGCTGTTTAAAGAGTAAGCATTTTTTTATTGCCACATGTAAATTTCTTCTTAAATACACAAAGTTTCTTTATGTCTCAGTTCAAAAATGTAATAGTGTATAGTTTATCTATCACTTAATACATTTTTTGTATGTTTTAATCTAAATTGTAATATGAATGCTAAAAAACGTGATTTCTCTTTTGTAGGCTGCATGCATATTTAACAAAAGCCGTGAAGATAGCAATATATTGCAGGTAAGGGCGCTCATTCAGAAAATCGATTGTTTAATTAGTAGCGCGTTTTTTTGTTGACACAGGAACTTTTCTGAGATTCCTTTATGAAACCAAGGACTCAATTTATATATGGTTGCATTTAATAATATATAGCTTTATATGTCAAACATTTAATTTAATAAACTAATCTCAATAACCGGGAGGAAATGTGATTTCTATTTGTGAGATTGCAAGAATTTAAATTTTGTTCCTCGAGGAGTAATTTCACTATAGAAACCGGAAAATTTAACCAATGTTTAAATATCATTAATTTAATTTCGTGTTTTAATCTGAAGAAATCTAAAAATGTGATTTCAGATTGCAAGAATTTTAACTTTGCTCCCCTTAGAGTAATTTCACTATAGACAACAGAAACTACAAGGCTGTTTAAATATCGATGGTCATACATTTCATTCTGTGTTTTAATATCAAGAATTCTAAAATTATTTAGACTGCATGCATATTTACCAAAATCATTATGGGCAACTGTGGAAATGCAAGGGCGCTCATTCATAAACTCCATCGTTTATTTTACGTTTAATTAGTAGTATAAACTTCTGAAATACACGATGTTTCTTTATGCCTCCAAAGGCTCACTTCATAAATATCGTTATATTTAATAGTATATAGCGTTATGCACAATTTTTGTGTGTTTTATAATGTGATTTCTCTTTTATAGGCTGCATGCATATTTAATAAAAGCTATGTTATTCTTGCACGCTCATTCATAAAATCAAATGTATATTTACTTTTTATTTAGTAGTTGACACATGTGAACTACTTCTTAAACACATACATGATTCCTTTATGTCGCTAAGGGTTCAGTTTATAAATATGATTATATACACACTATATCTTTATCTATCATACATTTGGGGGGGGGGGTTAATCTCAATATGAGAAGAACAATGTGCTTTTCAGATTCCAAGAATACCCTTAATTAGAGTAATTTCACTATTATTTATTAAGAAAATAACCAACCAGTGGTCATACATGCTTCGTGTTTTAATATTAAGAATAACGTGATTTCCATTTTGTTCCCTTAATTAGAGAAATTTTACATTTACTTTGAAGGGGAAAAACAGCCAATATGTTTAAGAAATATACTGTAGTCTTATTAGTTAGCTTTTGAGTTTGTCATGCTTCTTATCACTCTCATAACATATTTAATTAATTATAATTTGGATTTTTAAAAGTTATTCTACTAGAAGAGGAATTCGTTCGTATTATAGTAAAATTTCTTTCCTTCGCAGTTCTGCCGAACATTCTTGGTACCTTCCAAAGTCCTATTCGAACGTGACTACTTCGTATAATATTTCAAAGCAGGGCAGTCATATTCTCATTCGCTAATTTTCATGTTTTCCCTGTAAAAGCAATTCTCCGCCCACCTTCATATCAAATTATGATACAAAGCACTAAATATTAGGTCAGCTAGCCACTCTTTTCAAATCAGTTGAATTAAATGCTTTAAATTATCACTGTCATAACATGTTTAATTAGTTATAGTTTGGATTTTTAAAAGTTATTCTACTATTATACTACTATACTACTATTATTCGTTCGTATTATTGTAAAATTTCTTTCCTTCGCAGTTCTACCGAACATTCTTGGTACCTTCCAAAGTCCTATTCGAACGTGACGACTTCGTATAATATTTCAAAGCAGGGCAGTCATATTCTCGTTCGCTAATTTTTATGTTTTGCCTGTAAAAGCAATTCTCCGCCCACCTTCATATCAAATTATGATACAAAACACTAAATATCAGGTCAGTTAGCCACTCTTCAAATCAGTTGAATTAAATGATTTAAAATTGTACATCAAGGTAAAGACGCAATTACAGTATATTATGATACTAGTTTTTATACTATTTTGTGTGATGCCTTAATATTATCAAAGCATTGCATTCATTTATGGAGATTATTTACTGCAATAAATAGCCCAAGCTGTGAACCTTAATGATCTTTAGCGTTGACGCGTATAGGTTAGTTCGTTTAGTAGCGCATTCATAAGTGAGAATTATTTATTCTGAATGATTAATACATTTTTCCTTAATGTTATCGTATTCAGCTGATTACTTTAATGAGCAATTAAAAGACTGGCGATTGCAATGCTCTACAAGACGCTTTCTGTGTAAAATTTGAGGGCGGATATTTTAATGTGTTTTGACTAATAATTAATGTTACGATCAGAAAAAAGAAAGGGAAACAGTTTTTCAATTGCGACAGCACAGACTTGCTGGTCAACTTTACTTTGTGTTATACTAATGTAGGATTCCCGTGCTCTTTAAGCCCGACAACTTTCGATATAAGAAGCAAGAAAATGCTTTACGTAAGTCATTTCATTTTGTTAAAAACTGTTATTTTGGCTGTTACATTAGGATTCAACGCACACTATGCCAGGTATAAACAAGGGAATATCTCTGAGCAATACTGGCGTCTTACAAAAGTATGGCTACAATTTAGAATCACGATCAGCGAATATTGTGGGCTGTGCTTGTAGACAAGCGCCTTGGGGCATGCCTACGTTTGGTCCAAAGCTTTTAATTTAACTTCATTGATATTTCAGCTATAGCATAGACTTCCAAGATAACTGTCCATTTATGTAGCAAGCCTTGAGTGAACAAACATCTGACACGAGCCTTCCTCTGAGTTTAGCTTGAAATGCGTATTGGTTTTATCACAAAGGGTTCCTGTCGAGTTCCTCATTTCACACGCACAGTGCACCACGGAAAAACTTGCTGCAATTTTTATTATCTTTATCAAGGGCTCCCTAGATGTGCATTTTACTAGACAAAGACGCGGTCCAAGCCTCAGCAGATTTTTCTTTGCAGATGACGAGTCCTACAGGCACCTTCGTATGTTGCAGCTAAACAAGGTGCTTATAGGGGGGTGTTAAAAGAAACAGAGCAAGGGAAAATGGGATGTTTGAGTTAAAATGGGTAGCAATAGTTTTCTTCAAATTTTTACTTCCTCCTCGCGCAAAGAATGTTACACCTACTACATTTTCGACCATCCTTTGCCATAAGAAGCAATTTCCGGAAGGCTAAGATACCATGGGGGTTGCTGTGATTGTTTACCAAAAATATTTCCGGAAAGCGTCGCAAGGGAAGAGGTGGGCGTGATTTTAAATAGCGACAGGAAAAATGGGCCAGTATAAATGCTGTCAGAAAAATGAACAAAACTTCGCAAATAAATGCCTTGGAGAGTGCTTAATCTTTTGCTTAACCTCAGAAATTGGCGTCCTAAAAATGTACACATGTTCTCCCTGGCGCTGTTGAAAGCAAAGGAGGAAATATATTATGCGTTATTTGTTGCAGCGGAAGAATTGGCACCGCAGCGATGATCGCACAACAGTTTCGCCTGCAACCAAATCTGCCTTGAAGAAATAAACTTTATTGGAGACTGCTTCACCTGTGTTCATTACCTTTTCCCTTTCCTCTAGTTTTATATGGGCTGGAGGATTGATGAAAAAACTATTCCGCCCAAAGCAATTTGAGTTGCTGGGAAGAGTAACGTGTCTCCAAAATAAACTGTTAAAAGGGTCCAAAAATGGGTAGCCATACTTTACATGACCCCGGAAAAAAACGTCCACAATCACGTGTACTTTCCTTGCGCAAAGAATCCCTACTACCCGTTCCTCCCATCCCTTTGCGTTATGTCAAATAACAAGCCATAATTAAGAGTGGCGGTATTTCCTAGACTGTTAGCAGGGCAAATTTAGCGAAGTAGTTTCCTGGATCAAAAATGGGGCGAGAACTTTAAACAGAACTGGAGTAGCACAGTTTCCTGGGATGTTAAAAGGAGAATAGCGATGTAACATTACCTGGACTGTAAGGAGGGCGGGTGGGGCATTTTAGTGCAGTGGCGTCTTTCCCACTTGACAATACTGTATTCCTTCGTACTTAGCGTGACAATATATGGGAGTGCATTTTTTAGTCGAGTCCTTCATAATTAACGTGGACTGTTAGATGGGTGCCAATTTCTTCATGTTTAACGAAACAATACATGGGGTGTTAAGAGGGTGTATATTTTGGAGTACAGCCGATTCCTTCATACTTAGCGTGACAATATGTAGGCTGTTAAGAGGGTGTCTGTTCCTTCATACTTAACGTTACAATACAGGCTGTATTTTTAGCGCGACAATATATGGGCTGTTAAGAGGGTGTATTTGTAGCCGAGTCCTCCATACTCAACGCGAACCGTTAGGAGGGTGTATTTTTAGCCGATTCCATCAAACTTTACGTTACAATACACGTTTGTTAGGAGGGTGTATATTTGGGAGTAGCACCGATTAAACGTAACAATACCTGGGCGGGTAGGAGAGCGTTTCAGGAACTGGAAGAAATAAACTTAATTGCAAATATATAGCTTTATGTGCCTCGCTTTTGGAGACATTTATGATGTTGAATTAAACTCAACACTTAATAAATAACTTTCTTCCTCGTCCACCAATCATCAGAGAGGAGAGTAATGCACAATTTGATGATGAACATGTTTTTACAATAGTGACTCAGTCAATCAGAGAGCAATCCTCTTATACTGACAACTTCACAATGCCAGACTCTTTAAACCTGGTAGCATTAATTTTATTAGAGCATTAGTTTTCCGCATAAACACTGTAAGCAATGTAACATTATTTTTTTCCAAATACACTTGTTTTCCAATCGTCTGATGTTAAACCTCCACACGCAAATAATAACAAGCTTTTCCAATGTCAACTTTTGATACTGCTTCACATTTAGTCATTATTAAACTCTACCTACAATGAAAATATTCTACAAGAAGTGGGGATGCGATCAATGTGGTATGAGTGAGAAAAGATTTTTGGAAAGAGATAATAATAAGAGTTAAGGATATTGAAATTGAGGAAACATTAGTAATCTTAATAATAAGACAATTCTGAAATTATATAATAATGGGTTAGAAAGAGAAAGATATAATGAAATTTCCGATAAGGATGGAAGGGAAGGATTTAGAACAGCAGTAATAAACTTCAGGAAATATTAGCAAATCTTAATAATAAGACAATTCTGAAATTATATAAAAATGGGTAAGAAAGAGAAAGATATAATGAAATTTCCGATAAGGGTGGAAGGGAACGATTTAGAACAGCAGTAATAAACTTAAGTGGGATAAAAACGAATTTATCAAGGGGGATATATCCTATGTGTCAAGAACCAAGTCATTGTATTTAGAAATGTAAGCAAACTAAGTTTTTGGAGGGAACAGTTCCTTTTGAACTGTGGGGACAGTAGAATTCTAAATTTAAATTATAAAAAAGATTAAGAAACTGGGAAAATACATAGGCAAGGTGAGGAAGGTGATAGGGGTAAAAAGTTTAGGAAAGAAGCGAGAGAAATGATAGATAAGAAAGGAGGAGGAAAACAGTATGGGGAGTTAGATACTTGGTATCAGGTAAGCAGGATTCTTAGGGTGTTAACGTGCATAAGATCCAAAGGAAAGCAACTCTCAAAGATAGATTGATAGTGAATTTTATACGGGATTATTAGTGTAGAAATTGTAATTATAGTGTTACAATGTAGGTCAAGTATGTTAATTGGCTCAATATGTTTACTATAAAATAAATAAAAGAGTTTTTTGTAATATTTATGAATGCTGTATATGAACCTGGGTCTTCAGGAAAAATCCAGTGAATGATCACTGATGAGCCAAAGTCCAAGGTAAAAATTGTGAAAGGTTTATGTAGAGATATTGTTGTAAATAAATGCATTGAATGAAGGTTTACATTTACAATCGAGGAGAATCAATCGTGTAGCAGCTGTGAGCTTCGAGACCTTAGCCAGGTAAGGCAGGCACATGTGTCGGTTGTAACCTTCAACAACAGAGACTTTTTTGCAAAGTGTAATTCAAAATATATATTTTAGCATAGTAAAGTTTTGAAAAATAAAATTGATCAGGAAACAGAAAGTCGCAAAATTTCGAACTGCTAGAGAGGCAAGAAGACAAGTAATAACTTAAGTGCAACAAAAATAGTATTTTATATTTTCCACTGGCATTGTAATGTAGGGCAATGAAAGCAAGCCATGCCTTACCTCCACAACACTCAAATTATCAGCAGCCTTTGAGAACTCCAATCATCGGGGAGAAGGAAGCCTACCTCTTCCTTTCCTTGGTCACCAAAATTGGGCTTTTAATTCCTTTATGCTTAACGTGACAATACCTGGTCTGTTAAGGGTTGGCAGTTAGAGGTTGGTCACCACAAATTCAAATAGATCTTTAAAAGGTAAGTAATGTATAATTAATCACAAAATAAATAATCAGCAGCGTTTGAGGGCTGCCCAAAGGGGCCGCCAATCAAGCCTACCTCATTCCTTTCCTCACCAATATTGGGCTTTCAATTCCTTTATACTTAACGTGACAATACCTGGTCTGTTAAGCGTTGGCTGTTAGAGGTTGGTCACCACAAATTCAAATAGATCTTTAAAAGGTAGATAAGTGCAACAAATACTGCAGTGTGTTATATTTTACAGCTATTGCAATGTAGGTCAACGAAAACAAGTCTTGCCTTTCCTCCATACATCGCTTCTTAAAGGCATGCAACTTTGTTTCACTTCACGCTCGTATAATTGATTACTCTAAAGGCATTGAATGAAAGCTTCTTTTGCAACGCATAAGGTAATTGATTGTAAGAGGGACGCTTGCCATCTAATATCAATTGCCGCCGTAAGAGTATTAGTCACCAAATTGATTTTTAAATAATTAATAACAAAATAAACTAGCAGCAGCATTTGGGGGCTGCCCAAAGGGGTCACCAATCATCGGGGAGAGGGAAGCCTTACTTCAAAATTGAACTTTTAATGCCTTAGCGTGACAATACCTGGTCTGTTAAGGGCTGACTCTCTGAGGTTGATCACCAGAAATTCAAATAGATCTATAAAAGATAGATAATCACAAAATAAATTAGCAGCAGCGGGGGGCTTTAAAAAGATGGCGGCTGACCAGTTAAATCATGGTCTGGCGGCTGCCCAAAGGAATTTGAATTTCCCGCCAGAAGCATTCTGATTGGCTGGTGGGAGGTCACGTGACCAGAATGGAGCCATCTGATTGGCGGACTCAAGAGCCCCTATTACTACTTACCTACAATCATAAAACACCAGAACAATAAATAATAACCGCTTGCAACTAAACCTTGTTAAACTTTCTACAAAAGGTTCCACCTGCTACGAACATTGCTTCAAACTGGGAGACAAGGAAACCTACCTAACTGGGCTTGCAAAATTTACATACACCTCATAGCAGGAAAAGTACTTAATACAATTAAGGAGATAAATAACTCTCGTAACATACCAACAGTTATCTGACACGAATTCTTTATGACATTAAATCTAACAAGTGACACAAATTACATAATTTCTCTTCTGAAAGAAGTAATAAATCCTTTAATAATTTACATTATAAATGCACAGATGTCCGGCACTCAGATGCTGTGTGAACTAAATGAATTCCCCAGCAAGTAGAATAACTTCAAAAATATTTAAAATGCAAATTATGCCATTGTTAATTAATGAAACATTTTATTGCGTTACTGTATGGCATTAGCATGACAAACTCTAAAGCTAAGTAACAAATGAAAAAATGAACTGTAACACATTACATAACCAGCTTTGTCTACTTTTTCTTTCAAAATAACTACAGTAAAAGTACTTTAATTTTCAAAAGTAAAATAACAAAAGTATAAATCTAGCAATCTATAATTATTACGAAAGAGAAAAACTTTTTTAAAATTATTATTGAGATTAAACCACAGAATTAATTAATTTTATACTATTAATTTATATCATCTTTACATTCACTAAAATAGAGAGAAACAACAATCAACAGTCGAAAGTTACATTAATTTTCACTCCCTATTTGATATAATAGATAACGATTCGTGGCTATGAAATGTATTAACTTTTATTGTAGTAAAAAACAAGTAACGCAAACGTTTTCTGAACACTGTTGCAGAGTGCTCTTATATATAAATATAATTTTCATACACATATAAGATCAATATTTCATATTTGCTTTCTTCACGACGATGTTTTTATCAAATATAAAACACATGCAGTCGGTCCTGGTGGTGTAGTGGTTACCATACTTGTCTCCTAAACCCAAGATCGCGGGTTCGAACCCGGTCAGGACTGATGGATTTTTTCGGGCGTAAAAATCCTAAGTATGGCTACTTCCTTCGGAAGGGAAGTAAAGCCGTGGGTCCCGTGTCGTACATTTACGGCACGATAAAGAACCTCAAGCCTGAAAGAAGAGGCCTCTGAGCAAAATTTGTCGGCCGTTTCACGCCCTGAGTTGAATGGGACGCTGATTACCTGAGATGTTAAAGAGCGTCCACAAATAAACAAAAAAAAACATGTTATAAATAAAGTTTATATGCTGAATTAATTTGTTCTTTTATTTTAAAACAATTGAGAAGAAATTAAATGCTAGAACGCTTTTTAAAATTTGGTTTTAAGCTATACTCCTATTCCTAATGACCCGATTGCCCTCATTTTCGGTATCTATATTTCATATTTTATTTAAATGGTATATCAGGAGTTTCACTTGCGAAAAAAAAAAAAACAAACGTAGATATAGCGATTTTTAACCCTCTCCTAATAGTTTCATTTCACTGATTTTCAAAAACATTTTTCTTATTTTATTTCAATGGAATATACCTAGTTTCGTTGAAAAAACACAAACATTTTGGCCGCTAGAGCGTTAACAGATATATACTTTTTGATTGTCATTTTTGGTTGCCTAGTAAGTAAAATCGATGGAAGTTGGAAGAAAATTTTCAAAAATCGTTTCATGGCTACAACCGCAATAGCTTCACTCCTTCGGCATTCGCTAAAATAATCCTAAAACCATACAATAAATGTGGGCACCAAATAGGCAAGAAGCTCCATTGACTTTCTAGAAGAAAGCCGAAGTAAGCCTCATTCCCTGGGAACTTTTTCCCCCTTCCTATCAGCTCAGAGAAGAAAACGCTTCAATGTCTACGGATAGGAGTACTAAGTCCCGACCGTTAAAGACAAGACCACTGAAATTAAATTTGAAAGTCGCGTCACCACGCTTAGGCAACAATGGCATAGTTGTAAGAAATTAAATGGAACATTGAACACTCTTGCCTCCTTTTGAATGGTGTATTTGCATTACTTTTATAAATTTTATCTCTCCAAAGATGGACAGAAGAGAAATCACAATAATAACGTTTTTACAGTTTTAAGGCGCTATCTCCTACATTAAACGTATGACTTTTTAAAAGAATGGTGTTTAACGCCCGTTTTTGCTACAGAGGCACCACAGGTGGATACCTGCTGATACATGAGATGAAATGATATATTGGAAAGGATTTATTTTTAAGGAAGGAACGTACCAGGCCTAAGTTTAGGGTACCTGCCCGGCATTTGCCATTTATGAGGACTGAGGAAAACCTGGATAAAACCTCACTCAGGGAGGACGGTCCTGGCGGTATTTGAACCCAGACCTCCCGCTCACGAGTCCGTGCCTCAACGGCCTCGGCCACCCGTGTCGGTTTTTTAAAAGAAAATTGATGTTTCTTGAGATGTAGCGTGGGTTCTTACACCCTCCAGTGCAGTAAACCCTAATAATGTGTGAGAAAGGGCCGTTTCTTTTCGTTGCTATAGTAACATATTAGAGTTGTACTAGAAGACAAATTATGATGTGAAATGACTGGACATAGCTCCAACCTTCTTTTGGGGGTGGTAATGACTGACTGAGATTTTTTCCCCCAAAATGGGACTTGCAGGTATATTCCTCTAGCTATTTTTTCCATTAGAGTCATATATTTGTTGCGGGCCACTGGTTCCACAGCAGTGGAAGGATTGGCGGTAGATATATGAGCTCCATGGTTATTACTTCAGTCTGCAGGCTCTCAGAACTTTGCTACACGAGAACTATATTCCTGGGGACGGGACATAGAATCAGCGGTAATAAAAATGGGAATATGTGTTTGTATGCAACGGGAGAACATACAAACTGTGATAAAAGTCCGCCAAAGAAGAAAATACGATAAGACATTTTGTAGTGATGAATATATAGGAGTCGGCGACCTGCACGGTGTATGTTCCATCCAAACTTTATGTTTACACACACTGTAAAAGTTAAGAAGTTAATCAAGTTTTTATAGAGAACATTAAGATGACAGTATGAAGAGAATTACAGTCCTTTGCCTCAGCATAAAGAATATATTCCACTTTGAGTTGATATGCTACCGCTTATAATGGAAGACTTAATGGAATAAATAATTTTAGTTGCTAGTTCTTAGATTGAATTTGTCAGAAAATTAAAAAGTTATACTATGAGAAAAGTAATAAATATTGTATTTATAAACATGTTTATTTGGCATTAATAACTTAGGTTTCTCTGCTAAATACACTGTAACTATATGTTAAATTTAAAATTAAAATTGTAGTTTTAGAATGTATATATTGTTATTATGTTTAACTTAGATTATACAGGGCTTCTAGAATATGTCCTTACCGCTCTCATGGGATTTATCGTCTCGGCAGCTGCACATACAACATCCTGCCGAGTCTTATGCGTCTTGAGCTAATCACACACTGAACTGTAACTTATACCAATAGTCCAGCGATTATAGATATATAGATAACGGGTGTTTATATTGCAAACTGTAGATGCACATTAACTTTTACCTAATAACATCACATGGGTCCAGAAACCGTACAGCTACTAATTAACACCGGCGGGCAATACACGTATATACGAATAGTATTTTTATGAAACTATGAACACACGTATAATTATACTATATGAAAATATTTATATGCAACAATTAACTAGCAAAAAATTATATTACATGAAAACACACATATACACTTTCTCTCTCTTTTATACGCCTGTATTGTGCATTGTGTAAATACACACACGCAGCCTTTTATTAGGTGCGCTTGACATAAAAACTCATCCAGCATTGACCAATTCTCTTCGTGCTCAAGCAAGTCCCAGCAGAGGCTATTCGAGTACGTAAACTGTGCTCCAAGGTTCACCGCCAATGTTCTGTGTATGGTCAATGTGCCATTATAAGTTACGACTGATCCAGGATTCCACAAAGAGGGCAAACTCTATCGCTTGTCTAATTCAGGTAATTTTTTGTGCTTTCCAAGCCTCCAGAATAAATCAAGCTACACCTGATCGGTCCTTAAAATTCAATTTATGTGCATATGATTCCTTTCCCCATTTAAATTTTAGCTCATTACTAAGTTCCAGTGATATTTTTTTCTCTGCATGTCCTGCCTGTTGATGTCAATTAGTTTTCTTTTAACTTGCCTCCATACATTACTGCTGTTTCTTACCCCCTCTGCCATAGTTATTTCATTTCAATTCTTTCTAATTCCCTCTTTAACCTTTCTACTCAGTAGCTACGAACTTTCCTATTATAAAGACAATACATTTTGGATTTTATTGTATATAATTTGAATTTTCAAACCATCAATAGCAAGTGGTGTGAGAGTTCACAATGCCATTTTGCTCCTCTGAAGAGAACTCATAATTCATTATCTACTATAGGCTTTAGAACATAGGCTCCGTTGCTATTTCTTAGAACTTACATGCTTTCTGGACCATGTTTTTTAATTTATTTATTATCGCTTTGACTGCATTGGTCTTCTCACGACATTTGTAGATTGTGAACTGAATACAATTCGGTGTCTGTAGGAATGAATGAAATGAATTAATGATGGCGCATGAGCTCGGAGTCCTTGGCGCCTTAAATCTATCTGACATTCATCTTTTTAGGGAAGGAAAAACTCCCAAAACTTTACCCAGATAGTTTGACTTTATCGCAAACCGGTATCTCCAGGCTAGTAGTTGCAAACGGAGGCGGTCTTTTTATTTTTCCTTTAGGTATAACATTTAAAATAAACTGTGAGATTCTCTCTTGAGGCACACGTTTGATGTGCTCTGGTCAGTTTCGGCTGTACATGCAAATTTACTGTCTGAACTTTTAATTCATTTCATATAGACAGTTTTCACTTAAAAACTATCCGGTACACGCGGTGCTTTGAATCCCATACCCTCCGAGCGGTACTCCCCGCTATTTCCCCTACGAGTCTCCCCTCCTGTACTTGGTCGCTTCGAAGCAGTGCAGTAGTTGAATTTCGCCAAGATGGGACAGTTGACTCTAGAGCAGCGCATTTTCATGTGTAAATGTTACCAAAAATACAAGTCAGCTTGTCCTGTTAGTGCAGTATTTCTTCCTGTTTCCCGATAAATTGTCTCCTTGCAGAAAAGCAATTCACGATAGTGCGTATAAATTTGATCCCACTGCATCAGTGCACAATAAACGCACGCGGAAACGTACAGTTTTAACAGAGGAAAAGCTGGACGAAATTGGTGAAACTTTAAATGTTGGCCAACAAAATCACTCCCGAAATTAGCAAACAAGGGGGTGCTTCAGTGAGTTCTGCACCCAAAGCAACAACATTATTAAATCTGAGGTGTACAATTGTGTATTGTGAGTTTTTTTTTCTTTTCTTTTCTTTTTTTTTTTTTTTTCTTTCCCGTCTGTGAATGAAGGTTTAATGGCCCAACGCTTCTGTTCTTTTCAGACATGTTTTCCCGATATACTGCCTGTTTTGTGGAAAGGGAAATTTTCAGCATCTTCTATCAGGTAAGACTTTATATACAATTTTAGAAGGGAAGTTAAGGTACGTTCTCGGGGCGGCCGGGACAAGCCGCCGAGAATCATAACACCGCGCGTGTGGGATGGGTTTTACGTGAAAGTTCTGTAGCTTTGTTTCTTATTTTAGCTTTCTTTGTTAAAATTCAGTTTTTATGCCATATAAGCAACCAGTTTTCGTCATTACTTTATAGAATTTTACTTAAATTTCCATTCTAGTCTTCCATAACGTTCTTTTAACAGCACCGCACATTTAATAGACTTTTTGCAATTTATATTTAACATTTATTTCCTCGAGATATGAAATTTGGCAGCCTAAAATATCAAAATGTTTATCTTGTTCAATGCTTTTATTTTCAACTATCAAATTTGATCTTATTGTTAATTTTGGACTTTTCTGTGAGTATAGTAAGATTATAATTTTAATAACATTATTAATTCATATGGAGCTTCCTGTAAACTATTTTCATTGTCATAAATTAAAACTTGGTTATCCGCGAGTTAATTCTTTTTACAAACCCCTTATGTTTAAAATTATCTTTAATATTAAAATGCGTTAGCTGTTTTTTCCACACTCTTACATCTTCGCCTAAGACACAAGGGCGATTACTACACATCGGAAAAAGTCACAACTAATTTGAAAAATAATCTAGAACTATGCGAATTATTTTCATTGTATGATACATCCTCTCTTTTACCCTAAATTTCATCTCTAAGTGCTGGAAAATACCGAGATAAATGGAAAACTGTATACTATCTCAGAAATATGTTTTTCCGCCTCACGCATTAAAGGGGATATGTAATTGTTACAGATTATTATATTTATTTTTTTCTAGCAAATAACATAATTATAATATAAAGTTGTAATTAAATGTTAATTGTACTATTTATAACTCTATTGCACTACTACTGACAAAATAAGTAGTGCTCTTTCAAAGTTAGTCGAATATCGGGTAACGTCCATGGTGTTGGATTCATAGTTAGGCGATTTTGTTTCTATTAGCCAAGTTTCAAGAATGGCTTGCGTGTCACACAGTTCAAACCCGGTCCCCTTTTATTTGTGATACCAGGCTTCCAGAATATGTCCTCACCACTCGACAGGGTTTTTCGTCTCGGTCAAGGCCGGCTTTTTCCAATACTCATAGCAGCCTAACAACCGGCCTGTCGAACTTCTGCCAATCCACATTCGTTAGCAAGGACTTTAAAGCAACGCATTTTTATGTGTAACGTTATTATAAATACGAATAAGTTAGTTGTGTTTCTAAGAATTTCTTTGGAAGTTTCCTGGGCAATTGCCTCCTTCCTGGCCTGCCGCGGCTATCTATACTTCCTCTACTCCGTCTTACGACTTCATTGATAGAGGGCAGTATTGCAAGGGGGTACGTTATCAGCATACTGACACCCCGTAAATCTCCAGTCATGCGGCTTTTGTGATCGAAGAGGCAGCTTCCCAGTTGTCCTCATGAGACTGGGTGGACCCCCGTTCCAGATCTCCCTAACTTAGAAAAAGTTCTAAGCAGGTACCGGGAATCGAACCCGGGCCTCGCGGTCAGCAGCCAGTAAAGCTAACCACTAGACCAAGGAGGTGGTCCTGTGTATGGTTAGTTGAGTCAATTATTTTAATACACATAGACGAGAAAGTAAATTCTACCAAGCGTTGGAAATAAAACTGCAACATAGAAGAAAGTAACATGTTCGTAAAAATGGGAAATAAATCTAAGAAACTGGGTCTGGCGGGGATCGATCCTACGACCTCTTGCACCACTGATCCGTACGATATCGCTAAGATAACGCCATGCGGCAAAATTCTTTCTGATTCTCTGGCTAGCTGGGCATTTATGGTTAGAAGTTTTCGTATGCATATCTTCATTTTTATTTGCTTACATTATAATAATAAAATATTGTTATATGAATGTGTGTTTTTAACTGCATCTCAACGCAAATAATGAGTATTTTGTAGATTTAGTGTAAATATCGTTAACGTTTTATAGTCAGGATCCGAAAGATAGGACATTAACGGTGAGGGATAAAGTGAAAACTGGCTGTTCAGAAGTTTTTTTTTTTTTTTTTTTTTTTTTTTTTTTTGGAACGAAAAGTTGTTTACTCTGAAAGAGATACAATTTGTTTGCAGATGTTTTTGTGCATGCCTCCCGCTGTCTCCCTTTTCTCATTTTTTTAAACTTTTATACGAGGATAAGCCGATAATGGGATGCTTTTTCAATGCTCTTTTTTTATCGATTTTCTTAAGCAACAAAAAAGTTGCCTGTCGCGTTGTGATCCAACATGACTGATACTGTTGGAACTGAAATTCGCAAGGATCTCGTTCGAATTGAAACCACTAAGGTTTTTCATTTTTATAACAAAGCCGTAATGTTAGTTCTCTGTTTTATACACTTTTGAAATTTTGACATCGGCTTAGTAAACAAGGCATTATATTACGAAAGCAATGAATGTTTTATTAATGCTCTGATTGAGTTATGCATTTCAACACTTCAGTGCAAATATTGATTTATATCTATTTATATCTATGAAAAAATATGGAAAGTATTATCGGATTTATTCCGTAAAATTACGATCATCATACCAATATTGTTTTTACAAATGACCAATTTAGTTTGACTTCTTTCCAGAAGATTGTGTCAATATTATTCAGCTGACTTGAGACAACTCTGTCTATTCATCGTAAGTTAAAAGCAAAACGTAAACAGAAGCACTCTCATTGGTGCCTAAACAAATCCTCGCTATACAAATAGTTCACAAATTTAGTGTTTATAAGTCTTTATTCTCATAAACATACACGAATTTAAAATATAAGTGATACAAGAGGGTGCTTTGAAAAGTTTGCTGAATGACCAACAGATTGCAGCAGTAGTTCCGAAGCAGTTTTGTTATCAAAACCCGCCATCTTACACATAAACATATGTGCAATAATAAGTGGATTGGTCAAGAGTCGTAGTAGCTAACAGCTGTTTGCTGCAAAGCGGACGGAAAAATGGCAAATGCTTAACAACTTGCGGTGTTTACGGTATGAATGCAATGCTCACAGATATGTCAAACACTCTAATCCTGTCATTTTCAACTGTGTACAAGATGACCCTCACAGCGGACGACCAAAATCCGTGACGACATCAGAAATTATCGATAAGATGCACGACGTGGATCTGGAGGATCGCCGATTAAAGATGTCGGAAATTGCTGAACTTCTGGGAATTTCAGGGGGACTGATTTCAGGGAAGAATTGTGCTCGAAAAAATTTCAACAAGATTATGCCACTACTGCTGACTCAGGATCAAAAGCGAATCAAAAGGCAAACCTCTCAGCAAAGTTTGGCTCATTTTCAGAGAAACCCCGCCTAACTTTATGCCTCGATTTGTGACCAGTGATGAAACATACGAGCACCTAAAATAAGGCAGCAGTTTAAATAAGGGAAGTATCACAATTCTCCACCCCCAAAGAAGGTCAAGTGTATGAAATCATGCCGTTATTTTCTGAGATATCTAGGGTGCATTGCTAATTGATTATCTTCCCACTAGAACATCTATCATTGGAGCATATTATGCTAGCCTTGTAGACCTATCGAGGACAAACGTTCGACATAAGGTCGGGTTTATTAAAGAAGAAAGTCTTCTTGCATCAAGATAATGCTCTCCCTCAAACATAAATAAATATATTTCATGGTATCCATTTTCCGGTACCACTTAAACTAACAAAAATAAAGTCTGGTCATTTACATATTCGAACATATTTCTTCAACAATCAATTCAGCAACAATCTTTAAAAGTGCACCGCTTGTAGTTTGTATCTCTTGTAACTATGGTAAGCCCCGAATTCTTAATTTTGAACCTTTTCTTATTTTTGATCTTATGCGCCAATAAATAACATGCGTACATTTTATAGAACTTTCAAAGACCCAATTTGCAGCATTGGATCTTAATATCTAAATTGGCTGTTAGAACATAAAATACCTGAATTGGTAAATTGAATAGTAGATCTGTTATTTTATTTTGTTTAAATGTTATTTTAATACTGTGTTTATATAGATAATAAACTATAAAAATGAGTACAATGAGTAGGCGGCGATCTTTGAAACCATAACAGGGAAAACTTGCAAATATAACTTGTGATAACTAACTAAACGGTCATATTTGAGAGAAAAATATACACAAACGGTAAATTATATTTTTAAAAATAAATTATGTTGACATTTTATATCAATCACATAGCCGCTGTTTTCTCCACTTGAGAAGTGAACAGGTTGAATGTGTTGTCGTTCAGTGGCTTCTTTTGATATCACACAATATAGTGCATTTTAATTTTTACATTAAAAAGAATCATACCAAAAAGTAAATTCTGAAGAAGTAATCTACTGCGAGAGTGGATTAGAACCGGTAAGACCTTTGCTATCGATGTGCGGCGAATTAATAGTTTATTTTAATTTGTTTGTTTTAATTGCCGTACGTTGTGGATGCCATTCGCGGTGGCAAATATCAGTTGGGTATATATTTGTGGAGAGAAATTAATTTATTGGTGAATGATTAATTAAGATTAATAATAATTCTTTGATTGATGGAGATTGGTATAATTTAATGAAGATGCTGTTCTTCTCTTCCCGACGATTCTCGCCGTCTTATAGTTGCCTCGGCTTCGCTTCTTCATGCTGGAATTTTGTGGTCTTTAGACCATAGAGAAAGGAATCCAGGAGTTAACAGGAGATTGACAAGATTTGTCCTATTGTAACACATAACAAAATTTATTGTGTTCAAAGTCTTTTTCAATTATAGAAGTTTTTGGAGAATGTCTTGTGCTAGTTGTATCACTTTTTCGCAATCTGCTTTGCCACTGTATCGCTTGAGCTTACGATTGCAATAGGCCGGTCTTTAGACGCTATATTTGTTCTTTCGAAATATGGTTTTAGAAGAATCTAGAAAATATTCTCTCACCTACGCGTTTCTATTGGATAATGTATCTACATACAGTTTTTGTCATCTTACTGATTGGATACCATGCTTACGTGACTGTTGGCTCATAGCTATGCCATATGCCGCTAGCCCGTCCTTCGAAAGGTTAGTGGCCCATTTTTCCACCCGCGTTTATTGCACAACATGATTGATTACTTTCATTCTTGGCTAGCCTAACAAAGTGAAACTTTCTGTCTGTACACCAGTCTTGGACCCTTCTTAACAACTTTCCAAGACATAGCGGTTCATGTCCCACTTTGCTTAGGATCTGCTATACAGATACAGATTACACAAAGGACTACAGGTTCACCTGCATCTATTGCCAGATCAAGACAGCTCTTGAGTATTTGCACTCTGGCTAGAAAGTAATATAATGCACAATAATTCTACAAATGTATATGAAATAAATGGAATACTGCAATCATGATCAGACATAGGAATGTAATTTATAATTTATCTGGGGGTTGAAGCAAATAATTCCAACTTCAGATGGGAAAGTTGTATATTGTCAAACATGTGAGAAACATTCAAGGTCCATATGTATATATATATTTTTAATATTTTTTTAAAATAAACTAAATTTATCTTTTTTCCTTTGATGACATTCCAAATTATCAACAGAGTATTTTTCGGAGGTTTTATTATACTGTTCTTTAATTTGTCGTCCTTCATAGGTACCAGCGAGGGGGGGGGGAACCTCTCAAATAATGCAGCATCAAAAGTTGGCTAATTAACAAATGTTGAAAGGAGGAATAGATCTAAACGCTGAAATTCTAAAGTTTCAAGTTGGGCACAGAATCCGAAGACACGTATAATTTGCATCTATGTGAAGGTCTCACTGCCGCAAATATACCTATTGCAGTTCTCCAGAATCGAGTAATGAAAACCTTTTTGGATGAATTCTGCAACATAAATATAACAGACGAGTTCATTTTAAAATAGAATTGCTTGTCCCAGCTGTATGAAAAGTCCATTGAAGAGATAAGGAGCAAAAATTACTGAACATTTTATCTAATTAAGTGTAATGAAACAACAAGTGCCAGTGGCAGGTACATTGCCATCGTCATTGTGAGCAAGTTTACATGTGAGAAACCGAAGAGACCCCAAGTCATTTTGTGCAAAGACAAAACACTTTACTTTAGCAATTGCAGTGAGGGATGCCTTGAAGGCTGTTGGTGACAGACAGTATTTGAAAGCTTTCCACTTTTGAATGATCCATATCACCTGTCTAACTCATGGACTTCATAGGGTAACCGAAGAAATTCAGCAGCAGTATCACACAGTCAACGAAACTTCTTCAGTGAAGATTTTTTTTTTTTGATTTATTTGCGGACGCTCTTTAACAACGTCCCATTCTATTCACGGCCGATAAATTTTGCTCAGAGACCCCGAAGAAGATCTTGAAAACACCAAGCCAAGTCATTACCTTTAGAGAGAAGCAGGTTTCATCAATATTCTCCCTCCACAATCTGTAGCGGCATGGTGGGGGACCTGGATTTCAGCCGCAATATATATTGCTGAAAGCGATGAGATTATTATGCAATGAAAGCACTGCACTGAAATCTGCTGTACAGGAGTTGATCTACAAAGGCTCATTTTTTCAACCTTGAGTTTACAATCAAATTATTAGAAGAAGCAACTCTGCCATTGAAGGAAGCGCTTCAAGTTATCCAAGAAGCTACAGACAAAGTAGCTCCTGGATCAATTGGGGCATCCATTAACAAGGAGTTGGCACGCAATCAGGATTCTAAGAAGATGGTCGTAGTCAGAAGGTACGAAAGAGCTGCTCTGCAATCCTAAGGAAATCGCCGACATGAAGTTCGCACCTCTTGCATCGTCTGCCGTGGTGGGGCAGTTTTTTTTCTTTCAAGCGAATTTTAAGGGAATACAGAAGAGACCTTACTCCTGAATTCTGTCTAAGTGTTTCAGTGTTATGATAAAAGCATTAACTAGTAGTTGGCATTTAGCACAATGAGGGCACATGGACCAGCAGGAAAATATGTCGCGCATTTTCATTGATTTTTATATGAAAATCTACAATTTCCGTACCTATACAATCTAAAAGATGTCTTGAAAAAAATAATTTTTAACTTTTACAACCTGAAAACCTGCGGCTTAATAATGAAAAAGTCGGTACGTTTTCATTTATAAATGTCTGAAATCTACTTAGCAATGATAACGGTTTCTGGGAAGCGTCTTAATACACCAAGAAGATTTGAGTGCAACGTACGAAAGATGTGTAGGCAATTGTTATTTTTTATAATTATCTTAAAGACACAGAAAGGAGAGAATTTGAATGTCTTTGCACTTAACGGATGCCATGCTCGATAACATGTGCTAATATGTCAGTTTTTATTTATTTGTGTCATTTACGGACGCTCTTTAACACCTCAAGTGTTAGCCTCCCATTCAATTCAGGGCGTGAAACGGCGATAAATTTTGCTCAGAGGTCTCTTCTATCAGGTTTGAGGTTATTTTATGTGTCTAAAATTACCTCACAAGACGCACGACTTTACTTCCCTTCCGAAGAGAGCCACGTTTAAGATTTTTACGCCCTCAAAAAAGCAACAGACCCTGGTGGTGATTACGAGGCAAGTATGGTTAATAATAGACCACCAAGACCGAACCGCCACCGGTAGCCAAGGTCGTTAAGACGCAGACTCGTGAGCGGGAGGTCTGGAGTTCGATTCCCACCAGGACCGTTCTCCCTGACAGGTTTTTTTCCAGGTTTTCCTCAGTCCTCATAAATGGCAAATGCCTTGGAGGTGTCCTAAACCTAAGCCTGGAACGCTTCCTTCCTTACATAAAAAAAATCCTTTCTCAATTTATCATTTCATCTCATGTATCATCAGTGTCATGCTTCAGTAATTAAAACGGGCATTAAACACTATTAAAAAAAGACCCCCCAAAAGGGCAAGCGAAAGAGCACCTTCCTTTGAATTTGATTGCTTCCCGTCTTTAAAAATTTTAAACCATGTTCGATCTGTGTTATAGGGAACAACAAGCTCTCCAAGGGCTCAGCTTTTGAAACGAAAGCAGAATTTCAGAACAACATATTGTTTGTCACGTATCACCACTGTTTTGCTAGGCGTAACTGAACATGTATCAGCTTTTGCACCTTTCACAGGCGGGAATCGGAAGTGACAACAATGAAACTATTACTATGCACGGTATCGTTAAATCAGCACACAGACTGTGAAAAATCGCTAGTGAAAACGGATTTGTATGCTGAAAAATAGTTTATCAAGTAAATACAAAACTTTTTAAATAATTTTAACAATCAATAAAATTGGAAAGGACGTCTAGTTTTTACTTGTGTAACTTCTTTGCGTTAGTAAAACAGCTCAATTTCTTTATTAATACTTTTTCTGAGTGATATAACTTGATACTTTCTTAAAAAAACAGAATTATAATATTGTATAGCTTGATTACGTCCAGAATTGTATCAACCTTTTTAGGTGTAGGCACACAAGTCAATCACTTGATAGCATTAAGAAGGCATCCCCTTTAAACGCGGTTAGAGCGAACTGCTCTTTTTAAAGTAAGATGTATTTTGCACATTGAGAAAACTTCCGTTCCGTGCGTGGCCTGTAAACAGGACGCTGAGTTACCTAAACTAATGGGCAATGGGGAAAGATTTACTTGCAGCAGAGGTCGTTTCCTGAGAGATGCTTTTCAACTGTTCGAAGTTAACGAGAGCAGTTTGGGATGCCAAAACTACTCTACTTATGTAAGGCAATGCACTTAGAGAGAAACTAAGAAAATTGAATTACATTGCATTTAAAAAATATCAGAGAACGACTACACATATAATAATAGAAAAATTGTCGCCAGTGATTAGGTAAATAAAGAGCTAATAAAATATTTATTCCCATGTTTTAAAATAAGATTTATTGAACAATAGAATAAGTGCTGGACACGCAAATAAATAACTGAAGAATTGATACTTTCAATAGTAAAATCAATGTTTAAAAAAAGACAATGGAGCAAATGTGAGAATTATGAGATTAATAGTGAGCTTATACGAGGGTATGGTTATAGAACTTATATAGTGTACTGATTTGAAAAAACACATTTATTTCTCCGTTGTACTTTGAGATACTTGTCTCGTCGTTTCACAAGCTCCTGGAATCCAGCAGTACGGGCTGCTGTCCAAATCGTGCTGACTTCCTTTCCTGCAGCTTCGGGAAAATGTTCACCCGAAAGATGATGTTAAGAGAATGGAAATCGCTTGGAGCAAATATAGGGCTATACGGAGAATGCTCCAGGACTTCCCACTTAAAATCGTCACATTTGTCTTTTTGGCTGTGTGAGGACGCGCGTCGTCATATAAGACTGTAAATAGTTTGACGTGACAGGCACTTCTTACTATAGATGGGAAGCATTCTTTATGAGCATTTTTCATACCTTTTGCTTACAAAATTCAGAATGGAGCGATGCTTATACACTCACCACTTAGAGGTTCCGCCATCTTGTAACTGCTGTTTTAATATTAAATATAGATTGTCTCGCGTAGAATGTCAGCAAGCCATCTAGTGACAATAGCCTTAAACATGTACCTTAGATTAATTTGTAACGTACTTAATGACTTACCCTCGTAAAATGGTAGTCTAGAGGTAGCGTTTGCGGCTGCTAATCCTGGTCCTGAGTGCAATTCCCAGTCAGGTCAAGGTGATTACTTCTTATTAATGAGGGGTAGATAAGGTATGAAGGAGAGCGAAAAAAAGTCGGCGGGAAAATTAAATTATAGATTCTTGTTAGAACCCTGCTTTCTTGTTTTGTTTATTATTATTATTATTATTATTATTATTATTATTATTATTATTATTATTATTATTATTATTATTATTATTATTGAAGATTTTTAAAGGCCAAGAGAACTGAAACGTAGGATAAATATATTGTACACTTGTTTGAAAAATATTAATTATTTTGTTATTTCGTCACATCTATACCAGTGGAATGAGGAGATTAAAGAAGTTGAAAAAGAAGTACAAAAGTACAGTAAACATTAAGATAAAAAGATAGGATGTATCAGAAAATTGCAGAGATTTTCTGTTTTGGGTGGTACAAAGCTTTTCGCTTAACACGTTTAATTTTCATAAGTTTAAGAAGTCAGTATGAAAATCAGCTTACAAAGGATAACCTGAATGAGAATTACATGATTTAGAACCACAGAAAGAGACAGAGCACTTAGCATTTTATGTTCAGCCAGGCATGTGAACTCTGTTAGTACGAAAGACAGAAAAAAGGAAGAACAGAAAACGTGACTTGGTCTACAAACAGCCCGCGTATGAGAAATCTCTACTTGCAGAAACGTGTATATCAAAAGTTGCGGCTTGTGGTGTTGGCGATAAAAATAGTACAGTATCGGCTCCTGTCATACATCGCGCTATTCTATTCCTGACCACGGAGAGACCGTTTAATTAAAACAAATGAAAATGTGTGGCTGTACCGCTTTTCCATATGCATGAAAGATGCTGGTTAATTTCCTAACTTACTCGAGCGCCATGTATTTCAAATATGAACAAGCATTTGAAGCTCTAGGCGAGGTTGTGCAGCATTCCAGTGATATTGCAATACCCATACTTAATTCCAGCAGCAAAGTTTACCACACAAACTAGTTCTGTACCATAACACTGTCTGGCAAATGGATTTGTATGCTAAATATACACTCTATATTTTAATAATTTTAGAATTAAACATAAATGAATCTTGTGACTATAAATGAAATTACTAAGAAAGCAGTGGTCGGGAGGAATTCGTGCAGAATTGGTAAAACATGGTACGAATAAACTTTGGAAAAGGTTAAAAGAGAACTAATTGAAAGATGATGAAGATATACCTAAAGAATAGAAAATGGAATATATATATACACACACAGAGGGTGCCAAAAATAATACACACTTCAAGCAAAGAAAAAACTGTGTTAACATAACAAAATTCAATTCACACAAACAGAAAACGATGAGCAAATTTTACAGTTACAACAGTTGCTCAAAATGCCCACCATCGGCGTCGATACACTTCTGAGTACGTTGAACTACTGACTGATTGAGCAACGTTTGCAAAAGTGTCCTCAGCGATTGCAGCACATGCCGTTTCAATTTCTTCCCGAAGTGCTGCTAATGTATCTGCTTTTCTACGGTATACAACATCCTTAAGAGTTCCCCATAGGTAGAAGTCCAACGGAGTTAAATCCGGAGAACGCGGTGGAAACTCAATCGAACCTCTTCGTCCTATCCAGTGTCTTAGATCCAGTGCGTGGGGCTTGTTGCTGTGCGAGGTCTCCCAGATCTGCCCTTGTGAACATCGCATACAGTCCGTGAGTATTTGTTTCGAATGCGTGCAATTGTTACTCGCGTTGGCGGTTCTGTTCTGTATACACGTCTGCATTGCCTTTGAACAACAACACCCTCGGTTTTCCAATACCACTTTAAAATTGCTTTCCGCTGTTTGAACGATAATCTTGGCTCCATTTTGTTGTAGCAACTCTAGCATAACGAATGTAGAACACATATGTTTACAGAACATCATATGATAATCTTGGCTTCATTTGTTCATTGTTGATTAATTTATAGTTAATTGTATAATTATAATTATGAAGATTTTTGCTTTTTGTAATTTTGTAATTGACTACTAGAAGATGTTGATGCACTGTAAAACTGACTTAATAATAATAACTAAAGAGTAGTGGAGAGGAAAAGAAATTTAAGCTTTGTGTATTCTCGGTTACGGATAACAGTTAATAAAATTTGGCAAATTTCGGTATTTCAGATAACACAATTGTTTTACTAAACAACATGTTCTGAAATTATTTACAATAGTTCAATACATTCATTGAAAAATAGTCACTAAACACACATCTGGGCTGGAATATGTTAATATTAGCGAGTATTTCATGGTTATCGCCCTGTTCACGGTAGCTGGGAGATCGGCAATTAGTGCGGTAACTCAAAGTGAAGCAGATGTAATATCTCCGTAACTGCCTCAACTGTTCTCGTAATTATAACAACAATTAAAGTTAAAATAAGTACGTGTCTTATGACGAAAGATGTTGGAAATGCCCCTCGACTCATTTTTAGAAAGTTTCCATCATTCTTGCACACCAATTCATCTCCGAAAGTTAGATTTATTTCATACGCTCACTACTTGCAAGGACACAGCACACCAACTCGCTAGAAAGCATACAACTAGCAAACATCTTAACTCAAAAAATGATCAACGAAACAGGTGATAAAAGTTGTACTCTTTGGAAGATTGGCAACATATACTGGCACATTGCCCAAACACAGAATACTTGAACTAAGTTTACATACTCGAATAAGGGCAGATTAGCATGTTGGGACTTGCTTACGCAGTAAGAGAATTGGGTGCATTTTTATGTAACGTACGCCTAATTAGAAGCTGTGTGTGTTGTATAATTGTGATGTAAAGACATATGAAAGAGAGAGAAAGTGGATGTATGTAATATAATTATTTGTATGTTTAAGTTTTGTATAAATAGTATCTCATAGTTATATTGTACGCAGGTGTTATATAGTAACGTGTACGTTCTCTGGAGCCATGCAATAGATATCATGTAAAATTTAATGTATAGTGTTTGTAAAATAAACACCGTTATCTACATATCTATCTAACTCATATTTGCCTCTTGGATGAAGTTGTCGTAATACATGTACACAACAGAAGTTAATCTAAATACATGTACACAACAGAAGTTAACCTAAATCCATGTTTATAATATGCAATTGAATGAGGGTTGTTTGATAATTCTGGTAAATTTCCATGAAATGGTGGGAAATTTTGTTAAGCGGCACAAATGATGGTAGGAGGGGTTTGTGTAACGGTTTTAGATAACACTCAGCCAGATGTGATGTAGACTGCTATATGAAATGATTAGAGTCACACGTGCCGTACAACATGGAAAAATATAAAACAAACAAGAGTTTCATACTGTTAATTAAACATTTCCATTTAAAGCGTTGTACTGCAAAATAGAATTAAATGCAGTTCGTGCGGACGCTGCACCGACATTGAAGACCATTTATTTCTGAACGATGAGTTTAAACGTGGTCGAAGAAGCACTGAAGATGAAGCTTGCTACGGTCGCCCAGGAAATCATTGAACATATCCACGATGTCATGATGCAAGACCGCCGAGTGATAGTGCACGAGAGAGTTGAGACGGTAGACATCTCAGCTGAATGAGTGCAGAATATCCTGCACGAAAAATTAGAAATGAGAAAGCTTGTGCATGTTGGGTGCCGCGTTGTTGACTGTTGACAAAAAACATATGCAGAAGAACATTTCAACTCAGTGTCAGGCAGTGTTTAATCGTAATACGCAAGACTGTAGATGAAACTTAGGTCCACCGTTTCACTTCGGAGTAGCAGTAAAACAATGAAACAAGCTGGTGAGAGCGCGCCAAAGAAGGCGAAGACTGTTTTGTCTGCTGGAAAGGTAGTGGCCAGGCTTTTTTTTTTGAGGGGGGGAGGCGGTTTTCGGGGTATATTCGCGATAGATTACTTGGAAAAAGACAGATCTATAATTGGGGTGTTATGTTTCGTTGTTGGATCGGTTGAAATGTGTATTAAATGAAAAGAAAAAAACCAAGATTGGTACACAAAAAGTGTTCTTTCCCCAGGACAATGCTCCAACCCAAACAGCAACAAGCATAATGACCAAAGTACATGAACGTGCCACATATGCTATAAACATAAGAATATGCCAATATTTCCTATAAATCAGTGATATTTATGTACGGATAAAAAGATATAGATATATCGGAAACCAGCCTTTTCTATAATTTCCTGGAATTCGATATTCGCATCAAAAAAGACTGCTAGCTGTTCCATTGTGTGTTTCTTAGCAACAACTGTGTATTACGCAATATGGCGGTCGAAAATAGATATGACTCTCTTGTCTGGAATTCTCGAATACACAAACAACTGCAGAATCCATTATTTAAATGAACATCAAGCGTCTTTTTTTATGATTCAGCGAGCAGATGGGCATCATTCACAAGCCTGAATACAATTCTGTTTACATCTACGCGCAAGAATAGATTCCAACAGGAAACTGTAGAATATTAATGTAATAATTAGGCGAAACTATATCCGACTGAGCCATATGTTTACAAGTTTTGATGATAATTTCTTCTTCCTTAACATTAAGCATTTGTCTGGGGTCTCTCAATTGTTATTCCTAGCCCTACATTATTTTATTTTCTTTTTTTTTTTCTGTACATGTGCACACGTCTTTACACTAATATCCACGTCTGCACGTGCGGGCAATTATTCCGTAAGATGTAACGCTCTTTCGAAAGACACGTTGAAAGTTTTTAGCTATTTTCTGGGGAGAAAAGGAAAAACGGTTTAAAGTACGGGAGTTGTTTGGGCTTGAAAATAACCATTTTCAGAATTCTGCAGTTTTTTCATATTATTTCAAGTGTGTTGAACACGAATGTGTTTAAAATGGATTCAAAGAAAAATTGGACGATTAACAATTATTAAAAATAATAATAATAAGTAATGTGTTTGGGACTATTTTAGTCCCAAGGCTGTTTTAGAATTCTCTTCTCTTCAGCCCAGTCACAATATTTTTGGATGTGAAAGCCTTTCGCAGAGAAACCATCGCTCAGTTGTCAGTCAATCAGTCTGCTGTTTTGGGGGCAGATTTGGGAAGTATTTCGGGTTTGGATTTTTTAGGTTAAGTTTTTTTCCTTTTTTTATGAGTATTCTCGAGTTAGGAAGGTATTTTGTTGGTTTTTATTGTTTTTATGATGGAGTGCTTTGGGATGGGGTTGCCATTTTTTTTCTACAGGGAGGATCTTCAGTATCTATTTTATTTTGTCAGTTTAGCTTTTAGGTTACAGGAGCTATTGCTTTTCTCCGTATTTCCTAAACCATTACAGATGGGTTTGTGAACTACCCACATTCATCATGGGAAGGTAGTTTAAAAGTTTTGGAGAGTAAACCTTATGGTGATGATCTTTCTGTGTATAAATTGGAGTGCATGTGTTCTAGGCCTCGAAAACTAAGAGACCCACTGATGGCATAACATATAAATTGCAAACTTGCTATAACCAAACCATTAGAAATAATTTAGGCAATCTACAGAACATGCGACATGCAGTCTGGACTACCTAATTGGTGGAGGCGCCGGCTTTTGAGTTAAATTTTCAAAAGTTGGTACAGTCCTGGGCATGTATGTACGAAACGTCAACCTTAGTCGTGATAGTATAAAATTTTGGCTCTTCATTTTTATTCCTTCAACTATTTGAGGACCCCTTGATAGGCAGGCTTTACTGTACCATTTTACGGTATCTGGGTTTACTTTTAATGGAACGATTGCGTCTAGTTCTATTCGAGTAATGAATTTCCTGCTAAGTATTATTTTGTATAAATTGAAGACCTCTGTAAAATACGTTTATGGTGTCATTTCGCAGTGGCACTGCAGTGGTTTTGCATTGGAAAAAGTGTGTGTGTTTTGTTGAATATTGAATTTTGATCCTTCCACAATTTGAAGACCTCTGGAAGACGGGTTTTCTGTATCATTCTCTAGTGGCACAATTTCTACTTTTAAGTGGAACATTGTCTGCAGATCTTTTTAGTATAAATATTGAGATATGACTCTCTATTGTTCGCTTAAACTTTTAAAGACATCTGGAAGGAAAGTTTTACTAAGTCACATTCGTTTTCAAGTAAAGTGGTTGCTGTTTTTTTAAGTACTATATAATAAATATACATGTTTGCGTATCGCTTCTTCCACCATTTGAAGATTTCTTTTCGGTAGGTTTTTACTAAATCTTCTACAGTGGCTCTAGGTTAGTTTTCAAGTGCTATATAGCTAAGTAGCCCTTTTCGAGTTATGAGGATTAAATATTCATACTTGATTATAACTATCCATAATTTTAGGACTTTTAGAATACACATTTTAATGTGCCATTTTACAGTGACTCCACTATTTTTTCAAGTAGAACATGTAGCAATGAGTTTTTACTTTTGAGAATTGCTCCTTGCATGGTTTCAAGTACTCTGATAGACAGGCTTTAAGTGCATTTATTTTACACTTGTTTTTTAAGAAGAAGTGTCGTGAAGTGTTTTTAATTATCGAGTAGAAAGTTTGACCCTTCATTTATTTCTTTAAAAAATTTAACACCGCAGATGGGTATGCTTTAAGGTGCCATTTAACAGGGACTGTATCTTTTGATGTTTTCATATGTAGCTTTTTGGTATAGATTTCGATTATTGCTCTTTCCACAAGTTTAATACATTTGGATATGTTTGTCATTTACTTTGGCATTACGTTCTATTTTCAAGTGCAATGTTTGCTGTTTAAGATTCCCGGAAAGCAGTTTTATTGTTCCTTCTGTAGTGGCTGCTTTCAGATGAAGTAGTCGATTTTTGAGAACTAGCTATTCAGTAATGACCACTTCCAAATTTTGAAGATTTGTAGTAAGTAATTTTTTGTGCCATTCTATAGTTACATTTTTTTCACGTGGAAGATGTGTTTCTCTCTCTCTCTCTCTTTCTCTCTCTTTAGAATTTCTCCTTATACATTTTCAAGGCCTCTGGAGTGCAGGTATTTCTGTGTCATTCTCAACGGCTCTAGTTGTATTTTTAAAAGGAAAGATCTTTTTTGAGTACTAAATGTTTAGTTATGTGTTTTGGTGTTGCTCGTTCATTAATTTTAAAATATATGGGAGCACACGTTTTATTGTAGTGGCTCTGCTATGGTTGGTTTTCATGTGAAGTTGTAATGTTGAGCTGAGATTCAGTTTTTCTCCTTGCAAAATTTGAAGATGGCTAGTAGGTAGGTTTTATGTGCCATTCTACCGTAACTGTAGATTTGTTTTAAGTAAATGTGTAGTTCTTTTCGAGCAATGGGCATAAAATATGATTTTTGAAAATTCCTGCTTTCATAGTTCTAGAAACAATTATACTACTGCACATTAAATCGAAAATAAATAAATAAAAAAAAAAGCGCACCTCACTTACCAACACTGAAGAATTTCCTTTCTGAAATTGACTACTGGACGTATTTATTACATCACCTACAAATTTTGTGTGTTCTTACATTCACTTAATGTCAACTATGGGTACACTATTTCAGTTTGTTTTGTCTATGCATTGTCGTAACCAACAGAACTTCTAAACATTTTCCATAGTTGCGATATTGTTGTCTTTATGGGCCAAGGATCACGCCCATTGGATTGAAGATATGTGAAGTAAATCTTCTCATATGAATCAAAATTTAATGTCAGAGGAAAGGATAGAAAAATGTTTTCCGTCGTCGTATGTGTGAAGAATTTCTGTCAGAATGTTTGGACTCAACAGTGAAGTTCCTGGAAAGTGCGATGATCTGGAGTTGTATTTCAGGCAAAGGACTGGGTGCATTACATTTTGTTTAGGGAGCAAAACATGCAAATGCATACATATTGTTTGTAAGAAAAAGTTAAATGCCAACAATTATAAAGTAGTTTGCATCACCAGAAAATTGCACTTTCCAGAATGACTCCGCACCAATCATAGCGCAAGAAATGTAGTACCTTGCTTAAACACTACTAATTTTACCACAAGCTGAACTACTGTTTTGCCAAATTCCTGTCACATCTACATAATTCTACAAAAAACAAACAAGCAAAAAGTCACAATTTTATGCTATAGATTAGAAGTTTTCTTGAAGATCAAGAGATTTCCACCTACATGGCCAGAGAACAGCCCAGATCTCATTGATTTCTGTTGAGAGCTGTTGGAAGATGATTGGCAATGCTGTAGTAAAGAATAAATCAAGAAATAAGAAAGACCAGGTTGAAGCTATCCTAGGGTGTGGTTTGGTGAGATTTCACCTGACCAAGCCAAAATTTTTCTTTCGATGTCCAGAAGATGCGATGCCAGCGGGGACGCAACACAAAGTATTAATTCATCATTTTTTGCACGAGGACTTATTTTATGCATAAGATCCTCTTATTATAATAATTAAACAATAACTTACCAGGTTTATGCAATTTTAATTACAACGTTGTGGCTATTTAGTTAGACATTTTTTTTTTTTTTTACATTTTTTTCAATGTGACTCTTTACATGAATTTTTAAAGATATAAAAATGATTAGCATCCGATTTTCATATTTTTAGACTTAAAATATTTGGGTTATACCCAAAAACTCAATTATAGTAAAATTTCAAAATACTGATATTTCTAGATGAGTAAAAGGAAAACAAAAATATTTTGTAGGTGATGTAATAAATATTTCAAGTACTGTACAGATAAGGCCTGCCCATCCCACTTTGTAAATGAATATTTATCTTTAAAGTTTTTCATACCAAATGTAACACCATATATTGCACTGCTTGTATTTTTTCTTTATTATTTTCCTAAAACTAGAATCATAAATTCTTCCCTCCTTACAAAAAACAGGCACTTGATTTGACACCCAGTCGATCGCAATAGAGACTACCCCACCCCCTGAGCTAATTCCAACATTTCCATAAAACAGTGCAACTTTTCTTCTAAGGCGCCACTTTACTTTCTTTTGTTTTTCCTGGCAGGCTCTGTGACAGCATTCTGTTTTTATGATCTCAGAATGGAAGGATGCACTTTCCCACTGTTTGGAAATACTTCCAAGTAAAACTGCTACGCTGATATATTCTCCATTTTCATTTCAGAAGAATGTGATGTTTACACCGGTTTATCCTCGCAGTGAGATGCCGTCACAATATGTGACATGGTGCGAAGTATTTATTCCTTTACTGAAATGCTGAATTTGTGATAGGTTAAATAGGTCACTGGCTTGTTACCCCTGATTGCTTTGAGTTGGTGTACCGTAACAACAGCCTCAATTATTTTATCTATTAATTTTGTTTTCTAAATTACATTTAATCTTAATATCTACCAGGAACATTACACATTATCCTTCAAATCGAATTCTGCTGACATGTATGTATTTGATCAAAACGATATGTACATTCTTTGTTCAAACAAGGCCGGTTCCAGACGTTGCTTGCTCCAAGACATATTACAAATTCCTGAAAGAAGTTTTCAAAACTTTCAGCAAAAGAAACATTCCGTCAAACGGAAGCTAGACATTTTTTGAAGCAATCCTTTAATAGGAAAAAGGGGATACCGCATTTATGGGAATCTAATGCGCACTTTTTTGTCCAAATGCGGTATTTGAAAATGTGGTGCGCATTAGATTCGAGTGCAAATCCCTTCCGTAGTTCGCCGATAACTTCATTCAACTGTATCGTTTATTACGTTATAACGCACTGCTGCAATTCTCGACTTCCTTACATGTATTGCTGGTCTGTTATTGCATAGCGAGTTTGAATAGTAGGGAGTCACGAAATGGAGGGCAAACAAAGAACATCTTATGATGTCCCTTTCAAGCGTAAAGTAATTCTTTATGTAACAGAAAGGGTAGGAAGAGAGTTCAATGTAGCTGAGAGCAACGTTTGTTTGTGGAGGCAACAGAAACTGGCATTTTTTTTAGAACTAAAGCTAGTATACATTGAAGAAAACGTTTTGGAATTCGTACATGAAAGGTGGAAGAACGGCCAACTTATACTAGAGACACCAAAAGAAGTTACTTTTTCCTTAGGAATTAGGACGACAAATTATGGGAAAAAACAAGAGACACAATAATAGAAGTGCTATAAAAAATAAAATAAAATCACAACTTTAGAGTTTGTACATGTCAACCTAATTAAATATCATTGAAACTAATTAAAAATATCGTCTGGTTATATACATGTCAAAATAATTTAATGTATTTCAATCTAATTTATAATATAAAGTTATAATTCCATAGAACTTAATTATTATTAATCAAGGAGAACCAAAATATACTCCGAAACTGTCTGTCCAGAGTTTGTGATTACTTGACAACTACAAAATTTTAACTTATATTGAATCACAATATATATATATATATATATAATTTTTAAATTCAAACTGTCATATAGATTCAGTACATAAAAGAACAAGCATAAAGCATATAATATTGCTAAATTATAGAGGCTCTTTTTTGTATATGCTATATACAAAAATTATGACAAAATACTGTATTCTTTTTTTTTCGGATAACTGAATAATAACATAAATTATATTTTATACTGCATATCAAATACGAAAAGTTATCGTTATTAGAAACGTTTGAATTCATTAACGACACCTCTTTTCTAATACAGAGAATTAAGACATCTTTCTTCATAACCAACAATAGTAACCAAAATGGACAATATCCCAATAAATTTAAGTTTCCGTTAAAAATTATTAACATTCACTTAATATTAGGGGAATTTTTTAGACTTGAGATGAAACATCAAATTGAATAGGCAAATATGTTTCGAATTTCTTCTTTAAAAAAAATAAAAAGATGGCTCTTTTAGCAACTTTCTGCACTTACAGAGTACGTCGCTTAAATCCGGGTAAATTTAAATGTGAATTTCCTGTATATAATATTTTCGCTGTAGGTTATTGTTGGCGTTTTTGAAAGCCACATGTTTCTAGTAAATAACCATAACCTCCAAATGAGAAGTTGTTGTGAACAGGCACAGAGAACAAACGAAGAGCCGCGATTATCAATAATTCGGTTCTTCGGGTACCCGAGATTACGTGTACGACCTTGTGTCTGGAGAAGGTTCCGCTAACACGTCGAAAAAGAATCATTCCCAGCGTGTGACACGGACTCCGGCAGTAAAGGGCTCACGAGGTGATTTCGGAGAATCTTTAAGGAAATTGCGGTCAGGTGTTAAGAGATAGAATCATGCAGGGGAGAATCCACGTTATTAAGTTGTATACAACGAAGAAAAGTAAGACAGATGCTCTCTGCGGCTGCCAGAACAACCTGCTATTATTTTCGTTGAAAAAGGAAGCAGTGGGACGAATCAGATTTTTTTCTGACGAAAAATGTTTTACTGTTGACGCCAAGATCAACAGGAGGGGCTGCCTCTGGCTTGCTCACTACCTCGGACACGTTCCGATTATTGTTAGAACGAAATTTCCGGCCAGTTTCCATCCGGTTTCACTGCATTCGTCAGAACAACCTCTTTCGCGAATTTCCCCCTTCTGAAAGAAATGCATGACGTCACTCTCACTGGACACGGGAACACTGCAATCTCAGCAAGCTCACGCCACCTTGATTCATCTATCCTTTAACATGGCAATGGACGTTTAAACTCGGCAATTTACCATAGAAAGTGTCTTACAAAGTAGAATAGAGTTCCTTCCCCCTTCTTTTTTATCTCGCTCGAATGGTGTTAAATCTTTTAAAACGAAGTATTTTGTTATTGCATAACATTGGATTTTGTCATGTTGCTGAAAAAGCCTCAACTTGTTTACTGTGCTGGACTATAGCAACCAAACAAATGAAAGCACGTGTATGAAAATGCACGGTGCACCATTTAGAGGATTGTACTTGAAAGTTGCCCTTGCTGTTTGGAACTACTGGTACCATCTCTGGGTCAGGCCGAGAATTTCTTGAAAACCCCTTGTAGTTTTGCTTAACTGAATGAACAAAATAAAATTATTTTTATTTTCTCTTTATAATAGTCTTTCACTCTTTTTATCACGAGATAGCATGTGAATGCACACTTCGGTAAAGCGTACCATGGCGCTGTTTGTCTTAGGGCCTTGTTTATAATTTGGAAATGAAAAATATATCTCACCCAGAGATCAAATCATAAATAATACTATATTGCACTCAATTCAGTAATTAATCAAGAAAGTTAAATTTATTCAAAAATATTATATTTATAATTGAATAGAACGAACCGAGCAAAAGTTCTACTTTTTAGATTAATAACAGAAAAAAACTATGTCTTCTAGAAAGCGAAACGCCATTCAAAATAAGAATACAATGACACACTCTGTAAATAGAACTATATTGCTAATGGATATGTAAAGCACGAGCTCACCCAATTATAAAAATGGGAAGGATGAACGTATTAGAGATGGAAACATATAGCAGTACTATGTTGAAAGATGAAGGTATACGGACAATATGTAATGAAATTAATAAAAATATATTAGAAAAACTAATGACAAAATATCTGAGACCGCGCAAGATGTGAATAGATAAAGTTGAAATATGTCAAGGACCTAAGCCCTAAAGGGGGAAGGGGGAGAAGGAAAAAAAAATAAAAATAAAAACTGCAAGCGCATGTAAAATACAAACTATGTAGAAATATAAACTATTAGGGAAGGTGGAAAAGGAGCAGGTTGTCAATGCGAAAATTGCATTGGGAAGTCTGTCTCCCAGAGCATGTGTCCCACAAGTAAAGCTCGCATTTCAGTATTTATTCTCATAAGTACGTTTATTATTTACATAAAATTGTGAAATAATAATAATAATAAGGACTATTGGGAAAGATGGAAAAGAAAAACTGTCAATGGGGAAATTGAATTGGGAAAACTGTCCCCCAATGCAGGTATCCAGCTAGTAAACACAAATTTCATTGTTTGTTTGTCATAACTACATGTATTATTCTGAACCACAAAATCTATCTCAAATTGCAATGCGCAAAACAGGAAAGAATGCTTAAAAAAACAATGACGATACCTTAGTATAGGACTGCAAGGAAGTTCTCTGATATGTCATAATATTTATTTGGTGAACAATTCTTACCATGAAGGAAGTTCTTCAGCCTTTGGAATAAAAACCTTGCAAAACTGTGTGACACTTAAGGTATAGGGTTATTAAAAATGAATGAAGTGTTCGGATTTCTGCCGCAAGAGCGCAGCAGTTAGTGTTTAGTAGAGATAGTGACAGGTCTGAGAAAGCACATGCTCTACTTGAATTTTATTCACATTAGTCTGTCATTACAGTGCAACGACACTTCAGAATTTGGAAAGATAAACTGATGCGTGTGAATGACAATTGTGTATAAAGAGGCCAAAATGTGTCAATATAGCAGGACAACATCTCCTCTCATAAGGTGCATGTTTATTTTCATTGTAATTGCGAAAAGTTGAACCAGTAGCACGTATATTACATTAGCTTCGCCGGCAGCTAGCATTCGGTCGACCTGCCATGAAACGAGAGACAAAACCATACAAAACCCGGTATTCAGAACTGCAGCGAACAACAGAAGTCATTTGCAAACAGGTGCGTAGTCCGAGAGGGGAAATCAAAGAATTTTGTTTAATTTACTTAGCCCTTTTCCGTGATAACTATCAAGAACATCATGAAACTAATCCTGTATTTAACTTTGGCGCAAATACCAGTGTGTGTGAAAATATAATGTTATTACCTGACAGTGTACATGAGACGACCGACTAAATGCAACAATGCATCTAAATCCATGATCAAGGAAGTGATTTTTTCGCAGAAGCGCTCTGCTCATAACGGCCGGTCAGTCGGCTCAAACTGATACTGCGCTGAATGGGGGGGTCAGTAAGTCTGCAGTTATGATTGAGGTGTAAAGTACTACTAACACAACATTTACTGACCATTATCAAGCAAGAAGGTGCTGGAACTACTTCCCCTATACATTTCTGATATGCCTAAGAACCATTCCATTCTGCAGTTCCCTCTGAGAAATGAAAGAGATTGCTCCACGAATATTATTATCCAGTTCATCAAATCTGTGTGGATTTGTCTTGTACGCTTTTTCCTTTAATGTCATCCAGAGATAAAGATCGCAGGGCTTCAAATCGAGAGACCGAGGGGGTCCTATGCTAGTGATGAGTGATAACTCTTATCATCGAATATTTTATGAATTGTATACAAGGAAACACAGTTAATTCACGGAAAAAGGGTTGCAAAAGATTCTCCCACTTGGTGGAACGTCCGTAAAGAAAATTAAATTAATGTCAATTGCTCCGTCATGCACACTATTCAAAATCCATTCACAAAATATTCTCTTCAATGCAGGGTCACCCGGTTTAAGTTCTAGCACTACTTTATAAGAGTTTAACTTTAGTAGCTTTGTAGCCGTTCAAACAGAAGAACAGGGAAGTTCCGTTTTCTGAGAAAGACTCAAAGGGATTTTTAGGAGAACATTTCAGAGCCTGTCCAATGTTACTTAATATTTCTTCTGTGAATACTGTACCTGGATGTGTGTGCCCCCCCCTTTTTTTTCAAGAATACTTCCCGTTTCACGAAATTTATTTAGCAATCTGTAAATCTAACTTCGATTTGGAAGTTAAATATTAAGGAATCTATCTTGATACAATCTCTGACATCCGAGCCGTACTAATGATACTTAATACACTGTGACACAACACAAGAAAATATCCGTATGCTTCTACAGTTAAAAGCGTACTGACCTCCCCTCCGGCTCTCCTGCTGGCTTTCAAGCGTGGGAACGAGACGAGCTCCGTCTGTTGAGGCCAACTGCGTGCGGAGTGGTCTAGTGAAGGAAAAAACCATTCAGTATTTCCAGTATTTTAAAATTTATGTTAACTAATTTATCACTGTTTCCCTGTTTTATCTTTTATATAAATGCTTCTATACAGTTCAGTTGTTACTGCTACAGTAAACGTGATCACGCATCCTGTTGCCCCACCCCCTCCACCCGAAAAACCCTGCCTTACTGTCTCCAAAAATGTGCATCAAGAAGTTATGCATGTTGTTCCTCAGCAACGTCTTATATTGCGAAAATGATATTTCAACTTCACAGAATGTCAGTCTTGTATGTTAAAGAGAGAAATTTCACTGACACTAAAACAATCAACAATCAGTTTCACTTGCTTGCATATCCTCCAAACCTGAGCAGTTTTCAAACTTTATAGCAATAATTTTTAACATTTATTTTTGACAATTGGTGACCCTGACAGTAATGTTTTGTTAATTTTCAACAACTTGCGTCTCATAATTATTTCATACAACAGATATATGGACGTTTTCCAGTTTGTTTATGGTGTGACAGAAAATGCTTGGATTTGCAGGATTACAAACCATTTTAAACAATCATTCAGTAAATCTTGCTACAGTGCGGTCAGTGATGCTTTCCTCCACGGCGCGGGCTTTTCCTATCAGCGAGTCTTCATTCGTTTGCCACGCCCTGAAGGGGGTAGAAACCCTGCATGCTTACTGTTGACCTTGCTGACTGTAGCTGTCGTAACGCAGCTGTTTCCGGGTGTGTGTTTTGTTGTTCGTTTCTTAATTCGACAGTATACATAAAGTACTTTATGCCCGTGTTTTTACAAAGACATAGCGTATTTTTATGTACCAATCTATGTGGTGAAAGAATCATACAAACAATTTATTTTTAGCATACAGTTGATTATGTTACTTATATGAATATCATACTGACCCCCTTTTCCCGAAAATTGTCCGGCAGGGAGCGTGGTCATGCAATTTTTCAACAGGACTCTGCTACTGCTCACACTGCGAATAATTCCATGAGAGCAATTCATAATATGTTTCCGCAAGACAGTTAATAGTAGGGATTTGCGGCCCGCTCAGTTTCCCGATTTAATGGGCTGTTATTATTATTATCTTTGGGGTAAATTAAAGATGCCATAAGACAAACCCGTACACCATACAAGAACTCAAAGATAATATTCGTCAGGAAATTGTCCGTATTTCTCAAAATGAACCACAGCGATTGATGAATAATTTCCTAAATGGAAGCCAAAAATATATAGAGAATGAAGGAGGGCAGATTCAACACCTCATTTAGTAAGTATTCAGTCTCTTAAATTGATTATGGTTGATTTGACTTTCCCACTAATCAATGAGACACGGCTGGCCGGCTAACCGGTAAACAGTGGCGCGGTTGCCCATAGGCAAAACACTCCGGGGGGAAAACAAAACTGATTGCACGGTAATTCGTCAGAGGATGCATATTTCTTGTACATAACGGCATTCGGGCAGTATCCTAGCGAGTAACTGTAGGTAAAATGAGAGAAAAGAGATTACTTATACAGTAACAGCGTAATGTGTTCTAAAATGTAAATATAGCGAAATATCAGAGTATAAAATAAACTTTATATGTTTTATAGTATTTTTAAAAGATGTATTACTTATCTTTTGACTGATTTTATGTGAAATGATTTTGTATTTACAGTGATGATTCGGAGTTTTAAACTAGGTTACGGGCATTTGCTCCCCTTTCTAGTCAATATTCACTCCTGGTTGTTATGCTCATGTATGACGCACTAGCTTGAGAGCGAGTCTAAATGTATTTTTGCTCGCTTCCAAGTGGGCTGCGCTTCGTCCTAATATCTTTCGCATTAATAGCCCCTTTCACTCTCGGAACTACTGCACTTTAAATCGTTACATTATCTCTGGGCGTGATGTGTTTTCTTATCTTATCTTGAAAGACGGTTACACTACACACAAACATTTAGCTCATTCAATGTTCTTTCTTATTTTCTTAATTGTGTCACTTTTACATGCATCGTGTGCCGCAAAATTTGTGCCAAGTATCCTGACTGCTGATCAGAAGGCGCGGCGTATTAAAAGTTTGCACGAACTTCGTCAGGCCGTATCCGATGGCCCAACCTTCTTGTTCAGGGTCATCACCGGCGACGAGAGCTGGATGTACGCCTGTGACCCTGAGACAAACAACAATCCTCCCAGTGGAAGAGCCGAAACTCACCAAAAAAAAAAAAAAAGACAAGTCAAGAGCAAAGTCAAGAGCATGCTCCTCGTTTTCTTTGATACCAAGGGGATTATGCACAAAGAATTCGTCCCACCAAATCAAACAGAATTCCTCGCACCCCTGTAACGTTGCGACGGCTCCGTGAAAATGTGCGGGGACGACGGCCCGAACTTTGGCGACAAGGGTACTGCCTGTTGCATCACGATAATGCACCCTGTCACAATTCCTTGATTACCAGGAGCTTTTTAACGAAAAACAACATGACGGTTGTCTCCCCACCTACCGTACTCGTCTAATTTGGCCCCCTGCAACTTTGCTCTATTCCCCAAACTGAAAATCAAGTTGAAAAGAACGGCGGTTCGACACAATTGAGAGGATTCAAGAAGAAACGCTGTGTTAATCACCCCTCAAAGAACATGATTTCCACGATGCACTTGGAAAATGGCAGATTCACTGGGACCGGTGCATACATGTGGGTGCATACTTCGAGGGTGACGGCGTTCATTAGTCTCAAAGTAAGCTTTTGACCAGATGGCACCACCAGTCCCAAATATTCTGGATACCAACTTATAAATCACTATATATTTTGTACGAGGTAATAGGCTGAGAATCGTGTATGATATGAGCAGCAATTGGGCCATGCACCTAGGCCTTCAAGAGACCCAATGTGGACAAATATATTAGTCTATTTAAAGCCCGCAGTCCTTTGCATTGGCTGTTCTAATATTCTCTGGGTAGAGGGAACCCAGAGTTAAAAACCTAGCTTGTGCAGAAGTTGCACATCTGCATAACATACCTGAAGAGGCTTCAACATTCTCTTAACACTTTTTGCAACTTCAGTCATTGGAGATTCCCGCGAATTGTAGATGTCTGCGAAAAGTGGTGGCCAGTAAGAAAGCCAAAAACTTTCCGTTTTTTATTGCGTTTGACTTCAAGATAATAGTGCCACGTTGTACCGGGGGATAGGCCTATAATAATCTCATTTTGATAAAACATAGCACAAAGCAAGAATGAAAGGAGCGGAGTTTCTCCGGCTGCATATCAGAATCCCAGTTATACATGTACGAATAATGGTAACGGTCTATAGGGAACTAGTCAGATTTAAGATGGCATATAGGCACTTGTTTAATGATGGGAATAATCGACTAACCTATTCAGTGGGGACATGTTTTTTGAAAGGGACTTTGTTGTTGGAGCAGCACACTGAGTTGCAGTATTAAGAGGGCATTCGGGGCAGCCTACGGTGAAAACACAGAGTGTAAAGTAATAGTGAAGTATTGATTGGTAATTATTCGTGGGAACCAAACTTTAATTAGGACATCGTGTTACCACAAACTTAGATCTAGAAGGAACATGACATAGACATCCAAACTAAGAAAGAGACTGGAAACGATACAACCGGGCGCTCCTTTTGGAAAGCGGGTCACGAAAATTGAAAGAATGCATAGAGGAAGGTTAAGAACCGCTTGAAGGATATGGACAGGTAACAGATAATTGCTGAATGCAGGAAGATTATTTCATGGCTAAAATCTGAACAGTACGTAAAAAATGGGGTCAAACATAATAGCCAGGGATTCGCGTGGCTTAGACCAGCGATTTGGCGGATGATCAAAGTCATTGAATAAGTGGGTTAAGAATATACTCCATCTGTGATAAAGAAATGTAAAATTATGGAAGAACTATGGGAAAACTATCACTTTTCGAACAAAAGGAGCTGGTCATACTTAACTCTATGACAGGCAAAGAAGAGAAAAAAATGAAAGTCAGACAACTCAGATCTGAAAGGGGAGAGGGTAGGAGGAAAGCAATTGAGTGAATCTATCGCGTGCGTATGAGGCATTCCTAACGTTACTCTTTTTTTTTATTTGATTTATTTACTTACATTGTTATTTTATTGTAAATGTATATCTATTTTATTATTTTATACCACACATAATCTAATATCTTGTATTAAATCAGATTATTGCAATAGTACCAATGTAATAAAGCACTACTACTACTGTTACTACTACTAACTACTACTACTACTACTACTACTACTACTACTACTACTACTACTACTACTACTACTACTACTGTTACTACTACTAACTACTACTACTACTACTACTACTACTACTACTACTACTACTACTACTACTACTACTACTACTACTATTACTACTACTACTACTACTACTACCACTACTACTACTACTACTACTACTACTACTACTACTACTACTACTACTACTACTACTACTACTACCTAACATAATATACTTCATTCACCTTCCTTTATTATAAAAGTAATGCCCAAGTATACGAAATTCCTAAAATTAGGCCAATCAAATTAGCGCAAGTGCATAATTGAAACAACAAGCATTGTTAACATCAATATGACAGAATATCCCGATTTATTAAAGAGTATAGGCCTCATGAGATCGTTGACAAGTTCTGGTTTTTTTTAGCAATTTACAGAAAACTAAATAAAGACACACTGAACTGATGCTAAACAGACCAGATAACAGTTTCCAATGGCATCTGCTTGCTTGAAAGAACTGCCACAAAGTGTCACATTGCAGATTGTTTACGTTCTCTTTAGTTACAATTAAATGCAATGGTCTACACAAAGGGATAGCGGAAGTCTCGTCACAAAGTGTCAGTCTGGCGTGTTCGTATTTGATTAAATGCCTTCAGTCGCTTCACTCTCTGTGAAAGTCGGTCACGTTGGCTTGTGCCTGTACAACTTCACTTGGTTTTCTTGCTTGAATGCACTTCTTCCTGGAATGTTTCTATTTGTAGGGAAACTAAAGGGAAAAAGTTGCTGCCAAGTTAAGTGTTAAGTTTATTTTATTGTCTTAATGTTTTTTCAACAAATTTAAAGACTCCATCTTTTTTGCTTAAATATATTATTAGGACCATCTAGGAGAAAAAGGAAATTGTATCTTTTCTGCAATAGACATGAATTTTATTTTCATTATTTCTTTAGAATGTTATAAAATTAAAACGCGAAAGACGAGCAATTTTTTCCAATAAGGTACGAAATTATATACCAGTAACAATGTTTTGATACTTTTTCTTTATTTTCTGAACATTTAAATGTACACATTTTTTAATGTTCGCTTCAGCTATTCATTGCAATTTGAGTTATTTTTCTTAGAGTATAAAAAGCGAAATTTGGTTTGGAAAGCACAGGTTGAGTGGACTTGTGCTACAAACCTGGAGGACATATAGATCTCATAATTAGACAATTTTTGCTAAACAACTTATGTTCTCTGACGGCCATCATTCAAAGTAATACAGGTGTTAAAAATATTTAAAATTTTCACATGACATTATTAATTTATTCTTCAAGTACCCTTGGGACAGATTACAGAAGACCGCCACGGGTGGCCAGGTTCGTTAAGGTAGGGAAAACAGGGACTTGTGAGCGAGAGGTCTGGGATTCGATTCCCATCAGAACTGTCCTCCCTGTTTTCCGTAAGTCCTCATAAATGGTAAATGCCGGGGAGGTACCTTAAACATATGCCTGGAACTTTGCCTTCCTTAAAATATCCTTTCCCAATTTATCATTTCATCTTATGTTCATAAGTGTCCGCTGTGGTGCTTCAGTAGTAAAAACGGGCGTCAAACATAAAAAAGGTTTATTATTTATCTGACATACGAGATAATTATATTATATATGAAAAGATATTTATGCACTAGTTTTATTATACTGGGTGAGCAATGCTTGACGCAACAGCGGGCCCGGCCGGCAGCGCTATGTCTGCGAAGCCAGGGAGTATATTTCCCCTCCGCTGAGAGAGGCTTCAGTGAGTTGAAATCTTGCGCAAGTATCGTGTGTATTTTAGGCAATGCAATACAGTGAAAGAGTTTCAAGTGAAATGGGGCACTACAAGTATTAGATTCTCCAAAGAGTATTCGTGTATGATTCATACGTGCGCACAGAATCAGCGCGTGCTATAAGGAGATTATTTCAAGAGGAATTTCCTGATGTTCAAGTTCCTAATCGGAGTTCTATTCATCGATTAGTATATAAATTTCGGAAACGGGAAGTGTTCTTTATCTCTGGGGGGCTTTAAAAGAGAAAGTATACAAAACAAACCCACACACATTAGATGAACTTAAAGCTAACATTCGTCAAGAAATTGCTACCATTTCTCAGAAGGAACTGCACAGTTTAATTAACAATTGCCTAAGCAGGTGGCAGAAATGCTGTAACAACAAAAGGAAGCAGTTACAGCATCTCTTTGCTTAATATACGTGAGTAATTTACTTTTCTTTTTAATTGTTTATGTTAGAAATAACTTAAGCTGCAAACCGTGCTATATTTACTGCGAACTTCCTGTCACCCGCACCGCCGACACAGCAGCCCAGTGCACCCCGTATTGTAAGTCTTTAAATACCTTTTTCCCAGATTTAATCACGTATGTGCACTACTGTAGGTATAAACGCGCCATTCTTGTTTACCGGTACAGCAACAGGATATGTTGTTATGTACACAAGCAAGTCTAGTTTGTGAAATATGAAACTACTCTTGTCAACCAATTTTTTAATATTTTTTTTTTACCCCATGGGTGGCCGAGGTCGAATGAGCAGCTTAATAAGCGGGAAGTCTGTGGTTCGACTCCCACTAGGATTGTCCTCCCTGGCAGATTTTTCCAGGTTTTCCTCAGTCCTCATATATGGCAAATGCCGGGGAGGTACCCTAAACTTAGGCCTGAAATGTTCCCTCCAAAAAATTCTCTCCCAGTTTATCATTTCATCCCACATATCATCGGCTGTGGTGACTGTGTAGTAAAAACGGATATTCAACCACCTTCAAGATGCTCTTAATTGACATGTTGGTTTACGGGTGTCCATCGCCAGATTGTCGTGCTGACCGTACTTTGTCCACTTGAACAAAACGAAAAATTTTATACAACTGGACGTCATACACGTATTGAATTTGCTAGTGAAAGCGCGATCCGTGTAATTATGGACGATGATGCGATGGGTTGAAGTTATTACAAATCACACTGCGGCAGATAATCTGTGACGCATCAGAGCGTGCCCGCACTGAACGAATAAATCAACAGAACGACAGTTGCAGAAAGGAATTAGCCTCTGGCAGGAACGTCATGCTCGTGCGGAGGTTTTAAAGGGACAGCTCCCCATATGCAGCAGGCTGTCATAAGCCGAACTGGGGAAGGAAAATTCTACCATGTGGAGTTTAAAAGTACACATACTGAGTGTTACTAATTGCAAGCCATGAATAGACCATCAATATAGCAAAGCTCAGGAACGATAAAGTTCGCAGTATTCATTCAGCACTCTTTTTTAGAATTTCATAATTCTGCTGCTATTTTCGTTTATTAATATCTGTAGAGGGAAATATCGGATACTCAAATATTTTGTACAGGAAAGTATAACTCTAGCTGAAATTAAAAATTCCCACGGATTATGTAAACCTAACCCTTCATTTGAATGATAACCAATAGCAGGCAGCTTTATGGGAGTTACAAAGAGAGATTGGAACGCCACAGTACGTAAGCATCAATAGCCACAAATGGAGATATCCATGATAGCGGGGCTACGAGACCTCGTTCAACCAAGATGTAGTCAAAACTTTTATTATAACTAATGTGCAGAACCCGGAAATTCATATATTTATTTTGGTTAAAATAGGTAGCAAAACTGCACTTAAGTACTGAAAATAGGCAGTAGTATAAAACATTTATTAAAAGTAAATACAGAGGGTAATATAACTCATTATTAATGAACATAAGTATTTAAGATACTTAATAATATCTTTATCACATAATTAAAGTACTTAAGTTCACTTATCTTCGTTACAAGCAACAACAAAATGTTTTTAAGGCATCAATTGTCATAGCCGCTTGTCAGAGAGAACCTTTTTCGCCATGGAAAAAGAACGTTCTACTTCCAATGAAGTGATTGGAGCATATTTAAAACAAGCTATTTCGGAACACTCATACCAGTTACAACGGAACATTCACAGGACATCGTGGAAATGTTGATCAAGACAAAGTAAAGTAGTTTTGAATAGTCCTGGCGAATGAGCAGAAGACGCGCAGTGGTTTCTGGTCGAGTTCATTTTCTGTTTATGCATTTATAGGGTAATCAGGTTAATATCTCTCTAACTTCCTTAGTGAACATATTGTAGGGACGATTTATTGCGCAGCTATATTATATTTCTCGCTTGTAATTGTTTGTTACTTTTAGGTAGGTGAGATGTTACCCCATCACAAATTTCCTAGAATTGTCTTGCGCTCAACGATACAAAGCAATTCGCCCGGACTATTCAAAACTATAGTGCTTCCCTCATCCTCTCTATTTTCAGGTATTCTTATAGCCAATGTTACTGTGCGTTCCTTTCATTAATTAAGATTGTGCTATTTAAAGAGCTTGAGTGAATGATTTTGAGGAGAAAGTTTTTAACTACTTGAAAGAAAATACAAATATAACAAGATTCTCAATAGATATTTTTCATGAGGTAAACAAGACATTTAATTTTATATCTTTTTTCAGTTCAATTTATTGAAATTCTTTATGTGGGTTTTAAAATGCCTAAATAATCGCAGAAAAAATCCATAACGTTACAAAACAGGCAGAAAATGGTTTTAAACCTTAAAATGGGCCTAAAAGGCAATATAAAAACTGGCCCTACCGACTCCAAATGTATGGAAATATGTTACTTTCTGTCTGACTCTTAAATATATGCAACCAAATAGAAAAGGCATTTTGCCTAGCTTCCGGGCTCTAGTAATCACAAGGCTACTCAAATTATTATCATCTCCAAACAGTGGTGCCATTTCCAAATCAGATCCCCTGCTGTTCGATTCTGTTATCACCTGCACATTTATCATCACATTGTCACTCAAACCACCCAATTCCCACATCGTTTCCTCTTCCTTTTTTGTTTGCCTAATAACTGCCTGCTACCTTTCAGAAGTCACTGTTGATATGGCGCTCTCAGCTAGCTGCATCAATATTGTTATCTTAAAGTATTATTGTTTCTAGGCACATAACTTATCACATATTTTATTTTCATCCTGATTAGCTACATCCTGAGCTACCTTTAGCAGCTGAAGATGAATTTACAAGAAAATGCAGAGTTTCTTTCAAAGGTAATCGCTTCTAATGAAACTTGAATGCATCTTTTCGATCCTGACAGCATACAGCAAAACTGTGGAAATCTTCATCATTAACACAAAAAAATAGTAAAAGTAGTTGCTTCTGCTGTGAAAGTTATGATCATCTCATTTTTTGATATTCGGTTTACCAGCATGTCGTACCTGCATACACAACAGTGACTGGACAATACTCAGAGATGTTCTGATAACTGCAAGGCCATACCACGCGCAATAGTTCCCACTTCCATGTAACAATCTGGATTATGTACTACACATAGCAAATTTTGTTGCAGAATATTGCACAAAAATCAACGTGAAGTGTATAACTCACCCTTCCATATTTAGTCCCTTGTGACTTCTTGCTTTTCCACACTGAAATAAAACCTTTGTATGAAGCGTTTTCCATCATCAGAAACAGTGGTGAAGGCTGCGAACGCTCTAGTAACTGAGCGTTCTACCACATCTTCCGACTGTCTTTGGCCCTCTTAAAGAAATAATAGGGCGGGAAAAGTTTGCCTTTAACAGAGCCCGGAAGTTACGCAAAATGTCTTTTCTTTCTGGGTGGATATATTTAAGAATCAGATAGACCCCTACATTTGAGGTCGGAAGGGCCAGCTTTTATTTTACCTATTTGGCTTTTGTTTCATATTTTAAGGCTAAAATCGTTTTTTCGCTTGTTTTGAATCGTCATGGATTTATTCTGTGATTATTTACGCATTTTAAAAAGCAAAGAAGTTCAATATATCCAAGTGAAAAAAGTTATAAAAATTAAATGGATGTTTACCTCATAAAATCTCTATTGAGAATGTTGTTATACATTTATTTCTTTCCAAGCAGTCGAAAAGTTCTCCTCATCCCATCCACTTAGGCTCTTTAAGTAACAGAGCCTTCATTAGTGAAAGAAACGCACGGTTATGTAGGACGTAAGATCACTAGGAAATAGAGAGGTTGAGAGGAGTACTGTAGTTTTGAATAGTTCTGGAGAATGATTTTATATCTATGTGAGATAATTCTAGGAAATCTGTGCTGGGGGTAACTTCTTAGCTGCATAAATATGGTAAACAATTGCAAGCGAGAAAAATGAGTGCAGTACAGCGTGCAATAAACCGTCCCTACAATGTGTTCAGTACGGAAGTAAGAGAGATACTAACCTAATTCATCTATAAACCCATAATCAGAAAATGAACTCGACCACTGCGCATCTTTTGCTCATTCGCCAGGACTATTCAAAACTAATTTGCTTTGCCTTGATCAACATTTCCATGATGTGCTCAAAGATGAATGTTCTGTTGTAACTGGTATGGGTCCTTCCGAAATAGTGATTTAAATATGTCCCAATCACTTCAGTGGAAGTAGAACGTTCTTTTTCCACGATGAAAAATGTTCTCTCTGACAAGAGGCTGACTAAGACAGTTGATACCTTGAAAAAGCATGTTGATGTTGCTTCTAACCAAGAAAAGTAAGCTTAAGTACTTTAATTATGTAATAAACAAATTATTAAGTAACTTAAACACCTATTCTCATTAATAGTGCATGATATTACCCTCTGTTTTCACTTTTAATAAATGCCTATTTTAACCAAAACAAATGCCTGAATTTCCTGGCTGTAGTCATTATTGGGAATGTGACTATACCAGCAACAAAGAGTGGCAGGTGTAAACATCGGAGCCGTTAAGGGGCAATGATTAAAAGTGGCATTTTCAGTTTCGGACAATAGTAAATGGTAAATCACATTTGTTTATATCGGATATTAACATTAGATAAAAGGATATCCCAGTAATTCTAAATTCATCAATTTACTTTTTCCTATGGCTTTATAAGTTATTCAAGTTTTTAAAACAATGTAATTTTGTGATGAAAATATGCCTTTAAGTATCTCACAAACCCTGTGTGCTTTTCTGTCCGCCTTCAGTTTTACTAAAAGTGACAATATCAACATTCGTTCAGCAGATATTCAAGATAATGCTTTTAAGTGCCCTGCCGGTTTGTCCTCCTAGTTTAATGTGAGCATACTGCAGTCTCGTTTTAATCACCCCAGGCGATCCCACAACAAGTTGTGCGTTGTATGTGGGTCACATCTGTTCTTAACGCGATCTACCCCTACCTTAATGTTTATTCCGATTTAAGTTAATTTAAACAGCAGCCAGCACCGTAATGAGTTGGAACTTTGTCGTGTGTTACATGAAGAAGACGAAGTTGTTTTATTCTGTTATCCTCACATCCGTTATTCCTCTTTACTGACCTTTATCTCTTTTAATAACCTTTCTCGCAGTCACTGCATTTGGCTTTCCAAGCTTAATGCATTTTTAATTATATACTACTTTAAATTAATATAATAACCGTGTAATTACAGCGGTGGCATTGTAAGTTGGTAGCAAACGACCAGTAGGTGGCGCTATTAAAATATATCATTACTATTTTCTAAACAATTGACATTTGTTACTGTGCAAACACTTGCAGTTTAGAAATTGACCGAATAGTTTGTTTACAGTGAACGTTTAAACAAAACAATTTTGCAAAAAAAAAAAAAAATGGAAATTTTACTGAAAGGTTTTCGTTGGATACACTTTTTAAGATTTTAGTAAAGGCCAAACTCAACAGCAATGCATAGAGTCCCTTCGTTTAACTATTGGTAATGGAGCACCACCAAAAACACTGTTTACCATGGTTTACAATTTCGTCGTGGTCGTGCGTCCTTCAGTGATGAATTTCGTGAAGGTCGACCAGCAACTTTATTGAAGAAGATAGGCATGTGACTTACAGTGAGATAGAGGCGTCTTCAAGCATATCGAAGACTGGAGTACATTCGATTTTGATTTTGCATGAACATTTAGCTGTGAAAAAGATCTGTTCCCGATGAATTCCGTATAATTTGACCGAAGCTAAAAAAAAAAAAAAAAAATCTTATTAATTGGTGTAATGAAACCTCAAAAAAATTGCACCTAGGAACTGCAAATCGTATACAATCGTAACAAGTAAGGAAATTTAGATATTTTCGTATGTACCGGACACTAAGCAACAATCCACTGTTTGAGTGTTCCAAGGTGAAAGTTGTTCGTTCACGAAGCACTTCCAAGAAAATGATAGTTTGTTTCTTCGGTTGTACTGAACACGTCACAGTCATTCATTTACAGGATCGAAGAACAGTTAATGCTGAATAGCATACCACAATTTGTTTGCCAGAAGTCATCGACGAAATCAGGAAAAACAATCGATAACGTCGCATTATTCTTCATATGACAATGCCAGCTCTCACACAGCACGTCAACAATTTATTATTTGAAGGATAAAAACATGAAATTAATGTCTCATTGCCCTATTCACCTGATTTATCGCCTAACACTTCTTTTTGTTCCTGAATGTCCTACAAAAAATGCTTGGACAGCGATTTTCACCTCAAGAACCATGTTTTTGAGATACGAACTTCAGAGTGAAAAAATGTTTCCAGAACTGATTTGAACGCAGCAGAAGTGTATAAAAGTTAAAGACGAATATTTTGCAAAACAATAAAACAGCTTGTTTTTTTTTCCCTAGTTAACTTAAAAGGTAATCCTCGAAGTAAACGATCATAAAATGCTCATGTATGGTCACCTCTGTAAGAGACCCGTTATGGTTGACCGGGGTCGTTAAGACGCGAACTCGTGAGCGGGAAATCTGGGGTTCGATTCTCGCCAGGACTGTCTTCCCTGGCTGAGGTTTTCCAGGTTTTCCAGGTTTTCCTCAGTCCTCATAAATAGCTAACGCCAGGCAGGTACCCTAAACTTAGACTGGAACGCTTCCTTCCTTTAAAAAAAAAATCCTTTCCCAGTTTATCATTTTCATTTCAGGTATCATCAGCGTCTACCGCCTTTAATATCTCAGTAGTTAAAACGGGCGTTTAACACTATGCTGCGGAGATCCCAGCAAAAGTTGTCACTCGTTTCACGTCCTGAATTGAATGGGACGATGATGAATTGAGATGTAAAAGAGCGTTCGTAAATAAACAAAACAAAACAAAAAAAAACAAAAAACAAAAAAAAAAACACCCAGCTTTTGTAAGAACTTTATTTATACCACTTTACTGTATACGAGTGCTGTGCTTTTGGTTGTGGGCAATTTTGCCCGCCCTCTCTGGAAGAAAATTTGTTTCCCCATTTTTAAAATCGTCATAATTTGCAATATATTGAAAATGTCCTGCATTTGTTGTAGATATATTCATAAAATTTTTTTCATCCATTTGCCCTTTCTTTTGGTATTCACTGGAAATAAAAAGCCAAGGGAAAAATTACCATTGAACGTTGATTTAATTCTTGACACAGCCTCGCAATTATACATATTTTGATTAGCTAAACCCCGCAGCCTGTGCCAGTTCTTTTGAAATAAGGTACCCTCGAACATTGAGGTATGAAATTTGCTTCGCTTTAAATCCGCAAGTTATATTCTTTTTAAAGGCAAGAGGAGAAAAATTATTTTTGAAAATAAACAGTGAAGCTCAGTTAAGAGACCTCACTACAAATATTTTAAGTTAATTAAAAAATTCAATTTAATGTTCGTATTACTTTCCCTTTTTTTATAGCTGTTTCCGTTACAAAGTTGATAAGAGCTTTGTTTGAGAACTTCATAGTACGGTTTATTATTATTATTATTATTATTATTATTATTATTATTATTATTATTATTATTATTATTATTTCCATGTGTTCCACCCATCTGCTATACCAAACCACAAAAAGCAGATGGCGGTATATAACCAATGTCCGTGACATCAGAAATTCTGTAAAATCATTGTCCGAAACACGCAACTAAACCTCTGTTACTAAAATCGGAGCCATTGCTTTGTGTCTGGTAGTCTTAAAGCTAGCGCTAACTATACCCTGGCCCAATGTACGAAAGCTTAAACAAATTTCTTGATGTACAGATATTTACTATGACGAGATGTGCAACTTGAGATATAATAGTCGGAGATAATGTTCATTTGGCGCTATATCTGCAGGTGATTAGTAACAAACTTCACCAGCTGGCTCGTATTGGATATAGGTACCTGTATCGGGGTGTTTATGCGTTTCGCTATACTGCATCATTAACCTAGTTCTGTGCAGCGTTGGCATACATCCCATTGGTTCTCATTAGCGTAATTAAGAGGAATGCTGCTCAAAATTGAGAACTGGTGTTAATTATTACCAATTCATTACAAATAAAACTCTGCTATGAATACCAGTGTTTATACAATGGAAAGTCAAAAAATAACCGGACTGATTTTATAATTGACCAAATAATAACTTCACTTCATTAAAAATCATTAAACTTGCTTTCTCTGCCCATATACAACGATTTAAATGATAAAACCACGGATTAAAGCAGTCTATGAATTTTTTGGACAGTTTTTTTCAATACAAAGTGAGTGTAAAGGAATGAAACGCTTTCGCATAGTTATCATGGGATATGTATTTATGACTGAAGATCGAACACAGCGTTAATACATAGCAAAACTCTGGATATTTAACAGATACTGTAATAATTCAATTTGGGAACCGCGTTCACGCGGCATTATCTAAACAATAATCAAGTTCCTTACATACACGAGAGAGCATGTTGCCGTCTATGTTTGGAAAGCAGTAACAATGCGTCTTCGAAACTCCTGCAGATCCTTGGGAAAAGGTGGCTTATGTAACCCCACAGAACCGGCCTATCCAACAATGAGACAGGGTGCTCACCTTATATTTTGTGACGAACTGGGACTTCTTGGTACAGGGGTCTTTTATGTTAGACATCCCACACTACTTCATCAATTGCAGTTTAATGTGTATGGTGGAAGACTTAAGATTTGCATCTGATTCATTTAGTTCCCGACTCAAGATATGCTCTCTCTGGCCAAGTCCTCATATTCTTCTTTGCGTTGTCCTCGTTGAGATATTCACATAGAAAGCAGCTTGTTGAGGTGACAACCCTATACCTTTGAAGTCACCACAGATTAATTATCTTCAAACTGAATACTTGTTAACTCTACCTTTATGTTCCCATAGATTTATTGCAGAAAAACTGTGTGGGCTAAAAGAATAAAGCGATACATGTTCACCTGCAACAAGCTACTCTTGGACAAGTTAATAAAAGGTCCCTATTGTGTAGAATCACAGAAATGTCTTAGCTGTTATTGCAGTGAACCAAAGAATGTTTAACAGTGAAACATACCATAAAAATGTGTTCCTGATACCAGAACAAATTATTAGGACATTCAAAAATAGCGGAGGCTGACCTGATTAAAAACTAAGAATTAATAACACAGATGTGGCAGATGTTCTATGCATTTACATCATTCAATGAGCACAAAAGACTAACGCAGGGACGATTTCTCCATGTAGGAAGTGAAGAAATTTTACACTTGATGTTAGATCATAGAAAAGCGTTAAATAATTCACAATCATTACAGTATGAGAAAATATACACATACCTCTTTATTCAATTTACAATTTGGTTTGCACCCGGTGGTAGTTGAGAAATAGTGAAATTACATAAATTACAATTTGTACTTACAATTTCAACCTGATTAAATACATTTCAAACTAATTAAATACGTGTCAAACTAATTAAATGCCTACCAACCTAATTAAATACATGTTAATATAAGTTAATGTATGTCAACTTAATTACATGCATGTTAGCTAATTAAATACATTTAAACCTAATTAAATATATGCAAACGTAATTTAAATGCATTTCAACTTAATTAAATTTATTTCAATTTATTTAAATACATTTCAATCTAATTAAATAAATTTCAACATAATTAAATGCATGCCAATCTAATAAAGTGGTTGGCAAACTAATTAAAACATATTTAAATGTAATTTAAACACATTTCAACCCAATTAAATACTTTTTAATCAAACTAAATACAAATAGATTTGAACCTAATTTAAAAAATGTCAACTTTACTAAATCCACTTCAGATAATTAAAACATGTTAACCTAAATAAAGTATTTTCTAACAATTAAATACATTTCAACCTAAGTGAATACAAATTAACATAACTTTATATACTTCCGCCTAATTAAAGAGCGTCCATTAATAAATAAATATAAAAAAAAAGTAATCAAATCCACTTCAACACAATTATAACTCTTTAACTTCATGTATTTCAAACAGTTAAATACATGTAAATTTAATTAAATACATTTCAGTCTAATGAATCTAATCAAATATATCTCTTAAATATATTAAATACTATATGTTAAAGTAGTTCAATACATCAAGCTAATTTCAACCTAATTAAATATATGTCAATCTAACTAATATATTTCAATCTAAATACATGTCAGGCGCAAAAAGCCAGTGTAAGAACTATGTATAGTACTTGTATAAATTTCTCTTGCATGTTTTAACAGCCCTCAAAAACTCTTGCTGGTAAAATATTTCCTAAGAATACGAAACTTCTTCCTTGTTTGATCTTCCCTTGAGTAATATGTTAAGTTTAAGTTCTAGATCCTCTCATGCCCTATGCCTTATTTAAACTGCAGATGGCAGTTTTCCTATGAAGGTGAATATACAGCTCTAACAACTTGGTCGAAGAGAGAGGTGCGGGGGCAGGAGAAACCATGCTCACTCATGCTCTTTTCGAAATCTACCGACTAGGCAGAGGAAGGGACGTTGTATTTGCCACCCTAATATCGAACCTCTAACGACTACTAAACAAAAGGAAATTATTTTAGCCAAAGTAACGGAGAAGAGCGCTGTTTTTATGTTTTAGTTTCATAAACGCCTTCAGCGGTCAATGTAACTCAATGTTGAGATTATTAGTTTCTTTTATACACGCAATGGTGAATTGTGTGAATTTCAATTAAAGAGTTTTTCGAAAAACCGTTTTAATAACTTAAGTCACTGTGAGAAAGAGGAAACTGTCTCTAAGCCTCTCCCGCTCAAAAACTGTCAAATTGCATTTTTGTGTGAATAAATATAGAAGTCTATGTCTCTCATGTATACTAGGACTATAAACAGCCTTTATTACTCGCTAAAATCGTTACTAAAATTATAAATTACGGTGCTAGTTGCTTGAAGTAACAATTACGTAATTAAATTTTTATCGTTAAAATGCTATCGTCAACTGTGTATTATGTTAAGATGATATTAAAGAATCAACATAAGATTACTAAGACCAGATTCATCACAGAACAAATGCATTCTCATAAACTTTTTATGAATGTGAACTCAAAACAATTTTTCAGTTTGGGCCAGCATTTCTTATGGTAATTCTATCTCGCTAACAAACCAATTAACAAAATAATCCCGTCCATCCGCCCTGAAGTTCAGGCATTTATTTTGGTTAAAATAGGCAGGCAAAAAGGCACTTGAATATTGAAAATAGGTAGTAGTAGTAATATAATTAAAATAGGCATTTATTAAAAGTGAAACGGAGAGTAGTATCACTCATTATTAATGAAAATAGATATTTAAGTTACTTAATAATTTCTCTATTATACAATTAAAGTACTCAATCTTACTTATCTTGGTTACAAGTAACAACAAGATGTTTTTTCAAGGTACCAACTGTCATAGTCCGCCTCTTGTCAGACAGAACATTTTTCATCATGGAAAAAGAACGTTCTACTTCCAATGAAGTGATTGGAGCATATTTAAAACAAGTTATTTCGGGACGACTCATACCAGTTACAACAGAACATTCACTTTTCTGGACATCATGGAAATGTTGATCAATACAAAGTAAAGTAGTTTTGAATAGTCCTGGTGAATGAGCAAAAGATGTGCAGTGTTTCTGGTTGAGTTCATTTTCTGTTTATAGAGGAATCAAGTTAGTGTCTCTTTTACTTCTGTACTGTAGGGACGGTTTATTGCACAGCTGTACCGCTCTCACCTTTCTCGTTTGCAATTGTTTGTTACATTTATGCAGCTGAGAAGTTACCCCAATGCAAATTTTATAAAATTGTCTCGCATAGATTGATACAAAGTCATTCTCCAGAATTATTCTAAACTACAGTACGTAGCCGTGCGTTCCTTTCACTAATGAAGCTTCTGCTGTTTAAAGAACTAAGTGAAAGGATTGAGGAGAAAGTTTTTGACTGCTTGAAAAGAAATAAATGTATAACAAGTTTCTCAATAGATATTTTTGTGAGTCAAACATGCTATTTAATTGTTGGAACTTTTTCGATATATAGACATTTTATAGGGTTTTTAAAATGCGTAAATAATCGCAAAAAATGCATAACGATCTAAAACAGGCAATTAAACTTTTAAACCTTAAAATAGGCAAAAGGGGGGGGGGGGCAAAATAAAATTACCTTACCGACCTCAATTTACGAAAGTACGTTAATTTCTATCGTACTCTGCAGATATTTTGTCTAACTGCCGGATTCTGCCATAATGGGTGATTTTTTCTCTGCGGAACGGTTACACGCGTAACAGCGTCTGGCGATTCAAACTGGTACCCCGGAGGAAAGTTCGCGTTAAGTTATTATTAACACTTAAACATTTAAAGGCACATTTACTCACTATAATGAAGCAAGGGGTGCTGAAATTGCCTCCCTCCGTTTTCCATATATTTCTGACATCATTATGAGATTAACAATTACCGTCTGCAAGTTCCTTTGGGAAATGGAAGAAATTTCTTCAGGAATGTTATTTTTCAATACATTTAATGTGCGTGGATTTATCTTGTACACTTTAATGCCGCCACCAGAGATAAAAACCGCATAGCATTAAATTGAGGAACCGAGGTGCAAAATTTGTTAGCGATATCATCGTATATTTCACGAACGACGTGCATATGTCGTTGCAGAGTCCTGTTGAAAATTCCGAGTCTGCGTTCCCTCACAGCTAATTAATGGAAAAGTATTGCAATATACTCTGTATATACTTATCACAGTTAATTGTTTCTTAAAACAATGGAAATTATTACTCTCTTGGCGCTAAGAGAATATCTTTTGATCATGCTGGGATTCCCCGTGAATTGGTCAGGTTTTACTGAAGTATCGGCTGTTTGACATATCCACTTAGGTGGAACTAAGATTTGTTCGTAAAGAAAATTAGATTCTGTGCCATACAACACAGTATTCATAATCCATTCACAAAATCTTCTCCTGGATACAGGGACATCCGATTTAAGGTCTTGCTCTATTTCTTCTTTCTCTATCCTTTATGCCCCTAGGCGTCGGGTGTCTTCAGTTACTTTCTAAACTTTCTCCATCTTCTGCCATTTCTCGCAGTTTTCTTATCGACTTCCCATGACTGTGTGCCAATCTCTCAATGTATTGTTTCCACTCCAATCTTGGTCTTCCCCTGTTTCTTACTCCTTCTGGCCTTACTTCGAGTACTCCTCTCGGCAATGTATCCTCTGTCATTCTCACCACATGCCCAAACCATCTCAGTTACTTTATTTCTCTTTTACTTATTATATTTTCCTTATTTAAACCTTCCCTTATTATTCTGTTTTAGACTTGATATCTTCTGGTTTTTTCCAACCACTTTACTTAAATATTTAATCTGAGCTGCTTCCATTCTGCTAGAACGTCTGCTTAGAATGTGCCAGCTTTCACTGCCATACAATAACATTGCTGTATATTGCTTTATATACCTACTCTAAATTTTGTTTTCAAACTAAGTTTCGTGTATTTGACAAAATACCTTTATTGATTTTGAAGCGGTGTTTTACAAAGTGGTGTAAAGTATAGGCAATGATTGATTAAAAGGGACTAATGCTGTACGTGAGAAGGAAGGGGGCATATTGGTCTATGGGTCCAATCTCGGGGAGTACAGGGGATGCATAAGTTTCAGTCGTGCGTTAAGGAACTTTGGATTTTTAAAAACTCCACAGACGGTCCCTGACTTCCTCTACTTCTTTTCCCTTCCCGCTCTTGTAGTTGAAGAGATGTGAATTTCTCCGGTGTTCCGACCTTTTGAGAATAGCTAGTGCTTTTTGGAACCGTCTAGACGTTTCTTGGAAGAAGGAATCGGAAAAGCTGCGTCAATTGTAAGTACAATTCATCGAAAAATCAATTATATGGTTTTTTATTCAATAATGCTCAGGTCTCAGGATCTAAAGATCAAACTTTTGCTTCGCAGGAAGAAACCTTCACTCTACGACAGAGGAGATGACGCTAAGTTGCAGAATTGGATCAATTTTTAACTATTTTCTCTCTCTATTCCACTAAAGTTTAAGAACTCGGAACAAGCGTTTTTTTGGGAGTTTACCTCGTGATTGTGTTCATTTGTATCGAGAAGTTCACTTCACGTTGTAAGATGTTAATATTATCTCTGGTCCGACGCTCTTTCAGTCAAATGACAACACAAATACTACTTCGTAACGGGTATGAAGACAGATAGACGATACTGTTTGAAAATATATCGGCACTATTGTAACACTCATCTCTCCAACTCGTAAAATTAAGGCTCCTTGTAACACCTAAGGCTTCTTTCTCCAACTCGTAAAACCGAAACTTCTCTTGGGGCCCGACCGTCCTGTCAGTTTTTGGGTAAAAGCCAATCAATTGGTCACATGCTCATTAAGCTGTGTTAGAAATCTTGCATTGTAAGAGTTGTAAACATTATAATCACACTTCCTCCCTTCTCATTGGTTTCTTGATATAAAAGCAAGTCACGGGACCTACATTTAATTTCGCGTCTTCAGAATAACAATTACATAAGTTCAAGCTGAGGGCTCTTACCTAAACGTACGCAATAAATTCCCTATGGCCTTTTGCTCAAGAGAAGAAAGACCGAAACTTGTTAACTTTGATTGGAAAAAAGAACATTGCTGTTCCTGTCGAGTCAAATCAAGGTTTCTTAGCCACTTTACAATAGGTAACGATTTCGAAGGAAAGTCTTTTCCAAGCCCCTTCTTTCCTGCGTTACTTTCAGCGAATTTTATGATTTTGGGGTAGTCATAAAACTCCGACAATCCTATACAAGACACCCTCTTTGATATTTCTTTTCCAAACTATTCAAACAAGAAGAATAGCATGAGGCATAAACTTACACCAGAGATTGTTGAACAAAATACGCTGTATTATAATATTAGCTGAATTTATATATGGTTGCCTGGATTTAGGACCCGAGTAAAACTCCGTTCCAATTTCTTTACTCTATTATTAACTCCATGATCTATTTTTCCATCTTTTTCAACATTTTTTTCCAAATATTCAAATCTTTCCACTTTTTCCATCTGTTCTTTCATGTTATTTTAATTCCTTTTTTTTTCTTCCTTTGCTAATTACCGTTACCTTATTATTTTTTACATTCACCTTCATCCCTCCTTCCTCTAACGCTCTTGCCGGTTTAATTACCGATGTTTGTAATTTTTCTTCATTTTCAGCCTGCAGCGTTATATCATCTGCTTATACTAACGTTTGTTTCATTTACTGGTCTTAATCCACAATTTCTTATTATCATTCTGGCTGTTCCCCTTTTACAGTGTACAATAATTCGATTTTAAATCATAAAGGACTGAGACTACATCCCTGTTTCGTAATGTTACATCCCAAACTCTTTGATATTTCACTACTCCCAGCACTTTTTACCAAACTGTTGTTAACCCTAGTTATTTTCCTATTTACTTCTAGTTCCTCTACGCTACACTAAGTTTAAAGGATTTTAACTTATATTCAAATAGGTACTTCCCATTTGCTGAGAAAGCTATCGAAGTGAATGTTTAGGGTGCGTTCAAAGTTATCTAACGTTTCTTTTGTGAGTACTGTACTGGCTGTGTACGCTTTTCAGCAATAATACTTCCCGTGTCACGATATTTATTTACCAATCTGTAAATGGAACTTCGACCTGGACGTAGAAAATCAGGGAGCCTCTCTTAAAAGAACCTCTTTGCATCATCAACCGATTCTGAATGCACACACGAAGTGTAAATAGATATTCTTTAGGTAATAGTATATGGGAATTGAGCCATATTAATGCAATTGATACACTGTATTACCCAGCTTAATGAATATTTATTACACTGTCAAACAACACAAAAAACACGTCCGCACGTTCCTAGAGTTAAACTAGTACTGATCTCCCCTCCGGCTCCCCGGCTGAATTTCAAGGTGAGAACGGGATGATGTGGCCAGCTTGCGTAGCGCGGTCTCGAGAAGGAAAAATCACCCATTATAACAAAGTACTGATTATCATAAAATCTACATTTATATTATTTTTAATTTTATTCATATTCTGCATATGAAGTTCGTTTATTACGTTATACAGTTATTGCATTCTTAAACATTTGCTCGTGCAATTAAGTGCAACGCGGTTATTTAAGTTATGGACGGGCAGAGGAGTGCTTCTATATACTGGTAAAAGCTCTCAGATGATGTTTAACTCACATAATCCCACTAAAATTATACTCTAATATCATAATATGTTGTTGGAGGTTTTTATTGTTGTGTACCCAAAAGTAGTTGGAATTTTTGAAGCGTCATCGGTTTGAATAATTTAGGCAATATCTTAAATTTCGAAATATATCCATTGTGGTGATTCAACCACTTCTATTATATTTATGAGTTATTTATCGGAATAAATGAAATATTTTATATGTTTTTATTTTTTGTTTGTAGTGATGGGTCATACACATAAGTATAAGGGAGTCGCCACTGAACTTATGTAATTTATAGTTCCCAAGTGCCACAGCTCTGCTTAAAACTGCCCATCACGAACTACGTCTACTATACGGAATACGGTCACCAGTAATAAAATTCTTCCCACCACTTTTGAAATTCGCCCATTGTCGCAATAATTTTTAATGGTCTAATACATGTGATGCTTTCCCTGCCGAGGTTTTTCCTATGAGCGAGCCGTTAAGAGGGTAGTGAGCCCACTTGCTTACTTATTGACCTTGCTGACTTTTGTAGGCATAGCACAGCTGTTCCCGAGTGCTTGTTATGTTATTCGTTTCTTAATTCAACAGTATACATAAAACGTATTACGCCTTGTGTGTTTTCAACGACATAACTTGTCTATGTGTACGATTCATATGTGTTAACTCAGTCAGCTAGTGAAGTTCGGAGACTGTTTCAAGGAAGATTCTCAGGTGCAGACGCTCTAGATCGTAAATCAGTCAATATTATGTATAATTAATTTCAATAAACTGGAAGTGGCCAGCCTAAGGGGGGAAAAAAAGTAGCAGCGTTCTCACCAAAGAAAGATTACATGATATTAGTCATCATTTAGATAATTCCACTAGTAAATTTCTTCGCCGTCTTGCACAAGTGGGAATTTCATATGTGTTGTGCAAAAGGTTACTAAATTATTGCACTTCAAGTCGTGCAAAATAACTCTTTCATATGCTGTTCAGTCATGTGATCCCGTACGTATGCGTCTGAATATTGTTCGGATTTCTCAAAATGAACTACAGCCAGTGATTATTATTCCTAAAAATGTGTACAGAATGAAGGTTGGCAGTTTCAACGCCTCATTTGATTATTTAGTAAATAATTAGCCGCTTAAATTGGTTTGTGTATTGTTGTATGGTTGGTTTATGTTATTGATTTATCCTCCGCTAAGCATTACCAGCTGACGAGCGGCGCTCCCATAAGCAAAAACACGCCGGGGGAAAACAAAATTGATTACACGGTATTTTTAAACCGGGTCTCCTATTAACTCAGAGGGAAACATTATGGAGTTCTTTCGTCTTCAGACCTAAAGACCTATGGAAATTCGTTTCCTTGAACGTTATCTTCTTGATATGCTTTCTGACACACCAGGAGGAGGAACGGGCAGTTTTGAGGCATGAGAAACTGGCCTAGTGACTAATTGAATACTCGGATAAATAATTTCTTACTTACTGTTCGTCTTTTACCCCTGAACATTTAACTAAAGCTAACAGATGTCGTGGTGGTTTGCTGGTCTCCTCCACATCATAAGAATTGCTAATGTCATGTGCTTTTTCACCCCTTTCGTCCACAATCTTAACTCTCCAACACAGCAGCGTAAACTTGATGAAGCGACCATTGTTTGTCTGGGTTCCCAAGTTAATATGTACAGTATTCTGTCTTCACAAAGTCCGTTGAGCCTGCACAGTTTCCGCTAATGAAACAAAACACATTAGAGCTGTTCAAACACTTGCATGTGGACTTCAACTAAAACCCCATGACAACAGAAGAGAATTAAAACACAACAGCTCTGGCTAGGCACTAAATCTCTAATCTTACATGGCTTACAACAGCAATGCCAAACTAAAGGCTTATAAAATATCCTCTCATTTATTCGTTGCTGGCATATAACGCATTGGCGTTAATAACATATATAGATTCTCTGATGGTTTTCTTTGAAAAGCACATTAATTTTTTAGCAAATTCCAAAGGAAAGTAACTATTGTGGTTGTACCCAAGAAAAGATTTTTGAAAAAAAAATCTTCATATCTTCATCGATCCTGCTAGACACCGAAAATGACAATGAAAGCATTTAAAAATATACATGCATATAATATATGTGTCTGCTGACGCTCTAGCAGCAGCAATTTTTATTTTTTCCCAACGAAACCTGGCATATAGCCATAAGTTAATAAACTATTCATGGATTTCGTTAACCAGCAAAATTGAACCATTGGGGGTGGGGTTAACCTAAAGGAAAATTTAATTGCATTGGGAGTATTGCAATCGGTATTTTGATCCATACGTGCGTGTAGTAGCCTGGAATAAAGTGCTAACGTGAAATTGTGCGTTAAACTTGGGAAATCGGCGGGAGGGACATACTTACTGCGGCGATTATACAACAATGTTTCGAGTGGCATGGGCGCTTCAAAAGTGGAAGAACGCTCCTGGCATCACCCGCGAAAATGATTAAAAAGTTCGAGAAATTATTCATGAGGATTGTAGAAGAATAGTCAACATCATTGGCATGTCTTTGGGTGAGTGCACACAAAGGTCTTCGTTTCAACACCGTTGTCGAGGTTCTACACTAAAACAATGACTTTGAGTCCGCATTCCAAAAGTGGCAGAAACGCTGGGACTGGTTTATTGCAGCCCAAGGATAGTTTTTCGAAGGAGATGGTGTTCAAAATTAAGTAAATTAAGTATCTTCTTTGTAATAGAGCAAGTCCGGGAACTTTTTGATAGTGCCTCATAACTTACGCCCTCAGACTCCATGCTCTTTTTGGCAACGAAAAATTCAGTAGCTGAAGAAATAACACCTTGTTTATTTTTATTGTGTTCACTTCCTCCAGAATATTTAACTTCGTCCTCCAGCCCAAGAATACTATTTCGAAAGAGACGGTGTTAAAAATTAGGTAAATTAAGTATTGTCTTTGTAATAGAGCTAGTTCGGATACGTTCTGATAGTACTTCGTAACTTACGTCCTCTGACTCCATTTTATTTTTGCAACGAACAATTTAGATGGTGAAATAACAGTTTGTTTATTTTTCTTGTGTTTGCTTCCTTCAGCATGTTTAACTTCGTTCTCCATGAGTAACAGAGAAACAATTTTTGCAATACTTACAAAATGTCTTGTATTGATTTTCGGCATAACTTAATAAGCAATCCTTTAATTCGCTTTCGTTTTGCCAATCCTTACGAATGGCACACAGCCTTTTCTCGTGTTTCTTTAACCTTGTCGTATTTTGCGCTTCTACATATTTCCTTCCAATTTATCTCAATATGCATTATATTTGCTAACCATGTTCACAAATAATGGAAGTAACTCCACAAAATATCAAAAACAACTTCACTGGGCAACAGAAATCATCTGAGTACGGAAACTGTTAGCATGTGTAATTACACTTACATCCGTCAGATTGGGCATTTCACAAATGTAAATAAATTATATCAGGAGCGAATCCTCACACAGAATACAAAAATTAAACATGGAATGTTTCTTTGGAGGTTCGAAACACGTTTCATATAGAAACAGTACAACGCGGGACATTAATGTAAATACCCCACCGTCCAGTAAACTTCGGCATGTCTGACAGCCCTGACACTAGTACTAAATCTTGATATTTAACAGAATGATCTTTTAAACTTGCAACAAACGCTAGGAATTTCGGTGTAAGACAATGTGATGTGGGTTTGTTTCATTCATTTTGTATTCACACAAGTTAAAATCATTGAAGGGTAGTGCATTTATCCAAGAGCAATTTATGGCAAGTGCAAATGTCAATGTCCTCTTCCCCTTTTTCAAAGCGAGAAATCGTCCAAATATTGATTATCTTACGATGCTTAGCTATGTCACATGAGGTAACTTCCCTTTTTGTAAGTTTGTAAGTAAGTTAGGGCGAGGAACCTGAACCTTGCAGCGCAAATATTTTTGCAATGGGAGGTGTTATTGATGTGCTGCTTTCCCAGAATTTAAGTTTAAACAAGGACTCATAATTATATCCCATACACATATGTTAATTATTAGAATATGTATTTCTTGAAAAAAGTTACATTTTACAAACAGAACAACGCCTACTGACATCAGGAAAATAAAACTAGAGGAAATTAGAACGTCAATAGTTTTTTTTTGCACAGTTCTAGTGCAAATAGTTTATGAGCTATCATATATGAAACTTTTAAATATCTACAGTTGTCTGCTGCATTTAACTGCTTAGTTACTTGGCTATGATGTTTGTTTGCTTACTTTTCTTATTTAGTATTTGTGTGTGGTTTTTTCTTCCTCTTTTGTTTCTTTCTGAATTTCCACACATGTTACATTTTGTACTTGTGGGCTTTTATTGTACCATTGCAAAGCTCTATTAAGAAATACGAAAGTGAATAAGCAAATTTTGTGAAAAAGAAGAAAGATAAAACTGGTCTTCACAGATTGTGTTCAAAATGATGATCACCAGCTACAATACAAGCTTCCAGTCTGTCATGTAAAGATTGCTGCACATGTTGTAGCATTTCAGCTGAAGTTTCAGAACAGACAGCTGTAATACGTTATCTCATATCTTCTGATGTAGTGGGTATGTCCTTGTGGACAGTGTCTTTTAGCTTTCCCCATAGAGAAATGTCTAAAGAAGTCAATTGCGGTGAATGGGCAGGCCAACCTTCAGGTTCCGTTCGTCTAATCCAACTATTTTGAGACAATCGGTGAAGACAAACTGTAGTTCGTCTATCCGACATCTTTAAGCGCACGCTTTAAAAGAAAGAGCATCATCATTCTCCATGTCGACTTTTTCAATATTAGTAAATATCAGCACGCCCTACTTCAAGGACTATCATAAAATACTGGCAAGGAAGCCCCAATGGCATTAGTGTAAAGGAAATAAAATGTAAACAGACACATGAATATTTAATGTAGTAACTAAGCAGTTAAATAGAGCAGACAAACTGTAGGTATAAAAGTTTCATATTATGACAGCTCATAAACTACTTGCACTAGAACGGTGCATTGACATTCTAATTTCCTCTAGTTTTATTTTGATGATGTCAATAGGCAGTGTTTCCATTTTAAAAAACATAACTTTTTTCAAGAAATGCACATTTTAATAATTATTAACGTTTTTGTATAAGCTTCGTCTTACTTCGATTATGTGAAAGCAGCACATCAATAGCAGCTCCTATTTCAGAATTTTGCAAATTTTAGGTGATTCACCCGGTGTACTTAAGCAAAGAACAATTTTAAAGTTGGCATAGAATGGGAGCTAATACATCTCGTACCGGTTTCTCAATCATCATCAGTCAAACTATCCACTTTATAAAAGAATTAGTTCGTAATAAAGGGAAGAAATACAAAATAATAATAATAATAATAATAATAATAATAATAATAATAATAATCTGCGTTGAGCCTTAGGATTACACAATGAATATGTTCCAAAATGTTTGCAAACCAGCTTAGCAGAACTTTTGGAAGTTATCGCGTCTGCATGCATTAAGTTAACCCCTTCTGTGCATTTGGATCTAATGACTTGGTTATTGAGAATTACCATATAGGTTCTCACATAAAGTGACAGTGAGGCAGGCAGGCAATTTATTACCCACCTACACATGACCCAGATGAGTATTGGCGTGTGTAACTGCCTGCTGAAATGAAATTGTGTTTCGTTCCAACACAAATTGGAACCACTTCACTGTGTTAATAACCTATTTTTCCCCTTCTATAGGTGACCAAATGAAAATTTCAAAGCGCCCCATAAACTCGCTCCAACACCTCATACAACAATGGAGTATAGAATCGCAGCCATATACTAGCTGAATTAAGAAACTGTTGTACATTAAACATTAAGATTAAAACATTTAATTAAATAAACCGGGTTTGGGGTCTCCAAACTGTAGATAGTCGGTGGATAGTTTAAGGCAAAGCTAGAATATTTTAAGCTCTTTAATTTCTGATGAAAATAATGTGAAATTTTGTGTATATTTAAAGGTAATTTTTTAAAATTATTCATTACTTTTAATTCTTGAAATATTTATTTTTGTTAAACATTTATTGAAAAGTACTTAAGCTGTTTTTAATATTGAAAGTTTAGCAATTTTATTCGAGGGACTTTGGAAATAATTTACAATAGTAGTTTTTTGTACATTACCTAGTATTTATTGTGTAACATGGTTCGATAGAAGTGGGGTTTCTCAATATACTCCCAATCAACGTCAGTGCATAGTTGCCTCTTCCTGTTAACTTCATTAAGACGTCGCGAGACCATTGTTTGGAAATACATTCCTGGAAGCTGCCTGAGTTTCCTCATTGTTGCCGAATTTTTTTACCTCGCAACGAGTCCTTCACGTTGTCTTACAAGGATAACCAGAAGGAGGGAGATGAAACATTTTTGTTTATATAAGGACGCTCTTTACTTCCCTTCCGAACGAAGCCATACTTACGATTTTTAAGACAGATAAAATCGACCCTGACCGAGATTAAACCTGTGATCTTGGGCCTATGAGATAAGCATGATTACCAATAGATCACCAGGACCGACAAGAGAGAGAATATGGTGGTGGCGACGTTAAACCCCAGCCATGGCAACTTTGCGGTCATAGTGTCGCTGGGTGGACAGCGCATTGTCATGTTTGAGGAACATTCTTCTTTTGCCTTGCTGAACCTGTGTCTAAGCTGTGTAAGGGTTCGCTGCTGACAGCCATTCCTCTCAAACTTAAGCCCTTGTGACATGTTCGATATGTAAGACGAAGGAACCACTTCATAGCTTTCGCTTTGGAACCATTGCAGATTTCTTCAGACAAATGACTGTCTTATTGAAGCTACCAACATACAGATTGTTAACAGCACCTATGGCTTCTGTATCACTGAGCAGTATCTGTATCTCCGGTAAGGAGCAGTAGTTGCTATAAATCCCAACCTTTATAAATTATGCACTAACTTGTTTTTCCATATGGTGTGACAAATATTTTAAAATGCGTTACTCTCTACATTATCATAATGTAATATTTTTGTAATATTTTAAGTTCAAGAATATTTAATTTTTAAAACATTATTTGTATAATACGAGGGTCAAGTCATAAGTCATGGCAACTAATCATTTTCTCGCGAACAAGGAAAAACACGGAAAAACTAAGATACACAATTTAAAGTTTATGAAATGTACTTTCGAACGAAGCCACCAGATGGTGTATGTGAGCACTGCATGTCTCAGCACGCACCGAAGTTCAGTTGGTGAGCGACAGTGGTCCAGAAGGAGGTTTCAATGTACATATGTAAAAACAGCATTTTTCCGCGGCAGTAAACAATAACAAACACATTAACACAAATACGTCTGTTTAAACACCTGATATAAGTAAAAATGAGAAATAAAATCTCTCCACAAAAGTAATGCCCGTACTTCAACTACGAGAATGCCACACAGAGTTACGATAAACATTGATTGTGCGTTCCCTGCCTTATTAAACAGGGTGAGGTGAACATAGGCCTTCAAACGGGGAAGAATGTCGACTGCTGATCTGTTGCACAGTGGGCGTCCTATATCTGCGGATAGGGATGTACAGATGACGGTGGTGGAACAATGCTTACCGATGAGAGGAGCTGGATTTGTGAACTTATAAAAGCAAACAGAAATTCCAGTAAAAAACAGTGCATCGCATTTTACGGAAGGAGTTGAACATGCGAAAAAGTGCAAAGTGCAGTTAAGTGAGGCACAGAAGTGAACTCACTAGGAAATATATCGCATTATCCTGACGAGTTTTCAGAAAGAAGGAAATGCCGTGTTGAATCGTATCATTGCAATTTATGAAACGTAGGCAAGGACTTATGAATCAGAACTCAAGATACAGTCCAATGAATGGCGTCACTGTGGATCTCCACGCAAACACAAGTTACGCCAAACTTCACCTACAAATGACAGTCAAGGTGTGTTCTGGTGTCATTCAGTGCATGAGAGGACCACTGCGAATACCAGTTGATTTTGGTGTAACAATTGCGCAGTTCTGTACCACTAAGCAGCCAGAACTTTTGAACAACGCCAAGGGTCTTTTACAGCGGTGGGGATGGGAATACTCCCGAACTCAGTTCCTCATCCCTATAGTGGAGCAGTCATTACTGCGGACATTTTGACATCATTTCTACATATTCAGCGCCTTCTCCATCGCTGGCAACGAACCATTGATGTACTTATAGAGTATTCCAAAGGCTGCTAAACACCGTCGATTACCTGGGAGACATGTCCCATGACGGATTTGCAACCCTGTGTAAGTAGCGGTGTGTAACTTTTGCTGATGTTTGTCCGGTTCCTTGTGTTTTGCTTCTTCCCTACAATGGCGTCTACATCCGCCTTTCGTTGGTGGCACCACTCGGCCATAAATGTCATACACTTTCAATCGTATATCTTAGATTTTACCTGCTGTCCCTTATTCGCGAGGAATAAAATAATTTCCATTACTTATGACTTATCCCTCGCATATGTATGTTCTAATGCCAATTCTCTTGCTGGCCAGATACTGTAGTTTCGCAAACGGGCGGCAGAGGACAGTAGCATAGTCTATTTGAGATGAGGGCACCAATAATCGATGGATTACATTAGGCTGAATGATGAAGGTGAAGATGGAGATGGCATGGTTTGATGTAACGACGGCAGAATGAGTGGCCCGCCCGGTGGGAGACTATCTAACCACTCTGCCACTGCATCACCATATAAGCAATATTTAGAGCGGTTAATATACCTTTCCTAAATATTTAGTGTAATTTTGAGTGATTCTGGTGAAAACTACATCACTTGGGCTTTTTAGAAAAGTTTTCAAAAATATTTTACAAGAATAATAGGATACAAATTTGCACACTACAGGTTAAGAAAGTAATAATTTATATTTTTTACATTGCATACATTAAACTTCATTAAAATTAAAATATATTTAATGTTTTATTTTGCCACATTTTAAATTAACCTTGCCTTAAAGTGTTAAATTTATTAAAAATGTCCATAATTTATGTTAGCTCAAACATGTCTAAAGGTATCTTCGAAAATCTTCTCACTTCTGCTATTTTTTTTTTTTTGCCTTAAAAAAAGAATATTATTCTTGAAACTCTATTACGTATGCAACGCTTTGTTCCTTTAAAGGCAAGGAATTTCATAATGGCAACAAATGGTCACGTTTCTACTTAATTTATAGTTACATTGTTCGTCAGTAGCACCTGTTCTAACAAACGGTTCTCATCATTTACGTCTCTCTGGGCTAGAAACTGTAAGATGTCACTAAATCATGGTTCATTTCCCTTACAAAGCGTATAAAACCTTTAATGTTTCCCATTCATGCTGCATTCTACCGGTGCAAAAGAAATTCTTCCATGATATATTGCGTTTAATTATTAACAGTTATAATTATCTTTAGGGGTGGTTTTGTGCTCTTGGCAAAACAAGAAGTGTGTTATAACATGATAATTAAGTTATAATCATCTTTAGGGGTGCCTTTTAGGCTCTTGGTAAACAAAAAGTGTCCTATGATACGACACTTATATATTAAACTCATAAAGCATTAATTTACCCACTTCCTCCTGTACTGTAGTCCAACTGTGGGAAACACAGAATGCATTGTTTATATTCATTTCAACATCTTGGGGCTTTCTTTCAACCTACAGCTTGCCATGTTTTTATAAGATACTTCAGATATTTCCTATTTTGATTTCTTCCACTTCCGGTGAAATTGTGAGTTTTTTTTTTTCTGCTGGGATATTAATGAAAATACACTATCGCTTATTAATTTCAATACAAATGAAAAAATCACTTAAATAATTTTAGATTCATTATTATGTTAGATGATTGTATTTAACTAATAATCAGATAACATTATTTTAAACTTCTATTCTACACTTGTTTTTATGAGTTATTTTTATGTTGGAGAAACATAAACTATTAAAACCTGTAAGTGTACGAGATATTTCATTGCCTGGGTCAAATGTACACATTAGCCTATTAACTTATACGAAGGGACGATAGGAAATTACTTCCAATAGTACTTTTTGTACCTTGTTTATTATGAACCATGGTATATGTACTCCCCACCAGTACACTATTGCCATCTAGCTGGGAACTTCATTATGGCAGCCCGAAATTATTACACTATCATTCGTGGATAGCTGTCTGAATTTCTTCATGTTGTCAAATAAGGCATGATCGGGCGGAGCGAGATCCGGTGAGTATAGCGGGTGCGGCAGGATGAGCCCGAGGGATGCTAACTTTGCCCTCGTAGGGAAAAAGAAAAACACAGGCAACGGGACAATTGTGCTTCATTAGCAAAAATTATACACAACTATTTACACGGTTTGCAAATCTATTACAGGACAGGTCTCCCAGGCACCTACGGCGTTTAACAGCCTTTGAAGTGTTCTCCATGTACATCGATGTTTCGTTGGGGTAAGTTGCTACCTCGCGTCGAAATGTCAAAATATCCACTTTGTTAGCAAAAGACATCCCACGCAATGACTTGCTTTACTTTCGGAATGAGATCATAATCGAATTAAAGAAGTAATTGCAATAAAGGGCAAGTGTATTGAAAAGTGAAATATAGTTTTTGTCTTTATCATACCTAGAAAATGGTTAGGCCGGAAACTTCTGGACTTAGCCTCGTACACGTATATCAACAGTTTAAGATCGTTTGTTGAAATTTTCTTGCACATTACTTCCATTGTTCAGCCATTAGTGAATGCGGGGCCCATGAACAAATGTATAATGCCAGTGCTGCTAACACTGGAACCAACTTCCTCACTTAATATTTCAGTAGCACTGTTACAATTTCACTGCAAGTTCTTCATTCTTTAAACTATTTTCTCGTTCACAGTTTCTCGAGATTGCCTGGGCGAGGGACAGCCTTCACCCCTCTTCAAGTCTCGTTATCAACATATTTGTGCATCATAAAGTGTGCCCAAGTTATCAGGAGTTATTTCACTTTTTCATCTGCTAATGGAATCTAATATTTTTTTCTAAAAGTTTGTATTTTTCACCAGCTAATTACATAAGAAACTTTCCTGCTAAGAGCATGCAAATTTAACTTGCACTGATGCATATTTTTAAAACATTGAGCCCATTTTGCCACTGTATTTTTTTATCCTCCTTTCATGTAGAAAATTTTGAAGGTATGCATTAATTTACCTCTGGCAGTACCGGCTCAGGGATATAAACGGATTGCATATGCGTATAGCTGTACAGATTAGCATTGCCTTGGGGACATGAACAGAAGAATGCCGCGGGCTGTATCCTCTATCAGAATCAATTGACTATGGCACCGCCTGAGAGCAGCACTGCATAAATCAAGCCTAACAATAAAAGATTTTTCAAACCAATACATGGTAAAACTATGCAAACTAAGCAAAAAAGCAGAAAGTCACGCGCAGTAAGAGTTTATCTACCTATTTATCTACTCACAAAGCTAATAACTGCTCGTTGATCCCCATTTCTTGAAATCTTCTCACAGCTTAAAGGCGATTTTTTCCTATGCGGGACTGCTACACGTTTAACTGCCAATCGGTCGGTTTGAGCTGGTCAAAAAATGTATTAACGCAGTTTGTTAGTAGCAACCAGAGCTAAAAATGAAATATGTTACATTAGCTGATTGTAGCACTAATAGTGATACTTAAACAATCGGATCCATGCACCGCGTAATGATACATTTGTATTTGTTTACGTCGGAATAAAAGCACGGGAAACGCATTATACTAAGACAAAATTTTATTTTTATTGCGATAAAAACAACGATATTATAATATTTATGGCTTTTTTAATACTGTATAACAACCTAGTTTTTTTGTATACTATGAGGGCCATTTTTTTCAACTTCTTTCAACTTCTCCGATCGCTCTGCTACGTGATCAGACAAGTACAAGGAGGCGCATCTGGGCACTGTGTTACTGCGCTGCTACCCCAGCATAACGTCCACCAAGATCAAGTTCAATGCATCAGTTGGAACTGAGCTACAGGCACCTCAACATGGCCGGCATGATTGATCCCCCCCCCCCCCTTGTGCCAGTTGCGAAGCGTCATTTTATTCCACTAACAGAAGGGAATGGTGCAGCAGAAATTGATCGCAGCCGCGTATGGTGCAAACTGAGTGTGGATGTTGTGCGTGAATGGTGTAGGAAATTTAAAGAAGGGCGAAGGTGGACAAGGACTCAAGACCTTGTTCAACGAGTTGATCAAGTGGTTCGAGAGAGACCGAGTTGTCTGTGGAATTTCCGGACATTTCAAGGCCAACTCTGTACACCTTTGTTACAGAACATCTCGGCTATCGAAAACTTTGTGCACGCTGGGTTCCCAAAACAGACCTAACGCTGACGGCAACTTTCTACTGGAAAGCTCGTCTATCGATATGACAAATGTCTTAATCTTACAGTGGCTATGTGGAAAAGTAACTATGACTGTATTTAACTTCTGTAATAAAACCATTTTGTGATTCAAATTTGTCTTTTTGTTATGCCCCAACGGGAGTTGAAAAATATAGCCCTCGTAATACACTTTTTTTTTTGTATTAGGGAGTGATGCCAATAAAAGTGAGGGCACATAAGACCTGGGTCCTATTCCACAAAAGTATGGTCTAATACATTACAGGTGTATTGGTACAAGTCCTTGTAAAGTATGGTCTTGTAACTTTCTGTTCCACGAAAGAAGTGCTACACTTGTAAAGTGTTAGTAAAAAGTTACAAGTGACGTCATATAAGAGTAAGATCTAGCAACAGCTGTTTGCCATATGTCACCATATCTTTAATTAGTTTACGCCCACTCCTTAGTAATAAATCCGTATTTTTTAATGTACAGAGCCGATTATTGTCACTCCTGCTAAATGGGTTTTGTATTTTTTCTCAGTTATAGTAATAATTAAATATTTTATTATGCATTTAACGATACTCAAGCGTAATGATCTACTTTGAGACGACGTACATTTAGGGGTATCAATTACAGCTGTCAGGTGAATTGAGTTTCCCGATTACTGTCCGTCATTTATTTTATTAGTCCATTTGATCATTTATTGTATATATTTATTTATATTGCTTGACACTCACGTTCTCATCATAAGTAAAAAATTGGGGAAATTGTGTCAAAAGGCCTTATTTTAAAACAGAGTATGAATGAAGAATGGATAGAAAATATATGTACTAGAACTTTAATAAACATAAACTAAGAAACTGGTCTGAAATATGCATTTGAAACTGGAAGCCAATATCAAGTCACAAGCCGTACTTTAACTGCACTTACTAACCTTTTTATTTTACCCAAATAATGAAATAATCTTTCTTTATACATATTCCTACTCATCATAATCATCATATTCGTTAATACTTCCCATATTTAGGTTAACTGACTCCTAAAATTAATGGAAAGATGTTATATTTAGCTCTAGTATTTGAAGTTATCAAGGTGCACTTGTAGAGAAAGTTATACAAATTAGTGGTCCTCCACTAATACTAATACTTCTGTGGAACAGAACAACGAAAAATCACTTGTACATTTGTAAGTATGGAGTTGTAAAGTATAAGTGTAGAATAGTCTTTGCGAAACAGAATTTTTACTTATAACTACAAGTTATAAGTCTATACACTTGTAATGTATTAGAACATACTTTTGTGCACCAGTGCCCTGTAGTTTTTTGCTAACCCTGCACTCTCTCTACATTTTCAGCATTAAGTATATAGCATTTAATGTTAAAAATCGTATTTAATTCTAGAAATTTTGCGGCACACTACACCCTCTTGTGGAATTACAAATGGACATGTAGGAGGTAATATACTTAAACAAATGGAAACCAGACAAGATAGAGAGGCAGATGTCTAAACAAACTTAACTCCTGCATGTAGACGCGTAGATTGCCTACACAGCAGGGAACCGCGCTCTAGAAAGGGTTCTCGTGTACATACCAGCAGGAGGCGAAAACCATACTTGGATTACTCACCGCAGAAACTTTGAAGTAAGCAATAGCCTGCGTCATTGAGCACTGTGCTGTTATTATAGTCTGCAGCTTTGGACATTCTCATGTTCCTTGGGAATCTCTTTACTAAAATCCTCTTCTATTCGCGTCTTCAGCTTACAAGACCTCCTATTATTCTCGTAAGAGGTAAATGTATAGTAGGCGTGCACGTATTACTTACGTAAATGTGTACATACATATGAAAATGAGCAGTTTTCGGATATTTAGTTAGAAACAATCCCTGGACACTACACACCTTTAGTTTGGAGCGGTCCTTACGGCTCACCTTCACTAAAATATAAATATAATATGTATGTGACAAACTTAATCATATTTTGTGCATTGTAATTATTAATACAAATATTGTATATATATATATGTATGTATGTCTCATAAGGTTTAACTTCAATATTTGTATTGCATGTTATCAAAAGAGAAAGATCTCTGGTGAAAATGCTTACGGTAGCCCCACACGCCAAAGAGGCAATAAAATCCGCTACACAAAAGGAAGAGTATAACTCAAGGGGACAAGTGTTGCACCCTTTTTAAAGACCTTCCATTAGCGAGGATTAATAGAGTCCAGGATTTTAATTACGTTAAGGAAAATGTACCCGCTAGGTGGTTGCACAGTTAGCTTTAAACCAATCAATGTAAATAAATGTTTTAAGCTTTCAAATAGTAGTGGGTGGCACATGTTGGCGGGTGAATTTAAACCAGCCAATTTTAAAATTTTAAAGCAAGAAGAGAGACTTGCTCTGGCTTGTGTGAGCCCCTTTGACATCGTCAAGCCAACGTGTTAATTTGAATTGAGTATATAAGGAGGCGTTTACTCGGCTGGAGCAGTCGAAGTTAAGCAGTTTTCAGTTTCACACGCCGCGGCATTCATATGTAAGCTTCACATGAGGAGAGAGGCACTTGTTTTTTGATTCCGACCCAGTTCATGGGTTGCCACGTCTACTGATTACGACATTTTGGTGTATTGCAGTGCAGGCAGTCAGATTTGTCAAACACAGAAACTAAACCGTAGGGAGTAGTAATTGAATAATCAGAATAGAACTACACAATGTGTAACCAAATCAAATGTAAGATTAGCGGTCAATAATGTAATACGAAATACACGATTTACGCCTTCCTTCGCCGCTCCAATACAGGTAAGAGAAGCAAACATCGGTGAGTAAGCTTGGGCTCATTTCTGGCCCGTTTGAAATCCCAGTTGTAGAGCATTTGTCGCCTCTTGAGCCATTGTCAATTCATGTGGAACCCTGAAAGCTGATGGCGATGGAGCCGTGAGGTTTCTACGCTGACGTCGAATTACTCTGGCACGTCCTCACAAATCTGGCTGTTGTTCTCCTCAATAGCTTTAGTCCTCGAGGGTTTCGTTACCCACAAGTTCATCTTTGTACCATCACAGCATCAGCATGGAAGACGTGGCATATTTTCTGCGCTGCTGCAGTTGCAATGTTATTTCCCGCGTTATCTTTATTTGTTGCACAATTAATTGCTGCCAGTGCTTGAAATTTAAGCATTGCAAAAAAATCGACAGAATATTTTGGTTAACTGTAAAGTTAACCAACGATTTCTTTAATTAGGCCATAAACACTTCCAACATTCTCCTGAGAGCAAACAGTTTGTACACCTTTTGTTATTCCTGAGAAATATTCTTTATTAGCATGAAGAAGGAGCTTTATCTGCAAGTTTGTTGACTATATTTTTATAAACTAATATAAGTGTTAAACTTTCATATGCAGGTATTAGTTCAGCAGTTGTTTATCTTCATTTCTTGAACTCTTTTTAGAACTTATCATTTTACTTAATATAATTTCTAAGGTACTTTATTATAAATAACATGGGGTGCTAAGGAAACCACATTCCAAGGCCTATATGTAGACAATAAAGAATGTTCAACCCACACATTTTTAGTATTCCCTACAAAGCTTTTAAATTCACAGAAAAATATAATAAAAAGATGGAATTTGGAAAAGGCAGATTGGAATGGCTTCAAAGAAGTACTTGAAACCTATTATGAGAATCCCTCTAACTCTCTAAGTGGAAATGTCGACGTGGCGCTCTTTCTTTCTATCATTTTGATGGCTAAACGCTGGATTCCAAGAGGAAAACAATTTAATTACAGCCTTTTTGAACAGAAATTCCCGCTCCCTTAAAAATATAAGCTTCCCAAGCTCGCATAGGCAGAAGAAGAATAAATAAAGAAAAAAAAAACAGAGGGCTTGCAGAAATGAAGAAAAGTGTAAGCAGTGCTAAAGTTCAACAGCATTTATAACTTGGAAAAAAATTATAATTTGTATACCTTGGCATACCCAGTTGTTTTATATGCATACTTGTTAACATTCTTTTTAAAGTTAGCTCTTTAAACGGCACTTATAAGTGCAATGTATTGTGCTCGTTTTGCTGATGTATTAGTTAATGTATAATGTCCTTCAGATATGGCAGTTCTTAATGTCCACAAATTGGTTATTTAATAAGCGATACGCACACAAGCAGACTTTACTTTCATAGACACATTCTGGACATGACAAGGGACCCTTTTAATAAAAAAAAAATTCTATTTTCTAGCCGAGAGTCAAACCCTGGACCATAGAGGGCATGTGTTCTACCAAATGTTATATGAGGCCAGTCAAAAAAAAACCGCACTTAGTAGGAGCGGAAATTACGATCTTCGATATCACAGTGTGTCGCCTTATTCATTAGGCTACAGGTGATTTAACAAACGTGTCATAAAAACCCATACACATAAAATGACCCATCCTGGAGCAAATGGGGCAGTGTCCACTCTCTTCAAACTTCAGATTCGCCTGCTTAGAAACTGTTAAAACACTACGCATTGCCATTCTGCACATGTGCAAAGTTAATCTTCAACCGTCTCTTGGAATACCAACCGCATATATACTACAATGCACAACTTTATTCCACATTGTCAACCCCCCATATGCCACCATTTACTTCAAATTAAACAATTTTGGAATACAATTCTGTTAATACATATCTAGTACTTATTTTGAGTTTTATATATATACATATATTTAGATTTATATTACATAAAAATTCGTATTATACTTATCATCAACACAGGCGGACAATAGACGAAAACATTTTACGGACTAACAAGTATTATTTTGAGGCAATGTGTGAAAGATGTAAATACCGCAGCTAGTTATTAACATACATCGACTGTAAATCTATTCTGATCTTATATGGAGATTTTAAACCATAAAGTAGCTTGGGGAACTTAAAGTTAAGGATAAAAGGTTGTTATGAATCAAAGATTTGCTATCTCAACGTTTTGGTGCCGTCCATTATGGAAATAAACTAATACGCTCTTGTCTAGGGAACAGTTTTAGCCACAATTTTTAAAAATATATATATTCAACTTTCACATACTCTGTCTCCATTTGCTTACTCAATTTTTTAGAGCTTGCCATATGAAGGAATGCTACAAAGAAAGTTCAAGATGGACTAAACAATAAATAAGACATAAGATAATTGGGTGCTCGGTGCCAGAAAAATCGGAACGATTGTCACTAGCTACGTTTTGGGATACTCAGTGTAGTTTTCTTCGTCATACATTTTCAAAGTACCCTCCTTGGCAATGTATACAGTACCATCCAGAAGCATTCAGCTACTGCTGTTAATTTCTCTTCAGGGCTGAAAAACTCTGATCGCGAAGGTGCACAGTTCTTCACAGTTGACGAGAGGAAGTCACATGGCGGTAGATCGGGTGCGTCAACAGTTTTGTTTCTGTGCTCTTTAAAAATTACAGTGTTGTTTTGATAGTGAGTAGAATATTGTAATTGTGCAATAAACTTATCCATAGTCCGAATCTTGGCAGTCGTTCATGGATTTTGTTGAACACTTTCAGAAGGCAGAATACAATATACCACTTTACAGTAACTGTTTTCTAATTTTCTAGAACAACAGTCCCAGATGAAAGTAGCAACCATTTTCTTTACAGCATTTCAAGATGATGATCATCAAGGAAAACCTAAATAGAAAACTGGCACTTGGTTTTACGATCAAACTGGTTTTATATCTCGTTGTAACATCAGGTACCTCCTCATTGTTGAATCTTTGAAGCATTTCTTGGCATCCTTCAACCCTGACATATTTCTTTATTTCGGTTAAACCGTCTTAAACAAAGCTTGTTATACCTATTAGGTGTTCATGAAAAATTGTTAAAACACTAGTGGAATTGCACCCTAAAGCCAACTGAAAATTTTCACACCTCAACTTTGGTTTTTCTGCGATCAATTCTGTTACAACCGACTACTGCTGTTTGCCTGCTAGTTTTCTTATTGTTTTTAAGAAATTGTCCTCCCCTTCAAAAATCTCCCGCATCGAAGGAATACTTGTACATGAAGGAAGAAGACCGGTATAGTCAATCCAGCGACTATCTCGTTAAAGACACTTTTAGATCATAACAGACTGTAGCACTTCGGGTTCACACCTATGAGAGATGTGCACGTTGATACATGTTCAATTCGCATGCAAAATGGAGGTGACACGCGATGAAGCAATGCGTTAATCTGAAATTCTACCTTTGTTTCAACAAATATTCAGTTGAAGTCTATGAAATGTCGCAGGAGGCCTATGGAGAGTTTGTTCTTCCCTATAACAGAGACAGAAGGTGATTTAAAATGTTTAAAGAGAGGAAGCAATCAATTTCAAAGGAAAGGGGACCCATAGCTCCGGTTTATGCTCTAGCGGAAAAAAGCATTAACGCCGCTGCTGTCATTGTGAGATACGATCATCGAATAACATTAAGAACACTTTCATAAATTCTGAACATTTAACCGAAAAGTTGCATATGGGAAGTGTTTGTGCACGGTGGGTATCAAGATTGTTGATTCCAGGAGGAAAAAAAAAAAACCGTTCGCGTGTAGATGTTATAGGAAGATGTGGAATTTATTTCAAAGATAATCACTGCTGATGAAACTTGGCTACATCATTTCATTTCTGAGTGAAAACAGCAAAATTCTGTGTAGAAATCTCCACCATCACCAAATAAGAAAAAAAAAAAAAAAATGCAAAAGTTGTTGCATGCAAGTTAATGTCATCTCATTTTGGATATTCAAGGAAATTGTTTACAAGCATGTACCTGCACACAGAGCTGCAGTAACACTACAGAGATGTCCTGAAAACTCTACAAGGCAGATCACAACACTTGCGAAAGGCCACGTTTCCATGCAACAAGCTGGATGCTGTATCACTGCCACACATTACAAATGTTTTTGCTGAATATGTTACTCATATCCTCGCTTTAGTCCCGATTTAGCCCCGTGAGACCTTTTACTTTTCTCCAAATTGAAGAAGCTACTTCGTGGAACGCATTTTCCATCATCAGAGGAAGCGTTGAAGGCTGTGGAGGTGATTCAGAAGAACTTGTCAAAAATTGTTTTCAGCAAGTCTTTGAAGACTGGCAGAAACGCTGGGACAGGTGTGTTGCAGCCAATGAGGAGTACTGTGAGAAAAATCATCAACATTATTAGGATGAGTAAAAGGTCAAAAAGTTATAACAGTCTTCGTACAAAAGCATCTCTTTCGATCTCCATACCTTTACTGGGGCATTAGGGCCAAAGAATTTCACAATATAATTGCAGGAACAATAATAATTGTAAAGTTACTAATTATTAAGCAACTCTAAGATGAAGGTGATAAAAATAAGATGCCACCTGGAGATGGTCTTAACCTAAACACGCCTAGCGGATGTACCTAGTCAAAGAGAAATCGTCACTTCAGGATCGGGAATACAATCCGGAAACTAAGGCAGGAACTCTGACCCCTAGATCACAGAATTCCAGCGCTATGCAATTTATTTTCATGTTTATTTTAGAGATCGTAAATGTAACACGTGTTTTCTTGTATTTGGAGTAGTGTATAACAAAAATATAAAAGTATCTATCTTACTTAATCCGAGCTCTCTTTCTCTTCAAAACAGTGCTATAAATCATCACTTTTAGTACGATATATGTCAAAATAAAAATAAAAATATATGTTTTGTCTTGTGTCACTTCCTTTGCCTAGTGTCGTACGATACGTTTTATGCAGCTTACAACATATTCCCTACGATATATGAAATTGCAAGATGAATGCTCTCTTTCATAGTGTCCATCAGCGAGGGAGACATTTCCGGAATAGATTTTGCGAGGGTACAGCGTCCAAGACAGAGACCGAAGATTCCTGAAATAAATGCTCGCCTTTGGACAGAGTGCTTTCTCTCGGAAACAAAAATATGCAACTATTGCCTAAAGCTATTGGCCGAGTCCTCTGTCCGTCGACAAAGGCTTTTAGAAATTCAATCAGGACGCCTACGGCTTCAAGACAAACGCTGTCGATTCCTTTATGTGCTGTAACGTAGATCTGTTTTATTTTTGAATCAGGCAAAGTGCATTCTGTGACCACCCAGTTACTCTGTTTGTACACCACTTTTCATGGCGGGCTTATGATATAAACTCATTCCGAAAATGACAGGAGTATAACATTTATTTTCAAATACTATTGTGTTATGAAAAGTTTTCAGAATAACTTACAGGTGGCAGTGCTAGTTCCAAGTTGTACAATAATATTCTGTTTTGCGCACAGATGTAGTGTTTACAACGGTTACGTGTTGAAAAATGGAAAACTCGGAGCCTTATGCAGTAATTATCTTATGTGTCTACTTGACAAGAACGGAAATCTAGACTCGGTTTGTTTGATGATAAGTTACAGATGAATCCTTAAGAACAACAAATACAAATTTCTACATCTTTCAGAGCCATTAATAATATAGCAGCAGCACTAATAATATTTTAGCTTCAGCCAATAACATTCTCGAATTCAACAAGACAAACCCCACGTGGGATGTTGCAATAGCTTCAACCAATAGCAGTCTAGGATTAACAGCAGACAAATGCTGCCGGAGAGTTTATCACGAGTAATATCACGAGAAGGTTTGAGCTTTCCAAATAAATTCACTCACTGAGGTGTGAGCTCAGACCCTCCAGTAATATTTATTAGGTCTATTTCAGAATAAAGTAAAATTTTAAATATAATTCCTCTAAACTTGGCTTACAAAATTGTAACAATTGTATATTTTTACTTAACGTTTTCAAGCAATCTTGCTACAGAAGAATGCCGATTGTCAGTAACTCCAATAGAGAAGAATAAGAATAAAAGTGATACATTTGAAATTCGCACACAGAATATTGATACTTGTATAAAATGTTATACTTATTAATATCTATTCTATTCAGAAACCGTGAGACTGAAATGGACAAAAGTTGGCTATTACAATCGCTACTGTTACATTTTCTAATACCAACTGAGAAAAACAAAAAGATAATACAGTGTCTCTCTTTTTCTTTGTATTCTGTGGTTTGGAATGCCCAATGGTAATATTGACGCTTCATCAAAACGCTTTAAAGAACCCTCCATTTTGCGTTATGATTGTCGACTGTCTATGCTTTTGTAGCTCACCTCCGTCTTTAGCAAAAGTGGTCAGTTGATTGATTGATTGATTGATTTGTTTTATTTACGAACGCTCTTTAACATCTCAGGTCATCAGCGTCCCATTCAATTCAGGCGGTGAAACGGCCGACAAATTTTTCTCAGAGGCCTCTTCTTTCAGGCTTGAGGTTCTTTATCGTGCCGTAAATGTACGACACGGTACCCACGGATTTACTTCCCTTCCGAAGGAAGCCATACTTAGAATTTTTACGCCCGAAAAAAATCCATCGATCCTGGCCGGGTTTGAACCCGCGATCTTGGGTAAAACTGGTCAGTGATGCGTGTTCAGGAGTTGTAAAGTGGAGGTATAGAGTTGACTACACTGACCACAAGACAAGTGCACGTCGCGTGATAAAACAGATTTGATGCTTTTTTTTTTTTTTCGATAATTTCACTACATAATTCGGCTGAGATTGGTCAAAATTTAAAGTTTTGTTTCGTTTCATTTGCCGATTTTAAGATGATGCCACATGAGTGAAATAGTCGATGTTTTTGTTGGGATATTGAGTAACAGTCAAATCAAGAATTTGCCAGCTTTTTAAAACAGTTGCATCGTTATAAATTATGAGTTAATTTGACCTTTTTTTTAACAATCGAGAGAAAATTAACCTCTGAAACACTTTTTAAAAATTAGTTTTCAAATATACCCTTACTTTGGTCCAATCGCTCAATTTACCTAATTTTCAAAAGCTATTTTGCTTATTTTATATTAAAAGATATATACCGAGTTTTGTTGCGAAAAAACAAATATTGGTGCCGCAAGAGCGAATTTTAAATTTTGGGTTTCATGTAAACCTCCTCTCCTAATAATTTTATTTAATTTATTTTCAGAAAACATTTTTATTTTTTTAATGGTATGCACTGAAATTCGTTGATAAAAAACAAAAAGTGCGGATGCTAGAGTGATTTTTAAATTTTTGGGTTTCAGATAAATCCCTATTCCTAGTTGTCTGATTTCTCTGATTTTCAGAAACTATTTTTCATGTTTTATTTCAATAGCATACACCAAGTATTATTGAGAAATTCAATTGCGGCCACTAGAGCGTAAATTTATGCTTTAGGTTAAACTCCATTCTTTAAATTTCGGTTTTCAGGTATATCCCAACTCATAATAGTCTGATTTCACTGAATTTCAGATACTGTCTTTATTATTGTATTTCAATTGCATATATCGAGTTTCATTGAGGAAAAAGCAGAAAATTGCAGCCGCTAGAGCGATTTTTCAATTTTGATCAACTCCCACCCCCAATAGTCAACTTTTGTTGGTTAACTCGATGAATTATTTTTTAATGGACATGCTGAGTTTCTTTGAGGAAGAAAAGTTATATCCGCTAGAGTTTAACAAACACACACACATACATGATTTCATTGTTATTTCCGGTACTTTGTAAGTAGGATCGATGGAGATTTGAAGACTTTTTTTCAAAAATGTTATTCATCAGTGCAACCTCAATAGCAACATTCTTTCGGAATGAGCTAAAATGCTTTGGGGAAGATCACTTCAAGAGTTGTCTATATTGGTAAGAATTTGCACAGTTGTTTCACAAAAGTTATGGTTTCATAACAGAAATAAATACCAACTTATCAGTCTATATACAGGAGAATGTAGCGCGTAAAAAATGAAAATTTCGATATAGCGTCGGTCCTTACAAACGCAGTTCTTTACTTTAAAGCATTTTAAAAATAAATGATGAGACAATTTTTCTTTTCGCACAAGATAACAGGGATGTTAATATTTTGTTGTAAGGGACAAAAGGCTGTGGCAGAGCATAAACACTCACTTTATGGACGGAACTGTATAGAGTTACAGGAAACTGTTCCGTCAGTTGTATACGGTACATAGGAAGAAACTCTATGGAGGAAACCAAAGCAATTGCTTTAATTTATAGCCCTTTACCTAGGAGAAACTTAAACATACACAGCAGCCTCTTTAACATTGTAAATTAGAAGATAAAGGACTGGAAGCCAATGTTCATTTAAATGCACTTCGAAGAAGCAGCCATTTGGTCTCTCGGGTCTCTATATTTTCCTGATGTGCAGATTAGCGGTTGCAACTGTCTCCTTAACCAGTTCCTTTGACGCAGAATTGAGTTTAACGAGGGACTAAGCGAACACGACTTTGTGTCGCATTGGCAATTTAAAGTAGGGACATTGTTAGCTATAACATTTGATTTACATTCCAAAAGTCTTACCTTCCTAACTTGTCGATAATGCTTGGTTCTCTTCATGGAAGATGACCAAATAATGAGAAACTGCATAAATATTAAGCAGTATTTATAACCTGCGCCCCGATTTTAATATATATATATATATAATTAGATAAGAAGAAAAAGTTAAAAACACTTGGAAAGTCACAGATTAACTAACGCAATATTTCGAACAGCTGTGTCCTTCTAAGGCAAGAAGACAAGTGAATGTAGTAAAAATAAATATTGAAAATCGAAGGTAACGTAATGCATGGAAACAGTTTAAAGAAGCAACAAAAAGGAGAAGGAGAGATAGAGGGAGGGAGAGAGGGAGGGAGGGAGGGAGAGAGAGGAAAAGGGTATGTAAAAATATATTAATTTGTAAGATTTTATCCGGTGGTATACAAAAATATAGCTGCCATTTCTCTATCTTTGAGTAAACTTGCAGAGCTATGAGTCGGTAATGCGTCAATAAGTGTTAAATTAAAAGCATCATCAAAATCCTTACAGTGAGATAAGGCATGTTGTGCAACCGGCAAGGGAGACTTGGTTTTAACAGAACGTCTATGTTTGTTCATACGTAGCGAAACAACAATAGAAGTTAAACCAATATAAAATGCTTTGCAAAGCTTACATTTTTTTTTTTTTTTTTTTAAAGTTTCACGTTTGCGTTATGCTAAGATGACCAATTTGTGGTTCTCCCTGTGCATATACGTTATTAAAATGGTATTTACGTTGCATAGCGGTATGTAACAGCAGGTTATGCTGTTCGATCAAGTGACGTCACATTCGGCCTTAACGTCATGCATGACGGCATGCAGCGCCTTTGTATTGCATTCCTAGTAAACTGTTGTGTGTGCTTCATTTCATATCCCTTATGCTTACCATAATTAATAACATACTCCCGAGAGAAGCACTAAAATGCTGCATGGTTTCAATTCGTCAGTAAGTTTTGCTACTCTGGATGGTATGCGGGCTCCGCTGTATCGTATTTTAGATACCTTTTAATTAATATTGTAACTATGTTAGAACATTCCCTTTTAAAAAGCCAGTGTATAAACTGTTCGTTACTCCGTAAGGGTTGGGTAAAGCACAGCCTGACTGCTACGAATAATTAAGGAAGGGCTCAGAGCACAAGTGGTAGGGCAGTTCATAGGTACGAGGAGCATTCAAAAAGTTTTCCACCAGCCTTGCCAGTTTTGTAAAATAATTTATACAAAACTAACGTAGATAGCAATAATGGTCCTTAAGCTGTCAAAATATGAATTAGTGCAAGTTTAAACTTGCATAGTCACTGTCGTTTAGTCCTGTGACAATAACTGGTGAAAAATTATGAATGTTTCTGAAGAAAACTTTATGTTCTATGTTTTGACTTGCATAGTCACTGTTGTTCAGTCCTGTGACAATAGCTGGTGAAAAATTATGAATGCTTTTGAAGAAAACTTTATGTTCTATATTTTCACACGATATAAGCTAAGAGAAGGAGCGAAAAAATCCATCAGGACTTAGTTAATGGTAATCAAGTGTGCTCATTTGATACCATTGCAAGATGGATTTAATCATTTGAAGAAGGGAGAGAGACTTTGGAAGACAGCCCTCGCTCTGGCCGACCTCGGGAAGCTGTTAACGAGAGAATAATTCAAAGAGTGAGGAACTTGGTGGAGGAAGATCGATATATTACTATTGAAATGCTGAGTATGGAAGTGGGTGTCAGTTTTGGCAGCACTGACAGAATGCTCCATGCGAAAAATCTGTGCAATGGGTTCTACACTCCCTAACAATGATGAGAAGAAGAGGAGAAAGGAATCTGCTGAGCATGTTTCCACCATATGGTTCTAAACTTTTGACAGATATATGTACTGGTGATGAAAGTGGGTTTTATTACAATACCACTCCAAATAAAGCTCAGAACTGCGCGTGGGTAAACGAGAACGATCCAAAATCAGCGGTTCTTCAACAAGATTTTCGTCCTCGGAAGCGAATGTCCACTGTTTTTCTTTCATCTATGAAGGAACCATTAGTGGTTGGTTGTAAGCGAGGAGTGACAATGAATGGAGAATACTATGACACTTACCTTTCGCATCCTTTATTTGAAGAGCTGAGGCGACGACGTCCAAAGACAGAACAACTGCAAAGTTGAGGAATCCAGAAGTCACCAAAGTCCAGTTGCTTGACCATCCACCCTACAGTCTTGATCATACAACTTGCGATTTCTGGTTTTCCTCGAGTGAAATCTTGCATTGCTGGAACACTTTAAACCTTGCAGGACCTTGCTCAAGTCATAAATTCAGATCTGTTGACAATTCCTCAGTCCGAGTAATGTAGTGCTTATGAAAGTGGTTGCACCGTCTACAGCTGTGTGTGGAGAGAGACGAAGAGTACTTTGAAGGACTGCAGGACAAGTTTTCGAATACAGTCCTTAGCTTGGACTTAAAGGTGACAATGAAAGCCGCTCATAATTATTATCCCTGTTGTCATGCGTACAGTGTTGATCTTTTTGACCTTAGGTAAGGAATCGTTGGGTATCACTGTACTAGCTCCAACATGTTGATTTAGTTCTATACTGTCCAAGTGTCCTCCCAACTGTGTCGCGCAATGCATATATGAACTGAAAGCAGCCACTGACGTATACAATGTACAAAAGTTCTGTTTAAAAAATAACCGAAAATTTAAGTTTTAATTTTTTTCATTTACCTGCACCTTACTAAGCCTCCAAGTAATCTCACCCTCTATTGATACACCTCTCCCAAAGACGTTTGGGCTTTTGAAATCTGTCCTAATGTGCATTTTTCGAGACTGCGCGAGGTTCTGTCAGAGAATTTTGTTTTTATCTTATCAACGGGATCTTCGTCATTTCATTGGATTTTAGCTTTGGAAATTAAAAATCATCCGCAAGTACTAAGTCAGGAGAAGGTGGAGGGAGGAGATGAACAATCGCTTTATTTTTGGCGAACAAACAATGATGAATGCGCTGGTGTGTTATGTTGTAGGATCCATGAATTGTCCCTCCACTATGTAGGCCTCTTCCTGCTCACGTTGATACGTCTGAGGACATCTCGGTAATACGATTAAAATTTTGAATGTCATCAATGCTTTGACTGAAGAGCTTTTTTGGATCTTAGTGAACATTTCCCAACTTATTGTGATGAATCGCAACGTCGTAATCATACTCCCACGTTTCCTCACCAGTTGATAAAAGTTGCATCCTCATTAACGCGATCCTGGAGCTCCTAATAGATCTCGACGTGGTTCTTGTATCAATAATCGAGGGACAAACTTTGCTGCAACACTCTCATTATGATCTCATTAATTCTGGCCGCATAAGCGCCGATGGGCGTCCGGAACGGGGTCATCAATACGGACTCCCGACCACTTTCAAACGGAATATATCACTCACAGCGCTGAGTATGGCTTAAACAATTATCTCCGCAAGTTTCCTTCATCATCTCAAAATTATAGCAAAGGATTTGAGAAGTTTCGCGCCAAAGTTATTGCTAATGCGCTATCATTTAAATAATAGCACAATCATCACAACAATGTTACAAGGGAAGTAGCGTGGTACTCGACTGAAATAAGATAGCACTGCCCAGCAAACAGGACATCTCGTCAAGTTCAGAGTTAATCAGTGCTACCAATCGTTTTTCCAACCGCACAGAATTTAGTAAGTTCGGATATTTTTCAACACACCTTATATATGCTGTAAATTCCTAAAGTAAAGAAGGGGAAACTCTAATGTAGGTTCTGTTAATGCTTGGTGTAATATGGAGGAATAAATGATTGAATGATTGCATTTTATTCAAAATAACATATAAACTGATAACTTTGCAATCTTCGCACTCTTTATCTTTATCTTAAATAAATAAATAAGTCATACCTCCATTGCTTAACGCAGTTAAAATATAATAATAATAATAATAATAATAATCAATATTAGTTTCATATGCACATACAGAATATAGAACCCTTTCTCCCTTATGAATGGAATAAGTAAATATTATCTATTCATACATTTTTAATTCAGTTTAGTTCCCCCGTTCTTCACCCCGGTTTTTAGCCTTTCAGACCTGGGCTGTCTCACTTTCGACATGAATTTGCCTACGTGCTCGTCATCCTTGTCTGCCAGCAGAGCTCAGCATGCCCCTTGCTCTCTGTTAGAGTCAGTAAAGAAAGGCTGCAGGTACTTCTTTCTCTACACCTCAGTGCTGCTACAGTTCGCCAGGATGTGCAACCTGATTCTTCCTCTCGACATAAAGAACAAATTCTCAGTTCATTTTCACCTGAGATTCTGATCTGCCACCATGCTCCAAGTCTAAACCACGTAAGTCCCTGTTTAATGAGTCGGGCCCCTGTTTTGATGTACTGCTCCATCCCCCATCCAGATTTTAACCTCCGTTTGTACTTCTAACGAGATCTGCTGCACACACTACGCAATTGTATGCTGCCTGTCTATATCCTTCAGGCGGTTCCTAACCTTCTTCCATACGTTCTCCTGTTACCTTGGCCTGCTATCCAAATATTGTCCAACCCGATGATTTCTAACCCCTTTCTCACTTTGAAGGCCCATGTCTCATCCCTTCCCAATCTAAGCTGCTCCTCGAAGCAGATTTCTCTGATTAAACATTTGGTGCAATATATACTATAGAAGCTTACCGTTTAATTCGTGCGTTAACGTTATTCTCATAGTACTGTAGGTATCTAGAGAGCTTTCCCTTATTTTTGTTTAATACTGTATAAACGGCACATGAGGCGAAGTGAAAGGCCAAATTTCCACGCCAATCCTATTTTATTTTGTTTTTTCTTCATGAACCTCGTCAATTTCCGTTTAATCTCTGGCGTAAAAGTAACGTTCAGCATAGAAATGCGTATCAAGATTGGGTACATTGTCGCCACCCCGATCCATAAACAAAGGCATATCAGGCTGTGTACGCTGTTAAATATACGGCTAAAAAGTACAATAAAGAACAGGGCATTCACCGCCTATGTGTTTCGTTTTTTCGCCCTACGGAAATGTTCTGCACAATGGTTATCAAACTGTGGGTTATGAAATACAGGGTTATTTAAAATAATTTTCCGGTTTTGGAATTTGTTGTGTGCACAACTGTCTTAAGGTTTTGCTCTGTAGCGCCCCTCATTATGCGAATTAGCGAATTCCGAAGGAAAGTATGTATTGCGATCGTATCCATGAAAAGACATAATAAAACTTTTCTTCAAATTTCCATCGATCCTACCTACTAGGCACTGAAAATGACAAAAAAAAAAAAAAAAAAAAAAAAAAAAAAATTATGTGTGTGTCGCGTGTGTGTGTGTTTTAGCGCTCTAGTGGACGTACTTTTTGTTTTATCTCAGCGAAACTCGGCATGTAGCCCATTAATTAACAAATGATTCGTCCAGTTCGTTAACCAGCAAAATTGGACCATTTTTTTAATGGTGTTAATGCCCGTTTTTACTACTGAGGTACCAATGATAATATGATGGTCACTGATAGTAACATGAGATGAAATGATATATTGGTAAAGGATTTTTAAGGAAGGAAACGTTCCAGGCCTAGGTTTAGAGTATCTCCACGGCATTTGTCATTTATGAAAACTATAGAAAACCTGGAAACAAAAAAAAAAAACTCAGTCAGGGAGGTCGATCCTGGCGGAATTCGAACCCCAGATCTCCCGCTCACTAGTCCGCGCCTAACGATCTCGACCACCCGTGGCGATAAAATTTAACCATTGAAGGAGGGAGTTAATCTAAAGCGAACCTTTAAAAAAAAATTGAAAACGGCTGCACCGGCCGCAGTTTTTTTTTTCATAATGAAACTCGGTGTATTTCATTAAAATAAATTAATAAAAATAGTTCCGGAAAATCAGGGCAATCGGGTCATTAGGAGTAGGGGTATACCTTAAAACCGATTGGGGGTTAAAGCGAAATTTAGAAATTCTCTAGCGGCCACAATTAAAAAAAAAAAAAAAAATTATGTGCCATTGAAAAAAAATGAGAAAAATAATATGTGAAAAATCAGTGAAAATTAGGAACGAGGAGTTTGAAAATGACTAAAGTGGGTCCAATAGTTGCTTTTTCCGTAACAAAACTCGGATATAACATTTGAATAAAAAAAATAATAATCAGGGAAATTGGGTTATTAGGAGTGGAGGTTTACCTGTATCCAAAATTTAAAATTCGCTCTAACTGCAATAATATTTTTTTTCACAACAAATGTCGGTATATACCAATTAGATAAAATAAAAGAATATTTTCTGAAAATTATGGAAATCCAACCATTAGGAGTAGGAGTATATCTGAAAACCGAAATTTAAAAAGCGTTCCTGCATTTAATTTTCTCTCTATTGTTTTAAAATAAAATAACAAATTAATTCAGCATATAACCTGCATTTATAACTATGCATATGTTTTATATTTAACAAAATCATAGACGTGAACATAGCAAATTTGAAATATTAATGTAATATGTGTTTGCGAATCATATTTGTATTTAAGAGCGCTCTGTAACATCTTTCATAAAAAGGTAATTCTTAAAACATTATCCACACATATTTTGGCAGAGCGAGAGAGAGAGAGAGGAATCAATCGATTTTATTTATTTTTTAATTATTTACGGTTATACAGTTTATGAAATATGAATTAATTTATGTTCTTGATGAAAATTTATACTTAAATATTGCACATAACATTTATGGAATGTATGCTTTCATCTAATATCAGCTTTTTAGATCTAATATTTTCTGGTTTATTTTAACAAATATATCGTACATTTATTGCATTAAAACAAGGAAGTTAATGAACTTAAAGAAAAATAGTCTTCATATAATTATATATCCCTTAACGCTCATAGTAGGGAATTTTTTCAAGCTGTTCGAATTTGTAATGTTTCTTGGTGACCGACCAATTTCATTTGGAGTGCCTGTACGCATCTCAGAACTCTGGCAATCTCCCATTTTTACAAGAAGCCCATGACAGACTGTAAGACTCTCAGATCTTTGATCATAAAATTTTATTTCCAAGCAAGGCTGTTGGCTTTTGAGATGTTTCTGCTGTCATAAACACAGCAATAGAAGAAAGGACAAGCATTAGGAAGAAGAAGAAATAAAAGCCAATTTCCTAATGGTATTAATTGCGTACCACTTACAGAAAAGGACGTCGTAATACCGACTTGCCAATGTATCATTTATCTCAGCTGTAAAGCACAATCGCAACATTTTATCACTCTGCTTAACAGCCATGCACATCTGACGCCAAACAAGTCTTTTTGCAGCACTTCCATTATCGTTCGTTATTCTCGTCTTCGTTGTATTCTTCCTCTTATATATTTATATCCTACCAGTTCCTTTTTCGTTTGAGCTGTTAGGCTTTTGTCTTCATTATTACCTTGCTCTCTTTCATCGTCATCCACCACGGTGACGAAAGCATTGCATTCTTATCCATTGGGAGGGGGGGCACTCGGCTTGATTCCCGATCAGAGTGAGAATTTTGTCTTAGCTTTCTATTCCTTAAACGCCAACCGTTCTGAAGATTTCACATTTCTCATTTTCCAGCTTTTCTTATGTACGTTCTCTTTCCCTACTTCATACTTTTCTCCTATCTTCTCTTAACTATTTTTTCTTCATAATTTACTTCCCTTAGGGGACTTATAACCGTAAAAGTTGTGCGTTCTAAATCATGAAGCAACTTTTACTTTCGCTAACCAGTATTAAGCCCCCATCTGCCGTGAAGTACAACTTATCGATATTCAACTCTATCCTGCATCATTTATGAGAGCGACTACGTGGAAAGGAAAATTCTTTAGAAGATTGACGTTCCCTTCCTCTGTGTAGAAGTTTACGTTAGATACGTTTGTTACGTCTCCATAATTGGCAAAGTACGAGGTTTTATAAAAGCCAGAGAACTGCGGGTTCATAACTAGCAGCATTCTTTTTGTTGGAAAGTGTTTACAACACCACAAACTTTAATATTCCCGAAGAAATGTTATATATGTATAGTAAGTGCATTTTTTCTTTAAATATTATCGTAAAATGTTTTAAAAAGTTATTTAATGCAAGATGCTGTTAATTAAAACCTCCTAGTATGTCTACTTGGGACGAATAGTTACATTCCAGCATCATATAGGCAAAGAAACCAACAATAGAATTTTCTCAACATGGAGAGCATTCTGGTCATTGTAATTCATACTGATGGACAATATTTGAGCCCAAAACTGGGGTTAGACGTGCTGGACTCATGCGTGTTCCAGTATATACAAACTTGGAGCCTAACAGAATTGGAAAAACATAATTTTAGCATCTGCCAAAGTAAAAAGGAGTGGAAAATACTAGGGATATCGCTCATGGATAAAATATCATCTGTAGAATTAAGAAAGATGTCGTGGCTGAACCTACAAACAGCCTGAAGTGGAAATGGGGCTGACATGTAGTAAGGCTACCAAGCAACAGATGGGGACATATAGCTATCATATGGGATCTATGTATCGGTAGGAGAAGAAGAGGGAGACCGAGAATGAGGTGCAGACTCCTTCAGGAAACGGAGCCACAGTACCTGGAAGAGCCTAGGAACAGCTGCAGAAAGAACAGAACAACCCAAGTGAAAGTGATATTATCAAACTTAATAGACACAGCACTTGAACCTTCTAAAGCTTGTAAAATAAGAAACATTATACAATTAACAAACTCTTAAGGACAATAACTCACATGGACTAGCTCACCATATGCTTGCGGAGGCCCTAGCCCTGGATGGGACATGAGTAGTTCAGTTCATTCATACCATTAAATATAGCGGGGTTTTTAAATTAATGTGCAGTAGATTGACTGGAGTGGATTTTTCTACACCGGTACTATATTTATCATAAAAAGAGCAAATAACAACAAATTGTTGTTTTTAACATTAAAGATCATAGTTTTCGACGACTTCAACCATCTCTTTGCCTGCACAGAAACTTATAGATTATACCAGACCCGTATTTTGGACTGCTGACACGCATGGGCAAAAAACCTTTGCTGCCCCTTCCCCTTGCTCTTTCTCTATGTGAGTGCAAAACACTATAATTCAAATTATGAATTTAAAAACTTAACGCAAATAACTCAATTTAGATTAAAATGCTTTATTCTACGACCAGGAGCAAACTCGTTTATTGTTTAAATAACAAGGGATTTTTCTCGCCCTATCACTGTAAAACAGGTTTATGATTTCTTCATAGTCCAGTTTCTCTATCAAGTCAGATCTAACAGCAAGTACGCTAAGGTGACTATCGCGATATCATCTGTTGCATCATCTTGCCAATCGACATTTGAGTGTTCACCTTTTTAAGTCCTGTCACGAGTCATCACTTTAGAGTTAAATTATATTTGTTAGTATATTTATAGACTTAAACGCATGGGGTTAATATCTCCCAGCAGGAACAGTGCAATGTCTTCTCTTCTGAGCTATTGCAGTGATAGGACGTAGGTAAAAATTTCCCAGGGAAATGGTTTCCGTTTTCTCCTAGGAATTTAAGGGGAGCTTTTTGCGTACTATGATTTGCTATAGGGTTTTAGACTTTTTGTTTATTAAAATGTAAATTATGTATAAGTTTCAATAACATTTTTCTTGAGAGAAATAATAACATGTTGCTTTGGTAGTTACTCGCCTATAATGGGATAAATAATTGGTATCACAGAGCTTTTCAAGTTTTACTGATTTTGCGTGTTATTTGCCTAATTGCCTGCTATTAAGCAAATGTAAAAATTGCATTTACTTTCATTTTGAAGTAATGTCGTAGCATTTGGGACCTTTTAGAAATGTTGAAATACTAAATGGTTTTAAAAGTTAATTATAAACAATTCTGATATCTGGTTTGATCTTTTAATGTATTCTACGTAATATTTTAATTACTTGATGTGCAGTACAACTTAATTTTTCAAACTTATCTCTCACAAGGTTTTATTATTGTTATAATACTTGACAAACAGTAGTTTTCTGACTGCTAAGAAGAAGCGCCGAGCAGAAGTGAAGCTCGAACATTGATATTTCAGTGAGAGTTCCCAAGACTAAATTCTCCAAAAAGGGCTATTTTATGTCCTTAAATACTCAACAAGAATCGCTTAACCACGTGATACAGGTAAGCTCTATTTTCTCACCACTGTGGATTTAGACATCCTTATGGACTATCGGTGACATCGTGCAACTCTCATATTATGGGCTAGTCAGATTATCTGAACGTAACAACTTGGCGATTCGTCCACCGTTAACTTTCAATTTCTACCTTACGCTAGAGTTCAATGTCCTTTAACCGTAGCACGGGTGTTTACATCGTTCGTCTTTGCTAACATACCTACCGGGGGAAAAGCAGCCCCCCTTCCAATGAACAAAAGAAATAATTTTTACTCTATTGTCTGCCAGAACGGTCTCTCTGATGTACGAGCGAGTATTTCTGCTTCTTCGTGACATTTTTACACACTTACAGAACCTTTTACTTACAGCTAGCTGAAGTAAAATGTTCTATATAAATATTCTTATTAATTTCTCACAATGGATGGGGTGCCAAGGACGGTATCAAATGTTGCTAAGCCCTTATTTTCATTTAGCAAACACAGCACGTGTTTCTTTTTCTTCCACGAAAACGTTAATCTTTATCCGATGATATTCAATGATGCTTTGCAGGTTTTAAATTTATAACAGATTTACAATAAAAATTCAAAGGAACCTTTTAAAAATGCTAAGAAACTGACAGCATCACAAACTCTATGTCATGAAAATGTTGATGTAGTTTAACATAAAATGGTGCATGTACCTTAGTTCCGTAATTAAGGGGAAAATAAATAAAAAATAATCTAAAAATTATGACTTTTGTCCTATTAAAAATATTCATTCATATAAGTCTCCTAACACCATTTGTTTTTCCCACAATCTAATTTTTTCATAAATATTTTTACGGTATCTAATGGGTGATTTTTCCTTTGCGTAGCCGCTCCGCGCGTAATGGTGGGTGGGTCAGTTCAAGCTGATAACATGGAGAATGGAGTCAGAAAGTCTGCAGCTATTATTGTCACATAAGTCATTGCTAACATTTAAAAGGTGCATATACTATTATCAAGTAAGATGCTGAAACTGCCTCCCTTCATTTTCCACACATTTCTGACATCGGCTTATGAAATTAACTATGAACCTCTGCAGTTCGCTCTGAGAAATAGAAAAATATTCTTTACGAATGTTAGTTTTCAGTTCATCTAACGTGTTTGGATTTTTCTAGCACACTATTTCCTTTGCCCCCCCCCCCCCCAGAGATCCCAGAGCGTTAAACCGAGGGATCGAGGATCCACATTTTTGTTAGGGATGACACTATCGTCGAATATTTCATGAATTGCATGCAAGAACATGGACCGTATGTACCCGTTGGGGAGTCCTGTTGGAAAATCATGAACCTAGTTCCCTCTCAGTTAATTCTGCACGTACTTATCATAATTAATTGTTTCTTAAAAATAATAGGGTCTATTAATCTCTCGCCGCCAATGGCGCACCATACTCCTACCTTGTGATCATGCAGGAGTTACTCGTGAAGCAGGTTAGGTTTTTCCGAACTCCATTGTCGGTTATTTCGTGAATTAACATACCTACTCAAGTGGGACCAAGATTCGTCCGGAAAGAAAATTAGATTAGGGTCAATTTCTCCGTCGTACACACTATTCAAAATCTATTCACAAAATCTACTCCTGGTTGCAGGGTCACCCGGTTTAAATTCTTACACTACAGTAATTTTATAGGGCTGTAACTTCAGTAACTCTATAGCAGTTCCAAGAAAGGAACAGGCAATACCCGCTTCCTGAAAAAGACGACGCAACATTCCTGGGCGTGTTCAGTGTAATCTAACCTTTCTTCTATGAATACTGTACGTGGTTGTGTACGCCTTTTTTTTTTTTATGAAGAATACTTCCAATTTTACCAAATTTATCTATCAATGCACTTGGAAGTTGAAAATCAGGGAACTCTCTTGAAACAATCTCCGTACATCATGAGCCGATTTTGTACGCACGTAGGAATCATAAATAAATACTCTTTGGGGAATAGAGTACCTCAATTGAACCTTATTAGCATTGTTAATACACTATATTACTTCGCCTAATGAATATTTAATACACTGTAACATAACATGCAAGAACACGTCCGTAAGTTCCTAGAGTTAAGCTCATACTAACCTCCCTCCGGCTCCCCGGCCGGCTTTCAAGCGAGAATTGCGCAGCGGTTTCGCAAAGGAAAAATTATCGAATATTAAACAAATGATCGTTTAATCTTTGCCTTGCAAGCTCTGGTTCAAAGTAATGCAGTGATTTCCAATTACCAGAAATTACGCACACAGAATTATTCTATTTTACGTAGATTTTTACTTTGATTTATGAATTATATAAACAAGTACCAATTTCATGAAGCTGTCGATTTTATAATGTAATTAGAAGGACCGGTACAACATAGCATCTCTGTTAAGCTAACTTACGTGACAGTAATATGGCAAATCTGAATAATTAGATCCAAGGCCCTCTAGAAATACTTGGAGCGTAAAAATTTTGAAAAGAAATGGCTGTCCTTAATTGACTGAACGAAACAACAAAAATAACTCAAGATAGAAATGATCGATCCCATCGGTTTTGTCGGTCCTGGTGGTGTAGTGGTAACCGTACTTGTCTTCTAAACCCAAGATCACGGGTTCAATCCCTGCCAGGATCGATGGATTATGGATTTTTTTCGGGAGTAAAAATTCTAAGCATGGTTTCCTTCGGAAGTAAAGTAAAGCCGTGGGTCCCGTGTCGCACATTTACGGCACAAAAAAGAACTTCAAGCCTGAAAAAGAGGCCTCTGAGCAAAATTTATCCGTCGTTTCACGCCCTGAATAGAATGGGACGCTATTGACCTGAGATGTTAAAGAGCGTCCGTAAATAAACCAAATGAACAACAACAAGCGTCGGTTTTGAACCTGGGACCTCCCAAGTGTGAATTCAAAGCGTTTCCACTTGTCACACCACTCTGTTGCAGTATAGCAAGTACATGTTTATTTATTGATTTTTTTTAATGTCTCTGAAAACGTCACAGTGCATCACTGATCACAGTCTTCCTCCGCGCCGCTAAACAATTCTCTCCCTGAAGAGCAGTAAGCCTAGAAATTAAAACGGTCCGTTCTGCCTCTGATTTGAAAATTAGCTTCGTCGTATTGTCTTTATATTACGACAAGGAAATTCGATTCCCTTTTGTTGTTCCACTTTAATTCCCTTCAGCACACCCTCCTTTCTTTATCTCATACAGCAGTTACATTGGCATTAAAACCCGCGCTCCCTTGCCAAATTAACTTCCACTCGCTCCAGAGTGTGCTCTTTAGCTTTCTAAGGTTGGTACCATCAATCTTGATTAATTCTACATCGTCTTGAAATAACTAGCGCCTTCTCCACGAAGGATCGCATTAATATGTAATCACAGAAAAAAAAGGACTTCGTAGAAACAGCAGACATAATTAAGAAAACAGCGGATGAAAGCTCACATTCAGCTGCAGGCCGTGCCAATCCTTGAACTTTATCGTAATATTCACACATTCCGGTGTGAGCTAAAGTCAGACATACGAGAAGTGTTCTAAAAGTTCTCAGATATATCGTTAAAATGGCCAAATTACTATGTGGTTGTTAATTATCAACCTATAAATGGATCGCTGTAAAGTTTCAGATGCGGAAGTGTAGTCACTTGTTTGTGACGATCGTGTAAACAAACTAGTGTTAACATTTTCTATAAAATGGATAAAACTGAAATACGAATTGTGTTGAAGGGTTTAAATCGCAACAGAAATGCGAAAAGAGTTAGGTTCTTTTCGACGGTTATAAAGTAGGCTATGGAATTTAAGCGTGGTCGTACATCCATTCAAAGTGATGGGTGCTCAGGGCGTCCCAAAACTGCTACGACCGATGAGATTGTGACAAAAATTCAGAATTCCCTATTCAATGATCGCCAATTGAAAATAAGCGAGTTGGCTGATATTGTGAAGATCTCGACAGGCCGTGTGCAGTACATTTTACAAGAAGTTTTGAGTATGAGAAAGTTTTCCACTCGATGGGTACCACGTTTGTACATAATGAACCAAAAGCGCACTCGAATGAACATTTCGCAGGTGTTTAGACTTGTATACATTCCAGTAAGTTTCTCCAATGCTTCATATCAGTAGATGAAACAGTCTCATCACTACACGCCAGAGACGAAGGAGCAGTCCAATCGTGGGTGGCAACAAGTGAAAGTGCACCAAAGAAAGCAAAAACTGTTTCATCTGGAGAAAAAGTCTTGGCTACTGTTTTCTGGAATTCTCATGTTGTGGTGCTCGTAGACTATCTCCAGAAGGACAGAATGACTATTGAACCAACTTAAATATACTATTCAAGCTAAACAATCACACTTTGCGAAAATGAAAGTTCCCTTTCATCACAATAATGCGCTTTCTGGTATTATTACTAGTATATCCTCCTATTTTGTGATTAACTTTTGTTCCCTAACTTGAAGAAATAGCTGGATTGGCGAAGATTCACATCAAATGATGAGGTTGATGCCTACGCTTATTTTTCATAGATCTAAATGTATTAATTTACAAAGTGACTATGTCGAAATAAAAAATAAAACTCTCCCAAATCTTGAATTTTTTTGATCAAGTGGAGGATTTTAGAACGCCTCTAGTGTGCCAGAATATAGCGCAAGTTCTCAGGTTGTTGTGAAAGAATGTTCACTATAATTGTACACATACACCAAACACTGAGCATAACCTCCTTTTGATGGTTTTCGGTTCAGTGACGAGTGTCATAAGCATCCGCTTCTCATCGCTTGTCAGCAGTGTTTGGTATTGACAGTAGCAGGCAACGACGGCGCTCATTTTTTTCTGCATTGGAGGGAACTGGATACAGTAGAAAGCTCCGCTAGACATAGCGCTACGCTGCGGCTTACTATCTCTATAAAACTGTAAATGTTTTTCTCTTTGACCAAGTTAACTAGTCTTCTATAGCTTTTGTTTGCTCCTGAGGCTGGTCATGTTGTCATGGGTGTCACCATTATACCCGTCTTCTATAGAGTGACCCATGACGGTTTCCAGAACCTTCTAGTGGAACACTCGTATAGAATTAAATAAAAATACTTTTTTCAAGGAACAGGTAGCACAATGCAGTTTATTAATCAGAACTTATTTTTTTTAAAATCACATTTTTAAGTAGGCTCCATGACAACGAACACACATGTAATCGGTTCGGGAAGTTTACCATAACTCGCTGCAATAAAACGTGATCATCAATGTTTCTAATTTCACGAGTTATGTTTTCTTTTAACTGCATGATGGTCCGTGGCTTGTCGCAACGGCATTTCAACAGCAGTCAGCTCGGACTGGCCAAGCAACATCAGCAAATCGAGAAATTATGCGTCTCCAGGAAACAGGATCAGCAGAGTGTTCTTTGTTTCACGAGCGGTGTGAGCTGTGGCGTCATCCTGCTGGAACCAAAACTCACTTTCATCATTATCATCCATCTAAAAGTCCAGGCACTTCTGTCACATTAAATTGTATCCTAAATCTTCTCTGAACGTAGAAGATTGACCTAGTTTCAATAAATGTTGTAACAACAACGATAATTGATAATTTGACGTTCAATTATCAATACTGTTGTTTACTAAATGACAGAATAAATTGCATAGTTGTATAGCAACCGATACCATAACTGTAATGTAAAATCGCTAGAAACGGCAGCGTTCTGAGAAACGTCATATTGCATTGGGTCACTTGTGATTTTTAAAAAATAAGTTCTGATTAATAAATTGCATTGTGCGACTTGTTCCTTTTTATTTCATTCTATATGAATGCCCTACAAGAAGGTTCTGAAAACCGTCATATTCAATGGGTCACTTAAATATTGATGAGAACCATATATGATTGGAAACATGCCATAGGCCTCTTCTGTCAACGATGGTTCATATTAAAAAGTACAGAATAGTTCACACACTCTTTAATTGAAAACGCAATGGACATTTAGAAAGAGCAGAAATGGAAAGATAAAAAGGAAAACGAATTTCCGGAGGCAGTGTCAGACAAGAGAAGAGAAATGCTTGTTGTTTTAACAGAGATTTATAATGTTCAAGTCCCACCGGAAGGTCATAGGTGCGTGAACCACACATCAGAGGGCTTGAAGCTCTATACTCGATACACCGCTAGGCCAGGGAGTATCCCTTGCGGATTGTACTTCAAATAAAACAGAACAGAGAGAATGTCAAACACGTGCAGCTCTACCAGCCTCGAGCTGCATCGCACTTTACCCGCATTGCGAAATGTTAGTAAAACCCTTCTGGTGTAGAAAAACCCATTTTTTATGCATTCTCAATAAACTGTATTAGCTTAAGACCATGGCGGTTGGGGGTTAAAGAAAAACTCAACTCAAGTTCGGTCAACTATTGAAGAGCGTCAAGTTTTTGCGCAAGGAACGGTTGTTTGGAAGATCTGCGACAATAACCTTCGAAACCATAAGACAAACGCTCTCTACCTACACCAACATACACAGTGAATCACCTAAAACTTGCATCGCAAATGCTTCTGAAATGCTGCTTTCACATAGTTGAAGTATAGACAAGAAAGTTAATTTTTTTTCAAATGGAATAATGTCCATCTACGTCAAGAAATTAAAACTATAGGAAATTAGAATGTCGGTGTTGTTTTTTTTTTTTTCCAGAACTCTAGCACAAATAAAGGAATGAACTTTACATAATAAACCTTTATTTATACATGAATTGGCAAAGTTGTGAAATATTTTGGAAGAGTAAACACTCCCATTAAATACTGAAAATAATATTCGGCAAACGTACTCCTCACACGATGTTCGTACACTTTTTTGACTAAATTTGCAATCACATTTTCGCAGATTGTGTGTCAATTGTTGCGATAGCACTTCGGATTTTTGCATTTAAGTTCAGGAATGGTTGGCATGGATTTGCTGTAAACCTTGGACTTCATAAATCCCCAAAGATAAAAGTCACGCGGTGTCCTCCACGGATGCTATCCCGTTAATGGCCCAAATAAGTGAAAGTCTGAGGAAGCTAGGCCAGGGCTGTAGGGTGGATACGCCAACATTGTTCAACCCTGTTTCGTGATGTGTTCAGAAGTCCTCAAACTTGTGTGAGGCCGAGCGTTATCGTGCTGAATCAAAACATCTCCTGGGTTGTTACGGCGTCGAAGTCACTGAAAGCGCTTTTTGAGTTTGGTTAATGTGTTGACGTGTTCTTGTTTTTTTTTTTTTTTTTATTGTTTTATTTACAGACGCTCTTTAACAGCTCAGGTCATCTGAGTCCCATTCTATTCAGGGCGTGAAACGGCTGACAAATTTTGCTCAGAGGCCTCTTCTTTCATGTTTGAGATTCTTTTTCGTGCCGTAAATGTACGACACGGGACCCATAGGTCCTAGCCGGGTTCGAACCTGCGATTTTGCGTTTAGGAGGCAAGTATAGTGACCACTACACCACCAGGACCGACGACGTATGCTTGTGATTTGATGGTACTGCCTCATGGCATGGAATCAATGAGAATCATACCCTCACAGTCCCAAAACACAGTGATCATGACCTTACCGGCTGAGCAGTTGCTTTGTGGAGAGCGAGGATGAGGTCGTTCCATCGACTGTCGTTTTGTTTCGGGTTGAAAATGGTGAACCCAGTTTCTTCACCTGTCACAATCCGGAACAAGAAGACCTCCCCGCAGCTTCAAAACGTTGCAACAACTCAAAAGAATTTTTTTTCTGTGAGATTTGTGTTCCAGGGTAAGACAGCGGGAACCATCTTGCACACACTTTTGAGTAATCAAGAGCGCGGATAATCCCCACTTCCTTTGCCGATTGACAGCTTCAGCACCAACTACCGATCCTCGCCAATAAGAACATCCGCACGCTGCAACATGTCAGATGTGACTCCCGCCTGCGGCAAATCTTGGAGCTCGTCCGAACCGACTTCTGATGTCCAGCTACCAACTGTACTTCTGTCGACTGCAGATGCTCCATATACTTCTCACAAACGTTTGTGAATACTCCCCACAGTTTCTTTCTCCGCAGTGAGAAATTCGATGAGACATGCAATGTACATCACTTACAGACGCCATTTTGAAACATTACTGCAGCTACGCTATCTGTCGGAGGAAAAGGAAATTTTGCGCGCGCATTCAGGAAACTTCAAATACTTCATACCTAGCGTTTCTCATTCGCAACTTTGTTGTTGGCTGAGAAATAAACGTGGGGCATTACTTTCTGGGCGAGCCTCGCACATGCGGTTCGCGCACGGTTTCGGCACAGCGCTCTCCGCATTTGTAAAATGTTTTCAGATAGTTATGCGCTTCAGTATCGTGTATTTCTCCCTCTCGACTAGCTCACCGGAATGTGATTACTACAACATGTGCTTCACAGAGCGTTGCCAACTCAAGGGAAAGAAAATTCTACTTTACTTTTCAGACATCCTTTAGTTTAAGAGTTATCGAAATATTAAGGTTTTTAAATATTTGCAGTTTTCTGCTCCATTTAACTGCTTGGCTACTAGGCAACGATGTTCGCGTGTTTGTTTACCTTTGATTGCAATTTTTTTTTTGAAAATATCCTCAATGTTAATGTTCTTAGATCTCATTACTTTCAGCAATGTGGTGATGAGAATATCACGCTTTGAAACTGGAGTGGTTGACCCATGTCCATTGAAAGGCACAAACTAATAGAGATGTGGATTAAACAGAGGCAGTAACATCAGGCGAGATAGACACATTGTCAGATACTTTTATTTATATCCCCTGTCCCCGCCCATACCGTGCCATCTCCTATCGGTTCATTGCCCAAAGTCAATCGATTGTAAACACTAAATCGACCTTTTCACGTTGCCGAACTTTGCAGAGGGAAGTCACTAGTTTACTTCGGCATGTCACAGAGCCTTCATTTGGTTTTGCGCTACATCAGAGAGAGAGAGAGCCGTGTTCGTAGAATGTTTTCTGAAATTTGCTTTTCAACAGTTTTTTGTGTGTGTGCCCTTGCTGTTGGAACGCATGAGATTACCTGTCGCTCACAAGTTCAAAAGTACAAATGAGGGTGGGCTTATATTTGTGGCTGTGGCAGGCCTGTTTTATGTATACTTTTTCTTTTTAGACAACTCATACTAAAAGCAGTTCGTTTAACACAAGGCACTCAAACTATAAACTGCATTTTTAACACCAAGGGCCGCTTGCATAAAAATCGCTAACTGTGAATCAGTTTTAATCCCAGTTCAGAAATGAACTTACTTTAATTCCCTCTTCATGCTTTATAATGCTAGCAATTTGGTTTACTGCTAGCCTAAGATCATCGAAATCCCAACAGCGCGTGGTTTGAGACAATTGCAAGGGAAATGCACAATAATATCGCATCGAATGTAAATTGTTTTTGCTACTAGATTTTCTTTTGTCTCGGTTACTGTTACGTACTATAGAAACAAAATGAACCGTGGAAAAAAGAGAGAGATCTCCAATAACAAATTAAAAAAAGGGGGGAGAGACATCTTAATTGATCTTGTTCTCAAACAGAAATCATTAATTGAGAATTAGAAAACAGACAGCATCACTGCTAAACAGAAAAAAGACACTTGGAAAGAAACTGTCCCCGAATATATCTTCAAAAATGATTGGAAGTGTCTCAGATGGGCAACGAAAATACAAAATGTCCCTCACGCAGGAGCTGCGGAAACTAAGCGAATTCCTCATAGACTTGAACAACTGTTAATAAAAATGAATATAAAATCCAAATTAGGCCTTATTAATTAATGAAAGTAAATAAGTTATGACATTATTGTATAGTATTAGGGGAACAAAATTAGAATTCTTGCAACCTATAAGTATTACAAGTGTGAAACTTTTTAAATGTACTCATGTTTATGAACTGAGCCCTTGATATCATCTTTACATTCACTGAAATAGAGAAAAATAACAGAATGTTTCCAGTTGTATTGTGTATTTAAGAAGAAGATGCTCATATTTTTAATAAAAACGAAAACATGCCACTATTCAGGAAAAATTACAATGTGCAAAGTAAATAAAAACAATTGAAAGTAACATAAATTTTCATCGGCTTTGAAATTTAATTTACATGTTACTGTATGAAAAACATGTAACGCAAACATTTTCTGAAGGTTATTACAGAGCGCTCTTGTATACAAATATAATTTTAAAATACATATTAGATTAATATTTCATATTTCTATTTTCAGGACGATGCTTTTGTTATATATAAAATATATGCAACGTTATAAATACATTTATATGCTGAATTAATTTGTCCTTTTATTTTGAAAAAAATATAAAGAAAATTAAACGCAAGAGCGCTTTATAAATATATAGCATATCCCTACTCCTAATGGTCCAATTACCCCAATTTTCAGAAATTATTTTTCTTATTTTATTTAAAAAGCACAAATCGAACTTTGTTGTGAAGAAACAAATATTGGTGTTTCTAGAGCGATTTTTAAATTTCGGGTTTCAGGTAAACCGCCACTATTAATGGTCCGATTTTCCTGATTTTTAGAGACTATTTTTTTTATTTTGTTTAAATGGTATATACGGAGTTTTGGTGCAATAAAACAAATATTAATTCCGCTAGAGCGATTTTTAAATTTTGGGTAACCCCCCCCCCCCCCCACTCCCTACTATTAGTTTGGTTTAACTGATTTTCAGAGTATATTTTTCGTGTTTTATTTTACAGAAACCGAAATTTCTTTTAAAAAAATTTAAATTGTGATTGCTAGAGTGATTTTAAAATTTTGCTTTAACCCTCACTTGTATTCGCCCGATTGTCATGATTTTCAAATAAATGCTTTTATCTATTTCTTTTATACAAATCTACCGAACTTCGTTGAGAGAAATAAAAATTGCGACCTACAGCGATTTTTAATATTTAGCTTTAGGTTAACCCCCGCCCCCAATGGTCCAATTTTACTGGTTAACGAACTCGACTAATAATTTGTTTGGCTATATGTTGAGTTTCGTTGGGGAAAAAAAAAAAAAAAAAGCGACCATTAGAACAAGAACGGGCTCACACACGCACATATTCACCACATTATATAAATATTTCCAAGGGTTCAACCGCAATAGCTTATATTCCTTCGGAATTCCCTAAAAAAATAAACAAACAAAACAAATAATAATAAATTCGCTAAAAAATAAACAGATTTTTCACGGGGTTGACCGACTTACTCTTCATGGCATTTTTAATGATTTGAATACGTTACAGCTCTTAATTACAACAGTATATTATTACGATTAAGGTGGTCTGATTGCGTTTGACTCATTTAGTACCTGTTTCAAGTGACATTAAACATCATTTTCTTTCCGATAACTAACCCTTCGGAAAGGTAATGTAACAGAAAAGTTCCTAATGGAGCAACTTTCTGATTGGGTCAGAGTTCGGCAACGAGGCAGTTGCATGGAACAGCTGCGTTTTTATCTCGTTTATAAGGCAGCTTGTTAGAAACCAAATAACTTTTTGAAGGGCAAAAAAGGGGAGTTTGTATATATGCCAGCTTCTCGAGTTTTTCTTCTGTAAGAACAAGCGTTTTACTTTCGGTTTCTTATCAAGAACAGACCTCGTTTTCCTAAATTACGAACCCGTTCTCTGTGAAGCGCACAAACAGTAGAGAATAAGTCTATAAATCGCCGTCTCACTTCTCTGCAAGAGTTGCTTTTAGCACAGGAATCATAGCATGAAGATTCTGTGTGCTAAAGTGTACCGACTCTTTGTCATTATAACAGCACTAATACACTGTAATACTGAAACACATGATATTACAACGTTTCAACTTCTGTACAGCACTTCGTGTCAACTGATTAGCCGGCAGAGGAGAGGAGAGGAGAGAAAGAAAAGGGGGAACCGAATCGGTTAAAAACAGTATATTACAGGGCAGGCAAATTCCCGTTAAGCCGGCCACGCGTCCAAATGAAGGTTCAGTAGCTTGTCATCTCTGTACACATATAGGGCGTGCAAAGAAATACTCTATGATTTTAAGCATATGTAGTGTCACTGTCAGTATATACAGGACCAGGCATTTATAGTGCCGCGGTCGTTTTACTCTGAAACGAAGGAGAAAATCGAAAATTGCTTCAGACAATATTCAAGCGTTCATAAGGGGACATAAGACAGCGACCTTAACTCGTTCTTGAAGTGCATTTTGAATGTCATTTCAAGGTCAATGTCCTCCCCCCCAAATAGAATGGTGTATTTTTTCCGGCAATGGAAAGAGCGTTTAATTTTCAGTATAAAAGTTCTAACACATCTTCAGCTAGGGGTGATTGGTGATGTATTGAACAAATAAAACAGCATTTTTTTCCACTCACTTTCGTACTGTCACTAATTTACGTGCAGTGCAGTATAGTACAGTTATAACCATAACTGAAACAATGCCATGTTCACATTACAAATAATTTCAATTCAGTGAATACTGGAAAATTTGACCATTAACTTCGATGCATTTCCGAAAACGTGTTTCAAAATAACGATGAACGTGTCCCAACATTTCTTCGCTGATTCCTAATTTGTTGACGTAGTTTACCAGTGTAGTTGGTACTTCTTCATAAACTTTATATTCAATGTATTCTCGTAAGAAAAAGTCTTAAGAAGTGAGATCCGACCAACGGGTAGGCCAATGAACAGGTCCTCTGCGTCCTATCCATTGACCAGGATACTCTCTGTTATATTTCTCGAGCTATCGCTGAGTAATGAGACGGACAAATATCGTGTTGATGCCATACTTCAGCCCATCCACAAGGGGCACGATTTCAAGCAACACTGCAAGTTCTGGGTCCAAAAAAATCTGTATTTCTGCCCATTAAGTTTACCTTCAATGAGGTATGGTCCAATTATATGCAATCCCAAAATGCCACACCAAAGGTTCACGCTCCATTGTCGCTGATGCTCTACTTCCGTAACCATCTTGGATTTTGCACTGCCCAGTAATGCACGTTATGTCGGTTCACTTGAGTATGATTGGTGAATGTCGCCTCATCAATCCAATATCACATCATCTATCACCCCTAGCTGACAGATGTACTAGCACTTTTATACTGAAAATTGAAGGTTCTTCCCATTCCTGGGGGAAAAAAATACACAATTTCATTGAAAAAACCAATTTGACGCAAAAATGACCTTGAAAATTGGATTTCAAAGACAAATTAATATCACCATCTAATGTCCGCCTATGAACGCTTCAAATGTTGCCTGAAGCATTTTTCGATTTTCCCCTTATAAATTCTAATATCTACTTCACACTCAATGTGAGCTCCACGTGTCACGCTGTAGACATAAAGGCGATATTCGAACTCATGCCACGCGTGTTGCAGATAGACTCAGTGGCAATGTTTACAGGCGATTTGGACGGCTATAAGGTTTCAAATTATGCACTAATTGCAGTTTATAAGAGTGAAACCTGAGATGAGTACGTAGGCTCTTGAACAGGGTGTGTTTAGTGATGTTTAACTGTAGCTCTCTACGCACAGACTTGCGTTCCTGTGGGGTTTCCATCAACTCGGCAAATAGCTGCAGTATTCAACCCTGTAAACATTCATGCAATTTGCTTTAATCCAACAATGCAACAAATGACAAACTAAAGAGCGGCTACCAATAAAAACAGTGTTTGTTTTTTTCTTATGATTCCATTTATAGTTTCCGTCGGCAATCGCGCATTTCGCGATATTCAAAACAGGACTCCCAGAGCCGTTGATTCTAATGGTATGTATATTTCATAATGCACATGGCTACAAAAGTGTAACAGTTTATAATCATGGAGTGCTTCTGTGTACAGGATATGTGTATTATGCTATCATTTGAGTGCTTCTACATCCATATTTCTGTATAAAAGTGTATGTATTTATAGAAAGCGAAATAAACTAACAAACGAATAGCAATACGGTGCAGCAAAGCTTATGCTCTTGCTATGTAGGTCGAAGGCTTAATGCAAAACCTGTTGTTTATAGTCGAGTTAATGCTGGGAGAATTTCCTGCTATTGCAAGCGCAATGTGCCATAAACTGAAGGGACCCTATTAAGGATTACCATGGTAACTGGGCATGCAGCATCCTTGTTAATGATAAGTACACAATTTGGTAGCAGTGTTTTAAATAGATAAAGTAAACTGAATTAAAAACCGTTGCACACGCTCTATTGACGAAAGTGATTCTGTTTAATTGTGACGGCTGGTAACCCGAACAGTGGTTAATGAAGCGGTTTATCGCCGGAAGTTTAATTACGTATGCTGTCTAATTTACAAAATATTGCAAACAGTTTATATGTTCCTGAGTTTTCATTAAAATTAAGTTATCTTGTAATATTTTTTTATGCTCTGGGTATGGTTTCTCATCAAGTATACCGCCACGGGTGACCGAGGTAGTTAAAGCGTAGACTCGAGAGCGAGAGGTCTGGGGTTCAAATCCCGCCAGGAATGTCTCCCTGAATGAGGTTTTTTCCAGATTTTCCTCAGTCCTCGTGTCCAAATGTCGGGGAGGTACCCTAAAATTAGGCTTGGAACGTTTCCTTCCTTAAACAAAGTTCTTTCCCAATATATCATTTCATCTCAATTATCAGTAGTAAAAATGGGCTTTAAACACTATTCAAAAAAAAAAATCAAGTGTTTGTTGATTTTGATTTGATTTAGTTTATTTACAGATGCTGTTTAACATCTCAGGTCATCAAGGTCCTATTCAAATCAGGGCGTGAAACGGCCGACAAATTTTGCACAGAAGCCAGTTCTTTCAGACTTGAGGTTCTTTATCCTGCCGTAAATGTACGACACGGGATCCACGCCTGTACTTCCATTCCGTACTTAGGATTTTTACTCCCGAAAAAAATCCATCGATCCTGGCCGGGTTCGAACCCGCGATCTGGAGTTTAGGAGGCAAATATGGTTACCACTTCACCAGCAGGACCGACTCAAGTGTTTGTGACTGCAAGGGTTTAGATCTGGAATCAGATAAAATTCGAGAAATATATAGCAAATGTTTTAAGGTATAAACTTTTGGCAAAATAGCACTTCATTTTATTAGTGAATTTTATACTTTTATATATATATATATTTTTTTTAATGTTTTATTTATGGTCGCTTTGACTACATTGGTCTTCTCGGGACGTCTGTAGATTGTGGGCTGAATACTTTAGGTGTAAGTCTGTAGAGATGAATGGATTGAATTAATGAGGGGCAAATGAGCTCGGAGTCGTTGGCGCCTTAAAGCTATCTGACATTCATCTTCTAAGGGTAAGATAGCTTGATCTGAGCGGTATTCGAACCCAGGGCCTCCGAATCAATAGTCGCAAAGGCTATCTTTAGACCACGAAAGCGGTTTTTTATATATATATTTTTCTAACAGAACTTTAACGTAATATTTTGTATATTTTTCCTTAAGGGCGATTACATGCATAATCAGACAGAAAATTAGAAAAATTGATATCATATTTTAAATGTAATATATTTAAATAACCACCTCCTTGGTCGTGGTCAGCGTTGCTGATTGTTAACTGGGTGGCTCGGGCTCGATTACCGGCACCAACTTGGGAATTTTTGCTAAGTTAGAGAGGTCTGAAAAGCCCCCCCCCCCTCCCACTCAGCCTCGTGAGTACATTTGGGAAGCTTCCTGCTGGAAAGGTGGAGTTCCACCACGAAGTTCACACACCCCTGCAATACTGCCCTCTATCAATGCAGTCATAAGACGGAGGTAGAGGATGCAGAGGTCGCCACGGCAGGCCAAGGCTGTAGCGTCAAATGAGAAGAAGAATATATTTATATCATTACTGCAACATATAAAGACACGTCTTTCTGAAATATGACATCTCTAAGTCTAATATTTTCATTCAAAATTTTGTCAATTACTGTATGCAATTGTTCTGCTTCAATAAGTTTACAGTTATGTACAGCGTACTTTCTGTACGTAACATTTTTACATTTTTAAAGAATTACGGAAGCATAACAGAGAAACATTCCCTTTCCATATCACTGTGCTTAATGACCCTTTGCAAAACATAGAGATAAATGTCAATCAAGCTCAAACAGGTGGCAAAAAACCAGTTAGGGAAAACCCCCATCCTTTTGATGTTACAGTACCATGTACTTGCTAATGGCACATTTAAAGCGTTAAATACAACTGCCAATCAAGCTTAAACAGACAGCAGAAATACTTTAACAAAAAGGGAACAGTCATTATGACAATAAATGGCGACCATCTTAGAGGATTCAGGAGTGTTCAATATACTGGACATTTTTTAGCACTGAAACATGTCCGATTTCAAGAAAAAACGTCCAAAATAAAAAAGTGTGTAACATACAGGTACGTCAAAATACACAAAAGGATACGAGCAGTTTAATATTTACGCGTTTCAAATTATCTTTTCAGGGAAATTCACTTCTTCCTATACTTTCTGAGCGTAACCACAAAAGTGACCAGGCAATAGTATATTGTAATATAAGTATTGAAAGGCAGGTATTGCGCATCTGATTCAAGGTTTACTGTAGGTAATATAACTTATTTTTAATTTATTATAATTTATTTAAATTTGGAAAACTAAAAATAACGAAAACTAGAAATATCGAATCGATTTATATTTACTCGTATGTTTGTATAGTTACGGATTAGTTATTGCTGATTTTATCGAAACATTTAGTATCTCGATGATGTGAAGATCAGTTGAAAATTATAATGGAATTTGACGAAAGTAATATAAAGATTTTGAAGGAACTCTACCCGAGGTGGTTGAAGCCGCGACTATTATAAGAAATGATTTGCTGACTGAGAAAACTAAAAAACGGTATGAGCGAGAACGTGATATATTAACAGCTTGGTGCAAAAATAAAAATGCCAGGACAATCAGTGAGAATGTTATGTTGGCGTATTTTCTGGGGAAATCGAAGGTAATGAAATCTTCAACGTTTGTTCTATTCATTCCATGTTAAAGTCTTCGTTATATGTGAGTCACAGTGTTGATATATCCAAGTTTGCGGGTTTGATAGCCTTCTTGAAAAGAACATATGTTGGATATGTAGAAAAAAGCCCAGTGTTTTCACAAAAGAAGACATAAGTAAGTTTTCGGTGGAAGCTCTTGATGCAGAATATTTAGATATAAAGGTAGATGTAATAATGGGCTCGCTGGCGCTTTTCGCAGAGATGGACTTGTGAAGATGAATTTGACGATAGAGAAGACAAAGAAAATATATTCAATGTATCAGTTCCAAAGACAAAACACACAGTGAGAAGATTTACTGTTGTGAATGGAAAGGAAGAGTAGGTGATATTTACAGAAAGTCCGAAACATGTTGAACCAATCGTTTATTTGTGAATTAAGAAATAGAAAGTTTACAATACAGCAAGCTGGTATTAATACAGTAGGAGTGTTTGGAAAACAAGTGACAGAATTTTTGAAACTAGACAACTGCTTAGTTATACTGAACATTGTTTTCGGAGGACATCAGCTTGTGGACGCTGGAGGAGATGTACCGAAATTAAAGAAACTGGTGGTTGGAGATCATCGGCGGCTGCAGAAGGATATGTGAAGACTCCTTCAGTAGTAAGGTCGAAATCTGCACTAGAATTATTGGAAAGGATGAAGACAGCAATAATGATGACGCTTTCACTTGTACACGTCCAGTTACGAAGAATGTAATTGTTTCATATCCTACTACTGTTAATAAAGCGTCAGGAATTAATTGTAAGCAGTGTATCTCGTGTAGTATAAATATTCATATTAACAGCAAGTAGTTTGCATTCTATTAAATTGTGTGCTATAGCAAAACTGCTACTTTCAGTTGTAATTTGTAAAAGAATGGGTGCAAAGTTACTTTGCAGCACTAATATTCAATTGTTTTACCGCTAGATTAATACTTTCATTTCTAAAATTAGATAGGCATTAGTTACATTTCGATACGGTGGTATAAAAACTTTTTTTTTCAGCAAAATTTACTTTTTCCATATACATTCTGAAGGGAACCACAAAAGAGGCCAGGCAAAATTGTTCACATGGTATGGGGACATGCATGCAGCCAATAAAGTGTACAGCTTGAAGGACAAAACGTAGCGTTCATTTGTTTGTTATTCATCACGCTCCTAGGCTTCGCTTCAGTTTACCGTGGATCGCGTTTCGAAGAGACGGCAAGAAAATTCCTGTAATGGAAATGATCTTTTCTGGTAAAGTTTTAAAACGTGTGCTGTATGTGCAAATCAACTTGTAATAAGGTAAGAAGTGGTCGAAGCCATTCTTTTAGTAATACTTTTTATTATACCTTCTGTTTTTGGTAGATTCTTACAGGTGTTACTAAAGCAGACCTAAGATATTAACCAGGAAGGAATTTCCGACTGTAACACAAAATCTCTTTAGGCAAGATTTGCATAGGCAATATTACCGCGTTCGGAGACCAGTTTCTAGTTGGAATGGTCAGAAGTCGTATAAGCCGAGTTCACACCATTGCTGTTTTAAATTCTAATTAGTTAATTCAACAAACATATCGGAATATAAAGAGGTTCCATTTAAATATATAAATGTTATGTTTATATACGAGTGACAAAGCGCCCAATTGTTCCTATTTTAAAACAGCTTTTCGTTCACTTTAGAATACAAATAAATATAAACATCAGTTTGTACATTTCTGTTTCGACGCTCAGGGGGTTAGACACTTACTCAAATTCGAAATTAGCTAATGGAGGAAATGAAAAAGCAATGTCCCCAAAGAAGCAAATAAATGAATGCTGTTTTTGAGACGTTTTCTTAAAAAGTCTGTTAAATAACCATCAACGCTTTGCCTTGTACTTCTGTGCATTTTGCTCCTCCACTTTACACTGCCCTCCATAGGGCCAATCTCTATTTAATCGGACACCAAGGAATTTTAGAAATTAGAATAGACTTGAAAAAAGTAGCAGTTGTGGTACAGAGAGTATCTTTGTTGTTATAAGCTCTATATACACTTTGCAAATATATGGGTCATAGACCGTACATGCTTAAGTATGATACATAATTAGAAAGAGGAACAAATAATAATACAAACAAAATAATATTAGTAAATAAACAAACATTGAAAATGGGAAGAACGGTATTTTATATATATATATTGAACGGAACGTATAACATTATTTATAATTACACTATTTGTTGCGTTCTAACCAGAAAATAAATTGCTTCTTGCTTTGCCCACTTTGGCAAAGAAAGTGTGGTTTGCAAACAGACCCCAGGATGTGAATCGATCTTTAATACCTTTAAAAGTTTTCAGGAATCATCATTTTTCTCGGGTATTCCCAGTGGGTACATTCTGCCAGATATGTATCCATTCTGGGAGATTCTGCTACCCGAATTATCCGTTATTTCTTTAGCTTTCTAACTTCCCAGTCTAACCAGGTCATTCCTGAAAAAGTTGTATTTAAGAGCTTTAAAACATATATCATTATGTGAAGATTTAAGGCAATTAGCGTTTTTTTGCGATAAATGTAATGTATAATTGTGTGGAAATAAACAATTTCGAAGAACTAAAGCCGAAAATACTAATGCTATGCATTTAAAATGCTAATATATCTGATAGCACTCATTCTATTGATATGATCTTCATTTTCAATATAATTTGACAATCATTTGAAAGAACTACAACTTACTTAAAAAAAAATTTTTTTTTTGAAATGGTTGTGCTGTGTTCGCAATAATTTAATTTTTCTGTGACTGAAATTTTGGACGAAAAAAAAATAGTTTTATTTTGTTGATTTTCGACATTTCTTGGTTATATCTCAGTCATAGTTGGATCGTTGAGGGTTTTATAGTTGGTACTGGATTTAACAGTGGTACCCATAATTCTTTTCTGGACGGCGATTGATGGTAGCAGATTGTTCATTTCTTAGATTCCCCCCCCCCCTGCTTTTTCTTCTTTTGTCAGATGGAGACAAGTTCCTGAGGAGTTAAGATGGGTGCGTGATGTTTAGGCTGTGTTCCGTTGTATCGCTTTAGTTTTATTCATTTAATATTTCAATAGTAATTTTTGTAGGAAAATTGCTTATTATTTCAATAGCTATTTTTAATTCTATTTAATGCTAAGGCATCACGGGCGGGGGACACTGATGATACATAAGATGAAATTATAAACTGGGGAAGGAATTTTTTTAAGGAAGGAAGTGTTCCAGGAAGTGTTCCAGGCCTAAGTTTAGGGTACGTACCTGTATCCTTAGATATACTGACGTAATTTCTTGTGTTTGGTGATAAATAAGTAGTTTTAGTTTTATTAACCGTTTGATTTACGGATAAATCTTGGCTTCATCATAATATAAATAAACTTAAAATAAAATGCACTTACACATGGACGACACTCTTATTCTGCCACGTTGGTCATGGTGGTGTAGTGGTAACCGTACATGTCTCCTAAACCCAAGATCGCGGGTTCAAACCCAGCCAGGATCGATGGATTTTTTCGGGTGTAAAAATTCTAAGTATGGCTTCTTTCGGATGGGAAGTAAAACTTTGGTTCCTATGTTGTAGATTTACGGCACGAAAAAGAACCTAAAGCCTGAAGAAATAGACCTGTGAGCAAAATTTATTGGCCGTTTCACGCCCTAAATTGAATTAGGTGCTAATGATCTGAGATGTTAAAGAGCGTTCGTAAATAAAACAAAATCAACAACATTGGGAACACAAAAGTAACGCAGCATTTCTCTTCGATGCTGTGCTATAAATGTTTACTGTGACAGTGTCAAATGGGGTACAATGGGTATTAAAAACTGTCGGTAATATTAGTTGTTAATGCTATATTTACTTTTATAAGTAAATGATTTAGAAATGTGCGAAGCGAGTATAATGAAATAAACGAAATTCATATGCTATTTTATATACCAAATTCATAAAAAATATTAATAAATAAAATAACATTAATGTAAAATTTCTATTGAATAACTCTGAAGCCTCCTAAGCCTTTATTATGCCTATTGACGTCATTATATCAATGGAAATTATTTAGTTAATTTATCTATTGTTATTGTTAGCTAAGATGAATTTATCGTAAGAAAATTTAACCCAAGCTGAAAGAGCTTAAATGCTACTAAGATTAACAAAATATTGTGATAATTATTAGTAAAAATTGATAATTTTGTTAAACGAACGAACAGTACAAATATTCAGGATATTTCAGAAAATTTTGCGATGGCGCTTATTTCCGAACAGGTTAATATTATCACCCAATTCTACTAATTCGTTTGGTAGCTAATGCTGTTGTACACTTGAGCAAACTTAAGAATATAAGTTAACATCATAGCGCATTGCACATATGCCTAATTCTTGCGTTTTGTATGTTAAATATATCAAAAAGCATGTTCTACTTTTACATTTATATGTAGGTTTATGAGAATTTATTTATTAATTCTGTATTTATGGGCTTTGCAATGAATACGAAATATATATTATTTTCAATAGGACATAAAATTGTTTCCTGAATATTATTGTAACATAATACTAGGTAATTTAAGGATGTAATTGTTACTATGGTAATTTTGTGCAAACAGTATAGTTGTGGCATTAATTCTGGACACTTTAGAGAATTTTGTTAAATATTACATCGAGCTTTTGATTTCAGTTGAAATTTATGCTTTTGAAGTCGAATTTTCAGGAAAACTAGATGTACATATTTTAATGTTCAATGTTTCAAAGATGAGCAGCCTAAATTACAATTACTACTTATCAAAACAACGGCTGACATTTTGGACACATTCATGTGGATTATTGTAACTCCTTTGTGTATATCGTTCTGATTTCATTACCCCTTTGATTCTTCATGGCATTGAGTTCGACGAAAATTTGGAGATGTTCTGGTGTTACACTCTAAACCACGATTGGTTGATGACCTCTAGCAACTCCTCTTGTTACCGGAATTATGACATGACACCATAACTTTCAGCTTTGACCACAAGTTTGCAATTGGGTTTGCAATCAAGACTGTTCCCTGGCCAAGGGGGTACAGTAACGTGATAGTTCTGATTGATTCGAGCGGTATGACACTTTGAGCCATCCTGCTGCAAGATGCACCGCTGACTGTCACCCCCAAATAAATCACGCAGCAGTTTTAAGTCTAAGTACACTTCTTAGTATTTTGTGGCATTAATGTTGCCCTCTAACACTGCTAGGCGCCAGACGTCGTGCCTTGCTATGCTTCCCCATACCTTGAGGCTGACAGGATGCTTCATAATGGTGCACTCGGGTAACATGTCCCCATCTGTTCGGTGACGCACAAATTTGATGTCATCACTTCCAAAAAGGTTGATCCTTTCATCGCTGCAAATGACTTTACCCCAGTCTTTTTGCGTCCCACCCTTTTATACTAAAACTCTCTCCACACGCTTTTGCCTCTGTTTTTTGGTTGAAATGAGGCTTCTTTCTTGGGGTCCTCGCTCCTAGACCATTCTCGCAGCGTTTGAGATATCGCCCAGAAGTTTTCAAACTGGCATTTATATCTCATGCTTACGTAGAGAAAGGCGGCAGATTCTGCAGTAGTCTTCAGCAGTTAATTTTGGTTTTCTGCCACTTCTTGGAGACGTTCTTGTGCCTCCCAGTTACTTCGTTCCGCTTGAAAACTTTCTTAATTCCTGATTTTGTAGCGCCACCACTCTACATTTTCACTATTTATTCACAGAAATAGCTTTTTTCACGAAGTATTACTGCATTACTCCTTTTACTTGGTGACCAATCAGCGTGTTTTGTATTAGGAGTCATTATTTCAAATTACAGGATAATTTTCATTCTGATGTTCACTTCACAAAAGTTAGTTGTTTGCTGCTATAAAACAATGATGATCACTCTTGACTTAGATACTGAGAGAACGTACCCTCAAAGTACGAGGAAACACTCCTGCAGCTCCGTTCCGAGCGAAATGGAGATTTTTTTTATTTGATTTGAGGGCGTGAAACGGCCGACAAATTTTGCTCAGATGCCTCTTCTTTAAGGGTTGAGGTTCTTTATCGTGCCGTAAATGTACGACACGGGACCCGCGACTTTACTTCCCTTCCGAAGGAAGCCATACTTACGATTTTTAAGCCCGAAAAAATCCATCGATCCTGGCCGGGTTTGATCTTAGGTTTAGAAGGCAATTATGCGAAGTGGAGAGAATCAAACGCGAGCTAAAGCAGACGAGAAGCAAGCAAAATGAAAAAGGCATCCGCTTGTAACAATGTAAATGTTGCATGTATTATTGCATGTAACGTAACCTATATATTGTCCTCCGTTAACTTTCTTGTTGCAATTTGTTGTTCATTAAGACAACTCTGAGTTTTTAAGGTATATTTTAACTTCAATTTATCAATTCGTTGTCTTATTGGATTTTGCAACACACACACACACACACACACACACTAATCTTAACCTAACCTCGGGTAAATCTAGAAAGCGGTAATCCCAGTGGTTTGTTGCGGTGAGCTACGGCCTGACGGTCTATGCTCGCCTCCTTTTTGTAAATAAAAATTGATAGGGGATTGTGTACTGCTAAGTGGGCTGATAAATCACTGTCATGGTTGCAAATCTCTTTTGACTCCAGGAGAAAGAAAAAGGGAGGGGGGATAACTTTACGGCATGAGTATTTGAATCCACTACCTTTGCATCTATAGCACGGTGCTCTATTTTAGCTAATTTGCCGTTTTTTAGTGTGCGCGTTATTATTCACTTTTCTCCCGTTCGGGACTGGGGTGTTCGGCTCTCTCCGCTATCGCTCGGAACGGAGCTTCAGGAGTGTTTCCTCGTGCTTTAAGGTTAAAGAGAACACAACAATCAATTGCAAGAGTTCTGTTTGTTGAAAATGCAATAATTACACAACAATTATGTTCCTGCTGCACTAAGATGAAATTATTGAAGTTACTGAATGCTGTTTTATTTCTAATATCTAGAATGTAGCACATTCCACCATTCTTAAAGACAATAAATACAGTATGGAAATCTCATAGACAAAATAAAAACGCCATTTTTTGATTTAACAACATAATCTTTGTTTATCTTGTAAGATTTAAAAAGGATAACAATTTTACGAAAAGTGTCCAGAATTAGTGCCACTACTGCATTATAATATATCATTTTGACCGCAATAAAACTGTTTATGTCCTGGTAACCTATTTATAGGACAATTTCATGTAGACTTTATAGCATTTCGTACCCCAAGAAATATCAATCAATGTTAGTGAACAATTGTATTATGTTTTTATCCAAAACTTACAATTATATTGTTACCTCAAGTGATGCGGTTTTTTGCAAAGTCTGTACGAATAAATGTTCTTGCATTGGTTGTTGTATGTGCTCTGCTTCGTTTTAACCCTCCCCCTCCTCCCTATACAATCCGAACGCGAAATGTTACTTTATAAATGTTGAAGTTCTGCAAAACGTTGTTTGTAATTTTCCGCTAGTAATTGCTGCTTATCTGAACATCTATTCAGAACTGAAATCACAATACTGTGGTCCAGTGATTTCAAAATTTCAAAATTAGCATGCGCGTTAGCTATTAATATTAATGTAGAGAAGCTGTATGAGCGAAAAGCTCAATTCGTGATGCACTTGTTTTTTAAAAACACACAAATAGTTTTCCATTAATAATTGCCAACACATTGTATCGTTGATTTATTTGCACAGCGATGTTTAACATTGGTGCTGCCATAGTAACAACGTTCATTGTTATGCACCCATTAGAGTAAATGACCAATGGGAGCAGTTTGTGCTATGATATCATAGTGTACGTCCATTACGTTGGTTAGCAGTCCGTTTATTAACAGCAATGCAATGAAATATCCTTTATTAATAAATGTAGCCGGTTATAATCATAATTGCTTATAGGTTCCTAAGCAAAAAGTGTTTGTTAAATGACGTTTTGATTTAGAGAGACTTTACAGGATTCTATAGGAAACTGAACTGCCTGTTACACTATTATGAATATGAAACGCAATCTGTAGCTCGTAATGCTAACACTAAGGCTATTATACAGAGTGATTTATATAGAAATAACACATTTATTTCTTTATTTATCCAGTTGCAAAATCACCCCATGTCCCAAATTTAACGTCAAATTAAACGGAATATTTGGGAGGTTTGATTTTATGTCGCGAGATGTGCAGATTTTTATTTTTTATTGTTTGCTTTTATTTGGCAGTTATTTTCGATATTATGTGCTTTCGCTTGACTCAACGGCTGTTTCTTGTGAAGCAGTACTGAATTACGAATTCAATTACAGCTACCAGATAGAGCAACCCCCCCCCTCCAAAGATACATAATAAACAGGGGTAAACCAATCAGAAACACTGGATCTCTGGTGAATGAAAAAGGAAAACATCGTTCATTTTTTAGACCAGGCTGTGAACACTGCAGAGTACCGTCTGATTTTAATGGAGTTTGTTGAACATGATGTAGAACTGGGTCATGGATATTTGCAACAACATGGCGCTACATGCCATACATCAAATCAGTCCATGGCGCTAACGGAAAGTTTCCTTGACGACCGGATAATCTCCAAGAACCTGTGGTCACTGAATCTCCTGATTTGACAACACCGGACTTCTTCCTATGGGGTTACTTAAAGGACAGAGTTTACACCACGTGTCCCCTGACATTGGACGATCTGAAGCACAACATTACACAAGATATTAATGATATTGAAACACAGTCCTCCAACGAATGGACAGTTACAAGGGGCAACGTGTTGAGTTATGCAGGAGAGGGATATTTTCAACATATTTATTGCATTAAAGTCGAACCGCCAAAGAACGTCACAGCCGATACAACAGACTTCAGTGTGGGAAACCAGACTATTAGACGCCGGGAGTGACTATGACACAGTCAGATTAGGCAGGAGTCAACACGACGTCGAAATCTACTTAAAACTTTCTCAGTCAACGGAGAAACTTGTAACTCCTGAGTTTTTGATTACAACATAGTAAATTCCGTCAATTAATTTGAACATCGGAGTAACCTATTACCAGCGATCTCTCCACCCCCTTTTTCCCCAGGTAAGCAATTGCCTGAAAATCCAGCAAACAGACATTTCCAGCCGAACATCCAGGACATCGACAACACAGTTCCTGAAGGAAGTAGAGGTGGCGGAGAAAAGGATAGACATTTTCATCTTTAATCAACGCGCATCAAAACCTATTGATGAAATCAACCAACTTTAATTAATCAAATGCTTCAGGAGCTAAAGTTTTGCTGTAATAATTATTTATAATTCAAGTGCTATTTGGAGCCACTTTCAATAAAGAACAGTAATACTGACGGATTACTTATGTCACTTTAAAGGGTTTGTCGGTCCTGGTGGTGTAGTGGTTACCATACTTTCCTCCTATACCCAAGATCGCGGGTTCGAACCCGGCCAGGACCGATGGATTTTTTCGGACGTAAAAATCCTAAGTTATGGCTTCCTTCGGAAGGGAAGTAAAGCCGTGGGTCCCGTGTCGTACATTTACGGCACGAAAAAGAACCTCAAGCCTGAAAGAGAGGCCTCTGAGCAACATTTGTCGGCCGTTTCACGCTCTGATTTGAATGGGACGCTGATGACCTGAGATGTTAAAGAGCGTCCATAAATAAAATCAATCAAAAAAAAAAAAAAAAAAAACTTTAAAGTCGTTAAATACAAGTTTCATAACTATAATTTAGCAGTATTGGCGAGAATTTTTTCTTTATAATGTTTTTTGCCAAAACGAGATACCTAACAGTTGGTTAAAACAGGATAGACCCCACTTTGCACGTATGTGTGTATTTATTCAATCTGCAACTAGGCTTACTTCCGGTGGTAGTGGAGAAGTAATTAAATATTGTCACGACTAATGTTATGACTGGTGGGGGAGGGGAGTAGTGGTGAGAGATCGGATGAAAAAAACTTAACTCGCTTGGCTGATCTATTATTGACTGCTTTTACTAAACTTAGTTATATGAGATACCCAGGGGTGTTGGGTCTACATAGATATTCTGTGCTGTCAATACAAGTACTCCCTTGACAGTTCTTACCTCTTGGGGATATGCCTTCCGTTCCTGGAAAGACGGGCAGAGTTACGTCGCCGTCGCTGGCGTCGAGCAAGCGGAGCTGTTAGAAGCAGTCAACTAAAGGGGAGACCCAGGAGGTGAGAGACTTGCCCGTAGCAGCAGTACAAATTCTCCAGAGCTACAGTCACGAACGAGAGATACCAGAATGGGTATTTTTCTCTGTTTGCGTGACGGCTTGTAAAAATGTAAATACTGCATATATTTATTATATGTTAAAGGTAATGTAACCTATACGTTGTCCTCCATAACTTTCTGGCTGCAATATGTAGTTCCTTATTACAAAGCTGAGTTTTTAACTTTTTACCACGCGTTATCTTATTGGAATTAATACATATATAGACATACTAACCTTAACGCTAAACTTGGGTAAATCCTAGAAACCGATGGGCCAGTGATTTTCTGCGGCTCGCTACGGTCTCACGGTCCACGCTGTTCTCTTTTTCGCATACAAGTTTATATAATCACTGTACTTTTTACCACGCGTTGTCTCATTGGAATTCGCAATTAATTTTTATACACACTCTAACTTTAACACTAATCTTGGGTAAATCCTAGACCCAGTGGTTTACTACGGTTCGCAACGGCCTGTATGACGACGCTCGCCTTCTTTTCTAAAACATAAATTGATAGGGGCGGGTAATTCACTCTAGTGGTGGAATATCTCCTTTTATTTCAGCAGGAAAAAAAAAAATTATCAACATATAGCTCATTGCGGGCGATGTACTATGTTAGTGAGTAAATTATTGTAATGATGGCAAATCTCCTTTAACTTCCCCAGAAAAAAATTACTGAGTGGGAATTCAAACCCCACTACCATCACAATTAAAGTATGACGCTCTAACCATCTGGACTACAATGCCTTGTGCTTAAATGTCTTATTATCTAGCTGTATCTGTGAAAGTTACAATATCTCCGGCTTTCTACGCTATGGCTCGGGACTGGATCTTTTGCCGCTCCAGAATTTTTACTGCGGATAAAGATAAACGAGGAGAGCGTGTCGGGGAGTCAGAGAGTATGCGTGAGTGAGCTCTTCTGCATCTCTTTATATAGAATATACTTTCCTAGACAAGTCTGTAATATCGGCCGTCAAATAATGGTGTGCCACCGCCCTAGGTCTGAATTATATCAACCAATGACAGAATATTGAGCAGGTATTGTGGAACCTTCCTAGTGACGCATGACAATCCTAGGTTCAGCACGAATATGCTTGTTTCTAGGTAGGCTCTGATACCATGGTAAACTCCTTAGGAGTTGCCACAGGAAGTGGTAAATCGCTTATTCCTTGCAATATCTTTGTGCTTTCTGAACCAGCAACTTTAACTTAGGTTACAGAATATTTATCCAAATGAAATAAGAAACGTTCCCATATATATTAATTTAGTAATTTATGATGCTCCTCAACGGTATATATAACAATATTTACAGTGTGCACATGCATGGGCCTAATTATAATACATGCCAGCCTAATTATATACGTAAAACACATTTTAACCTGATCAAATATATTTCAACCTAATTAAATACATGTCAACCTATATATGTTAAACATTAAGAACGTTTCAAAATGAATTAATAACACATTAAGTGCTTATCAACCTAGTTAAATAATTTCAACATAGCAACAATTAAAACCGCCACGGGTGGCCGAGATCGTTTAGGCGCGAACTCATGAGCGGGAGGTCTGGGGTTCGATTCCGACCAGGATCGTCCTCCCTGACTGAGGATTTTTCCAGGTTTTTCTCAGTCCTCATAAATGATAAGTGCCGGGGAAGTGCCCTAAATTTAGGCCTGAAATGTTTCCTTCCTTAAAAAATCCGTCCCCATTATATCATTTCATGTATCACCAGTGTTCACCGCCTGTGGTGCCTCAGCAGTAAAAATGGGCGTTAAACACCACTCAAAATATAAATAAATAATAAAAAATGTATGTTAACGTATTTAATCACAATTTAGTACGTTTGAACCTAATTAAATTAATTTCAATTATTTAATATATTTCAACTTAATTAAATACATTTCAACATAATAAAATACATTCTTTTCAATTTAATTAAATGTATTTGAACCTATTAAAGACTGTCAGAATAATTAAATAAATTTCAACAAACATTAAATACATTTTGACCGACTACTCACTGTTCTTGTTTTTTATTTAGCAACTAACATGCCAATACCTCAAATAGTTCTCTTCTTTCAGTATATCTCCGCAAGACATTTAGAGAATCGTTTAATGTCAGAGAACGTGTAAGCCAAGCGATAAAAGTCACACAAAGCAAACTTCTTCACTTCACAAACAACTGACACATGCTGTTGTCGCCAAAGAAAGAAAACCCCAAGCACTGAAATTAGTAAACACTAAAAAGTAGTTTAATAAAGTGGTAAAAACCCAAGAAGGAAGTCTTTCACTTCGAACTCAACGAATACAGCTCCGAAGAAGAGGAAAACAATAAAGATGCAATTGAAGAAGAATGAGTTGAGTATTCCAAATAGGAAGGTTGCAGGGGCATGAACCAGATTGATGTGAAAGTTTGAAATGCCCCTTTTATTAATGTTTTTGATTTTCATGCATTCATGATAGGTGTTAACCTGTTTCCATATCAAGAGAGACTATCTTCTCATATAGCCAGTGGACGGCTAACTTTTCTCAATCCTTTTGGTTTGTAATTCAATAATATTTTGGGAAGCCTATCGTCTGTCATTCTTTGTATATGTGTAAACTAATTATCTTTCAAAGTATTAACTCTAGTTAAATATACTTATAGCCTCTCTAATATTTAAACTTCAGACACGCCATAAACTAAAGAATTGAAATTATTAACTTGTTCTATAATGTGTCCATTTACAACAATTTTACATCATAAGGGTGTTTTACCAAAAATTCAATAGTTTTTTTTATTGCTAATTTTCATATTATTGAACAACAGTTCCATTTAATTTGTTGAGGTCTTCGGACTCCCAAATCAAGACCTAATCGTCTGCAGTATTTACAATTACATTACCTACTTAAAAGTTTTAGTAGGACTATCTAGACATTTCGAACGGCATTGTCAATGTACATAATAAAAGTGCGACTTTCTTCTAGGAAAAGTTTCTATTTTTCATAATTTGTGTCATTTATAGCACATTTTCTTGAGTTTTATTTCTTTTGAACTAAAACATTTTGAAGTAAGTTTCCATCGGAAGCATATATATTTTTTTTATCTAACCAATCGTTCAAAATAATTATACCATTAATTATAAAGTTGGTATAGCAACTTTACATGATAACTTACTGCACATTTTTAAGCAAAATACTGAAGATGCTACAACATAACACAAACCCTTCTTGCATTTTGTCTTATTAGGAAACAAAGAATTAATCTTGTCTTTGTATCCCGTTTTACCCAACTCTCCCCCGCCTTTTATTTAAACTATTTTGTTTCACGGTGAACAATGTCTCTCAATTAGAGTGTATAGGATACTGCATTAATAGAAGCTGATAAAGAACTGACTGAAAATTATGATCATTGCAGAGCACTTTGAAACAAATCTGATTCCACGTTAAAAAAAAATGTCCTGAAAATGCACAATGCATAAGTGTAATGTTGCATGTAATAGTTGAAGGATAACTATCCTTGCTGACACATGTCAACACAATTGATTGTTGTAATCAAGTGATTAAATATTTATTTATTGTACCATAACTAAGTCCATCACTCTTCTCTTTCACTCTGCCAATCTAATAATAAAACACTAAGTTTCGGTGACAACTACACAATTATAACATGAATAGTAACAACGCCAATACTCGTACATATTTAAACCTGGGCATAATATGTAGCAGAGTGTAAATAAATGTATTAGTAAAACATGTACCTTGTCTTTCATGGTTTTGTCGTCCGTTTAATGGCAGCTGACGTGTCATCAGTCAGAGCGGTAACTCCCGGCGAAGTGTATGTATAATCCAAGCAACTGATACCAGGTCTAGCAATTAAAACTACAATTAAATTAATATAATCATATATATCCTTTGACAAAAATATCCTCTGTTGAAGGCAAAATATACTTTCCTACTCGTTTCAGCTCGCGGTTCACAAGGTAACCAACAAGGCTATGTAGTCACTTCAGCAGTTGTGTAACATGTCATGCACTAAAGACGCTGTCTACTATGTGTGTTCAGTTAGCTCCGTGGCAGAGTGTGCAGTGATTTGGTGGTTAATAGCACGGTTTGGCCTCCCGGAATGAAGCACTTCGCTTTTTTTTTTTCTAATAAATGTTTGTAACATATTATGACAAATTAGTTTTGTAATATTATTTCCCATATACAACAAGCTTTAACGTTCTTGTTAACATAATATATGTTATATTTCCTTCAGTTCTATATAAATGCAATATGCTGCACACACATTCCCTGCACATGCAGAAGGACAAAAAATGACTTATGGATAGAAATTCAAGAAGCCTGGGATGTTGTACCCTCTCGACCACACTACTGTAGAAATCTGATATCATCGATGTCCCGAAGATTAAGGGCAGTTATATATGCTGACGATTCATACACCTGATATTAATTCGTGTTTATTTCTGGTGTTTTCACTTTAGAAGATAAAATGTTTCTTTTTATATATTCATTTAGTTATTGTAAAGAATATGTTAGTTTGTGATAACGTTTTTGTGTGTGCTTAGTAATGTCATAAAACTCAAATAATACATTAAAATATAATATGTTAAGGCAATACGATGTTGTACATTATACACTTATAAAACCAATAAAAAATATTGTGGGGGATTTGAACCCAGGAGCTTAGGCAAAGGAGCAATGCTTTTTAAACCACTAGGCCACTGCTATTGTAACCTAACGTTCTCTTTCCCGGAAGTCCTCCATAAGTTTGTTCCATGAAATTTATTTTCAGTAAATAAAAATAGAAACTACCATCAGTGTCATTCCTGCATCTTTCTGCATTTGTGGTTTTCTGTTATTCAGTAGACAATTACAGCGCATTATACACCAATTTTATCGTCTTGCAAGGAATGCCGTGTATAAAATCAGGTTTTATGTACTCCAATACCTTTTATTTTGCAAATTACAGGAATTTCCTAAGCAGATGCCGGCAAAGTATTGCCACTGAGGGGCATCGTTTTCAACTTTTCTTATAATACAGATAAAAGATTATTATTAGTATTAGTTTTAAATGTGCTATCATCACGAGAATCAATAGGAAACAGGGAGTCGTCGTGAGTAAAGTTAATGTTTTTATGCTAGCGTTTATATTTTTATGAAAGCATAAGATGATAGCACATTTAAAACTAACACTAATAATAAGCTTTTATCTGCTTTTATACCTCATAAAAAGCACTCAGAATGCAACATAAAAAAGTTCACACTACAAACCGTAAAACTAAACACTAAAACCATATGATATTTCGAGTTTGACTCTTGGACATATACTGAGAATAAACTCTCCAAGAGTCAAGCTCGAAATATCGCACGGTTTTAGTGTTTAGTTTTACGGTTTTTAGTGTGAAATTTTTTATGTTGCATTCTGAGTGCTTTTTATGAGTTTTATGTTTTTTAGAAGTTTTTATTATTCCGTAAATAGTATGTATGTATGTATGTATGTATGTATGTATGTATGTATGTATGTATGTATGTATGTATGTATGTATGTATGTATGTATGTATGTATGTATGTATTGTATATATATATGCGCATTATGACTGCGGGACAGAAAAACTAAATAGATAAATAATTGCCAACAAAAATAAATTCATTCACTCTATGTAAATTTAACCCTTTAGTTTATCCTCAAAATTAATTTCTTTCTCCTTTACATATTAAAGGGGATTGACTCTTTAAAAAATTGTGAAAGGTATGAACAAAACAGGCGAGGGTTTCAATTATCTACGAAGAAATTTCTGCGTTTGAGTGACAACAAAATTAAAGGAAGGCATTTTTTTGAACTTCAAATTAAAAAAGTGATGGGTGAACAATGGTTTTAGAAAAAAGGCTCCAAAATAACTTGCAGTACGAAATCATTTTAAAATGTCGTGAACGACTTCTTCGGCAATATGAAGAAAATACTCATGGACTATACATGCTTAACCTTCTTCAAAATTACAAGTGGGTGGAACGCAGAATGTACGTAACTTAATATCAATTTCCTGTATTCCCCCCCTTTTTTATCTGAAAACTTGGTTGAAGAGAGTTTTTAACAAGGCGTACGCTTTAATCAATATTTTATATACATGAACATCATTACGAGGAAGCTGAAATCTCTCTAATGAATGACTACTGTTGTTTTTTACAAAGGGGATATAGCATACAAAAGAAGACGTTTTCTAAAATATTCTTGTTTTTGGTACATACACCAAGTAGCCATTTACATCATATAATTTAAATCTTTTATTTCCAATTAACAGCATTGTATCGTCACCTTAATAATACAAATAGTGACTGCAAACTTCATAATTTTAAAGGAAGCTAGGTTTGAATGTTTGTTTTGAAATTAGAATTATATATACAGAATTATTAAATCGGTATTAAATTGTATAGATACCTCTGGAACTTTCTTTTGTAATATAAATATATGAAAATAGTGTAATATTTGTGTTTTCATAAACATAAAGTAAAAATTACGGCAGTTGGTTCGTATTAAATTTAAAAAATTCAGTCCACTTATAATGTTGACTGCAGAATCAGCGAAAGCTTTGATTGTAAAGTTTTATCTAAACGAATACTGCAAAATATCCCGGTAATGATCAATTTTAATAACAATAAGACACCTATTTGTTGCACAAAGTTTTAAGGAACTTAATAGTTGAATGATATTGTGTTACATTTTAACCAATTTTTCTCACTGCACGATAGTTATGTATCAAATTTTATTGTGAAATGAATTCCTTAGATATCTGTCCCGTAACAGCAAGTATATTGAATAAATGCAGTTAAGTTGCATGCCCCAAGGCAAAGGTAACAGCATTAACCGTCTGTTACACAATACTTGTAGCCAAATTCTTTCATCCATTCAACCCTTCAATTAATTATGAATTTAAAAATTAAATTCATTGAATTAAATATTGCATTAATGCATTTTACAGTGCTTTTCAAATAGGAAAGGAATCCGGCTGCAGGCAATGGAGCGTAAATGCTGAGGTAAAGTTACTGCTATCACTTGTATTCCATTCCTCCCTAAATCTATCGCCCTCTCTGTCGCACTTATCAAGCAACATGATGTCTGTTATAACAATTTCAGTTTGCTAATATATCATATACTTACAAATTAAATCGTATTGTTTAAATTATATTTACTCCAGTTGAAATGCTAGAGGTTCGTTGTGGTGTTTCTATTACACCATTATCATCAGTTAGCGCTTTGTAACTGTCATGAGATTTTTGTAACGTATTTTAGCATTGGTTCTTAACATTTCATAACGTCCCATTTCTTTCCTAAAGTGTTCCTCTTGTAATTTTACAGCGTGTCGAACGTATGATTTCCAGTCTTTCTGTGTCACGTTGTCTATTTATTCGTTAATGTCTCTTTCCAATAATTCATATTAAAAATGTTCTATTTTTATATGCAACCTCTCGCTTTATTTCTGACCACACACTCTCAATTGCATTGTGATGACAACGATAAGGAGGTAATCCAATTACCGCATGCCCCCTTTCATTAGCCAGTTGATCAAGTTCATGCATTTTATATCTGATTTGTAAACAGTAAAACATATTGGAGCGGTCGTTTGCCGAAAACTGAATCCCCCACTTTTTGCAACCATCGAATGATATCACAAATTATAGTTAATGTATTTGGAATTTTATTTATAGTCACCTAATGATAAGGGGAATTATCTATTATCAATATACCACCCTCTTCTAAATATTGTAGGAAATTATTCACTAACCACCTTTTAAATGTTTAATTGTCCTTTCCTCATGATAGAAGTTGAACGGAAAACCCATTTGCTCTCTGATACAAAATCCGTTTTCGCCGATCCTACATGAAAAGTATATCTACTGCCCTTCCCCAAAGTCCATCATTATAAGAGAAGTCTTGACAAATGGATTTTTAGTGTGGTTTTGATTAATCTAAGTTTCATTGTTCTTGTGTCGCCAGAAATTTAAATTCAAGTTTGATGCATTTGTGTGCAGGAATTTTAATGTCCGCCACAATTTCACACCTCCCCATTAAGAATTTTCGTCCATCCCTTTGTCTATCTGTATTTGAAGCCTAAAATGCGTAATACTCTAAAGGTGGACGAAAATTACAAATTTCTTTGTAAGAAATATTTGGCTTTAAAAATTTGGTAATTTTATCTATCGTTGAAAATTCACCTTCATCGTGAAAACCCCAAACAGTCCTTCGTTCGAATCATTTAAATGTTAACTCTTAGGAGGTCCTTTATGTTCTCGAGATAACACAAGCACGGAAGCACTACCAGAGACAGGTCTTTTAACCTCAACACAGTTGCGTGACACAAGTAAAGGTCACTATCTTCTGTCCCCCTAAGAGCACTTAAAATTTTGTCTGAAGCATTTTTAGATTTCCCCCTTAGTTTCGGAAGAAAATAGCCAACACTATAAATGCCCCATTCTGTATATTTATGGCACATGAAAAAGCTTAGCTCAAGCATTTAGGATGAGTATTTCTTTGTTTTTATTTATGAACACTCTTTTAACATCTCAGGTCATCAGCATCCCGTACAATTCAGGGCTCGAAAACGGCCGGTAAATTTTGCTCAGAGGTCTCTTCTTTCAGGCTTGAGGCTCTATATCATGCCGTAAATGTACGACAGGGAACCCATAACTTAACTTCCCTTCCGAAGGAAGCCATTCTTTGAATTTTTATGCTCGAAAAATGCATCGTACCTGGCCGGGATTGAACCCACGATCTTGCGTTTACGAGGCAAGCATGGTTACCACTAGGTAACTCATTTTCATGCAAAGTGCAGTTACTTAGATTTAATATTAAGGTCTTAATATGCCTTATCATGTTACTTAAGCAACCAACTCTGCGAAACTTTGTAATTATTAATTGTTCAATCTTTTTAAATTGTAATAACTGAAAATGTATTAAAAATGGGTAACGTTCATTCCTGAACACTCTGCAAAGTTAAAATTAGTTTACTATCATTATCTTCGTCATGTAGTAGAAGAAAAGTTCGCAATTGACGCCATTGCGTGCTGCAACTGACATAGTGGACAATTTGCGTTCACTAAATATCAACATACATGAAACACTTAGCTAAGGATATGGTAGAGATGAATGCAAAAGCAGCTAAATGGAGACTATCCAGTAAATAATTTCATTAATTGTATTAACAGATAGAAATTAGCTGCACCTAGAGGTAGTAAAGTTGCTGCATTAGAGCCTGCATGGGTACAATTTGAGTTTTGTATGCGCTCGCTTTCTTAACTAAATGACATGTTTTAAGTTATAGTTGAAATGGAAAACTGTTAAATGCTCATTGGAATTTATACAAGTGTTGGTTGGAAAAATTGGGACTGGTAACTGCAGTAGCAGAATTGTATGACTCTATTATTGCAATTGTTAAAAATATATCAAAATGGAAAAACAAGTACTCATCATCGTTAGCAAATTACCTTTTATGTATTTTCGTGTATTAACTCAATTACTGTCGTTTGGTGATATCTCAGCTTTGTATTCAGAAACAACTTTCTGCAGGCCTACCTTTGTGTAAATTGCTGCAGAATTCGACTGGTGGTCTAGTGGAATCTAGTTAGCCTAGCTCGAGAGGCTAACAATGAAACGAAATCCATATGCAAATCTCCTGCAGACTTTTCAAAAAAGCTTCCAATATTTTAGATAGGTTGCGGTTTTCCATTCCTGTTCGTCGCTTGGAATCCATTCGCAACTCCAGATATTTACTGTTATGCGAGGGTCAGTTGAAAAGTACTCGAAATGGCCCACAGACTGCAGCAGCTGATGCGAATCGGCATTATCGTTATGGATTGGTCGAGAATTGTAGTAGCTACAGCTGTTTGTTGCAGTACAGACGTGTGTATAAATATCGAACATCGTGCAGTTATTAAATGCTTGTCAAATAAGTACATGAATGGAACAGAAATTCACACAAACCTGACAAACATTCTAGTGGACTCTCCAACATCATTTTCAACAGTTTCCAAGTGAACCACGGGGTTTAAACGCTGCCATGCAATCTTGGAATTTGACACGCGCTGCAGAGGACCATAATCCGTCACGACATCAGAAATTACATGAGGGGCTCTGGAAGATCGCAGATTACAGTTTTCCGAAGTTTCTGAAGTTCTGGGGAATGCATATTTCCCATTTTTAGGGAAGATTTTTCTCTAAAAAAAATTATCTGCATGATGTGTGCAGCGACTGCTGATTCAGGATCTAAAGCCGATCAGAGTAAAAATCTCTCAGCAAAGTTTGAACCATTTTCAGAGAGATACTACTGACTTTATGTGTCGATTTGTGACCATTGATGAAACATGGGTACACAATTACACACCTGAAATAAAATAGCAACCTAACAAAGGAAGCATTCATTCATCGCCAAAAATGACCAAGTGAGTGAAATCGGCCCGAAATATCATGGCGTCGATTTTTTGGGGAATGCCAAAGTTTTACTGCTGATTTTCTTAATACTTATACCTCAATCACTGAAGTGTATTATTCTCATATTTTGGACGTATTGAAGGTGAAAACACGCCAGGAAGATTAAAGACATCTTCCCTCAAGACGATGCACCTCCTCATACGTATGTGGTTGCAATGGCGAAAAGCAATGATTTGGGGTACGATTTGTTGTCATATGACTTGGTTTTATCGGACTTCCATCTGTTCCAAAACTGACAAATTCCTCGGTGGAAAGAAATGTTCGTCCGATGAAGAGTTTAAATCATCAGATGAGGCGTACGTTACAGGCTTTGAGGAATCTGATTTTCGTGGTGGAGCATAACTGGAGACAAAGTGCATAAGTGTCACGAAATAGAAACATAAGAATATTTTCAAAAAAAGTCGTAATTTTGTGCTTCATTCTGAGAATTTTCCAAATGACCCGCGTATTTCTTTCATTCCATTTTTGGCATTTCAAAACATCGTATTCGAAACAAAATAATATCTTTAGTGTGAAATACGTCACCATCGCTATTGAGAGCCTTCTGCCAACGCGATGAGCTATAAATTTTATTGTGATAGAACTCCTTAGAGAGTAAAGCGAAAAATTCATTCAGGATAGTTTCCAGATCAGTAAAAGTTTGACCTTGCCGTAATACAAATAATGCAGTGACTATTACCAAGCTATGGTCGGTCATTCATATAGTGAACTCGGTGGTAAATGTAAAAGGTGTTTATGTAATTCACAATTAAAACGCACCAATTTTTATGATCATCTTCCCGAGCTAGCTGTCCGCTAATACCGATTTGAGGATAAGGAAATGTATTTATTCAGCTGTTTTTTTTTTATTACTGTGCTTTTTGTATGCTATGAAGCGGTTTTTAATGTGATGTTGAAGTTGATGGTGGTATAGCTACCCAAGGGTCCCGCTTTGTACCCCGGGTCTTTCAGGGGCCCGAAGTCGACTTTTGTGCCTTAGTGGTCATAAGAGGAGGATGATGAAAGGGAAGGGTTCAGATCACACTACAATTTGTTTCTCTAAACGCCCAGAAGTGTTTATTCACATGACACTTTGTGCTGGCCATCTGGTCCGTTATCTCTATGACTTTAATGCCACGAGCTACATACGCTGCTTGAAATTACATCTGTGTGCCTCTTATCTACACTTTCCTATTGTATCTGGGACTGCGTCCTACTGTCTGAACTCTCCTCCACCGTCTGTCTGCACTGCGACGGCTAATGCGTTTACAAAGTTGTTTCCCCTTGTATACTAAATTCAAAGTGTCCCCACATGGTCGTAAGTACTCACGGAGGTCACAGAATAGTACCCATGGATTCCTGAGCCTTTAAAATATCTAAATATTACTGATGAGCTCTTGTGCTCCCAGACGCGCTTACTCTAAATCCATTAACTCTTTGACTCCTCATTGGGGAGCTCATGATATTTCGATGTAATGACGTCATAGCCAACACCTGTTCCCTTTCTACTTCAACGAAGTTCAGTGCATCTGCAGCAACTAAAGTTACAAAGCACCTATTGTTCGGATACCTGCATGCACTTAACTTTGTCACAATAGAGAGACCCATTATCAGTAGGCGAGAGCACAAGATATTACAATAAGCTGCTTTTTCCCTATCGTCAAGGAGTTATACGTCCAGGTAGCCATGAACACATTTTCGTGATACATGAAATGTTGCTGCTTGTTACTACAGTTTATATAATATTTAACAATTATTACTATAATTACGTTCACTTTCAAATGCGAGAGTCTGAGGACCTGTCACAACTATCAATAAAACTGTAACTGTAACTCGATTGTTTATCTTTTCTTCATCTATAGTCCTTCATCTAACACTTTAAAAATAATTCTATGTTTATAAGACTTTTGATGGTGTTTCGGAATTGTTTTTACGATCCTTTCATGTTTGCAGTGCTCACAAAACAAAGAATCGCTATCATCAAAGTGAAACGACACTAAGGTTTACTAAAGAGGAAAGTACCATGCCAATGTTACCCGGTAAAGGTCACGCACACAGCCCACATTCAATCACCGTTACCTTTACAGTTAAGGCATTAAAAAGAACCATAAAATCCTCTCTGGACGGAAATTTCACCCTCCGCAATAAACGCTGCTTATCTCGACAGTATATTCAGTTGGAATCAATAAATTCGAGCGGAGACGTAACCAATTCCCAAGGCAATAAAAACAGCATTCGGGCCATTTTGGTTGCCATTTCGTAATACACCTTTAGCATCAGGAAAACGAAAAGCATTACATTATTAATACAGATATTTGATACTCTTTAATGTAATATTCTTTTAACATACGAGTATAAAGCAACATGTGAGAAAACCCACATTATGGGCGAAACATAATCTAACACCATTTACACTTTCAAAAACGTGTTGCACAAACGACCGAATCATTAGGTCACACCCAATAAATTACCTAATGCTTATTATTTTACATTAAATTAACTTTGGTGGTTTTCATTCGATTTAATGCAATATAACTAATAAAAATACCTTCATGTTTTTCTGCTAGTTATACTGACAACACAGTAGCACTTTTATGCATTCGTTTACATTGTTTACGGTTGTTTTTACCCCCAACTATTTCTGGTCTGATATAATGAAAAGATGCTCCCTTCCACATATCTCTTCATCTGACGGCTGTGAAAATCAGTTCAGGAAGTTAACGCTCTCCCAGAGCGCGCACCAGAATTGCTGGCTATGTACATCTCTCGTTTATAGACCACCAGTCCATTCTACAGTGCGATCAGTGATGATTTCCTCCGCAGCGCGGGGGATTTTACTATGAACGAGCCCCTACTCGTTTGCCGCTCCGTGGAGTCTGCTTGTTTACTTGTTGGCCTTGTTGACTGTCGTACTCGGGACGCAGCTATTCCCGGTTGTGTGTGATGTGTTATTCGTTTTTTTTTTTAATTCGACAATACACATAAAGTGCATTATGCCTCGTGTGCTTACAGGGTACAGCTCTCTTTATATACGATTCATAGGTGTTAATTAAGTGATGAAAGGATCATAGCATTACTTTTTTTAGCATATAGTTAATTCTTTTATTTATGTAAATACCACACTAACCCTTTTTCCTGAGAATTAACTGACAGGAAGCGTGATCATGCAAATTTTTCAACAGGAGTGTGCCACTGCTCACACTGCGAATAATTCCATGAGAGCAATTTACAATGCGTTTCCATAAGACAGAGTTATTAGTAGGGATTTGTGTGCGCTCGATTCCCCAAATTAACAGCTGCGATTATTATCTCTGGGGAATATTAAAAACATTCAAGAACTGAAAGATAATATTCTTTAGGAATTGTCCGGATTTCTCGAAATGAACTACAGCGAATGATGAATAATTTCCGAAACAGATGCCAAAAATATATGGAGAATGAAGGCGAGAAGTTTCAACAATTCATTTGATAATTTGATAAGTGATGAGCCTCTTAAATCGGTTTTTAAATAGCTGCATCATTGGTTTGGTTTATTGTTTAACCCTCCCGCTAATCACCGAGACCCAACTAGCCGGCTATCCCGCTAACGAGCGGCGCGCTCGCCCATAGGCAAAATACTCCGAGGAAAAACAAAACCGACCGCGTTGTATAACAAAAATTTAACTATACAAGTAAATGTGCTATGTATTTAAAATGCCTTAATGCTGTAGTAATTATATTTATGCATTTGTTTTTCTTTAATACTTAGGATTCCACGATGTACAATTATGAGGTACATCATTGCACGTTTATTATCTCAAAAGTAATCACATAATTGTTAAAACAGTTATTCCATATGAAGGTAATAGGTCTACCCTATTCATGTAGAAGCGTTTAATCACACAGTCCTCGTCCTTGTCAAACATGTTAACGAAGTCTTTTCAGATCGTCAAAAATGTGAACATTTCATGGTAAAATGTGTGGGCTATAGTGAGGATGTTGAAGCATTTGGAAAGTGTGAAAATGACGTTTTGAGAAAAACACTGTTTTATAAAAAAAGTATGCCGAGAAACATTGTGGTTTAAAAGGATATGCGGAGCCCTTTAAATGGCTGTAGAACCCGAAGGGAGGGGAGAAAATGCAAATGTTGATTCTTTATGGACACCCACAGGTTCATTGAGACATGTTCAAAATGGAGTTTCGAGCTGATATTAAGTTCTTTGCAAAAAAGGACTTACTCCAACTGAAATTAAACAGCGATTGAATGGTGTATATGGGGAAGTATCCCCCTCATATTCTACCGTAAAAGAATGGGGCAAACTTTTTCGAATGGGGGCGAGAAAGCATTGAAGACGAAGAGCGTGCAGGTCGGCCCTTGGAGGTGCTCACTCCTTAAAACATCGATCGCTCTTGAAGGAGAAATTAAGCAAGACCTACGGTTCAAAGTTATAGAAGTAGCAGCAAGGTTCGGCCTTTCTAAAACAACAGTCCTTCGAATTATTCTTGAATATTTATACACGAATAAGGTTAGTGCGTTATGGCTGCTTAGACTTCTTTCCTTAGTCCAAAAGCAGCAACGTGTCATCTGTTGTCAGACATTTTTGGAGTTCTGCCGTGGCAATGAGAGAGAATTTCTTTAAACCATTGTTACAGTAGATGAAACTATGGTCCTCTACTATGACCTCTTGTCCAAAATAGAATAATGGAGTGGCAGGCGTAAATCTGGCGAAGCACCGCCTCTGAAGGCCAAGGTCACTCAGTCAACCAAGAAGTTCATGGCCACAATCTTTTGGCACTGTGAAGGAGTATTCTTTGACTTCAAGGAGAGAAACACCACAGTAAATGGGGAGTACTATGCTGGCCTACTGCACAGACTACGTGCATACATCAAAGAGAAAAGGCGAGGAAAGCAGTGTGTTGGTGTGCACCTTCTCCACAAACGCGCCTGTGCACACAGCTCTTGTGCACAGGAAGCTGTGAAGAAATGTGGCTTCAAGGAGATCTACGATCCACCCGAGAGCCCAGATCTAGCTCCCAGTGACTATTTCCTTTTCTCAAAACTCAAGAAGGAAGGAAATTTAAGTGTGACGAAGAAGTGATGGATGCATGCCCATTCTGCAGACAAGACATCTATTTGGGGGGTGGGATTCAAATGTTAGTTCAAAGGTGTGAGAAGTATATTGCAATAAAGGGTAACTATATTGAAAAGTGAAATATAGTTTTTGTCTTTATGATATCTAGAAAATGGTTAGGCTGGAACATTATGAACCTACCCTCGTAACTAGTGAAGTGGATATCAAGATCAGTGTGGGCACCAAGTACATCTGGCAAACACCTGCTAGAGATTGCTGGAGTTCTCTTGGTGCATGAGTAACCATGTTAGAGCATCTTCAGTCAGTCGTGTCTTCTGCCTCGCTGATCCTCCTCTCCCCATATGTCCTGCTCTCGTAAACCTCCCTAAGGAGACAGGCAAAACCAATATTGATCCCTATGTATACATATCGCTCATAAAGCCTGAACTTTGTTTTTAGAAAATATAAAATTGAACTGCGTATATACCGTGAATCTTAGAATTCTCTATGTGCTTGGCGAAAATTGATTGTCGGCGATGTATTTTAAACTGTGCGAAGGCTATTTTTCATAAAATATTTAGCGAACCAAGCTGAAAGTAAATAAAATATAGATACCCGGGTCTAACTTCATTTCAGAAAATTTGGAAGGAATGCAGTGATTATGCTCATGCAAAAATTTTTTAAACATTTCTTCAAATCTCCATCGATCCTACCTACTGGGCGCTGAAAATGACAATGAAACAAGTACATTCTGTTAACGCTTTAGAGACCGCAATTTATAATTCTTTTCAACCAAACTAAGCATATAACTATCAATTAACAAAACAATCCATCGAGTTTGTTAATCAGCAAAATTGGACCATTAAGAGTGGGGGTTAACCTAAAGGAAAAATTTAAAAATCACTCTAGTGGCTGCAATTTTGGTTTTTTCTCAACGAAACTCGGTTACTATTTAAATAAAATAAGAAAAATAGTTTCCGAAAACCAGCGAAATCAGATTATAAAAACCGAAGGTTTATCTGAAACCAAAAAATTTAAAAATAACTGCACCAGTATTAGCTTTTCCGCTATAAAAATCGGTATATACCATTTAAATGGAATAAGAAAAATACTTTCTGAAAATCAAGAAAATGGGGTCATTAAGAGTAAGGATTTGTCATTCCATTGAAATAAAATAAGAAAATAGTTCCTGAAAATTAGTGAAATCAGATTATTAGGAATGGGGGTTACCAGAAACTCAGCATTTAAAAAGCATTCCCGCGGCACCAGTATTCTCTTTATCGTAATACGATTTAAATGAAAAAAAAAATAGTTTCTGGAAATCAGAGAAATTGAGCTATGGAGTGGAGGTTTACCTGAATACCTAAATTTAAAAATCGCTCTAGCGGCACCAATATTTGTTGTTTCAAAACAAATTTCGATGTATATCATTTAGATAAAAAAAGAAAAAAATGTTCTGAAAATTAAGAAAATCGGGCAATTAGGAATCGGAGTATAGCTGAAAACCGAAATTTAAAAAGGGGGGTTAAAGCAAGATTTAAAAGTCTCTCTAGTGGCCACAATTTTTGCTTTTTCTAACATATAAGCTCGGTATGTACCATTTAAATAAAAATATTTACTGAAAATCAGTGAAATTCAATTATTAAGAGTGCAGGTCTGAAACCCAAAATTTAAAAGTATCTGAAAACCAAAATTTAAAAGTTACTCTACCGGCACTGTATTTGTTTATTCGCAAAAAAATTCGGTATACATCATTTAAATAAAATCATAAAAACAGTTTCTAAAAATTAGGGAGTAGTAGGGATATACCCGAAAACCTAAATTTAAATAGCGCTCTAGCGTTTAATTTTCTCTGTATAGTTTCAAAAAAAGGACAAATTAATTCAGTACATAAACCGTATCTACAATGAGGCATAATAAGAAAAATGGTTTATTAAATTTAGGGAAATCGGACCATTAAGAGTGGGATATACCTGAAAACCGAAATTTAAAAGGCGATTTAGCGTTAACTTTTCACCAAATTATTTCAAAATAAAAGAACAAGTCATCTCAGCATAAACTTATTTGTAATGACGCATTTTTTTATATTTGACAAAAGTATTGTCGCAAAGATAGAAAATATGTTTAAGAATTATATTTGTACATAAGAACGCTCTGTAATAACCTTCAGAAAACTTTTACGTTACATGCTTTTATTCAATAACATTTAAATTAAATTTCAAAGCCAATGAAAATAGATGGTATCGTAGATTGTATATTGTTGATTGTGCATATTTTCTTTGTACATTGTAATTATTTTTGAATAGTTACATGTTTTATTGAAACATATGAACATCGTCGTCTTAAATACACAATTTAACTCCAAACTTTCTGTTATTTCTCTATTTTAGTGAATGTAATAATGATATCAAGGACCCGGGTCATAAACATGGTTATATTTAAAAATGTTTAAAAATTCTTACATAGTATAGCTTTGTCTATCAGTAGTAATATCTTTTATTTAATTAATAGTATACTATTAATTTTTGTGGTTTAATCTCAATACTAATAAAAAGAAGAATTCTAAAAATGTGGTTTGTCTTTTGTAATACTTGTAGATTGTAACACTTCTATTTTTGTTAATTTTTAAAATTAGAGTAATTTCACTTTAGACATTTATTTTCCAGTGATTTGGAAGGAAAAAATCCAATGAATTAGTTGGGTAATATATTCTAGTTCAGTTTTTCTTTTATTAGTTAGGAGCGCTAGAGTTTGTCATGCTAATATCAGATAGTAAAATCGTAACATATTTCATTAATTAATAATTCCATGATTTGGATTTTTTAATTTTTTTTATTAATTTCATGGAACATGTTTTTTCTCAATGAAACTCATGGAGTTAAAAAATTAGCAAAATCTAAAGTTCTACACTCTAGAGACCGCAATTTAGGTAAATCCGAACTATTATGTTGTGCCCATGAGAATATTTTTTTAAAAATGTTCAACATATCTCCATCTAGGTACCAGAAATAACAATAACGTTCTCAAATTTAACTTGCTGAGGAATTTGCTTAATTTACGCAGCTCCCGAGTGACGAACTTTCTATTGTTTGCATTTTCAAAGTCAAGTTACGGTTTTGCAAGTAAGCAGTCACTTGAAGTATTCACGCGATCGATACAAATTCTGTGAACTGCGTCGTTATAATTATAAACATGTATATTAAAACTATTTTAATTACCCCTAAGCCTTCATTGGATAACAAAATTCCAGTTGCATAACATTCTCGCTTTTTTAAAAGACCGTACAATTTAAATGTTAACAATTATTGACAAGCTTACATTGGCGCGGCACTCTCCGTAACGACGAAGTTGCTGCAGTGACGAAGCACGTCTCATAAAACGTTTCTTGCGGTAAGTGGTGTTATAACTCACCTTACTCAAACTTCCCTACCCTGCTTTAGGACCACAATTTGTCTCTGGAAGTAGTTAGATACGCGAAGTTGGTAATCTGTATCCTTAGCGAAGCCTCTGTTGCATTTTACAACCTGCAAGAGCAGGTTTATGCACCTCTAGCCCAAGAGCAAGAACTTGTGTTATCATTTCATTAGAACTTGTTGTATGCACATGGGCTTCCTTTAGAGAAATACAGAAATGTTAAGTGTTCATGAAAATCATACATTTGTACACATGACCAAAAAATTCTGTCAGTTACTCAACTTTCAAGCGTTGGCAACAATCAAATGCACAGAAAATAAAGTTAAGGCGGGAAGGAATTGTTGCCGAGAGTTAGAAGCTGGTAGGTTCCGTAGAGAAAGGAAGATAGTTATATAAAGGCGACTATATTTTTACAAGAAAACAGGATATTTTAATATTTGTCTCAATGAAAAAAAGAACTAAAGAGGGCACTAAAAGTGTATACGTTTCTAAACTAGTAATAAATAATCATTGTGTAAATTACACGATGTAGTAGTATTGACTTTACTCCAGTCAATCAAGCCTTTAGAATTATTGCGCAGCACTCATCAATATTTTGCTGATGAATGGATCTTCCTAAGTACTTTATTATCACACAGCATTTTGCAAAAAATTACATAAACGTGATTAAAGCTCACAACAGAGCTTTCAAAGTTTGTATTGAAAGAGCGTTCTTGTTCACTTGTCCATAAACCATTCGTGTACCGATAGGGTGGTCAAGGTCGTTAAGGCGTAGACTCGTAGGGGGAATCCGGGGTTTGATTCCCGCCACGACTGTCCTTCCTCACTGAGGTCTTTTTCCAGGTTTTCCTCAGTCCTCATAAATGGCAAATGCCGGGAAGGTACACTAAACTTAGGCCTGGAACTTTCCTTCCTTTAAAAACAAAATCCTTTCCCATTTTATCATTTCATCTCATGTATCACCAGTGTTCACCGCCTGTGGTGCCTCAGTAGTTAAAATGGACGTTAAACACCATTAAAAAAATTAATGTAAGAAAACAGTTTTTCAGTGGGGTCATTAGATCTAGGAAAACAAATAGGAAATTCAAATATTTTAAGAATATCGGAATAAGGCACGTTGTTCATACTAAAGTGTGAAATAATTTTTGCCCAACATAGGTGATATACTTTCCAGTTTCCCTTTTTACCAATGTTTTCTGTGTTATGTTTGTTTAATATACACGTTCTCACCATACAGATCGGTACAGATATCTACGAGATGAACGAGCCACTTCGCGAATGAAATCTTCTGTCTTTTGTATATCCTTCCTGGGATATCGCTACCTTAAGTGTTGCCCAACTGTAGTCACGCAAACTCTCAAGAGTGCAATCCATTTATTAGAATATTCAGAAAAAATTGTGAAGAAATTAGAGAACGAATGAAGATAGGAAAATATGCAATATCGATTCTTAATCCTAAATTATGAGATAAAGATTAATAAATAAATAAAACATCAATTTTATAAAACGATTGCTAGAAGCACAGCTTTATATAGTACAGAAACATGGCAACTAAAAATAAATAGATTTTTGGCAATGGAGATGGATTACTGGAGACTGTCAGCAAGGGCGTCGCGAAGAGACAGAAGCAGAAATGAGACAAAAGGGGGAATCACAAATAATATTGTGGACGACATTTTAACAAGACAAGTGATATGGTTTGATCATTTAACGCGAATGGGTGAAGAAAGATTGCCAAGGATGTTAAAAAAACAGATTCCATAAGAACACCAAAAGGAGGGAGGCCATACACAACGTGGATGAAGGGTGTCCAAGAAGAAATGGAGAATAGACACCATGGTTGACCCGAGAGGAATGTTTTCATACCATTTTTAGTTAAATCATATTATAAATGTGAAAAATATTGCATTTTGTAATTGGCTGTCAGAAGATATTGATACATTGTAAAACTGAGTAAATAATAAACTACTTTACAAATTCCTATGAAAGTTCTCTAGCCCGCCATTCAGCAACAACTGACTACTAGTCAACCCGCAGTATAAGGAGATATTCTTATACTGTAACCAAACTGATTTTCACTGCTGGAGAGTGTCTGTATAAGAATAGTTACTTCAAATGTAATATTGATTGGTACTGAACAAGATTTCCCGTATTTAATATATGCGACTGTTGCCATTAATATACTGTTTCATATAAATATCTAATAGTATTTTAAAACCGTTCATTTAACCTTGCAACACAACAATCATTATATAAAACTGGAGGCTTTCCTGCGAACACACCTTACCAGAAGTGACGTTTCTAGTGGTGCATGCCCAAAATAGCTCTTATATGCGAACTTCTCCTCCTTTCAACTATCTTGGTTAAAATACTCCATAACTGAAGGAGAAATTGGCTCACAGCGCGTCTGCAAACCATCCCCTAAACTTCAGCAAAACGTTGAAGTCACCTACAGACATTTCTCTTCTTCTTCTTCTTCTTTTACACTTAAAAACATGTTAAGCAACAGTTATAGAAAATTTAAAGTTGAATAATTTGGGTGCCAACCAACAACCTTCTAGAGGAGTAGACCCTCTCTTCATTATATCGTGTTGACAGACGTAGCCAGAAACAACACTTGGAAAGAAAGTACTTTGTGATTGACACTTGGGCCGTGTTTACCGCGACTCAGCTAGTGAGAGCTCGTACAATCAGCACATTATCGTCCGCAGATGCATGACATCATCGTATGCAAGTATTTTATTAAGAGTAGTAATTGTGTTTTGTATCATTCATCAAACAAAAGTGATTCTCCTTGTAGATTTTCTGATCAAAAGTGCACATTTTCCTACGCGTACCCGTCGTTTTCATACATGCTGCTCCTTCTCGCCAATGCATCCAATGCTTATGATTTCCGCCGCTAGATGACACTTCATAAGTTTTGCTATAGTTAAAGCAATTTTGCCACCATTACAATCATTCTGAAACTATAACCATTGAAAGTATTTCAGATAACATGTCCAATTATACGGGGTGAACGATCCTTCACGCAACGGTTTCGCGGTGTGCAGCCTGCTGGCGGGGCTGGCTGCTCTGTCGGTGGTGCGGGCGACAAAAAGTCAGCAATAAATATAGTACGGTTTGTCACGTAAGTTATTTTTAACGTACGTAACAAATACTTCAAAACATGAGTAATTTATTCACGTAAATTACACAAGGAGATGCTGGAACTGTGTCCCTTCGTTGTTCAAGCATCTCTGACCCTGCTTAGGAAATTGCTCATTACACTTTGCAGTCCCTTTGAGACATGGCAGCAATTTCTTGACAAATGTTAGTTTTAAGTGCATCCAAAGTGTGTGAGTTTGCTTGGTACACTTTCTCTTTTAATGCTCCTCAGATATAAGAATCGCAGTAATCTCCTTACAGCAAGCGTTGATTCTGTACGCACCTATAAATCATACATGAATACTCTTCGGGGAATAGAGAACTTGTATTGTTCCATTTCACTTGATACACTTTTACACTTTCACTCAATTCACTGTATTGCATCGCCTTAACAAACACGTGCTACTTGTGCAAGATTTCAATCTACACTGAAGCCTCGCGCAGCGGAGGGAAAATATGCTCCCCACCTCCACCGACATACCGATATAGAGCTGCCGGCCGGTCCCGCGGTTGCGTCAAACTTTGCTCACCCAGTATAACGACTTTTGAGTTTGTGTCATACATGTTAAATATGTACTACACCAAGAATATGTTTTAAATGATAGAGGAGCAGGAAGAAGAATTGAAGATTTTGGAGCGCAGCCGGTGAAGACGGATGGCGAATGTTGTGATGTGGCAACAGTGTGCTGGCGCGGCCACGTGGCAGTAGAAACGTCAATCACAAAGTCATTTCTTCCATAATGCAGCTAAGGCATTTTCCTCTTTCCCATAAATTTTTAAACGAGCTCAAGAGGATTTTATGGTGGGCAAGTTGCATGGGCAAGGCTTACGGTCGTATATCTCTACTCCATCTTCAGTGCGGTTCTATAAAAGAGTGTATTATCATGCTGAAACGTGCCACGTTTTTAAGACTATATTGCCAGTAAACGACTGCATTGTTGGAACCTTAGTGATGCGAGAAAAGTCATCACACTATTACACGGCACATCAAGTCTGATGAGATCTAACTCTGCAAATGGGATACATGCTGTTGTCTCCATCTCCATTGGAGTTGAAACCGTGACCAGACTTCCGATTTGCACACGTCAGCGCATCTTGTGGCCATTCATGCCGCAGCTGTCATCGTCTACCAGTGAATTTGACTGCTGGCCAGTAGCGTAATCCAAACGGGCTATTGTGTCACCTAGCATATCACGTTTGTATTTTTAAAAGATGTATTAACAGATATACTTCAAGTTGTTATTAATTTTCTAAAATGTTTGTGATTTAAATACGGCATTTGAACATGTATGTCATGGCATTTTAATAGTCAAATAAATTTCTGTGGACTAAACTTTCAAGCTGAATACTATTTTACATATGCATTATATTTACATATTATTGTTTAATAAATTGCTTAATAGTTGTAAACCATTCTCCTGTACTGCAAAATTCCTTTTCTCCTTCCACCACTCTTCCAAGACAAAAACTTGTTCATACGTTAACGGGAGGGTCTCCAATATTGTTCAATTGGTAATTTTTTTTATTACAGTATAGTAACGTCAAAGGATAATTATTGATTTGGTATATTTACAGAAATTCTTTAACATATCAAGTAATAACCGTAGCATTCAATTCAGGGCGTGAAACGGATGATGAATTTTTCTCAGAGGTCACTTTTCAGGCTTGAGGTTCTTTTACGTGCCATAAATCAAAAACATGGGACCCACATTTTTATTTCTCTTCTGAAGGAAGCCATGCTTAGGATTTTTACGCCCGAAAAAATTCATTGATCCTGGCCGGGATAGAACCCTCGACTTGTCTGCGAGGCAAGTTTGGTTAAAGGGAAAATGACAATATATAAAGAAACTACCATTTTACATTAATTGTCAAATAAGAAAATTCTCCAAATTTTTGTGGAAGATTATTAGTTTGACACAAAAAGCTAAAAAACTGTTGTGAAATTTAGAAAACTGGAAATTTATTGTTGTAAATATTTAAACTATTATGTGTCGAGTAATTATGAATATTTGAGCAAACTGTAAAACTGTTTATTTATCCTTTACATAAATAATAAATTTAGCACATATATCGATGACAAAATCAAAATACCTAAGTCAACGAAACGTGTTTTACAATATTTGGAAAGAATTCCGCAATTTTATTCTAACAGCCTTTTTTGTAAAATAAAAATCTTCATTGCTAAGGTTTTACCCCATAAAAGAATACCATAATTAATGTGCGAATAAATATGAGAAAAAACCTAACATGAAATGTCCACAAGGGAATTTTTTTAAATACAGTTAATGTGAATCGACCAACCAAGATCGCAATCAATATAAATACCTAAGAATTTAACGGAAGCTATCCAGTGCCAGTATTAAATTGAAATTGAATGTCTATTATTTATATTTATTTATACTTTATTTATTGGCATTACACCAATCATTAACAATAGAAGATTTTATATATAATTTAATTTTTACCATTTTCAACTTTATCATATAAAATAATAGTTGAATCGTCTGCATACAAATAGAAATTCATATTTGGCCTACAAAAGAGATAACAGTTCTAAATTTTTTCTAAAATATATTGTCATTTTTGGTAAAATTTTCGAAATTTTTATTAGGATGCACGAGAATCAAATATTATTTTAACATTTTTAGAATGTTGTGTGTGTAACAATGAAATGCAATTTGCTTCAAATTAGATGTTCATTTTCATAATTCCACGCACATCGGCCTATTCTTAAAATATTTTGCTGTTTCAAATACATTTTATCGTTCGGCATAAACTCATCCCTTGTTCAATTTTCATTCGATATAAAAAAAAAGTATATACTGGCCATGCTTAAACTATTTTATTAAATTATATCTTGCTTATTAATAATTAACATAATAATGTTAATAATAATTAACATAAACTGGCGAATTTGGGGCAATGTTTCGTCATTTAATTAAAGAAGTCAAAGAGATGAAAAGGGTATTCTTGACATGTATCTTTCTATTGGATGAGCAGATAATGAATTTCCTATGCGCTGCTGTGGGACTGCATGGGCCGCGCAGTCTGTGGTCATGGCAGCACGGCAACAATACGAGTCTGCGCTTTACCAAACTAAAACATCAAAACTGGAGATACTGACAAATAATAATAAAAATGTCTCCACATTTATCAACACACTTAGCACCATTGTTCCCCAACATCATTCAAAATTTCACTAAGTATATAAAAAGGCACGACACAATGTTAAAATCCATTTTTTGACAGGTCCTTCAAAATTGTCTTCATCACCGCTGCTTCTGTTGATGTAAAATGTCTCCCACAAGAAGTTTCTTAAATTTGGGGAAAAGGAAAAAGTTTCACTTTGCTATATGTACTACTCGTATAAGGACGATAAGAGACACAACACATTTATTTTTGTGAAATATTCAGCAACAATATTTGCGATGTGATGCGTTACTATATCGTGGTGAAGCATACAGAGAAGCATACAGAGATTGCGTGCAATATGACTTTGCAGAGTTTTCAGAACATCTCTGTAGAATTGACCAATACAATCATATGTCAAGAATAACAGCCGGTAAACCATTTGAACATGATCGTAACTTTCCCAACAAAGTAACAACTTTTTTTATAGCGTTGGTGATTACTAGAGCCCAGAAATTCATTCCTTTATTTTGGTTGAAATAGGCAGGCAAAAATGCGCTTAAATAACTGAAAATAGGCAGTAATATAACAAAAATAGACATTTATTAAACGTGAAATCAGAGAGCAATATCACCTATTGAAAATATGTTTTTAAGATACGTAATAATTTCTTTATCACACAATGAAAGTACACAAGCTTACTTTTCTTGGTTACAAGCAACAACATGACTTTTCAAGGTATCAACTGTCATAGTCAGTCGCTTGTCAGAGAGAGCATTTTCATCATGAAAAAAGAACATTCTACTTCCACTGAAGTGATTGCAGCATATTTAAAACAAGTTATTTCGAAAGGACTCATATCAGTTACAACAGAACATTAACCTTTCAGGATATCATGGAAATGTTGATCAAGACAAAGTAGTTTTGAATAGTCCTGGCGAATGAGCAAAAGATGTGCAGTGGTTTCTGTTAGTCATTTTCTGTTTATGCGTTTATGGGGGAATGAAGTTAGTATCTCTCTTACTTCCGTATTGAGCACATTGTAGGGACGGTTTATTGCACAACTGTACCGCTCTCATCTTTCTCGCTTGCAATTGTTTGTTACATTTATGCACATGAGAACCCATCACAAATTTCCTAGAATTGTCCCTGCACAGATCGATACAAGGTCATTCATCCTCTCTATTTCCTGGTATTCGTGTGCTCGAGGTAGCCATGCATTCATTTCACTAATGAAGTCTTTGCTTTTTAAAGAGTTTAAGTGAATGGGTTAAGGAGAAAGTTTTGACTACTTGAAAATAAATAAAAGTGTGACAAGATTCTCAACAGGTATTTTTGTACATGAACATGCCATTTAATTGTTATAACTTTTTTCACTTTGATATATTGGACTTCTTTGTGTGCTTTTTTAAAGTGCCAAATAGGCAATAGAGTAAGCCAAAAGAAAAAAAAAAAAAAAAAAAAAAAAAAAAACGGCAATACAGAAAATATGCTGAAACATGTTCATTTCTATCCGACTATCAAATATATCTATCCAGATGACTTTTGCCTAACTTCCGGGCTCTGGTGAGGGTTGAAATCATGTATCCAAGTTTGATCAACAGTGTTCACCCTTGAAAGAAGCTGCGTTTTTTTCCTGTGACGTCAGAATCAGCAATATTGTATCACATCGTGCACAATGTCTCATGGTTAGCTTTTCAGCTACCAACATGTGGCTGGCATTCAGTGAAACTTCAGAATTTCTGAAAAGGTTCTTAATGTTATTCGACGCCCCTCTCTCACAATGTCAGCAAATGTGTTACTGTTTTCTTCCACTAGAGCACAAACTGGAACTACGGTCCCACTTTCCTTTGAAATTGATTAAAGCCTCTTCGAGCTGAGATATAAGGAAGAACAAATTTCCCATAGGCCTCGTGGAACGTTGCAAAGGCTCCAGCTGAAGATTTGTTGAGACGAAGGGTATATTGTGCGTCACGTGTCACGTTATTTTGCTGTAGGCGGAACTGTACACTCTCAACTTGTGCACCTCTTGTATGAGAGAACCGAAAGTGGCAGCATTGGAACTAGTAACACGTACACATTACGCATTAAGCTAATTAAAATTGTAAAGTTAAATTTTAGCACGAGAAATTGTGGCTGTAGAAACGGTATGATAATGCTTTATAGAACAGGCCGCGTAGTTCCAGCGTTAAAATTGTCACGCGAAATTTCGGAATGTTCCTTTCACATTAAAAATGTTTTACTTTTGTGTAGACTTGCATAAATCTTTCCCCTTCTCTTTTAGGAATCAAAACACCTGACATAATATTTTTTTCTGGGCAACACAGTAAGAGTAAAGCCCTTCCTATTATTTTCCTTTCTCCAATATATGTATTTCCGTTCTCCACGCATTCCCTCATGTATAAAGTCACTTTTACTCTCACCTCCTCTATATGGATTCCTCGCATTTAGCCCGCCTCTCAGAGGGAAACTTTCATATTACCCCGTTCTCCTGTGCATTTCAACTCTGCTCTAATTCCACAAACAATGAACCTACCCCATTTACCTTACCACCTCCTCGAGGGGGTTCGAATTAATCAAATTTCTTCGACTACATTTCCTCTCTCTCTCTCAATCCCAAAACACAGAAGTGCCTCGCCAAGAACTATTCCAAATGTTCCCTTTCAGCGTGAAATATTGATCTCCCGCAAACAACAAGTAAAATATTCTAATTGGCGTAATTTATCATGCCGGTTCTAGAACTTTCAATAAGTGAAAGAGTTTTACTGCTCCGCATAAATTGAACATTTGCCTTGCATCTGTGCCCTCTGTACGATACGATCAGTTGGGAAGCGGCATCAATGTGCATAGTTGCTGGATCTTGAGCTCCAACCTACAGCATTTATATTGGGTTTTATCATGCTATATAGTAAATAACTAAAAATGAATGAATGAAGATAAATGAAGAAAACACCCAGAAGATATACGTCAAAAAGCTCTTTGTCTGGTATTCAAGAGGTGACCTGTACACTGTGAAGAAGGATCGTGTGAGTATTTTCTGTGTTACTGCTTTTACACGTACTTCACAACTTTTTGACAAATATTTTATATACAGAGGGTAAAACAGTATGTCACAAACTCGGTGATATGTATATGGGTACCATGTGATCATAAATTGTTAATAAACCCATTCCAGAAACGGTAGGGAGATGATTGTAGACAAACAAAACATTAGACTCCAAAATAAGCAGTAGACGTCACATTTTAAGGGTTTTTTTATCATTGGTAGCACTTCAGCTGTTAAGTGATGCATAGCAGTCCCTCACCATACCTCAATAATGTTTACAGTATTATTTTGTTCATGAGTTTCAAACTTTACAGTATTCATTTGTGCGGCTATCGTCAAGTGAGAATGAACAATGGCGGCCTTTTATACAAATGCACAGAGAAATGTCTAAAGCGGTCAAATCTGGTGAACGGGGAGGCCAAAGTAAAGCTCCCGTGCGTCCAATCCAACGATTTTGAAACAATCTCTGAAGAGACCTCCCTTATACGTCTTTTGCAATATATTTCAGCGTACACATTACAAGAAAGAACCATGAGCATGGCGAATTTTTCAGCATTAGTAAATACCATCTTCCAGCACATCATACTTCAAGAACTATTATAAAGTACTGAGAGGGAAGTCCCAATGCAATTAGGTAAAGCAAATAAATTGTAAATAAACATAAGAACAGCGTAGCCTAGTAACTAAGCAGATAAAAGGAGCAGATGTAGATGTTTAAAATGTTCATATTACCATAGCTCGCAATAGACTCGTGCAAAAAAATTGACATTCTAATTTACTCTAGTTTCATTTTGTTGATGTAATTAGCATTGTTCTGTTTGAAAAATGTAACTTTATTCAAGAAATACGTATTCGAATTATTATTATTATTATTATTATTATTATTATTATTATTATTATTATTATTATTATTATTATTATTATTATCTGTGCATTGGCTGTAATTATGAGCCCTTGTCTAAACTTCAATCCTGTGAAAGCAGCACAACAATAGCATTCAGTAATTGTTCGGTGCACGTTTAAGTGATTCACCCGGTATCGCTGCAAAAAAAAAACATCCATTTGCATATTCGAGAGTTAATCAATAAAGACTGAGGATGATTTTTTGTTTATTATCATGACAAAGTGGAGATACGGTGGAAAAACTGAAGGACCTGTTAAAAATGATTTCCATCATATCTCTGAAGATATGAATTTTTGTGAAAAGAACAAATCCCACGTGATTGATGGAGTAAAAAACGAAAGCGCGTACGTGAATGTATATTATTACATGAGTCCAGCAAAAGGAGGGTTTGCTAGTCGGCTGAATTAAATAGATTCGGTTCTTAACTAGTAGTACGCTGCTCTGAAATTTTGCTTCCGTCTGCAAAAAAGTGCACGCGATGTTAGACACATTAGGAGTTCCGTCCTGACAACCATGAACTGTTAGGGGTCCGAAATTCGATTCAGTCAGTTTTGAGCAATATATATGAAGTTCCAGAGTGTATGGCGTCAATTAGGCACTTGAAAGTTTAACACCCTTGGGTATTGAGAAAAACCTATTCCTGTTAGAGAGAGACATAAAGGAAGATACAAGACTAACCTATGAGGAATACTTTGGGGAGTGTTTGCTCAAACATAGAAAATGTCATTCCTTACCGCGCTAAATATCTCCAATATTAGGAAATATTAGAATCGTTTATTAAAACAGGTAGAGACAATCTATAGGTTTTAGATATAACAAATGGCAAAACCTGGATGTACAATTTCACTTGGAACGCATGCGAAAGTCTTGAGTTTGCAAGTATTGGACAAAGATGAAGACATGAAGGAATTTTCGGCTAAAAAAGAAGTATGGTCCGTATTTTTTCTGGAAACAAAAAAAAAAATGATCAAGACAGGGCTATGGCGTACTTTGTTTCATCTTGATCACACCACATTTCAACGATTTCGTCTCTCGAGAAACCGCAGCGAAATTCTTGATGCCTTTCGCAAGAAGTCCTGACTGGCACCATTTTCCGCTACCTCTTTCCAAGTGTGAAGAGTCGGTTTCGTAGGCACAGCTTTTCCATTGCTGAAGATCGTGCTATCAATGAAAATATTGAGAGCTATATCGGAGAACGAATGACAGGCCTGCTTCCAGTAATTATAATGCAAAGAGGGTGAGGTGTCCACTAAGACTACCGAAAATTATCATGCTATTCCATATGTGTTATTTTTATTGACAATTAGAAATGTTTCCTAATATACTGTCTGTGACATAAGTAACCGATCACCAATAATGCGGTCAAATACTCAGTCTGTATTATGCAAGCGTAGTATGGAATTTAACGTCACTGTCAGGGAGAAGTGAAGTTTTCGTAACTGTGAAACTAGTGTCGTCTATACCCAGTTGATTATGTCTGCCATTTTCTGGGATTTTTCAGACCCTGAAACCCAAAAGAAGTATGAAGCATACGATATCAGTTTAAAAGACGGTATTTCGCCAGTTTTAGATGTACTATAATATGGAATGGTATAACTGTTTTATTTCAAGAGTTAATGCTAATAAAGTGTAAGTGCACTTTTATATTTCCTTGATTGCAATTTAGCTTCTCTGGGGCCGTGGACCATATGATAGGCTGTAACTGTTCATTTATAACTCTATTTTTACGTAATTTAAGTTGTTGCAGAATGACACGATATCTTGCAAGCATTGTAGATTAAAGGAGTAACATGATCAGCAAAACTGGAGAATTCATTTCAAGTATGGTGTATGTATATGTAGGAAAAAAAAAAAACAGCAGGACTGAGCTAATAACAGATGCAAACAGAATGAAGGGTGAATCATGGATCATTAATTTTTTGTTTTAATATTTCATATAATTTTCTCCGGGTCACAAAGCTACCGCCACGCCGCACAGAACTAGCTCACCAGTCCTGACACTTTCTTCCCTGCAACCAGAACTATGGAATGAAATTATATGAAATGAGAGAATCATGATAAGGAAAATCCACTCCAGCATTCGCCTAAGAAAACAACGAAAAAAAAATGGATTTAAATTCCAGACCTCCCGAATGCGTTACCACCTCAACAAACAGCTGTGTTTGTTGCTGCCTAAATCAAAACATGTAATGTGTGAAAGATGCCTGAACTGTGTATTCACGGGGCTTTGTATAATTCCATCCCGAGTCTCTATTGACGTCATTTCCGATGTGTATAGTGTCCCATTGGGAGAAGTTGTATTATTAAATGATGTGTTTGTGATAATGGAAATCTAATAATGATGTGATTGGTTGCTAGAACAAAACCTTGAATTTCAGTCCCCAACATAAACGTCGTCTTGTGGATTTGTAATGGAAATGAGCCGGAATTGGGAATATTTATAAACCCAGGAGCACTTTGTACAGGAGAATGCAATTGAAAAAGGAAATAATGTATAAAAAAGTGTGTGGAAACAACTGACGGCTTCTGTGATGAAAAACCATACGCAAAATTTTATATTCTGAAAAAAAGTAACAGCGAACTGATTTAGCATCTTGTTTATTTCAAATATTACTAAAACTGGCAAATGCTTCAAGTCTATTGGTGTTTAGATTCTGAAGGAAAAAAGAAAAAAAAACTATGGGTAGGAAGATTTGTTTGAATTTGAAGTGAAAATATTTTGGTTTAGATAACGAACACAATAGTCAATGTTGCAATACATATACATGGTTATAAATAAATGACAGACATATTACAAGCCTTCCATATAATCTCGTGCGTTGTTTTCCCGTCGTATGCTATGACGAAGTTATTGTTTATGTAGGCGATGAAAGGAGGGAATATCTGGAAACCTGGTGTCTCGAAGAGGGTCTTTCAACCGAGGAAATCATACGGGCTTATGCCCGGTGAGTATGGTGGATGTTTTTATACTTGGAATGCCACCTGGCCAACAATTGCGTTACTGTGCCTGCCTTGTGACAACGACCGTTGCCATGCAAGATGCATATCAGGAAGAACGGAAGCATGCTTTAAAGCACCTAACACAATTGAACCATGTACAGTATCACAACTCTCACTTTACCGACGGCTTTCGGCACTGCTCACCTCGACACTGGTTCACTACCAATATCCACACCCTTCCCACGCATGGGTATGCGCATGCTTACCTCCCGAAAGTGTTGTCAATACTTCATTTACAACCAACCTATATGCGGGTTGAAAAACAAAAATTGTACATTTGGGGTCGGTAGGAACAGTTTTTATTATTATTTGTATTTATTTTCTTTTTCTAATTTGGGATTTAAAAAAAATTACCTTTTGGATCGTTAGGGATGTTTTTCTGGAATTATTTACTAATTTTAAAAAACAGGCAAAGATATATATCAAAGTGAAAAAAAGTTCAAAAAATACCTGCAGAGAATCTTGTTATACATTAATTTATTTTCAAGTAGTTGATAGAGAGGTGGCGTCCTTCGGGTAGAAAGCCGCATGATTAGAACCATGTATGGGATATATCAGTGTGCTGATCGTATTTCACTTCCCCCTGCAATACTGCTCTCAAGCAATAGTGTCGCGAGACGAAGTTAGGGGACGCAGTAGTCGCTGCGGTTAAAGCTCTGGCGATGGGAGAAGAAAGATAAGGAATTCTGTGCTAAACTTCAAAGAAAGGACTGGATGATTGGAAAGTTCTATACTGAGCTACTGCAATAATTGCACAGTGTCATCAAGGAAAAGCGGCTTGGAATGTTGAGTTTGTCTGCTGCACGGTAACGCACACTCTCCACTGCTGCTGTTGCCAAGACTGTTGTGAACACAGAAGTTTGCAGAAACTGAGTCTTCCACCGTTTTTTTTTTTTTTTTTTGAATGATTTATTTATGGACGCTCTTTAACAGTTCAGGTCATCAGCGTCCCATTCAACTCAGTCAGAGGCCTCTCTTTCAGGCTTGAGGTTCTTTTTCGTGCCGCAAATGTACGACACGTGACCCACGGCTTTACTTCCCTTCCTAAGGAAGCCATACTTAGGATTTTACGCCCGAAAAAATCCATCGTTCCTGGCCGGGTTCGAACCCGCGATCTTGGGTTTAGGAGGCAAGTATGGTAACCACTACACCACCAGGACCGACTCATCCACCGTACAGCCCTGACCTTGCCCCCAGCGACTATTACCTGAGTGCAAAACTGAAATCTGACCTTTGAGGACGGAAATTCACAAACGACAATAAGTTGAACAATGCTTTTTACAACATTTCGCAGATGAAACTTCGGGTTATTGTTATTATTATTATTATTATTATTATTATTATTATTGTTGTTTTAAGCAATAATTAAATATAGATCCATAGATATGATAATTAAAGTAAGATTACGTTGAAAAATGATACCTGTATTTTATTCTATCCTCTACTTAATAGAGTAACGCGGGAAACTTTTGCATCTCACCTCGTATAATGTATATTACCATGAAATGTTTCCTGCGGGAGGTAACAGAAGTTTAAAGACCTTTACTCACACTTTTAAAGGCAGCACAAATATTCATTCCAACCGGACGTTTATATCGATTTTCTCTTAAAGCTCTCATATTTCTATTCGCTGTCAAAGGCATGCTACTGGGCAAAAAAAAAAAAAAAAAAAAAAAAAAAAAAGCTTCATGGGCAGATATTACAGAACAAATGTTGAAGTATATGCCAGTGAGTTTACCTCCATTATTATTTACAAAGTTCATTAGTAATTTTGTAAATGTTTGCGTAATTTTTTCGGTAATTACTAATTATTTTGCACAAATATTTTATAAACATAATTCACAAAAATTTAATAATAAAGTTGAATATTAAATAAATTGATCCAAAGATATAAATCTTGTTTTGTCGGTTGTACATATACCTTTAGCACACAAAGAATGCTTTCATATAATTTCAGATGTCTACGATTATTGAATTCTAAGAAAGTACCAATATAATAAATAAAACAGCACAAAATGAATATAAATACCAGTATATTGTGCAATAGTACACATTTTATTTATTTATTTAATTATTTTTAAGCATTTCACCAGTGTTGCCAAAGCAGTTCCTATATGCCATTACACACACATTTGCCAAATTATTTTTAAAATTGATTGGAATAGTTTACTTCTTTAAAGCAATCCTAACATTAAAACACGCTTCTTATGACGCTATAAATCGTTCACAATTAGCCTAACCCTCGTTACCCAGCAACTAGTATATCATCGCCTTCACAACACGATTTCAAACAAAGTACCTGTAAGAAAAAGCTAAAATCGTCGTCATAACAAGCATACCAACATTCAAACTCGAGATTTATTTTAGTTAACAAATATTTTGCAACTGCACCAATATAACTTTTTAATCATCATAAATTAACTTCCTTTATCTTATAAACGTTGAAAATGCAATTAGCTAATCAATCACATTACAATTTCTTTCATTTCAAAAGGTTAATCTTGAACCATTAGTGATCTGCATTATACTTATAGAAAACTTTCTTAACTTTACTGCATTGATTTTACACCCATGACAGTTACTTTGCTTGCTAAATATTAAAAATACAGTCAGTTACATCAGAAAATATTATTACTGAGCCACTATTGATATCTACTGCATCATCACAAAATATGCAACGGCAATATTTCCTTTCATCATACATTTAACTTTCGAATTAGCGCACCAGAGCTCGAAGGCATACGCATCTTCGACTTGAAAAAATGAGAAATCTAAGTATCTAACTTTTAAATTATTTACCATATTAATAATTAATAAAATTTATATATTTTCCAGCTCTGAAAAATATGCCAACATGATTTTTCATTAATTGAACTAACATGCTTTTCTTTCCTCCAAGTACAGAACTTTTCTTACACACTTTTCTATTTCTGAGGAATTAAAAAACCCTCAGCTTCCTTTATAATTTCTTCTGCAATGATATTCACATTCTCAATATCAAACTTGCAGAATTAGCATTCATTTCCATTTGAATTCTTCAAAACAAAAACAAAATAACCTCGTCACAGAAACAAGGATTAAGAAACCATGCTATTTAATATGTCATAACATCACATTTTGAAAAATATTAATACTTTTTAAAAATAGTTGAATGGTAAAATTGCGATAAAATTTTGTATGCAACACATTTATAATCTTCATTCACAATTACCAACATTATCACTAGTTCCATAAATAACTATTCTTTTTCGATGGCATTCTAGAAACGTGCGATTAGATAACAATGTGCTGGCAGTTAAAAAGTTGCAGCCTTTTAACAATAAATTTACATGTTATAAAAATAAGTAGAACCATTTTAAATTGGTAGAGGCTTTTAAAATCGGGGAGGAACATGGGCGGCTTCCGTTTGTAAAACTAAACCGTCGGCCAGGAAACACGTGGAGACAAAACACTATCGCCTGGAGCATGCTACTCTACTGTCTACAAAGTGCCGACCGGACAGCTTGCAATTAACGCGTTTCTTCTGGCAGTTTGCGGCAAACTTTGTCTTTCAACTGTTCCATTGTTCGCGATTTAAACATAGACATCAGAGCCCTGAGAAAATTTTATAAATTGTTATGTACAATTAGCTTATAGTGAGTCTGCTCTCGAGATACGAAACAGCCGTTACATTTGTGTTTTAGTCAAGTGGAATCCACGATTCAAAGGCTGTTCACCCCGGCTCAAGTTTGTATTCACGTGAAATGATTCCTTTTACTAAATTTTGCAGCAATCAAATGACGAGACGCTTTTCTTAAATTTATTTTCGCGCGCGCGCACGCACACACACACACAATCATAGTTAAAATGTAGTAATTTGTATTTGTGTGTGTTTTCTTCTTTTTCTTTCTTCTTCTTCTTATTCTTCTTCTTCTTCTTCTTCTTATTATTATTATTATTATTATTACTACTATTACTATTAAGCTATTGCTAATGTGTGTGTTAAGGCACTGGAAGAAATACTATCAGTTCATGTGTAATAAGATTTATGCATATTTTTCGACATAAGGAAAGTTTGCCGTTTAATGTAAACATTTTGTGTTATTCAAAATGCCATACATTCTGTATATTTACATATAACGAGAAATGATTTCAAATCTCTGAATCGTGGTATTAAATAGTAATATTGAAGCTTGGTGTTCTGTTTGCTTACTTGAACGTTTAACTATCATTTACCTTCTACAAATACGAGAACTAAATGTTAATAAAATGAAGATGTTAACAGTAATGTTAATAGTTCCGTAAAATATCGTTGTTACATATCTTTGGAAAAAATTTTACTTTATAACTAATTAAATTTCTAGTTTACTTTAAAATGAGCTACATGGTGAAAAAGAAAAAGAAAGAAATAAAAAGGGACAAGTTTAAACTTTCTTTTTAGCAACTTGCTTAGAATTAATAGGTATGCCCATTGTTTCCTTTGTTAGCACCCACACACATATATGAACCTGACCAAAATCCATCTCACATCATTCAAACCGAAACTAAACCGAAATTGCCATATTTAATTCTGTTACAAAAAAAAAACAAACAAACAAACAAAAAACAAAAACATAAAAAACAATAAATAAACAAATAAATAACTTTTTGTGTTTCGGTGCCGAACGCTGAAATGAATGAGTATTTAATGTTTTATGTTTTAACTGAACACACATTACGAAATCTATCTTAAATCAACAGTTCATCATATGAACTTTAAGTACAGTACATAATTTACTACAATATTATTTTGTACCTGAAAGCTACTCAGTGTATTGTAGGCGGGCGCAGAGATAGCTGGGGAAGCACGTAGGGGGTTACGGTCAAGCAGGCGCAGGTGTAGTTTATGTTGCTCCTAAACTGCAAATGTTTGTTCCACTTGCCGATGTTAACGCTTCTTTGTGTGGTTTTAGTACTAAGTGTAGTGCAGTGCAGCTACAGTCTCTCCTTTTCGGGCACCGCCACGGGTGGCCGAGGTCGTTAAGGGGGAGGTCTGGGGGTTCGAATCCCATCAGGACCGTCCTCCCTGACTGAGGTTTTTTTCCAGGTTTTCCCCAGTCCTCATAAATGGCAAATGCCGGGGAGGTACCGTAAACTTAGGCCTGGAACCATTCCTTCCTTAAAATACATATATATCACTTCATCTCATGTATCATCAGTGTCCATCGCCTGTGGTGCCTCTGTAGCAAAAACGGGCATTAAACACTATTCATTCATTCTCTTTCCCGGCATTTTGTTCGTGCGCCTATATCATACATGGGCTGTTCAAAAAATAAATATTGATTTTTTTTTTGGCAACATTTTTCGGAAAGTAGGATGCAATGCTCCATCTCAGCGTTTCTGCCAGTCTTCATAGACAATCTGAAAATTGTTTTTGATAGGTCCTTCAGAAGGCCTTTGCAGCCTTCATCACTGCTTCTGATGATGGAAAATGCCTCCCACGAAGGAATTTCTTCAACTGAGGAAAAGAAAAATGTAGCAATGAGCTAAATATGGACTATAGGGACACACTTTAGATTGATTTTGTGCAATAATCAGCAACAACGTTTGTGGTGTGTGGTCGTGCATTATCGTGGTGCAGTGTCCAGCTTGGTGCACGGAAATGTCGACTGTTGCAAGTGTGTAATATGGTCTTGCAGAGTTTTCCGGAAATCTCTATAGTATTGCCCAGTTACAGATGTGTGTGCAGATACACATGCTGATGAACCATTCCTTAAATATCGAAAAATGAGATAACCATAACTTTCCCAACAGAAGCAAACATTCTTTTGTATGTATGCTGGTAATGATGAGATTTCCACATAGAACTTTGGAGTATTCTCTTAATACCGAAATAATTTAGTCAAGTTTTTTTATCAGCAGTGATTACCTTTGAAAGAAACTCCGCATCTTCAACACGAACGATAATTAGTGCTCTAAATTTTCTGTTTGTTATGTTAACACCTTTTTTTTTCTTTACTTGAAGTGTGTATACATTTTTTGGCCCCCCTCTGTGTATCGAAACCTAACCTCCACCAACATCTATTCATGTGAATACTCACCACATTTAATCCATAAAAAGTATTATGGTTGAAATATATATATTTGTTTGGATGCCAAATGAAAAATTAAAAATAAAGAATATGTTTTTTTAATTAAAACTTAAAAGAATCTAATTTAACATCATAATATATGTATCTAGATTATATGACTTAATTAATTTCGCGCATAACATAGTATAATTGCAAAAGTGCAAAAATATTCACGTTTCTCCTTTAATGGCCAAACATTAAATGAAAAAAATGCTACTATTTTTAAACTGAGCAAACTTTTTAACTCAATCTTGTCCATACCTAAAATAGTACGTACCTAACAGCAAAGATGTGAACCCAAATGTGCATTTATCTGTTTTAGTGCCTAACGGGGAAATTCATATAAATTAACAATGTCGTCTGAATTTAACACAAATATTTTAAATTTGGTTAAAAGGATTATGAAAACCTATTACTGTAATGTTAAATTTACCAACTTCAGTTCCCATTTCTCAAGGACTATAAAAGATAATGAAATTAAACTTTTACAACATACAGATGCATATAATTTAAATTTTCTGGTGTATTTTCACTACTATGCCATGACTCTGAAGCAAATTATAAATTATTTTCAAGTATTCGCTTTTATTTTTTTGTCTCTATTTTTTCTCCAGCATTTTTTTTTTTTTTTTTTTTTACGTTGTCTCATTTTATCCTAAATCTACTATAACACATCCACATTGTCACAATAATATCATGAATAAGCGATAAATTTTTTCAAAATAATAGCTCATACAGATCCTAAAATAATAGAAAAAGTATGCACAAAAATGATTTTCAATAATGCAGCCAAAAATAAATGTTTTTATAGAACAACTAACTTATTGAGGCTAACCCCTCCAACATTATAAAACAACGAAGAATGGTGTTATGGAAACAAATGTTTCCATTCATGAAATATAATTTTTTCTATCATTCAACATAAATCACAGCCTACTAGAGCAAATGGTGCTTGAGATATAAAATTTTAACCAAACAAGTGCTTCCGAAATAAAAAAAAATATCTGCAGTGACATCATAAAAATTATTAAAAATACTTATATTCAAAGACATTAATGAAAATTATATCAAAATAACACAAAATTCCAAATATTAAAATTCTAAAAGAAACAAAAATATGATTTTAACCCCTCCTCCTTCCCTTTAATACTCTCCTTAAAAATATACTGATCTAATTTGACGCATAACATAATATTGCAAGAAAAATGTACCCAACTGTTTAATGTTGTTTTGGTCGACAAAAAATATAAAAATATATAGGGGTGTTTTCTTTGTGCTATGAAATGAGTTCATATGTGTATATGTGCGTTCATTATTTTTCCGCTTGTTCCACAAGGCCCATTTTTCTCACGAAATGTTTATTGAGTGATACCAAATACGAATAAATTACTTTTCCCTCGTATTTGGCTGGCCATCAATTGAATTACCAAATGCAGACTGTTTAACGGAACTCTACAATAGATACATGCTGTTTTTTATTTAGAGTTTATCTAAAGCAAAATAGAGAACTACTTTTAACTGTTTGGCTGGGTGGCGTTCAGGTTAAAATAAGGCAGAAAATCACTGTGTTGTCCTGCATCCAAATGGCTCTCACCCAATTTAGCAAAATTTTTTATAGAAGAACTGTTTCAACTTGTTTCATTTTCTGAACAAATGGCCAAATTTTACTGAATAAGACAATGAGGATGCTATGTGATTATGTGTATGTGTGCATCTAACATTTAATTTATTTTGTTTTCTTTTAGCTTTCCTTTTTAATTGCTTTCTGTCTTTAATGTCTTTACGTGATTTATTTTCATTTCCATTTTATCGTTTCTCTCCTTTCAATTTTCTCTCTTTCCTTTTGTGCTTCCATACCTTTTTCTTCAAGCTCTTTTCTTCCTTTTTAAAACCCTTTGCAATTTGTTATTCTCTTTCTGACTACTTTATCCTTTTTCAACAAATTTATCATTTCAAGTTTCTTTCTACTATTTCTTAGTCCCCCCCCCCTCTTCATTTCCCTCAACTACTTGCAATTTTTCCGTGGTAGTAAGAAGTAGGAACTGCATTTTGTCGCAGGTTGACTGACAGGTAATTTGGTATAATCTCAGTCTGTCTTTTCTGTAGCCTTCCTCAACCTTTTAAAAACTTTGTACCACAAAAAGTGCTTTCATGAACCAAACAATGAAAAGGAAAAACGTCTTCTACTATTTATTGCTTCACTGATTCTAAATTTCAAGCATTTTTTTCTATTAAACACTTTTTTGTTGTATAAAAAGGATGAAAATTACAAGTGCTTATTTTTATTATTATCAATAATAATAATAATAATAATAATAATAATAATAATGAGCTCGAATGTCCCTATAAAGAACAAAGGCTTTCTACAAGAGGATAGCTCTTATTCGCTAATTTGCATTGGGTTGCATAAAGTGGTACTATCCTTTAAGCTACACTTTATTACACTTTTGTTCATCAGATTTTACTCGTTTCGAAGTTGACGTTCGATGGTTCCATGTATTCCTTCTTCTTGCTATTTTGGACCATACCTGTTTGTCACGTGAAGAAATCCGCCCATGTCAGCCTTGGCTTGCCTCTGTGTCTTTGCCTAAGCACGTGTCCCACATGGTAGTCTTATACGTCCATCTGTCGTCCTGCACCCTGGCTATGTGGTCTCTCCATTTTCACTTCTGTCTGGCGGTTCTTTCTGCAATGTCTGTTGTTGATGTTGATTTGGCTAATGCTTCGTTGGGGATTTTGGCCCTTATTATTACTATTATTATTCATAAAATTCTTACTTCCATTTTCCTTTGACTTATTCGCGATTTTTAATGGTGTTTAAGCCCGTTTTTACTACTGAGGCATCACAGCGGTCTTATTCGCAGAGCAATCAGCTGTTTGTTCGTCGCTGGCCACGTGTGGCTCCCGTATAACATTACTGGGTATCTTTTTCCGTCTTGTCCTTGAAGGAAATTAACTGTCCTAAATATACATATTCCTTTACATATGGTAGAGCTACTGTGACTGAAATTTCCATTATATTTTCCATTAATTGTGTTTTTTGTCTTATTCATTGATAGACTTTCGCTTTGCTTTGTGTGTTGATTTGTTGTACGAGGTAAGTTTCCGGTCTCACCGATAAGGATTGTCGTCTTCACAAAAGCCTTTTATAGTATCATACCGTATCTGTTCATGCTTAACGCATTCATATTATTATTATTATTATTATTATTAAAATAGTCTTGTTGAGTAAATTCACAGAACGTCCTAATTTCCTGGGCATTCTTACATGAGGAAAAGAAATGTCTTGAAGTCTTGAAGTCTTGAAGTTTAATGCCTCAAAATCATACTTAGGGAATTTAAAACCAAACTTGGTACAATTATACAGTACGCCGCAACAACAATTAGCTTTTCCTATATTAGAATTTTTGCCTTTTATTTTTTGAATACTGAATTGTATTTACATAGTTAACAGACGTATTTTCAACCGTATAGGCTACAGTAGTGGCATTAATTCTGGACGCTTTAGAGAATTTTGTTAAAATATTACATTAAATTTTTGATTTAAATTTAAATTTATGCTTTTATTGAAGTCAACTTTTCAGGAAAACTAGACCAACATGTCTTAATGTTCAATGTTTCAAAAATGAGCAAGTTAAACTACAGTTACTTCTTATCAAAATAACAGCTGTAAATGATACATTTCGGACATATGCATATGGATTATTGTAACTGTTTTGTGTTAATATTTTGTTAGATATTCTTTTGATTTGATTACTTCCTTGATTCTTCGTGACATTTAGTCCACTGAACATTTGAGATCTTTTGATGTTATCACTCTAAACCTTGATTGGATGATGGCCTCTAGCAACTCCCTCTTGTTACTGACGATGAAATTCGGAATTGACACCAAAACTTTCAGCCTTGATCACAAATTTTCATTTGGGACTGTTTCCTAGCCAAGGGAGGACAGTAGCACGACATTTCTGATTGATTCGAGCGATACGACACTTTGCGCTATCCTGCTAGAAGATGCACCGCTGACTGTCACCCACAAACAAATCATGAATAGTAGGCAGGGGTTTTAAGTCAAAGATCTCTTCTTGGTATAGTTTGTCATTAATGTTGCCCTCTAACACTGCTAGGTGCCTGACACCTTGCCTTGTCATGCTTCACCATACCATGGCGCTGTCAGGATGCTTCATAGCGGCGGTGGTGCACTCAGGTAACATGTCCTCACATGTTCAACGACACACAAACGTGATGCCATCACTTCTATAGATGTTGCTCTTCGTTTCATCTCTCCAATTAACTTTACCCCAGTCTTCTTGCATCAAATTCCTGTGTGCTAAAGCCCACTCCACATGCTTTGGGTTGAGACAAGGCTTCTTTCTTGGGTTCCTCGTTTCTAGACCATTTTCTCAAAATTTTTGTCTGATTGTTCGGTCAGAGACTTGTAGCCCAGAAGCCCTCAAGATGGCATTTATATATTTTGCCGTATGTCGGCGGTAGATTCTGCGGCAGCCTTGAGCTGTTACTTTTGGTTTTCTGCCACTTTTTGGAGACATTCTTGTGCTTCCAGTTACTTCGTATCGTTTTCAAACGTTCCTAATGCCTGATTTTGTAGCACCACCTTTTTGCTATTTCTTCATAGAAATAGCCTTCTTCACGAATTATTACTGCCTTACTTCTTTCACTTGGTGACCAATCAGTATGTTTTGTGTTAGAAGCCATTACTTCGGTCCGTCCTGATGATGGCAAGATCGTGGATCCAATCTCGGCCAGGATCGATGGATTTTTCGGGCGTAAAAATCCTAATTATAGCTTACTTCGGAAGGGAAGTAAAGCCTTGGGTCCGTGTCGTAGATTTGCGGCATGTAAAGAACCTCGAGCCTGAAAGAAGAGGCCTCTAAGTAACATTTGTCGGCCGTTTCACGACCAGAATTGGATAGGACGCTGATGCCCTGAGATGTTAAAGAGCGTCCATAAATAAACCAAATCAACGAGCCATTATTTCAAATTACAGGATCAAATTTCAACTCACTGTGAAAAAATTTCATTTCACGAAAATCAGTTGCTAATTGCTCTATAACAAAGGTGATCACACTTGACTTAGATACTGAGAGAATGCAACAATGGGACACAAGAAAAGTTCTGTTGATTGAAAATACAATAATTGCACAACAATTATGTTCTTTCTGCACTAAGATGGCATTATTGAAGTTACCTGAATGATGTTAATTAAACTTGTTTCTAATATCTATACAGAATATGGCACGCTCCATCTTTCTTAAAGATAATAAATATAGTGTAGAAACATTATACACAAAATGAAAACGTCATCTGTTGATTTAGCACAACACAATCTTTGTATATCTTGCAAGATTTAAAAAGAATAACACTCTTACGAAAAGTGTCCAGAATTAGTGCCGCTTCTGTACATTGTTACTTAACTAAGCTTATTTTCTGCAACAAATGATTTAATTTTATTTGAAATGTTCTCAGAACTCTCATTACTGCCTTCACAGAAATCTAGAATATTGCTACGTGTTCCATGTTTTACATAAAAATGTATTATCGAAGCCTTTGCTGTGAAAATGATAAAAGAACGCTTGTAACTAGGGCATCACTTTTGGTTCGCGCACAACTGAATTTGTTTCGCTACTGAAGAGTTATTGCATACCCAAGAGTAAGTTTATTACCATGTTCTTGTGATTGTAGGATTGGTGATGTTTTACATCATGAAATGTTAAAGTCAACTCAGTTGCTGTAACTTTACCATGTTCAACTAAATATCGCGGGGACATACATTTCAGAATAAAATTATTCCTACCTTTGTACTGCGAAATGTTCTTTGTACCTCTCTGATTCCAAAAGATTATTAATAGCTTTAACGCCACCATACTTTACTGTAAATGAAACATTGCACACTTTACACCTGCAAGAAAGGTCACCCTTTCCTTATCTAGCCATTTCTTGACCTTATTTGTCAACCATTAATGACGAAAAGAGCTAATGTGTCTTTTTGCCGGATTCATATTAAACATAATACTAAAAACTCTCATAAATTCCCGCAGTTCGGATAACAGGCTGCGCTACATAATAAAACTGTAAGAACTGCAGGTTTCGTTAAAATACTGCTACAATAAATGATAGAAGTTCCATTGTTAGGAAGTTCCATTGTTAGGGTTGCGACAGCGCAAGAGATTACTCTGATTGACGACAAGAGAAGCGCGCTGAAATTCCAAACTTCAACCCGACATACACGTTACTTATACAGTTATTTGATAAACAGCAAATTTTCACTATTTGCATTATAGTAATAATAATAATAAATTATTATTATTATTCACATTTCAATTCAAACTGAATTTCCCCGGGCCAGGGAATGCATACCGTGCCCGGGCACTCCGAGCGACGCCCGGAGAACTGGCAACCCTAGAGATGCGGTGATGCGGAACACAGACAAATGAAAGTCACTGAACAAGTCCATTATATCGCGAAGATTCCCACGCTGTTTTGCATCATTGAAAGTGTGCATAAATTTGCAAGCCATTATGCACATAATCATCCTGTTTGTTACTTTTGTTTGTTGAGAATATTACTTTTTAACATCTAAAAGAACTATATTTTATGATTTCACCAGTATATATGTTGAAAAAATAATTGTAAGTAAAATAGTATTTTTAATCAAGCGTGCGCGCTTATTCTTTGCGGGCGTACGCGGCATTCAGTGCCGCGTTTTTATCTTTATCTTTTTTTTATTCATGTGTAACGTATTAATAATAGTTGGGATTAATAAGTAATGGAAATTAAATAAATAAATGCTATTTCTTGACTTTTTAAAATATTGTACATAAACAGTAATTCAAAGAATGGTACAAATATACTGTGTATATTTATTTGTTAATGATTCATTTCAAAAGGAAAACACAAATAGAAACAAAATATAGTGTTTACTTAATATTTATACATTATATTTTCCAGTGTCATTTGATATTTTTGCCCCCATATGTGACATGCCGCTCATTATTCTACAAACAAAGTTCTTGCATAGAACGATGGTTTTGTTGCTCTATGTGTTCCCTACATATTGTTGACATATGCCGGCTCTTCTTTCATCAGGAGCCCCTGATGCTCTAGATTCCAATCGGTATTTTGAACTCTAGTATGTCTTTTGGAATAGAAAGGATATGTGTCCTCATTTTCATGTCTTATTCAATTTGAGCAGGGGCTAAATTAGTCGAGAAATGTTCTTTTCACCACATGAAAAGGTTTTGAAACGGTCCTCTCTGTGCTTGCCAAAGTATATCTCAAAATTGTAGAGGGTGCGGCTGTCACGCAGTGTGTGCAATTTTAGGCCATATTCGCCGGGTTTTTCGCCATATGATACCGACCTCGAAAGGGGTTTAGCATCTCATCTATCCTCACAAAACTCTCCTAGGCTATAATTGTACTTGCATCTCAACAAAGTTTGTGTAAAATGCTCTGATTGCTGCTGGAATATTGTCAGGTTTTAGGTGATCATTTCTGGTTGTCACTTCATCAAATCTTTTGTGTCTGAAAGTAGCTCTCAAGATAACCACACTATTTTTAAAATCTGTAGACTTTAATTGTAATTTAAATAGTATTGATAAATGTAAAAGAGGAATATATAAAAAATAATCTGCAGTATTACGTCCTGATAAGAATCAAGTTATCAGTATATAAGCATTGCAGAAAAAAATTAATATGAATAAATAAACAAGTTTACCATTGCCATCTGTGTTCCATAATTCCAAAACATTTTCATGCCTGCCATTTTTGACAGTTCAGAGGAAAAGTACGCCAAAGAGCCACAATTTTTGCAGGATTTGCAGTTTTACAATCCCTTTCTCTTTGGTAGTTGATATTTGCTCTTCTTTTCATAATATACAAATTAGTATATTGTATAATTTTATGAATCATATCAAGAGCTACAAATCTTAGGAAGGCTTCTAAGGGAGTGGTCATATTTCTAACAATCCTTGTAGGCCCTGCCAAGATTTTTATTACATTTTCAGACTTAGCCTTGGCTGAAATTCCCCTCGGAATACTAATCCAAATAGTTTCACCATCCTTGCCTACAAAAAGCGATAATCTACATTTTGCTCTCGACGTCTTCAAAATAACGTTCTTCGGACTGTTCTGAGTCACTCTCATGATCGTCTTGATGAACTACTTCATCTTCTCCATCAAATCAATGGAGAAATGAGAAATCAATTCTTTCCTCCACCTCAATGATAGCTGCCTCTATCTATTCTGAAGTATGAACTCTTTTGAATCCCCAAATATAAAGTATTATTACAATCTCAAAATGATTATACTAAGTAAGTACTGAATTCTTCACAAAATTAATATATGTCAATACATAAACTAACATTACACATTCAAAAATACTTACATATTCGGGCATTGGAGTGTTCACTTTGCAGTCAATTACAGCTATAAGCGACTGTTGAAAACAACAGTCTTCATACCCAAATTCATTAAAAGCCTTCAAAAGAGAATACACGAGCGAGCTTCTGGAAATGCACGTCCTCGATACAATCAGTAGACAAAAAGGGCGGCACGCAATGTCACCCCGCGCCATCTTAAAGGTTAAGCAAGTGTCAAAAAATATTTGGAACAAGAAAGGAAGGCATTCAGAATGTATTTTTATTGACAAGAATATAGTTCGTATTATATTTAATTTAACATTCTGGCTGCGATGGATGCTAAAAAGAAAATTCTTGAAGTTAATAATAATTTTGAATTTAAACAGTTATTTTTTAATTACTGAAATGTGGTTATAAATATATTTAAACAGCATATTGCATAATGCCTTATTAAAATGTTTATATTATTTTTATTTCTGTTTACTGAGTGTATGGTTACATGCAAAACGCCTCTAAGGCGGATAGAAGGAAAGTTTATAGCACTAAGTGTAGGGACATAGATACTGTGTTAAGTTACTGGGTCTGGGGAAGTATACCGTCAGCAGTTGCATGTTCGCTGATTTTGCTCTTTCAATGCAACGGAAATACAATCAAAGTTTATGGCAACGCTTGCGTTACCCGAACTACGGTATTTGCAACTTGGCGGCATTTGTTTTGCGGCGAACCACAGGACGGCGGTTAGAGGGCGGAGGAAGGGAAAGTGTCCATGCTCACTGAAGTGATGAGCGGAGGGGACAGTACAGAAGATAACAACTCTACCCACCAAAAAACATCCAGCGCTTTATCTTTTAAAAAAAGTCCCATTATATGAAATTACATTGTAGGCAGTGACGACTCCAGACTTTGTTGTAGCACTCGTACTGAGTTCGTTATTTCTGAATATCTCAAGTTTGTTTCCGGCTCTTTTATATAATTGCCCAAATTATAACCTACAATTTACTTTTACAGTACTTTCTGTGACATGATTTGTATCTGTAAATTAGGAAATAATAGGCATCATTTTGGTATTACTTCTGACACCATTATTGTATGCTATTTCTCCATTGTTGATCAATAATTGCTGAGAAATTAGCATTAAATACATTTAATTCCCTCAACAATATAGTCATTTAGTCATACATTTGTCCTGATCACTGGTGAATTTTGATAATGGTTTACCTATACAGGGAAGGCGCGCGGGAACGGTACAATTTGAATCGATTAGCACACGAATGAACCCACTACCCAGACCCCAATGCAGAAAAATAAAAAGGCGGCCGTCGTCACCCTGCTACTGCTAATAGCAAACACGAAACGTTTACGCAGTATTGTATTAACTGATGATATTATTTATTATTACATAATGTTTCGATTCCTTTTAAGAATCTGAAATTGTTTACGAGATTTCTTATATGTAAACGAAATATATAATAATATGAAATCATCCATGTACAAAAATAGTTAATTAGCTACTGCCCATTGTTGTTTATTGCAGTGTAATAAGTAATTAAATAATAATTATAATTATAAAACAACAACATGCATAAATAAGAATACCTAATTTAATCAAGTGTTTTTCATTAGTGCAAAATGCATAAAAATTGTTTTACTGCAGGGCAAAATTAATAGATCATTTAAACACACATGCATCTATTTAGTGACTTTTATGGCTTTTGTACAGCCAAACAAATATCAAATGGTTAGGCATTTATATCTAAGTGCCAGAATCCGGATTCTTAGTTTTTAAACTATTTTGTTCCCTGCTGATTTTAATATTTTAACATAATTATCAATTTCTTTATTATGGGAATTACATAGTTAAATCGTTGAAACCTAAAAATGGCTAAAACTACGGTTTAAAAAATTAATTTAAAATATAATTCATTTAATAATATTTACGATAAGATTACTTTTAATACATTAACCAACAATGTTCATCTTGATGAACTTCAAAGACAATGCATTTAATTTTGTGATACCATTATTGTCATGTTGTGTTAAAAGCATTGTCGAAATTAGCTTATTTCTGGGAATTCATCTCATAATGCCATTGTTGTCAGTCCCGTTCGGTGCTTTTTTCCTCAAATGACTTTCGAACGGACGTGTCTGTTTCTTTGTTGTCAGTCACGAGAAAGTTGTTGGATGTAACTCTTATTGAGAAGTAAATTGACTATATTATTAAGAAGCTTATACTTCCAATTTATTAACAGATACAGTACATTGCTAAAAGGAAAGGTTTCTGAAAGTTGGTTGATTAGACAGTGGGTCGATGCCAATTTTACCACAGATGCAAAATTGTATTATAAAGACTTGAACATTTTAGAAAAGCTTAATGCTTTACAACTTTAAAAACGCAGCTCCCTGATATTATAAAGATTTGGAATTTTTAAGTGTTCATGTAATGCAAAATATAAGCTGCTTTATGCATGTGTAAGAAAAGGTTGCAGCCCATATCAAGAGCTCTGCTGAATATGTAATTTGATTTGCATAAGAAAGCTTCAATTGCTCTAATCAATTTTTATTTTATTAGATTGTTCTATATATCAAAATCATGGTATGGTAGTAAACTTTCCTTGACAAAGTTTATTAATGAAGCCACTCTTTTAATAAGCGAGATATCATTATTATCATAATTAGCAAGCCAACACACCCATTATCCAATTTGTTCTGTCCTTACTTCCACTGAACTCTTAAGATCGAAGTGGACTTCTCAACAGGCAAGCACATATCTTTAGAAAAATTACTCTTCCAAATTACTAGACAATTTAAAACTAATCGAAGGCACATATTTATCATTATCCATTTAAATGGAAAGATCACACTTTTCCTTATCAATAGTTATAAATTGGTGTATATTGTCTTTTCTTAACCTTATTTGCAAAGGAGCCGAAACATGTTACTTATAACATCCTGCTCACACCATTCATTAAACTTCTCCATCTCGCTTCATGCGTTCTTCCGGATCTTTCCTTTCATTGCTAAGTCTCACTGTCACATATAATGGTAGATTAGAGAAAATTGCACAGGGAAAATGTCCTTCCTAACCACACATTTTGATGCGAAATGTTTAAAATACACTATAGTTCTAAAATACACTTCAAAATTTGCAAATAGAAAGAACATACTAGGTAATATAAAATGTTTTAGCACAACATGGTTCACTTATCTCATCTTGAATTTGTGGACATTATATCCCGACTGCAGTGCTTTAGGGAACTTCTGAGGTGATGATGGTGAAAGTGATATGCTTGGAGGACACGGTAGGTCAGTTGGTTAGCGCGTCGGCACCGAAAGTTGAATATCCATAGTTGAATCTCGGCCGTGACCCGAAATTTTTAAACTGATTCCTTCTTTTCAAGTTCTATAGCGTGTTTGATCCTCACAGCCGTTTAAAAAGCTCCACAAATATATGGTTAGGTTTATTATTTTAATTAAGGATACTTTTTAACATCTTTGGTCATTAATGTCATTTTTATTCAGAGCGTGAAACGATCGATAAATTTTGCTCAGAGGTACCTTCTTTTGGGCCTGAGGTTATTTTACATGCCGTATATCTACGACACGGGATTAACGGCTTTACTTACCTTTTGAAAGAAGACATTCAAAGGAGTTGTATGCCTTGGCACAAAGCTCAGTTTTTCCCTCTGGAAAAACCAACAAAGAGGAAAACTCGTACTAAAACCTTTTTGGGTATTAGGTGAATGGCCAGAAGAAACTTCAGCTGTTTGATAGCAGACTAACTTATAAAGTACAGTCTCGTGAGAAATTGGCCCAATTTTAAAATAAGTTTCGCTATACAACAAACAACCGCATTTTTTTTAAATCACTTGAAAGAGTGGACATTCCACACAACAATTCATAAATAAAAGTGAAAAAATAAATAAACTTATGTAAAGTTTAGTACCGACTATGAAATAATTACAAAATAACGGAGTAAAAAAATTAAATTCGAAAGAGGAAAGTTGGTGTACTTTGGATAGCCCTGTTCTGGCTGCCCATCACTACCCAAGAGGTTGGTACACACTACTGCTCGAATTGCAGGCTCTCCAATTAGCTATGAAGAGACGATTTTTTTGTTGTTGCTATGGAAACGGGTACTGGCATGCTAGGGTTCACATGTGTTTTAAGGATGTTAATATCGCGGATACGATGTTATTGCATCACTTACCTCATGTTAATGTCTAGCCAATTAGTACGGAACGATACGAAAAAGGTCTTAAGTCCCAACAATTAAGACATAATAGATGGATGATGGGGTAATTTTTATTTCTTGAATTCACCTTATCAATCTTATTGTTATCAATTTGTCTGTTCATTATAAAACTGTTTACAGTTTTTACTTTGCTTATGCTTTTGGTAACACTTCTTTGTTACTTTCTAAATATTTTCTTTTAAACAAATTAAAATGTCCAATTTATAGTACTTTGCCACAGCGTAGCATATCGATAGCAAGTTTGACTTTATCTCTTGTGAAATGTTAACCGATTCCACCACAAAGGGTCAAAATGACGTATAATATCTAACGGACGTATAATAGGGTAACGCAAGAACTTATGACGTGATGTATGATGAGACAATACTCCCGGAATATTCTGACTGTTTATCAACAAGTTGGGAAAATAATACGTACATACATTGAGAATTATTTTTCGTTATTTTTAATTTTATACATTATGTATGTGAATTATTATAATTACATTCATTTTTTGCACATTAAACAGTTTTCCAAACAGTTTGTAAACCGTTCTTATGCAATCTGATATCATTTGGGGTCTATAATTTTCTTTATTGTATAAGTACGAATATCAATGCAAATTAATCAAATTTCATAATGATCTCGTGTTTACGTAAAGGCAACAGAACGACACACCTTTCAACACCCAATGGCACTCTCAGAAGCGGATGTTTTCTCCTCTGGCTTATATCACAGCTTGGAACCTTACGGGCATGCTGCTAATCAAGGTCCTTAGGTTTTCTTGAGGTATGGCCTCCCATTACTCACGCAAAGTCTCCCGTAGTTCATTGAGGCTCTCAGGAACACGTTGACGAACACTAATCCTCATCATATCCCAAACATGCGCAATGAGGTTGAGGTCAAGGCTTCGTGATGGCCAAACTAGCGCCTGAATCCCCACTGTCACAATGTGAGCTACATGTGGACGGGCATTGTCATGCATGAAGCGGAAATCATTGCCAACATATGCAGCATAACATACTCCTGAAGAATTTCCTGAATGTACCAGTTTGCAATCAGGACTCCACAAAAGCCAACGCTGTCTTGACTTCCACAGTGATACCAGGCCACACCATGACGGAACCTCCCCTGAAAATCATTGTCGATGAGAAGGTGCAAGGGGCATACCTTTCTTCAGTCTCCCGTCATACTCTTTCCCTGCCACTATGCGATCTTAGGCTGATTCATCCGTGCATAGGATAGTTCTCTATTGCTCCTCAGTCCACTCCAGATGTTGATGAGCGAAGACAAGGCGTGCTTGCCGATGTTGCTGAGTAAGCAAGGAACCTCTGGCTGGTCTTCTTCACAACTCCTTCTCACTGTTTTCACGCTGATGTTGATTCCTGGTGCCCTTTGCAAGCGATTTTGAGCTTCTACGGCCGTAGTTTGACAAATACACAAAACTTGCACACGCAGAAATTGATCTCCTCTCTGGCAAATGTCACCCTTCTGCGACCCAATCCTGGTCTTCTGCAGTAGATACCAAGTTCCCTGAACATTCGATATGTCCTTTGTAAAATAGAGACATTGACTAGTAACACCTGGGCTATATAACGATATCTATCCATCTAACAGGCAAAATCTTTAGAGCCTCCTCTTGACTTAACGGCATCTTTACCTCATAAAAGTGTATGTTAAACTGAGTGAAACACTTCAGCAATAGGATAAAACTGATGTAACAAAAATGTCATTAGACATTTCAATTGACCCAGGTGTAAAAAATATGATTTAATAGCATTTATTTTCATGCTCTAGCATTAAAAGATATTAACTCAAAATGTATACGAATCGTGAGTGGTTGCAAAATGTTTGGAAGAAGTATTTAATCTTCAAAAAATGAATAGAATTATAATAATGCATAAAATTAAAAATATTCAACAATTTTAGATAATGCTTTCTTTTCTTTTCTTTGCTCTTAGTGTATTTACGAATAGAAAGAGGGGTGAGAAAGAGGGGTGAAGAATTGGAAGAAATGGTCTCAGAAGCTTCTTCGTGGTGTTGCAGGCGTTAACTCCAAAGCTACAATTATGTTAATGGATGGTAAAGAGGAGTAAAAATATCAAAGCATACCTTAAACAAAAAGCGTATTCTGTCAAACACAGCATTACTTCGGTAGAACTGCTGTAACAGTTGACCTGGAAAACGTGCTGATAAATCCCACCAGCCGCCAATTACAGTCTAATGCGCCATACGCCAGGTGAATTTCAGCTAGCTCTTCATGCGTGAAATGTTGAGCTATATCACTTCAATCAAATAATACAAAAGAGCAGTCAATACAGTAAAAAGTAGTGTGTAACTTATTGAATTGAAATACAAGTAATGTAATCGTTCACAAAAATTGCCTCTTCAGTGGCTAAAGTTGCACATGACTGCGTTTCTGTCACATTTGATTGGCTATGAACACACGTCACATTACAACATAGCTTTGATAATCTATTTCGATATCTGTAGCTCTTAATTGAAGAGCACAAGAAGATTCCTTCCCACGCTCAAAGAGTATTTTTAACGGTATTTAACGCCCGTTTCACCACAGGCAGTGAACTCTGGTGATATATGAGATGAAATATTTTTTAAGGGAGGAAACGTTTCAGGTCTAAGTTTTAGGATACATCCCCTGTTCTTCATTTGCCATTTATTAGGACTGAGGAAAAGCTGGGAAAAGCCTCAGTCAGGGAGGATGGTCCTGGCGGGATTCGAACCCCAGACCTCCCGCTCACGAGTCCGCGTCTTAACGACTTCGGCCACCCGTGGCGGTCAAAGCTTCGTGCCAAACTCCCGGTCTGTATGTACTGTAAATAACCTAACCAGGCCATGCGAATCTTCTTTTCAATCAATTGAAATAACAAACATGACATATCCTGAAATCGAACCTGTATCACAGGAGTGTAGCCAGGAACCTGACGTCTATACATAGTAATCACAAAAAACAGGCCCATAAATCTGTCTCCCTACCCAATTGCCTAGTCATCCTGACCTCTACGAATCTATCGAACCAGACGTTTCTCGTTTCGGGCATCTGTGAGCACAAATACCAAAATGTCCTGGGGTATCATTATGCGTCAACTGCGCTTCTCGAAAGTCCAGAAACCAGGCTTTTTGTGCTTTAGAAGTCTTTTTAGGCAGAATGTTTACTTTGAATATTGTTTAGGTATATTTAAGAAATTTCGTTTTTGGATTTGTAATTTTAATTTTTTAAGCATTATTTACAACTTTATTTAAAATAAATAACATAAAGTTGCTGTGAGGAAGAAATCACTTAAATTTACTTTTGTTAAAATTTTGCAAACCATACTTTTTTTTTAATACTGTAGTGTGTTGGGATTCTCTTAATTATTGTTAGTACCTAAGGTGAGTATTTTAAAACTCTTGTGTCTGAAAGATAAAAGATAAAATAAGTTGAATCTACTATTCGGTTTACGCACCGAAAAAGAATAACCATTTTCAATGTGCAAACTTCATTCAGTAAGAATTGAGCGATTTACTTCGATCTTTCTTGATGTAAATATTACACCTAACACAAATAAGTAGGAAATTTAAAATTCATATTCGTATTTTAACCCGTATTATTCAAGGAAGTGAAGTAACTTTGCTTTTCATCATCTCAATAGGCTGCGATTTGATGCTTTTTTATGGTTTTGAATTTGATACGCATTTTTCTTTGAACACTACTTCATAATTGCATTATACGTTGATTTATACTCTGTGATTTTTCCTTAAAAAGATTACTTCACGTGCAGTTGGCTAGTTCTGCAGTTCTCGTTTCGTTCCCATGCTTAAAAGCCGACCGGGGAGCCGGAAGGGAGGTTAGTACGAGCTTAAATCTTGGAACGAAGGAACGTATTATTGTTAATGTGTCTACCGCCTGTAGTAAAAACAGGCGTTAAATACCATTCAATAAAAATATTAATATGTCTCCATTCAGGTATTCTATTCTCCCAAAGAGTATTTATTTTGATTCGTACATGCGGAAAGAATCTGCTCCTGCTGTATGGAAATTGTTTCATGAGGTCACCTGATATTCAGTTTGCAAGTCGAAGTTCGATTCACAGATTAGTAAATAAAAAGGATACATTGCTTGCAGAAGACACGTTGGATATGCTCTGGAACGTTCTTCTAAAAAGATCACTTAGACGTCTTCCTCGGCAAACAGGAGTGTTCCTCTGTACGAACGGCTGCAAAGCTACTGAAGTTACAAACCCTATAAAATTACTGTACTGCAAGAACTTAAGTAGAATTTTGATAGAGTGCATGTGCAAAAATGTACCCTAAGCTAATTTTATTTACAGAAGATTCTTGGTAAATATATGTTAAATTACTAAACTACCGACACTGAAGTCCAGAAAAATCCCAACCTGATTCATGAGGAACCCTTGCATGATAAAAAGAACTGTGGTGCACCAATAGCGACTGGTGAATAATAGGCCTAATTTTTTTGAAGAAACCATAGTGATAGGTATGTGCAGAATATTTTGCAACATTTTTTCCGTGAACTAGCTGTACATTCGCGACTTTTCTTCTGAAACGGCACATACAATTCATATCTCCTTGCACCGTCACGGGTGGCCGAGGTCGTTAAGGCGCGGACTCGTGAGCTGGAGGTCTGGGTTCGAATATCGCCAGGGCCGTCCTTACTGACTGAGTTATTTTCCTGGTTTTCCTCAGTCCTCATAAATGGCAAATGCCGGGGAATCCCAAACTTAGACTTGGAATGTTTGCGTCCTTAAAAATCCTTGCCCATTATAGCATTTTATTTCAGTAGTAAAAACGGGCGTTAAACACCATTCAAGTTCAAGGTCTCCTTCCAAGAAAGTCATGAAATATTCAACGACAGAGTCATCATTAACACCATATGATCCTTCGGTCCCCCGATTTAATGTCCTGCGATTTTTGGTTTCTGGGGGGGGGGGCATGCAAGGAAAAAGTGTAATAAAATACATGTTAAATGAACTGAAAAATAACATTCGTGAAGAAATGTGTTTTATTTTTCAGGTTGGAACTGCAGAGGGTGATGGTTAATTTCATAAGCCGATGCCAGAAAGATATTGGAATGAAAGCAGGTAGACCAGCATCTTCTTACTTGATAATACTTTAAGTATTGATAATTATTTACGCCACAACCATAGCTGCGGACTTTCTGACTCCCGTTCCCGTTACAGTTGAACCGACCAACCAGCCGTAACGCGTTGAGCGGTCCCGCAAAGAAAAAATCACTCATTATATTTCCTTGGATTCTTTGTGGCATCAAATTTGATAGAACGAAATATGCAGCCTCGGTAATAATTTTACTTTACATTTCGAATACCTGACACTCGAGCATTTACAATGTTCTGGAAATTACCGCCACCGCATGTAGCATTCAGCTTTTCTTAACTGCTTTGTTGATTGTGCTTGGTTTAGAGGGCCATGAAAATGCAATAAACCAGCTATGATTCCGTGAATATTTATTTGTTAATGGTTCTGAGTTTTAAAAAAAAATTCACCAACTAACGGCTCTATTGATAGTAGTTGGTGCAGTGGGCTATAAAACGTAATCATATAATCTCTCCGTTTTGAAATATATATTTTATGTAAATTTTGTACTACCATAGAAAAAGCATTGTGAGGAACACATGCCTAAAGTTATTTTTATTGATCTGTGCTTCGCCTCCCTTTTTACCTTCGGAAATAAATGACACCTTAGAAACTTGGATCATAAACGTACCTAACCCACTATATAAAACAATGGTTTATCACTAAATTTTTCTATATATGTAACATGTGATTATTGTGTAATTAATTTTAAAACATCATTTCACATTCTTATTTCACAACATGCTGTAATTATTTGTATGTTCTGTAAGCATTCTTTCTGTAGAACTCTATTCATATTTCCTCATTCAGAAACGAACTGCTCCTTTCATTAAAAAGTTTCTCTTCATTTAAGGAAAGTTGATCTACGAGAGGTTCTGATGTAATCTAAGAAATTGTTTTCTATCTCTTTGTGACTGGTTTGAATGCTGCGGCATTGGAAATATAATTTATTTCTTCGTTGACAATTACGCTCTTCCCTGAGGCCCATTTTCTTAGAAAGGTTCATTTTGTTGCGAAAAAATGGACCAGCAGGTTTAAAAGTAGATAGTACCTTTTCCAATTACAAAGTCATTTCCACTTCCTTTATATTAGCATGTTGTGCAAAGCGTAGTATTTCATTTCCTAATGATCGTCTGTCTTCTTCTAAACATACTGTGACCCGGGAGAAAGAATGAGAAACAAGCTGCAAAAAATTACTTCCAAAGACATCGTCATAGTATTACCCAGAATCATACGCAGCGCTGATTTCCGGGAAAAAAATAATGAACCAGCTCGCTCAACTGCCCAGAGTTGTTTTTGGCCTACATCCGCTATTGTTGTTTCAGTTTCAATTACAGTGTGTGCGTTAAGAGAATTTTATTGCAATGAAATGTATTGAAATGCTACCACTAGAACAATGAGATAATAAACCCTACAGAAATAAACCCCGTGCTACACTGTAGTACTTCAACTACCATAATCAATTTTACAGTTCTTATAAACAATACATTCGAATGAGATATTAAAAACTTAACTCTTAACAACATGAGGAGATGGTCTTGAACAAAATCCTGGAGGTCCTAGTCCTCCCCTCTCTGTATCTCTCTCTAAATTATTACAATAGTATTCGCTCTTCGTATTTCCTTCCTATTCATCTCACATGTTGTTTACTTGTCCAAAATATCTATCCTAATGAACGTTATTCATAAAAGTATATACTTTTTAAAACTTATTACTTTCACATTTCTTTCTGTTTCAAAATGTATAATATTTATATTCTTATAATACATTTCTTCTCATGGAATCCACCATGTTATAACTCCTAGATTGTTGACGTGGATGAAAACCCATTAAATGAACCAATAACCTAACTGGGAAAGAGGAAGGGAGCAATTAAATTGAATTTAAAACGAATGTTGAACTGCCCCCAAAATAGGGCGCTTATTGAAGCGGTTTTGTTTAGTGAATTTCTTGATTGCCTCGGCCTGTTGCCTACGCTTCCATACAACAGAATCTCAGGGTAATTTTTGCTGTTTTATTGAGTCCAGCTCAACTGAACTGGGAAAGGATACTTTTCGCTGCAATAATTACACGATGTAACATTTTACACTACACTCTTTATTGGTCGTAAATTTGATTGCAATAGCACAGGCATTTCCGAAATTCGGTGTAATGACATTGACCTACATCCGATCCTAGTAACATTCCTTTAAGACAGAGATAGTAATTAGTATCTGATTTTGATCTTAGAGCTGCACCTGTCCTCGCATTTGGGTCACCGGCCCTCTAATTACTAAACACAAATTTTCGCTACTCACACGACACTAGAAGTATTTATTTTTTCTAAGCAAACGAGCAATCAACAATTTAACTCTTTAATACCGATTCACATGGTTGTTCGTCGAAGCGTTCGAAATCTTGTCGACATAACGAAAAAGTGATGACAGAGTGACTTGAAGCAGTGATCCCAAAAGAGGCAACTGCCTCCTTATATTCTCCTTTGAAAGATCACCATGTGGTTTACAGACGTCCACCAAATTCACAAATGTAAGCTCACGCTACCCGCCATGTTTTAAAAGTTAAAAAAAAATATTGGCTAAATGTCATGAGGAGCAAAAACGTGATCAAAGTACAAATCATAATTACCCCCCACTTAATACTTGGCCATTAAATAGACATAAAACTTGCCTTTCGTGTTTATCTTTTATTTGAGGTTGCTATTTCGTCATGTTGTGATTTTTTTTAATGGTGTACCCGTTTTTACTACTGAGCCACCACAGGCGGTGAACACTGATGATACACGAGATGAAATGAAAAATTGGGAAAGGAATTTTTAAGGAAGGAAACGTTCCAGGCCTAAGTTTAGGGTACCTTCCCGGCATTTGCCATTTATGAGGACTGAGGAAAACCTGAAAAAACCCCAGTTAGGTAGGACCGCCTGGCGGGATTCGAACCCCAGAACTCTCGCTCATGAGTCCGCGCCTTAACGACCTCGGCCACCCGTGGCGGTCGTCATGTTGACATGCTTTTCTACTAGCATAGAGTTGTACCACAGAGTTGCCATATAAAAACTTTTGTCCTGGAATTATACATTAAATATATAATAATATTATTAATTAAATAAAATATGTTATTAAATATTTACTATATATTACATTAAAATTATAACATTAAAGCATTTATATCATCAAGGAAGACAAGAGTCCTTCAAACCGGTAACAAACATTTTCATTCTTAAATAGCTTTTTACAAGTGTATCTTTGTTAAACATTTTGCAACTTTCCCCGCATAGAATTTTATTTCATCGGTAGCCTCTTCAACGAGGCTGTTTCCGCTAGTTCATCATTAGAATTATGCAGAAATTACACAAAAATAGGCTTAAAGAAACAAATTTTCAATTCAAAGCAGAGATATTACAAAATGGCAGTCAATTAGAGCACATAAAAGTGAATTAAGCATGACAAAGAGTCTTGTCTTTCCAGTGAACCGAATCTGCACAAAGTGACATTTATTTGTGATCTGGTCACTATAGAAATTACGACAATCGCTGTCTACAATCACTAAATGCACATTTAAACGTCAATTAACTTAAAAGTAATATTTCTAAAAATTTATGTATTTTAAGTTATAATTTTAAAAATTTGAATAACGAAAAAAGAAAACGAAAAACAAACAAAACGAAAAAAAAATCAAGTTTTTGAATTTCTGATCTTTTATGCAGAATCGATTGTTCCATTCCTTTTTGAAACCACCTTTTTTGCTTTATTTTGCCTGAACAACCAGTTCTCTCTGGAGAGCTTTTCATAGAAGATCCATCCAAACCAATGTTGTTTGCAATGCCTTAACTGCAGAAAGACAAATTTACACATCATGCAGTTTAATGACTGTTGCTGTAAACTCTAGCCCTCAGGAATGCTATACAGGAAAACATTGCAAATCGTTATTGAATAGCCATCGTTCATGTAATCAGTCTTGCATTCCATTTCATATCACATGCCCTCTATTTCATAGGAGATTCGAGAGTTGAATATCGCGCAGCAAATGCTAAGGTTCTCAATAAAACGGACACATCAAAGGCTTGCAGTTCCGTAAAAACCAGGTAGGGAACATGAATTTCGTGACCTCTATTTTGAACTTTTTACCTACACCCAAGCGCGTTCCCTGTTCTTGAATTATGCAGAGTTTGCGTCTGTAGCACGGGGCAGTACTTTGATTTATTAGTTGAAACTAGCATACTGTACTACTCAATTTTGTATTTTAGTCACCATTTGACTGGAATTAGAAAGAACATATCAAGAGACATGTTGGTATATGGCAGCTTACCCCCTTCCACAAGGTATAGGTCTATCGACCTGTTCCGTCCTCTATTGAACATACCACTCCATCATGTTCTTGCTCTTCCTACTTGGCGATATCCTCTATATCGTTTATAATTTATTAACACTTTTGGTATTCGTTCCCATTTAATTTTTAATATGCTAATATAAATTATTTTTATTTTAATTTAGATTATTTATACCTGTTTATGAATATATTCATTTCTTTGTTTGTATAAAATAGTAAATCCACCTACTACTCTCAAAAATCTCATCTCTGCAGTTTATATTCTTTTCCTGTCTGTCCTGTTCATAGTGCAGTTTTCACTTCTATACGTTGGCATTGCCACTGTCATTACTTTATACAATTTCATTTCTGTTGCTTTTGACGTCTGTTTTTTAACGTTCTCGTTGTTGTTTTATTCATTTGTGTTAATTTATTTAGTTTTGTACTCGAATCTTCATTTTTACTTTATTATATATTATAACATAGATACTTTAAACTAGAGACGTGTTCTATTAATTCTTCATTAATAACTATCTTATATATTTGTTCCCATAATAAGTCATTGATTTTGTCTTGGTGATTGGAATCTTCAAATTATGTGTCTCCATGATATTTTTCAGGCCATTTGCACTTCTCTGTAAACCATCCTCCGTTTCTTCAAAAATAACCTGATCGTCAGCAAATAAAATTGTTTTCAACTTATATCTGTTAATTTGAATACCCCCAGGAGAGTAGTTCTTCCATTCAGTGCTATATATAGAGAGAGGGTGCCAAAATGTATACACACTTTCACAGTAGATATCTATTTAATAGATTTCAAAGTTGCACCGAAAAACAGCAGTAATGTGTAGTATGGTGTTCTGTAAACAGATGTAACTCACATACATTATGATAGCGTTGCTACGTAACAGGTAAATCAACAATGAATAGACGAAGCCAAGATTATTGTATGATGTTCTGTAAAATATATGACTCACATTACGTTATGTTAGAGTTGTTACAACAAAATGGAGCCAATGAACAGCGGAAAGTAATTTTGAAGTGTATTGGAAAACTGAGAAGTTATTGAAGTTCAAAGGCAATGGAGGTGTGTGTACAGAACAGAACCGTCGTTGGACTTCTACCTATGAGGAACTTTTAAGGATTTTGTATACCATAGATAATCAATTGCACTGGCAGCACTTCGGGAAGAAATTGAAACGGCATGCGACTTTCGCAAACGTTGCTCATTCAGTAGTTCAACGTACTCACAGAAGTGTATAGACGCCGATGGTGGGCATTTTGAGCAACTGTTCTAACTGTAAAAGTTTAAGATGATTAGTGCTCATCATTTTATGTTTGTCTGAATTCAGTTTTGTTAGTTAACACAGTTTTTTCTTTGCTTGAATTGTGTATACAATTTTGGCACCCCTCTACACTTGAAATTTTAGTATCTCTCTTTATCATAATGCCGTTCGACATTTTTGACAATTTTCTCCTTTCTGTCTGTCTGATTATTTTTACTCCCGTTTGGAATGCGATATCTACGCATTATAAAAATGAAAAATGAAAGGGGAAAAAGAGAGAAAAACAAAAACAAATAAAGATAAAAGAATTTTAAAGAGAAGTTAATATGAATAATGAGTTTTTTCACGTTCTTGGAAAAGAATTGTTTTTATTACTCGCTCTCAAGTATTACACACTTCAATTTTTTTCATCGCATTGGAAAAATACATACAGCAAAGTAGTCGTTGACAGATATGCCATCCTATTCGATGAATATTTCTTACCATGGAACCAAATTTTTAATTCTGAGAGCAGAATGAAGGCGCTAGGGGCTAAGTTTGGGAAGAGATTGGGTGAGAAATCAATTCGAATCTCATTTCGAGAGTTTTTTACCACTGCGACTGTCGATATGTGAAACGATTCGTCGTCCTGGTGACAGAACGCCAATCTTAGCCGTTTTCCCCTTCATTTTCCAAATAGTCTACGAGGATTGTTTGTTTCTTGAAAACCATAAAAAACAGTGACATCACCTACCCAGTCGACAAAACATTTACGCGTTTTTGTTTACTACAATTGTTGGGGGGGGAGCGTGAAAGGTTTATAGGAGAATACAGATAACTTAGAAGGGGGGAAAAAACAGAATCATATGACCTGAAAATATAGAAGTTGGTATAATTAATTAAAATTTTGCAACTGCGTTTTTTTTTTTTTTTTTTTTTTTTTGCAACTGTTGACTCAACCGCATTACTTGATTGTGAACTTGTGGACGGAGATTATGTGAAGGAAGAAATGTTATTTTCTAAAAACTTGGAAAACAGCATTCAAATGTATTTTCTGCTATTAATTACTATATGATTGAATGCGATATGTCTTGGAATAGTGTTATCAGAATCTGTATTGATACCATGTTAGGTACATGAGTGTAGCCTAATGACCGCCTATATTTACTAGACATCGGTACTAGACAAAATGGTGGAAATGTTAATTACAAGGCTTTGTTAATTTTGTTTGTTTCATTTACCTGGTTTATTACAGTGATTTATATGTGCAAGTATATCAACGGTAGCATGTTATTTATTTTGTTTTTATTACGTTAATATTGATTTAGTGAAATCACACCGAGAACTTATTTAGTAGAACGTGTCAGTACAACATGGGTTGCTCTTGTATGTCTTAATTATGGGAGTGCACCGCACAGTACCATGTCGTACATTTTCTAAATAGCAGCAATTAAAGGAGAAGTGGATAAACAGTAGCTTCGTGCAACTTTTGAAGTTAATTGTAGTATGTATTAAACGTTTCGTAGCAACATTTGTAGTTATGGAGGCCTTTTTCTTATGCAAATTTCTGTAGTTTACTATCATATGTGACCGTGTGGGTTAGCAAAGAAAGAAAAATTTCGAAAGTAGGTATGAAGCGGATTTTGGATCGAGATGATGAGTTTTAACGAATGGTGTGAGCCTGGTGTTATAACATGTATCTACTCGTTTACAAGTGAGATTATGCAAAGACAGCACCCGTATAATTAATACATGGGTTTGGTATTGGTTTATTGCAATTACCTGGTTTATAAATAGATAAACAAACAGTAGCTTGAACACATGGGTTTGTGTGTTAGTTTGTTGCAATTACCTGGATTATAAATAAATAAACAAACAGTAACTTTTTAGTTTTTTTAGCTTTATACGTTAATATTAATTTAGTGAAATCACACAAGGACCTTGTGCAACAGAAAGTGTTTAGTACAACATTGGTTGCTCTTGTATGTGGGTTAGTCTTAATTATGGCAATGCCACGCATAATACCACATTTAACATTTCCTAAATATTTTGAAGTTAGTGATGAAACTGTAATTGTTTTAAACGTTTCGTACCAAAATTTGTGCTTAGAGAGAATATTTTACTTGTGCAGTTTTCCTTAATCTACCATCATATGTGACGATAAGGGTTAACAATTAAAGGATAGACCCGGAAGAGCGTATAAAGCGGGTTTTGGAGTGGGTTGAAGAGAGTTTTAATTAATGGTGTGAGTAGGATATTATGTTTTGACTCCTTTACAAGTGAGGTTAGGACAAGACATGTACGCCTATTCATATCATCCCCAAAGAAGACAATATTCTTTTCATTTAAATAGACAATGATAAATATGCTATCGCATCTTTGCCGATTAGTTTTAATGTGTTCAGTAATTTGGAAGTTTGTGTATTTTATAAATATTCGTGCCTACTTGTACAGAAGTTTATAAAATATTTTATATTTCATTTACATATGAGAAATGTTTTTGTAAACAATTTCAGGTTTTTAAAAACTATCGAAATATTTTATAATGATAAATCATGTCATCTTATTAAACGTAATACCGTGTAAAAGTTTCGTATTTTCCATTAGCAATAGTAAGGGGACTTCGGCTGCCATTTTTTACTGAATTGGGGTATGGTAAATGCAGTGTGTCTTGTACGACTTCACAAAATTGCCAAAGAAAAGATTCCTTTTCTTATTGGCTCTCAGTGCATGATTCACAGACAAGTTCTTGCCTCTAAATCTCTTAATCAGAGAAACTCAATCTTGCATTGAAAGGGTCTATCATAGCAGTTAATTTTATTATGTCAAGTGCTTTGAATTCCCATCTTTTTGAAGTCCTTTGTAATGACAGCGCAGAGCAGAAAAGTTTCGTTTTTTTATACAGAAGTTTGTGACTTTCTAAGGACAATATGCTTAGCAGGTTTTATAAACTGAAATCAGAGGTGGAAATGTTTGTTTTGAGCGAAGGAAAAGAAGGGCATAGTGCTTCATTCACTGATGACAGCTTTGTTCTCTCCCGAGCTTACCTTGCAGACTTCTCGGAAATCGGGAATGATCTCAACTGCAAACTACAACATAATAAATGTTCATAACTCAGTAAAGGACTTCCTGGAAAACACATCTATGAATGGGCGACTTAGTACTCTAAAAATTTGTCATTATGCAACTAATGTATAATGTTGGTAATTGTGACACGAGTGAGTGTTTTACTTCCGCTCACGAGTGTTCAGAATGATTATACGCGTGTTGCATTAAACCTTTTATGTAATTTTACCATTGAAATATTTTTAAAAAGGTTTAAAAATGTGCAAAATATTATTTTATGATATAGTAGATATGACATGTTATTTTCAATGGTTTCTTAGTACTTTTTCTGTCATAATGTTATTTTGTTTTCGTTTTGAACAATTCAAATGGAAATGATTGCTAATTCCGCAATAATTGAAAATATGGATTATTTCAGAAGAAATTAGAAAGGTAGCTGAGAGTTTGTTAATTCCTCAAAAATCGAAAAGTGTATACGAAAAGGAATATGACAAGTCCTGTACATGGAGAAAAGAGAAACATGTTAGTTCAACTAATGAAAAAATCTTGTTCGCATATTTTTCACAGCTGGTAAATATATAATGTAACGTTTATTGATTATTAATGTGATAAGTAATTTAAAATTTAGATTCTTAAATCTGTTTAATTTTTCCTGTCAACATCTTGCTGAATCTTACATAGGGTAAGGAAGTAAAATAGAAATTGAAAAAAGTATTAATAATAATAATAATAATAATAATAATAATAATAATAATAATAATAATAATAATAATAAAAAGACGAAGAGCTAATGCAGTAGATATCAGTACTGACTCAGGAATATTAACATTGATTTTACACGCATAACAATTACTTTGCTTACTGGTTGGAATATTATTTTTTTTGCTAGTTTGATGTTTACACTTTTAGAAGCAGAAATCTTGTGGCTATTCTGCTATTGATTTAGTTGCGCGAAGTTAGCGCATGAAGTTTCAGGATATAGACCATTTTTTTTTTTTTTTGTGTTCAAAGTCCTCATGTGAACTATCCTAGTTTATACTAATAGATTGCAATTTATTGTGTTTTCCCCACATATACATAAATATCTTGAAATGGTCTTACTTACTAGTGTGGTCATTTTATTGACACATTAGTCTATCGTAGTCCTTGTGTCTGTAGAGGGGACTCGGAAGTTGAGATCAGTCTGTTTGGATAATCTTGGACATCTGGGACGGAAACGCCGTCTTCCAACGGCTTAAGGATGAGAGAGAGGAGAAAGAATTGTCTTTGGCATTTCGCAATGGTGAGCGAATCTTTATAATTGCTAGATTTAGTGAGAACTTGTTTTCTGAAAGGAATTTTGGGACTGGGTAGGAGCACAGCAAACTGCAGATTTATTCGGGGGCCTACAGCAAGACCATAGATTGTAAAATCAGAGTAGTGAAGTACTGACTGCGAATTATTCATGTGAACCAAACTCTATTTGGGTATTTTTCTATCATGAACAACCGGGAATGAGAGGGAACAGACCTGGATACCCAAATGAATAAAGAGACTAGACATAATAGGGTTGTGCTCCGTTTGGATGATTAGAAAGAGGGTATGGAGGAAGTTTGGGAACCGCTTAAGGGATAGAGATAGGCAGTAGACAAATGAGCAACGCAGCCAGATAGATGATTTTGCTGGAAGTACAATCGGGGCTAAAATCTGAATGGGATGCAGCAGTCAAAACAGGGATTAAATTCACTAGACAGGGTCTCGCGTGGCACAGACTAGGGTCGTGTTGGAGGATTATGATCAAGGACCAATACGAACGGAGAATTTACCCTATATGTGGAGAGTGTAATCATGGACACATATTTTAGCTGGGTGTAAAGGTACAGATAAATGGAGGGAAAAGTGTTTATCACACCCCTTTACAGGATCAAACAGAAGGAAATGGTCATTCTGGCCTTTGCTGGCAGGCAAGGCAGGAGAGGATCGTTTAGGTAAATTTCTGATGAAAGTGAGACAACTCAGATCTGAAAAGACTGATAACCGTGAAGGGAGTTGGGGGAAACAAATTGACTGAATCCAGCTGTGTGCTATACAAAATGGGCTTTCTTTACATTTTAAATGTATGTCTAATATTTTAAAAGTTATTATCCTGGTATGTATTTTATTATATTTATAGTTTATTGCTGAATATATATGATTTATATCTTATTGTGAATATCTAATGTAATAGCTTGTGCTAAATCAAACATACAAAGGTATCATAAAAGCACGTTGGACCCGTGTGTCTTTTGATGTGATTTTATATTGTATTCGTGCCACTGTAATAAATACAACTACTACTAGTTTTCGAACTTCAGGGTTATTATACGTGCTAGGTTTTTATACGTGTCGAACGCTAATTTACGAATAAATTAGTTTGCTATATGCATTCTGAGATCGCGATGAACAGGCTTGACTTCAGTTTTTCATTAAGCGAAGATGTTGCACCCCCCCACACCTGGGCTGCATATGTCATTTTTGGTCTGTTGGGTGCTTTGTATAACGTTAGACAGTTTCCAGCGTCAGCATACTATTGCAGTTAATAAGAGGGGTAAAGCTCTCCTAAACACGCGTTTGCTTTGTTCCTGGCCTTAGTGATGTGTTGATGACCCGCGATCCATGGTGACGCCGGTAAGCTACCGCATTCGTCCAGATAATGCAGCAGTTAAAGGCTTAAGAGCTGGTAACCGCTGTTTTTGGTGAAAGCTGCGTTTTGTGAACGATATTACCTGATATTTTTGTGTATTTACTTCGACTCGCCACTTTGTTAGCCAGTCCTCTAATTGTTGTTTGATTTTGTTTATTTATGGATGCTGTTTAGTACCTCAGGTCATTAGCGTCCCATTCAATTCTTAGCGTGAAACGGCCGATAAATTTTGCTCAGAGCCTCTTTTTTCAGACTTGACGTTCTTTTACAGGCCGTAAATGTATGACACGGCACCCACGGTTTTACTTCCCTTCCGAAGGAAGCCATACGTATGATTTTTACGCCCGGTAAAACCCATCGATCCTGGCCGGAATTGAACCAGTCGTTAAAGCAAGTGGGTTTTAAACCTGCTGCTAATTTGTATTTGGATTCTTACCCGGTTGCGCCATTATGACCGTGTCATCGACATGTATGGATGCTTATGTGTTATTAAGGATTAGTATGTCATTTATGTAGAGGTTAAATAGGAACGGTTCTGGAGTACACCTGCTCATATAAGCCTAGTTGAGGGTTGACAATGGTTAACTTTTAGAGTGAAATGTTCTATTTAGTAGGTAGTGGGCAAAAACTTTTATTGTGCTGTCAGAGAAGTTATAACTGATGGGCTAACGTAGCTGTTCTCCACGCCACCCTTTGTCAAGCATAGGGGCACCAGTTCAGTTCCGGGTGTTGTATCCTTGCATAATATGCAAAATTTGGAGAGTGGTTGAGTGTTTTATACGAAAGCCAAATTGTTTGTCACGGATTATTTTGTTTCTTATTCGCTTTCTCATTTGAAAGGGGGGGGAAGGAATTGATAAAGTCGTTTTGAGGGATCCCACTATACGCACTCTCGCCACTTTAGGTTCTGGACGATGACTCAGGACGGCATAGATTTTTGCCCAGTACTAGTAATGACACACTGGGCGGACTAGAGCAGGGAATATGGTGGATGATATATTCTTTATTTATTTGCTTGATTACTCTAATGTTGTGTGTAGTTGGGCAACTGTTGCCTATTTGACCAGAGATACGGTTGTTGTAATAACGGCTCCTGCGAAGGAAGTGCGTGGTAGTGCCAGTTTCCAGGTTGATGCCACCTGGTGCTCTGTTGGAATTTTTTAATTGTGTTTAACGCCCGTTTTTACTACTGAAGCACCACAGGCGGTGACGCTGATGATACATGAGATGAAATTATATATTGAGAAAGGATATTTTCTTTTTAAGGAAGGAAATGTTCCAGGCCTAAGTTTAGGGTACCTCCCCAGCATTTGCCATTTATGAGGACTGAGGAAAACCTGGAAAAAACCTCAGTCAGGGAAGACGGTCCTGGTGGGAATGGAATCCTAGACCTCCGCTCACGAGTCCGCGATTTAACGACCTCGGCTACCCGTGGCGGTCTCTGTTGAGTTTGAATGTGTCATCTTCTGTCTGGTTGAACTGGTTCTTAAGAATGTGGAATTGGCGATCGGCAAGTTCACACTTTTTAAGGTAACCAGGAACTGTAAATCTGTAAATCAGCAGTATATTTTGCACTGTATCTCAGAATTTTATAAAGCTATCAATTTGAAATTTTTATGAGATATTAAGAATATGTAACTAAAGAAACTTTGTAAATTTTAATTTTCTAATGAACATATAAAGTTTGTAAATCAAAATAAATCTTATTTCCCGAAAACTTAAAATTTTGACATAAATGTGCATATGTCTGAGGATTGACTGGACCAATCTTGTAGAAAGGCTGCCACACACATAAGGTATGAAAATGTGAAGTAACTGGATGTTAAATATCATAATTAGTTTATAAATCCCAATAAGAATTACTTTTTTCCTTCTTTCTTGTTCTCCTTCACCTCCTTTTTTTTTTTTTTTTTTTTTTTTTTTTTGCTAAATTTGAAAATATTCAAGCAATTAGCCTAGATATATTATTCTAGTTCCCGAACTTTCTCTACAGTTTAAGTAAAAAAAAAAAAAAAAAAAAAAAAAAGTAATTCCAATTCCAGCAATAGTTTATAAGAAAAATGCATGATTATGTCACAGTGTTTTCAGTTTTTTAACAATATTTTATAAAGGTTTATAGTTTAAAAAAGTTTATGTGCATTACAGAATTAAAATTTGCAGAGCATCTTTAGTTGAGTATTCTTATGTCATATTGATAGCTTTAAAGCTTTCTGAGATACAGTGTAAAATGTATACTGCTGCTTTGTTTGCTAGATTTACACTTTCTGGTTACCTTAAACAATTTCACGGTATGTTTGGAAGTTTGTCGCGCAAAGCTTGGGTGTTCTGTGCGTGCTTACAGGCAGTTGAGTCGTTTTGTGGTTGTGCTGATTTGTTCCAAGATGTGGCTGTGGGCGTTGTTGATTTTCTGTAGGTTGGCGTTGGGGTTGCTTGCAGGGCCGCTACAGATTCTCCCAGGGTGGAGATCGATGCGGTAATCCTGTAGAGCTTGGCTAATATTTCGGAAGAATTCATGCCAGTTAACAGTTACAACAGAACATTCACCTTTCAGAACATCATGGAAATGTTGATGAAGACAAAGTAAAGTAGTTTTGAATAGTTCTGGCGAATGAACAAAAGATGCGCAATGGTTTCTGGTCGAGTTCATTTTCTGTTTCCGTACTGAACACATTGTAGGGACGGTTTATTGCACAGCTGTACCGCCCGCACTTTCTCGCTTGCAATTGTTTGTTACATTTATGCAGCTGAGAAGTCACACCCAGCATAAATTTCCTAGAACTATCTCGCGCATATCGATATAAGGTCATTAGCCAGGACTGCTCAAAACTATGGTACTTCCCTCATCCTCTCTATTTCGTGGTATTCGTTTGCCCGAGGTAACCGTGCGTTCCTTTCACCGATGAAGGTTCTGCTATTTAAAGAGCTTAAGTGAATGGGTTGAGGAGAAAGTTTTGTACTGTTTGAAAAGAATTAAACGTATAACAAGATTCTCAATAGATATTTTTGCGGGATGAGCATGCCATTTAATTTTTAGAACTTCTTTCACTTCTATACATTGAAATTGTTTATATGCTTTCTAAAATGTGTAAATAATCGTAGAATAATCCATAACAACCCAAAACAGGCAAGAAAGGCAAAATAAAAACTGCCCTACCGGCCCTAAATGTAACGAAACATGTTCATTTCTATTTGATTCGTAAATATATCCACCCAGATAGAAAAGGCATTTTTCTTGGGTTTCTGGTTATAACAATAGTTCGGTTATTCTTATACTACCTTGTTTCCGCTCTCTCCGCCTTATCTTACATCTTTTCCACACATTCTTCGCAACAAAACAGACTTCTATTTTAAAAACGTAAATAACATCTGCCTTGAAACAATTAAAACCACATACTTAAGCTACCATTTTTCTTTTACACATATAACTGATATTCTGCAAAGAATTGCGTAATACTAAAGTAGGCTTACAAATGAAAATGAACGCTGTGTAAACTTACCATATGGTTCAGTGTCAACCTTTGCTCTTTAGTGGCAACCGCGTTCTGTACCAGCTGTTGACTTCACTTGAAAACTAAAAACAAATGTGTGACGTGAGTTGCATTTGGAACTGCAACATGCTCTGTATTTTTAAAAATAATTACTTTCCCTGATGTTTTTAAAACATCAAAAGGGACTGGCAGGTTTTCGATTTGCATTGTTTTTTTTTTTTTTTTATTTGTTCAAAATAATTAATTCAGCCCTTTTCGCCTAGTCATACATGGTTCTCAGTTGTTCAGAAATGCACCATTTTTTCCCCTTCTCCTATAGAATAAAGTTTAACGCATGCGCAGTTATGTATTGTAAGCTTCACAGCCAATTTTTCTATGGTTTGGTCTACTAACAATCAAATAGTAGTAGCACAGTTTTTGTTGGTTCTATATCGAAGCAATTTATTGCTTAAGGAAATGAGATAGATAATTGCTATTTTGATATAATTATACCCCCACTTCTGTAAACTAATTAGCTATCGTTAATTGTGCTTATTTCTCGCAGGAAAATTGGTTTTAGGGCTGTGCGCGCAGAATGTTTATTTGTTTGCAGAAGTAAATCAATTCATTAAAAGTAAAAATGTGATATTTAAAAGTTACATTTTTTATTTTATTTGTTTATTTATTTGCCACTGAAGCAAGAATAGGTCCGAAAAAAATAATAATGTTGTCCTAAAAATCGTGAACTGCACCAGGGCAGAAATTACTTTGTCGTCGATGTTTCTACCGCCACATGGCCACGCCAGTACACTGTTGCCACATCCCCTCACTCACTATCCGTCTTCAGCGGCTGCACTGCTAGATCATCATTATAAACTTCTTCCTGCTCCTCTATGATTTAAAACATATTTTACACTCCATGTTTATCCTTTATTTAGTACATTATTTTTACATATAAGACAAAAACTCACATGTCCTTAAATAATTGAACGTTATATCTTAAATATTTTCCACTGTTATGGATAAAACATACTGTAATGCAAATTTGCTTTAACTACAGAAGTAATTTAACAGCCATTTGTCGTATGGAAAATATATACATAGACATGACTTTTAAAAGCTGTCCAATTATCTACCCTACATGGAGTTTTTAGTAACTTATACATACCACTCGTTTTTATTCTACTTCCTGACAAAAAAGAAAGAGTTACGAGGAAGCTCTTAAATACATAATCAGTATTTGTGAAAAAATCCACTTAGAAGTTTCTCCCTCGCGAGTGTACATGGATCTTGAATCACCTATTCGCCTTGCAATAAAAACAATCTTTCCAAGAATACAAGTAAAAAGCATCGTTTCCATTTCGGACAGCGTTGTTTATTTATGAACGCTCTTTAACATCTCAGGTCATCAGCGTCCCATTCAATTCAGGGCGTGAAAGGATCAATACATTTTGCTCAGAGGCCTCTTCTTTCAGGCTGAAGGTTCTTTTACATGCCGTAAATGTACGACACGGGATGCCGCTCGAATAATATCGTAGGTGGACAGTATTTAAAATTGTCTGGTTTGTTCTTTTTGGACCGTACAATTATCGTCGACATATTCACAAACAAACTAATGCCTTTTCAGTCACAAAACCTCCGAGTTGAACAGTTACAACTGGTGTGTAGGTATGACATATGGGTAAACCATTCCTTGAATATCGAAAACTGAGATGATCATAACTTTCTCGGCAGAAGCAATCACTTTTGCTTTATTTATTTATTTATTTATTTGTTTATTTTTGGGTGCTGGATCTTAGGACGGAAGTAATGTAGTCAAGTTTCATCAACAGTGATTTGATTACCTTTTAAAGACACTCCGCCTTGTCCTGCAAACAAACGGCCTTTTGTTCTGGAATAAGCAGTCTTGAAACACCCCGCGCATTAACACGTCTCATAAAGGGAGTGGATTCCGAATGTCACTAATTTTTTTAATGGCATACGGGTTACCGGTTGTGTTCTTTATCGTACTGGTTTGGTTTCTGTTTACACATCATGGGCGAAAGTCCAACATTTGACTCATATGTATTAACCTTTATTGACAAGCCGAAATATTTCCATATTTAAACTAGGCGCTGTCTGTGACGTAATAGCCCATCAGCCTGTTTCGCGCAAACGCAGCAGTAATTTTTCAAGTAAATATAAGAGAGATGCTAGGGATAGGTAAAGAAATGGGGAAAGGAAAAATTAAATTAAGGGCGCTGAAGCGTGATTATAACGTCAGAAGTCGAAAACAACCGCTAAGGCAGAGAGATGATGATATCGCCAAGATATGAGCGTAGGCAGAGAAATAAACAAGCAAGAAGAAAAGTGAAATAAACAACGAGGTCATCTAAATATGTTGAAGTTTAAAATAAGGATGCTTAATTCGATTAGACGGAATTTATACCACTCAGGCCAACAAATGTCGGCAGGGGGGAGGGCGTTAATAATCTGCACAGTGTCTAAAAACATTGATTTAAATTAATATTTGATCACGAAATGTATTTTTGCAGTTAATCTCAAAAACAAAATTAGATACATATAGATCTTATTTCTCGTGGTAATATGTGCATTACAAAAATGTCACAATTAGTTTTCTTATTTAAAACGTATATTATGTGCGAGTATTATCTATAATTTTGTACACAATAAACAGACACTTTGCTTTTTAAATCTTTCCCTTTTCGGGTACCCATTTAAATATGTTCCAAGCTCATTGCTACTTAATGTGAACTCAAGTGATAATTGATGCATAATTCATAAACTGGCTACATTTTATTTCATTCAGTAAAAGCTAGAGACGCTAAGTATAGTTTGGCTGGTGTTGTGTTTACTTTAGCAGAAATTTCAAACTGTTGATTCATGGTTTGTTTGTGCAAGTAACAAACATTTGATCTCACTCTGGAACACTGAAATACGCCCCATGAAACATTTACTCGCATTTCCGATAAATGCCCGCCGTTTACCAGAATTCTCGTACTATATATAACAGTTTATTGCATACATAAATATTTATAAGGTTGGAACACAAACAGGACAATGAGAAATAATCCGATAAGGGATTTTTACACAGTGGGTCTTCGAAAATGAAACACTGCACTGTTACTCCATCTGGAAATATTTTAGTAGGACTCTTTGACTATGGTAAATGGATATAAATACTTAAAAATAGCAATAGACATCATTTGGTGCAGATTTAGGAGAGGGTGTAGTATGGATAAATTCTTGAATATACATATTTTGAAAATCTCTGTACCAATCAAACGTAATGAGGTGTAGCATTATTTTGGTAACTGGAAAAATGTTACTTAAAATGTTGCAAGACACCTCGTATGTTTTTGTTCAGTGAAACCTAATGTGAATAATGTGGGTTTTCGGACGCTCTTTTAACATCACAGGTCATCAGCGTCCCATTCAATTCAGGGCATGAAACGACCGATAAATTTTGCTCAGAGGCCTTTTCTTTCAGGCTTGAGCAATAAAGTCATTCTTTTAGTGATTGTTAAATTTTGTTTGTGCACAGAAGTAGAAACAGAAGAAAATACTGCTTCGTTCTCGATTGTAAGTCCCTATATGAAATGTATGAAAACAAACAGTTATGCCACCTAAAGATGAATCAGAGTTAGCAAAATTATATTTCTTGGAGAGACAAATACCTTTCATTCAACTGTTACGTGTGTGATTCGCATTTTTCTGCGCATTTCGTTGTTAAAACAGACCATTTATTTGTAGTGGACCGAATGGATCAAAATTCCAAGGCAGTGGTGGAAATAAAAAGCTAATGCTGTTGGGAGAAGCAGAGAGTATTAAAAACAGGCCTTGAACATTTCCCAGAATGCAAAGACTGTGGAAACAGTTCACTTGACGCTGACAACAGCAATATTCCTAAAGCTAGCGCGGTAAACCTTGAAGGTCAAGCATCTAAAATGACTAAGTGTTATTCATGCATCAGCTTTCCTTGCTGCCACCTGACCTTCATTAGAGACTATAGTGACAATGCGGATCAAGAACATGTTTTCCTAACGGTTTTATTCAGATAAAACAAATAATTTCACAAAAAGCAGTTTAGAAGAGAACTAAATTCTTTGAAGGGCAGCAAATCTGTCCGGAAGCTATCTTAAAGTGTTTGACTCTTGATCTTAGGCAAGGGTAAATGAACAGATATATAAATACATTCTGTATCATCTGTCTCAGCTTATTTTCTCATTAGAATAGTTAACATTTAACAAGAAATCGATTCTTTGCAAGATTAATAATTCGAACGATCTTTCGAAAGTGTTCTGTCAACGCATTTCTTCTAGGCTGTTTCTTTTTCTAATGTATTTGTTTTAGCAAATTCCGAAGGAATGCGTTGTACCCATGAAAACATTTTTGCAAACTTTTTTTTAAAATTTTCCATCAATCCTACTAACTTGGCATAAAAAATGACAATGAACAAAATGTATGTGTATGTGTCTTGCTACACCATAGATAAATATATGTCTGTTAACGCTCTAGCAGTCGCAAGTTTTGTTTTTTCTCAACGAAACTCGACACATGATCATAATTGGATAAACGATTAATGGAGTTCATTAACCAACAAAATTCCACGTTTGGGGGGGGGGGGATTAACCTAAAGTGAAAATCTTAAAATCTCTTTAGCGAACACATTTTTTTCCTCAATGAAGCTCGGCATATAACCAATCATTTAATAACGATTCATGGAATTACATTAAGCAGCAAAATTTGAACAATTGGGGTTGGGAGCTAACCTAAAGTGAAATTTTAAAAATCGCTCTAACGGCAAAAATTTTTGTTTTTATGAACAAAACTCGTTAATATACTATTAAAATAAATCAATAAAATATTTTCCGAAAATCAGCGAAATTACACTATTAGGAATGGCGGTTTACCTGAAATATAAAATTTAAAAATCGCTCCAGCGACACTAACCCCCCCCCCCGTAAATTGTTCGTGGAATTAACTCAAGAGAATATACTAGTATTTACGGATATCACCTATAGTGTTGACCATTGAATGTAATTGCAGACCTGCAGGTGTATGCAAGTGCTATGAAGTGACAGTTCATTTCGCCCTCGTGCGGCTCAATTAGGCTTTCAAATCCCCACGGCCCGGAAGACATAAACAATTACGTGCAAAGCAATTGTTACAAAGTGATCTGATCAGCTTATTAGATTATTACATAGCCCGCATGAAACCGCTGCCTGAAGGATATTGCACAGTCAATAACAGAACATGCTGTCCCGCATTAACTAACCGACTCATGTGGCTATGCGAATCTGGCTCTCCACCATTAGAAGGAGAAAACATGAAACCGGAATATAGATCAAAAACAGGGTCGACCGCAGGAGTATTGGTAAGGGAAAGAACAGAAAAGTTTGAACTATTTCACTTATGTCAGTCTTCATAAAATCGACCAATGAAATTAAAACAAAAGTATGAATTTTTATTTTGACCAATTACAGCCGGATTTCGCAGTTAAATTGTATTGCAGTTTTATCAAAGCCCTTTCCCACACGAGGTGCATTTGTTTTCTGGTCAGTGCTATACTCCGACTAAAATACTTGAACATCATACACACTGTGGTCCTGGTGGTATAGTGGTAACCATACTTGCTGCTTAACCCAAGATCGCGGGTTCAAACGCAGCCAGGACCGATGGATTTTTTCGGGCGCAAAAATCCTAAGTATGGCTTCCTTCGGAAGGGAAGTAAAGCCCTTTCAAAGTGACGTGCATTTACGGCATGATAAAGAACCTAAACCTGAAAGAAGAGGCCTCTGAGCAAAATTTGTCGGCCGTTTCACGCTTTGAATTGAATGGGATGCTGATGACCTGAGATGTTAAAGAGCGTCCATAAATAAACCAAATCAAAAACAAGCATACAGATTAATTAAAAACTCATTCGGCAATACTAAATAAAGTACGGAATTTTGCTTCCACATCTTCATCTACTAATTCCCAAATGTCCTTTGTATCCAATAAAATTACTGCCCTTTCATTCAAGTTTGATAACTATGTTTTCAATAATTGTATATTTAACTAACTTAGCGTGTATTCACTGAAACGTTTGTTTTTGCAAAATGAGCCAAATAGCCTGAAATCATTTTATAAATGATGTAACAATACATGCCTAAGCAACCCTAAATTTTAATAAACACGTTGTTCAGAATGATAAAATGTTATCTCAAGTTTGTTTTTCTCAGTTGGTATTAGTAAATCTAACGGTAGCGATTGTACTATCGACTTACACCTATTTCAGTCTCACGATTTCTGCATAAGTTAAACATTTTATACATTTGTTAATATTCTGTGCGCAAATTTCAAATATATATTACATTTATTCTTATTCTATTATTAAATAGCCGTAAACCCGTGTTTGACTCTTCTCTATAGGCATTACTGATAGTCGACATATTCGTCCGTTGCAGGATGGCTTGAAAAGGTCAAGTCTTCATAATACAAATGTACAATTACAATTTTAAGCCATGTTTTTGAGAGTTATAATTAATTTCTTATTTTATTCGTGAAATAGTTCTAATAAATATCACTCCAGGATCTAAGCTATCCAGACTCGCAACGGTTGTGAATTTATCGGCAATCTTAGACTCTCTTGTGATATTATTTATGAGATTTTTTTGACTAGGGGCTGTTGTGTATCATTATTATTATTTTGGTAGTAGTGGTGTAAATTCTTGTATGCTATGAAAATGTTACAATTTAAGGCAAACCCAGAAGAAAAAATGAAGTGGGTGTTTTGAACGGAGTTGCTTTTTTCCCTGGTTAGCTTACTCTTCTGTAGCTTGTAGCTTGAGCGGCCCAATGAACAATGGACCAACTTGCATCGTTTTGCGAAGCGAAATTCGTTGTCTACGGGTATCAAAGAGTAATGCTGACACAACCATACAGTAATTACTTTGGCTATTTAAAAGTATTTTACTTACCAGTTTTATGAAAGCACTGACTGAAATTGACCACGTAGGTGTCTATACATTTCTGGCATCTGTTTGTTAACCAGTCCATCACTGGTAGTTTACTTTGATACTACAAACACAGAAAACGATACACGTTCAGATCGATGGACTGACGATGAATCCGTGCAGAGTGTAACAGTTCCTCCGATCCACCCTAATGAAATATAATTATAATGTATATTTATGTAAGCCAAAACACAATATTTTTACATTGTAATTAGTAATATAAATATTATGTTTATATTTGGTGTGCCATAAGCTTTAACTTCAATGTAAGATTTATACAAAAGACAAAGCTCTTTTGGCGTTTTGTTATGGAAGCTTAGTAGGTCAGGAGGGTCATAATAGAAAGAAACCCGAGGGCGCGTATGAAGTTCCTTTTTATAAAAGGAATGCTATTGCAAGGTTAATAAACCTGAAGGAATTTTAAATCCGTTTGGGGCTTGGACCCCGAAAGACGTTGTATTGTTAGGCTTTAAACTAACCAATGCTAACAAAATGTTTTAAACTTTCAAAAATAGCGAATTGTACATGTGGCAGATGAACTTAAACCAGCCAGTGAAAAATGTATGTTTGAACTTTTAAAGATAGGCGCGAAGACTGCGCGTGCCTCTGTGACCCAGGGGCAATCGTTAAGTATATAATTATTTGATTTAAATTTAATATATAAGGTATCGTTTGCTTGGCTGAACAAGTTCGACATTGCTAATGCTCGCAGTTATGAGATCTACATTCGGCTAGAGACAAGCAATTCCTCGGTTCTCAGGCGCAGTTATAAGATCTACACGCGGCAAGGTACATGCAGTTCTGATACATTAGTTAGACAGCTAGGAAGTTTGTAAGTTGATACTCAGCTGAGAAGCAGTTATCAGTTACGAAGTCCCCATACATCAATTAAGCAGTTTTCAATTTCACGCACCGTGGCACTCATCTGTTAAGTTTTGAACACTGCAACTAAGTTTATATTCGGCACGGCTAAGTCTATCGTACGCAAAACACCAGAGGACGTGAAAGATTTTGGACAAATAAAGTGGCAATGTCGCATCGCGTGCTTATTTATATTATTGAACTCCCCTCCCAGTTCTGTTCAGTATGAATCAACAAAATAGTAGAATTCACCATGAGAAATTGTCATTGAAGCGTAGACAACACCGAAGCGCTTATTTCTCAGTTTACCAAACTTATTCAAATTTGACATCACAACGTGAGGCCACTCAATGGCGACAACAAATTGCTTCAAGATTGGTGCCCAACCTTAGCCGGAGCCTACTAAACAGCTTCATAATTTGGCGCCAACATGGGACCACTAACAGAGAGTCTCATAATTAGGTTCTAATTGCTGAGGCCGACCAAACCGCTTCATAATTTGGAACCCAACGTGGTGCCAAAAACAGTACACGTTTCAAGAGAAATACTAAACTGATATTTGCCCTCTCTTAAAATGGACAAAGCAAAATCACAGAAAACCTCAGGATTTGAACCTAAGACCTGCCGAATACGAGTCTTAAACGTTAACGTCTGAGCCAACCGTGCTAATTTCAAAAGGGGACTTCCCGTCATTTGCAGATTTAATCACTACATGCTCCATTTTTCTAGTGAGAAAAAAATGAGAAGTTATTCACGATATGAAGAAATTGTGGTAAAAATTTCAGTCCACCCTATACACGTCACAGACCCCAGAGAACAAACTGCATATGGTGGAGTGGACTTAGGGGAGATGGTGACCATCACCTCACCCACCAAAGGTTTTCCTCCATTTTCCTGGAAGAGAGGCTGTCGCTCTATAAGAGAGATCCATTTATTATCCCACTGTACCCTAAATCACTGGTTTAGACAGGGTCGTGTGGGGTTCAAAACGTCACAGTGGCTAAGAGATTCTCTTCCCCAGATCCTGTGGGTGTGGCTATTTGCACTCTGTTGTCTGGTCACTTCATAATCTGGATTAAAAAAAAAAAAAAAAAAAAAAAACAGCAGATTAAAAATTATACAGGCCCTTAAAGCTATATGAATACCAGCAATTCATGCCTATGTGGCCCCATCGTTCTGTCGAATGGGACATGCATATTCTTACCGGTGGAATAGTAAGATGTTCTGGGATTATTGATAAATTCACAAGCACAGGGAGCAGGCTCAGAACATTGAGTGATATTCTTATAGGACTATTTCACCAATAAAATAAATATATCAAATTTATGCTCTTGAAATTACCTCAGAAAATGTTAATAATTATATCAAATTTTAAACTAAAGTTTTTTATTACCTACATATTCAGAAATCATGAGTCTTTCTATTTGCTCAATAAGGCCAACTGAGTGAAACAACTTACATGGCACATAAATCCCCATTCTTCAAGATCATATGCGGTGGCTTAATACTAGAGATGAAACAATTCCTTTCTAAACAAGATATCAGCGTATGGTTGACTTTAGCATTACACTTGACAGCAGAGGGAGGAGGTTAGAACCGAATTCCGTACACTGGTCACAGCAATAGTGCCGAAAGTGAGCGAATGGAGTGGTAACCTGCAGTGTAGTGTTTATCTTGGACCGCTGTACAACGTTCAGAGTCACCAGGGTCAGCTCGGCAACCTCGCGTCCATGAAAGAAGAGGCTTGATGCTTAGGCATAACTAACAAAGATTAAGGAGCACATAAATACACACATTGAAATCTCCAACTAGCATACGAATTAACTATATGGGCGCTAATGACCTCAGCTGTTTTCCGCCCCTTAAGCAATAATCATCAACATCAAACTAACTACAAGTTTCTACCAGCACATGCGTTATATGGAATGCGCTCTGCCGGTCCGGCGCTCAAATGACCTCTCTGTACATTTCTAGTAGCTACTTATAAGCAACATCTTGTAATTTCGATTTGTCTACTTATTATGTATGCTTCAACATTTTGTACCGGCATTCTTCTGTTTTTTTTTTTTTTTCCCTTACAATCCCGTCCTTACATTTGCAATTCTAAGCTAATGTTATAGTATGTACTTTTAACTTTTCTCAATAAATTCAATTTTATTTTCTGAATTTTAATTTTAGCTTAATTCACTTCCGTGTGTTAACGTTATAATAAAACTTAAATTCTTTATACTTTTCTGTTTTTTTAATTATGTACCTATTTATTTATTTTTCATACACATTGTTACTTAATATTGGGTAAGCTCTGGGGAATTACAAAGGAACTGAAAACGAGGAAATAGCTCAGGAGGATAACAGCTTGCATTAAACATGTGGTCATTTTCGCTTAGCTTTTAGTTAGTAATCTGATTTACTTTCTATAATTATGTACCAAAAAAAAAAAAAAAAAACACATACACAAAAAGCGGCCATGAGCTATTAATATAAACTTATACGCGCTGTTTTACTGTTCCCCATGTTCCAGGTGTCTGTCGTATCTATTGTCAAATTCAAAACCTGGCGAACAATTTCCATTATGTCACCAGGTCTGAAATAAACAATGACTTTAAATAAGCCCAAATGTAATGATGCAATGGATTTATATCAAAAGATTGAGCACCATCTATTCATTTTTTTCAAAATTGTTGTAGAGTCGTTCTAGCACGCGTAAACTGAGGCGGTGCCCCATCATGCATTAACTACATACGGTGCATTAAGCATAGTGAAACTTCTTCCAACAAAATATTTGAATGATCCATCAATAAGCACAGTATGATGCATCTGTCAATGTTCCAGGTGAAATAAAACGACCGATTAATATTTCGCCAGTTATTCCAGTCTATACATTAATGTCAAAATGTTGCTGTTGTCCCCAGTGCTGCATGAGAATTTTCATCAGCCCATACATGAATATTGTAAATATTTTGCACTTCATTCTATGGCAATTGTGGTATATGATAAAATGACTATGACTATAACTGAGTAGTACCAGCTTATAAAGGATACTAAGGGTGATACAGCACAAAGAATTTAATGAGAAAAAAAAAAAACTAAGCGAAATTTATTATCCAGGGATTTTCCACTTTTAAATAACACTCTATATAGTTCATGAAGTTAAATAATAGTCATATGTGCTTAAATTTCTTGAATAAATGTGTGTTTTGTATCCTAAATAATTAAAATGTGATACTTACTCTTAGGCTGGTTGTCAAGAATAATTTTTTTTATCTTATTAGTATCTTTTCCACAGTAGGCCAGTGTGTTACTTTTGTTATCTGAAAATTTAAAATTCTAATATTTTACTGTCCGATTTAATAAACTAAGAGAATATTGTAAGTCACTTTCGATATATTTAAAATTATATTCATCCATCTACTTTCAACAAAATATTTAAAATGTATTATTAAATATTATAAGTTAACCAATAAGTTCAGAGGCCAGAGATTCGTCTTCCAATTTAGTTCAAATCGTTTCACTCCCAACGCTTCAATAAAACGTCCACTTTCTTTACTGCCACAAAATAGATACTCTTTTTTGTAATTTAACAATTATCACTGTAAAAGTCAACTTTCCACTGACAAGCACGGAGAAAGCCACCCAATCAATCTCAAAGAACGAAAACAGCCTCTAGTCATTTATGCATGTTGCCAAGAACCCCTCAATATCTGGTTTCTAAGAACAGAGAGAATGTCAAGTGCTGGCCATAGGTCATCTTCCTGCTGGCCCAAGAGCACGCAAATATAAGCAGGAGAAAGGTTAACCCATCTTGGAGGAAGACATATTTAAGTTCTTGTAAATCTTTGCTGGCCCATAAAGTACCTCTCTAACGGAGGACCCGCATGCTACCGCTACTACATTAGAGAGGAACTGCGCTTATTGCATAAGATATAATTAAGAACTAATTGGTTATACATCGCATGCATTTTTAGTTTTAAAAATTGATCAGGGGAAAAGAAAATGATGAATAATTATGGCATTTTCTTTGGGGTGCCGGGTCCATCTGGCCCTTATTGACTGGACGTTCTTGATGGGCATTATGAATGATTTCTAGCACCAAAGCTGATTTTGGAGCTCCAGGACGTGGTGCGTCTTTGTTGCTTATTCTTCCACGCTTAAACTCGTTCACCCAAAGTGGAACGGTTTCATGCGTCAGCCAATGTAGGCAAAATCCTCTCATTATTTTTCCTTTACTGTTTTTCCTTCCAAAAATCATACTACGAAACGCTTGTGTTTAAACAACTACTAAACATTGAATTGATATCATAATGCCTTGTGGCCATAAAGTGCCGATACATAGAAAGTAACTTTTTGACCTCGTATACAAATGAGGTTGTCCTCTATTAATATGAGAAACTAATGATAAACTACTCTCGAATGCAGGTAGATTTAGCTTAGGGCTTTTTACTTAGTTTCGAGTATCGAGAAATATCGTCAATCTTCAAATCCCACAATCCTATGGGATATGCTTGCATTTAAAATACTGGTTACGTTACAGAATGGTATTCAGCTAGCACTGTAAGATGAAAGCTTTGTTGTTTTATTTGTGAGAAAAGCGAGGCAGTTTTTTTTCTAGATACTCAGCCAATAGGTCTGGTAGATCGTTAATGGGATTTCAGATTCGTGGAGCGCTGGCTGGCGTCGACCGAGCTCCACGATAAGAACAACTACTGAATATTAATTGTCTCCAGAGATCTACACAACAATAAGGCTTCCTGGTTCTACGTCTCGAAAGCAATCACTTCCCTACTTGAGTGGAAATAAAAGGCAACAGACGCAAAGATAAGGAAAAGTAAATGCCCGGGTAGCCTTAAGGCGTCGTGATACGGAGCGCGGACTGGGAAATCGTATCCACCAACTTTAATGCCTTTGTGACAGCATACTCTTTTTTCATTTCCTGTTTGGCATTTTTCATTCATATATATGTAGGGGGATCGATATGAGGCGTTCTAATGAAAGCCGTTAACCTAGTTCTGTTTAAAAGTGTCGTACTGTTGCTGTTACTTATTGCAGCAGTTATCGTTATTTGGAACAGTTGGTGTATAGTTCTAAAAGCCGACATGACATTTTTCGAAAGTCAGTTTTTTTCATAATTCATATATTTCATATACGAACAGTTGACATAAACAGCGCAACAACCTCAAAACCCGATATTTTAGTTTAAAATTCAGTTTAAAGCAGTGTGGTCCAACAGTCCCCTTCCTTAGAGTCCTCGAAGGAAGTAATTTGTTATGTACCTTAAAAACTTAAAAAAAAAAGTCCGTCACTAAGCTGATCCTTAGCAAGTTAAATAATTTTAAAACGTACATAAAAGCAAAATTAGGCCCTATTAATTCATGAAATGAAATAAGCTATGACATTACTGCGTGGTGTTAGGGAAACCAAATTAGAATGCTTGCAGTATTACAAAAGAGAAAACACAGTTTTAGAATTATTATTATTATTATTATTATTATTATTATTAAACCACAAAAATTAATTGTGTATTATTAATTAAATGAAACATATCACCACTGACATATAAAGATATACAATTCGTATGTGGGTATTTTTTAAATATTTTTAAATATGGCTATGTTTATGAACTGAGCTCTTTATATCCACTTTACATTCACTAAAATAGAGAAATAAGAGAAAGTTTCGAATTATATTGTGTATTTAAGATATTCATATGTTTCAATAAAACAAAAACACGTTACTATTTAAAAACAACTACAATGTACTATACAAATTTACACAATCAACAATATACAATAAAAAGTTCCATCTTTTTTCATAGGCTTTGAAATTTAATTTAAATGTATTTGTATTAATAATATGTAATGAAAACGTTTTCTGAAGTTTATTAACAGAGCGCTCTTACATACAAATGTAATTCTCACAAGCATATAACATTAATATTTCACATTTGCTTCACGATGATGCTTTTATTCAATATAAAACGTAGGCACCCTTATTAATATAGTTTATATGCTGAATTAATTTCTCATTTTATTTTTAAAAAATATATAGATAATTAAATGCTAGAGCGCTTTTTAAACTTCATTTTTCAAATATGTTCCTAATCCTAATAGTCCCATTTCCTAATTTTCTTAAATGGTATATACCGAATTTTGTTGTGAAGAAATAAATATTTGTGCCGCTAGAACGATTTTTAAATTTTGAGTTTCAGGTTAACCTCCACTTCTAATGTCTCGATTTTCTTGAAGTTCAATAACTATTTTTCTTATTTTATTCCAATTGTATATACCGAGTTTCGTTGCAAAAAAAAAAAAAACAATATTTGGGCAGCTAGAGTTATTTTTAAATGTTGCACCCCCACCCCCAATTGTCAAATTTTGCTGGTTAACGAACTCGACGAATGAGATTTGAAGAATTTTTTTCAAAAATATTTTCATGGTACGTTTCTTCGGATTCGCATAAATTTATAATCATGTCTAGTACTTACGTACTAAATTGAAGGGAGCGAGAAATTGAAAGGCTGAACTCAGCATCAATTCCCTTTCTTCGTTCCTTTAGGATTCATTGTTTTCATTATAAAAAGGGTTTGCATTCCATGGACAATAATGCAACACCATAGCAAGATCGCTTCAGCGGACGGAATGTCAGAAGAAGGAAAACTCTTTAAAATGTATAACTAGACTGGAGGTAACAGTTGTTCTAATTTCTTTCCTTGGGTATTCGGTTTTTTAGCTCGTGTCAGTCACAAATGAGCAGAGCATATGTAAACGTCTCGTTCTGGATTAGTCATGAGTTTAGGTATATAGAACAAATAAATAAATAATAAAATATAAAATTAATTGATTATATTTTGAAGACGATAGTTGTCATCTTAATAATAACAATAACAATAATAATAATAATAATAATAATTTATTTTGTTTATTTATGGACACTCTTTAACATTTCAGATCATCAGCGTCCCATTCAATTCAGGGCGTAAAACGGCCGACAAATTTTGCTCAGAGGTCTCTTCCTTCATGCTTCAGGTTCTTTATCGTGCCGTAAATGTACGACACGGGACCCACGGCTTTACTTCCCTTCCGAAGGAAGCCATACTTAAGATTTTTACGTCCGAAAAAATTCATTGGTCCTGGCTGGGATTGAACCCGCGATCTTGGGCTTATGAGGCAAGTATGGATACCACTAGACCTTCAGGACCGATAATAATAATAATAATAATAATAATAATAATAATAATAATAATAAATTTTTACAAAGTAAAGGTGCCCCTCGATTTATTTGTTTATAAAGAGCTGGCTGGTGCCAGAAAAAAAAAGTATTTAAATTGTTTCCAGAATCGAGATTTGCAGTCATTTAAAAAAAATTACAATATATGAGAACAGATATGGCTACAAAAAGTTCGATAACCATAGGTGTGTTTTATTCCACCGTTATTAGTTAAACAATATTCAGATTTAGAGCGCAGGTGTTTTACGATATTCTCAGAAGTCAAGAAAATAACGGATTTATATTAAGTTATGACTGCCAGAAACATTTACCACTCAGGCTACAAATTACTTCAGACAAATGTACAATGAACAATTTCCCTTGTAGGATCATCATAGAAGTGGCTAGAATCATTTTCCAGGAATGGATTTATTGAAATAGATACCTCGATTAATAAGATATGAAGATCTATGTCTACGTAAGTGAGCGTATTAGTAATTGTTAAACGCATAATTTTAAATCAATAAATATATATTTTGAAATTAGAAATATGGAAAGTATAGAAGATTTAAAGAGATCAGATATCAGAAGAGGTGAATTTGTGTAACCTTCCTAGTTTTGTTGTAAAGCGTTAATAATTGTGCCTTTATAATACTCGTAAAACATCATGGGATATCAAGAATATAATTTTATTTTGTTTATAGAAGTCCAAAGAGGTCAAAACGGAGAATTAGAGATAAATGATAGAAGAAGAAAGGAAAAATAAGAATAAAGATGAATAGCAAAAACTGGCATAGAATAAATTAAAAAATAATAGTTAAAATAGAAAAGGGAGGAAAGAGGAGGTAGAAGAACCAATGTATTTAGTGCAGAATATGGGAATGTGATATATATATATATATATATATATATATATATATATGTATGTATGTATGTATGTATATATACACAGAAGGTGCCAAAAATGTACACACACTTCAAGCAAGGAAAAAACTGTGTTAACATAACAAAACTGAATTCGCACAAACAGAAAATGATGAGCACTATCATCTTAGACTTTTACAGTTGCAACAGTTGCTGAAAATGCACACCATCGGCGTCGATACACTTCTGAGTACGTTGAACTACTGATTGAGCAACGTTTGCGAAAGTGTCCTCAGCGATTGCACCACATGCCGTTTCAATTTCTTCCCGAAGTGTTGCTAGGTAGCTGGTTTTCTGCGGTATACAACATCCATAGGTAGAAATCCAACGGAAAGAAGAACGCGTGGAAACTCAATCGGACCTCTTCGTCCTATCCAGTGCCTTGGATACTTCAAATTGCTTTCCGCTGTTCAAACGATAATCTTGGCTCCATTTTGTTGTATAACGCTAGCATACTGTAATGCAAGTCATATCTGTTTACAGAACATCATAGGATAATCTTGGCTTCATTTGTTCATTGTTGATTTACCTGTCACGTAGCAACGCTATTATAATATATGTGAGTCACATTTGTTTACAGAACATCATACTATATGTTATTGATGTTTTTCGGTCCGACTTTGAAATGTATTAAATGGATATCTGCTGTGAAAGTGCGTATACATTTTTGGCACCCTCGGTGAGATAGGCGCAGAGGAAGTTAAGTGAGAAATAGAGTAAAAGGAAGAAATGAAGATGTAAGAACAGAATAAAAAGAGATGAAAAATAAAATAGAAAATGTAGAACAAAAAGGGATGAAGAGAGAACGGTTAAAGAAACCAAGGAAAGAACAGGGAAGTGGAGTTTCCCGATGCAGGCTCATAATTCATTTCGTTTATTGACAGGAACATTTTTTAAAGTAAAAAGAGAAGAACAAAAGAAGAAATGAGAAAGCAATTATGCGCAAAAGCACAGTGTAATGTAGGGAAGAAGCATCATAGTTCAATTGCCAAGCAGATAAATTGGGCGGAGTCAGGGTGCATCTGATGCTTGAGGGACAAGAAGAATGTGCTTGGTGACAGCACCGCCTTTTTCTCATTCGTCTCTGCGAGCCCTGACCCGGGGTCGCACTTAGACACCGTCCCCTCGGGACTCAGTAAATCTTTCCTAAGCCTCCTTGTCAAATATACTGCCTAACTTGAACTGTGTAGTCGACCCGCACTGTGCATTCTTTGCATGCAGTAGCAAGGGAGAGTCCGTTAAGAAGGTTAATACACATGCAGAAACTAACCATATAAAATAAAACCGTTTGTTATTTAAAAACTATAGCAGTATTGAATTTCAAGTTACCTACAATGCGTCTATTTTTATATATTGACCGCTAAACAGCATTTTGACTGTACTCGAGTCCGCGTTTGGCTGCCGACTGTTTAAAAGTTGAAGATCGATGCTAAGTAACTTCATTTTTGATAGTTGCATGCTGTTAGTATAAATGTATCGACCAGAACCTGAATTACTGAGAATGGTTTAGTTGTAAATATTTCAGCTGGCTCTAAAGAGTACAATCTGGAGAGGTGCAAGGAAATTAGATTTGAAAATCCACCATTAATTTTTTCTGTGATAATTTATGCAATAGGGCATATACTTTTAAAAGTAATTTGTTTTTTTTTTAATTTTGTATTATACAATAACAATTACTTGTTTCTATTATTGAATCTGGCATCGTGTTTATGCATGGGGGTAGTCTCACGCTAGCAACACCAAGATGATTTTTATTACATGCATTACTACAATGACACTTCCTTTTAAATTGCTAGGCCCGGAGCCTTCATCACATGCATCCAGTGATCCAGGAAGAATGTAGTTTTGAAACATTTTATGGTAACGTTCTTGATTGTATTATATTGGCTTAAAGTTTCCGCCCCATATATTTGAAATTTTGTTTTTAAGCTCCCCCCCTAGTCACACTTCAAAATAATTTACGAAAACTATCCTGCCGATCTAAGCAAGACGCTTTAGAATACCCTTCTTTATTAAGGCTACTGTAATGAAGGTAAGTACCTCCAAATTTGTTCCAACTAAAGCACATACTTTGGTCCTTTTGTTTTGTCCTCCAATATTTTGAACGGAACGACGTTAAGTCTAGGTGACTTTGTATATTGTAACATACACCCGACCACATTTAGCAATGAATCTCTAACAATAGGCGCCAGCTACATGCTCAGACAGTGAATCAACTGGTCCAAATTTTCCACCTATCTATTTCACTTCCAATAAAATTAAGCTATCGCGTACACCACGCTTAAACATATTTACCTGTCAACAGCAGCAGGAAAATAGAAAACCGCTAACTTATGAAAACGTAGACAACAATGCAAACATATATACCATAAACACATAAAATTTCAAAAGTCATAAATTATCTTTTTACATATTTCAGAAATTGTTTCTTAGTATTACGAAGGCGGGGATACATGTCTAACATGTCAACAACAACGAATACCGGAGACTACGGGCTCCTTATGTAAAAACACTCAGCAAATACCTCTGAGCTGCACAGAGTTAGATAATAAGGCTCTCAATTGCAACTGCATGGTAGCTCAGAGGGTTAGAGCGTCATGCTAAAGTTGTGAAGAAGACAGTAGTTTCGAATCCTCGCGTCCACATGCTTTTATGTGTATGTGTGCCGAAGTTATAGGGCATTTGTCACAGTTACAACGATTTACACTCTAACCCATTCAGTCCACCGGTTTCCCGAGGTTAGCGTTAGGTTAGGTTAGGTTTGTGTGTGTATGTAAATGAATTAATTACGAATTCCGATAAGAGGAGATTTGCCACCTTTACAGTATTTTACCCACATCCCCACTATTCCGTTCTCTCATTCGGGACTGAGGAGTTGTTTTCTCCTCTTGGGCCAGCAGCAAGAGTTGCTCTAGCAGTCAAAGGTAAAGTCATTTCCGCCCTGCGTTTATGGATAAGTAATCACTACATTCCCTTCGTTTTTAAACTGTGTGCCAAGTTTTCTTTACCCCTCATATGCAAGAATATCCTCTCGGGGATCGGGTGCATAAATTTCGGTCAGAATCTATATGGAAATCATTGATATATATATATATATATATATATATATAATGAACATTTTATTTCTTAGAAACATCTATAGGTTTAGTTTCAGTTTCAAAATTAAACAAAGCCATTCCCATCTCGGTATAAACATATTAAATTAAATATGGTAAAAGACTATTCGTAGGTTAAGGATAGTGACGAATTCTATTGTTTTACTTTTTTTTCTTCTTCTTCTTCTTTTCCATGTAATGTTTCAAGGTGCCAGTTCCAAGAGTTCCAGCCCTGGGTATTACTAGTGTACGAAAGTTGGCAGCACTGCTGTCTACAGAATTGATTCAGAATTCTATGAATGAAAGTTCCGTTATGTTCTGCTTGCTGCCTTGTATGCAAATTCTCCGAAGTGAAGACATATTTATCCCACTGCTGATTGGCTGCTCTGGCTGATATAATGTATTGCCTTGTTTGGTCGCTTCACTTGTCGACAAGAGGGGATTACCCGCCATCTACTTAATTGCTTTCTTTAAGCCGGGGAGTGACTCAGACTTCATTAGTGGGAGGTGGGTTCGACTCTCAGCTTTTCCATTTTATTTACCATACTCAGTAAGACAAAAGAAATTCATTCACATTGGAAAATATCTTCAAGTTAATATATATTTCGCACTTTCAGCAAAAATCGCCAGCTAATCAATCACATCACCGTGTTCTACTAAAGGTTTGCCTTCAGACCACATTAGCAATTGGTAGCTGATTTTGTATTCAAATCAAACTAGAATTTGTCATAATACATTTTCTCCAGAAGTGCAAAGCCGCCTGGGTGAAGACGTTTGTTTTTGTTTCTCCAGTCTCTACCTACGCAGAAAACAAACTTGAGTAGGAGGTACCACGAAATGTAACGTTGCCATGGTAACCAATGTTAAAGGACAGATTCTTTAGAAAGTATTTTTACTAAAGGACCTCATGCATATCCGCTCTCACTCTGATTAAAAATATTTTCATGAATGAGAGCACAAATTTAAAAACAAACCGTTACCTAAAATTGCTTGGTTTATTTACGAGACGAAGTTTTGAGTTTTTAGCCTAGCACGTAAAAAGTATCTCTATCACAAAACAAATGCTTATTTATTTTACAAAATCACGTTTGAACACTCATTGCAACAATTTTATCTTGATTCCCAGTTCTACTTGTATATATTCTTCTGTTCAGTAAACAATGAACGATTTTTTATATAATTTCCCGCACTAACATTTAATTCATCAATAGTTTGTTAAGTTTAATGCCTAGTGTACCGGTGGTACTAGTTAAATGCTGTCACTTACGGTTTCCATCTATGAAAGGTGTGCAAGTAGAGACATGTTCAGCTCCGACTACAGCAAAATAGAGATAACATACGACGAACAATATGCTGCTCTGAAATTCGACTTTCGTCTCGACAGGCATTCAGCTGAGACCTGTTCAATGTTACAGGAGGCCTGTGCAGAGTTTGTTCTTTCAGTTTTAAAGGAAGGTGGACTCGGTCTGTGCAGAAACGAAAGAAAACATTAACACCGCTGCTGTCATTGTGAGAGAGAATCATCGAATAACATTAAAAACACTTTCAGAAAATCTGATCATTTCACTGGGTGCACCCACACGTTGGTAACTGAAAGTTTGCACATGAGATGTGTTTATGCTCGGTGGATACAAAGACAGTTGATTTCCGAAGAAAACGTTTGAGTGCAGTTGATATTTCTGGAAGATGCAGTATTTCTTTCAAATGTAATCACTTCTGATGAAACTTGGCAACGTCATTTCGACCCCGAGAGCAAGCAGCGAAGCTCTATGTGGAAATCTCCATCATCACCAACACACACGCACGCACACACAAGCAAAGTGGCAGCTTTTGCTGAGAAATTTACCTTCATCTCATCCAGCACACACAACTGTAACTGGGGAGTACTACAGGTATGTCCTGAAAACTCTGCAAGAATGTCGCAAGCCACATTTCCGTGAAGCAAGCTGAATGCTGCAGCACGATAATGCACGGCCGCACATCGCAAATGTTGTTGCTGAATATCTTACAAAAATCAATGTATGCCCCCTCATCCTTTCTAAAGTTTAGATTTAGCACACCATGTGACTTTATCCTTTTCCACAAATTGAATAAATATCTTCGTGAGAAGCATTTTCCATTATCAAAAACAGCTGTGAAGGCTACTGAGGCGAATCTGAAGTACCTGTCAAATAATGATTTCCAGTACGTCTTTGAAGATTGGCAAGAACGCTGGAACAGGTAAACTGCGTCCATCATCAAAATTATGAAGATGAGAAAATATATGTTGTCAAAAAATGTGTGATTGTTCTTTGTTAATCGCCATCTTAGTATAGTAGGCTATGCAATCGTTTGTCAATTCTCTGAAAAATTGTTAGTTAATAATAATAACGGCATACAGTAATGACAGCTTAGGCATTTCACGGAATCGAAATATTAGTGCACATGTCACGAAATTGGATTTACTATCTCTACTGTGCTTCTGGCTCTGTATAAGTGAAAGGATGACATAATTGAATACAAACCGAGAACATGTATTACCACTTTTTTAGCGAACTAAACAGCTGTCAGATTTGTGTATACCATTAAACCCTAATAATAATTATTGGAGAATGTAAGTATTCTGAAATATTTACTATTTGCGCTACAATTAGTCATCGGGATGATGGCGATTGGCAATTATGTTAGTATTACTCGCTCCTGTGAATTAAAACCCATACATAATTTTTGTGGTTTCACAGATTGCAGCTACAATTCAAAATTTAATGCTGAATCCAATTTTTCTAAATAATTCTATCGTAGAACTTCCAAATTCATTCTTTATCACTACTAGAAATTCTTAAAAACACTCGATAGTGTTTCAGTTAATAATAATTAATACTGATATTAAAACTTTTAATGCTTTCTTCGTTGTTATCATTTCAGATAAACTTATGCCGTTCTTGTGAGTTAAAAATATTGGCAAGAAAATGAATGCTGAAAAGCTAGCAAATTATGAATACAAATTAATATAGTTCTCAGGTTATCCAGTTTAAAATATCTAGCGGTTATTACGTGATGGGCATTGTGCTTGGCTAGCTCGAACTTTCTGCTGATTTAGTCGGGTGTAGTATATGTGCAGACAAGTCTGTCGTTGTTGATTTGTTTTACTTTCGGACGCTTTTTAACGTCTCAGGTCATCAGCATCTTATTCTATTCAGGGCGTGAAATGGCCGATAAATTTTGCTCAGATGCCTCTTTTTTCAGGCATGAGGTTCTTTCACGTGCCGTAAATCTACGATACGGGACCTACGGTTTTATTTCCCTTCCGAAGGAAGCCATACTTAGGACTTTTACGCCCGAAAAAATCCATCGGGTTTGAACGAGGCGTTATTTATCGTCACATTCCATATCAAATGTCCATTCCAACAGCCCTGGCTAGCTTACAACTGCCAGAAATCAGCGGAAAGGTCGAGAGAGAGAGAAAGGGGGTGTTTCATGGAAGCAGAGTTGGTGGTCTGCAGCAGCCGTGGCGAAATCTGTGATCAGGGGGTTAAAGTAATTCACACAGCTACCCTACAGCACAATTTCCATCCCCCATATAAACACTGTTTCAATATTAAATTAAATATACCAATTGAAAACACAGTTATCAAATTCGAATTAAGGGGCTACAGTTTCATTGAATACGTAGGACATTTGGAAATGAAGAGAAGCAGTATTCCGCACTTTTGTAGTATTGCCGAATGATGTTCTTGATTAATCTGCATGTATGATTTAAGAGCAAAAGCGTATTCTGTTATTGTTATTACTTCTTGTTCCTGAAGTCCAGCTTGTGTCATACGAGAGTCGATGGACTGGCGTGATTCGTTATTTTCATCCTTTTGTGTCCAGTTCATCTTTCTGTGCTGACATTTTGGTCCATTTAGTGAATTCGCTTGTTTCAACCTGTACCATAGCTCGCTCTTCTGGTAAAATTGATCTGGAGTCAGAAAGAGATGATTTGTTTTCACGTTGGTGGTGCGTTTTCTCACCAAATATTTATACAGTCTAACAAGGCATTGATCACCTCCTTGGTTTAGTGGCCGAGAGGCCCGGATTTGATTCCTGGTATCTACTTAGACCTTTTTCTAATCTAGGGAGGTTGGAAAGGGGTCTACCAGGCCCCTTGAGGACAAATGGGAAGCTATCTGATGGAGAGGTGGCGTTCTTCGATTACGAAAGTCGCGTGATAGGCGATTGGTGAGATGCTGGTATGTTGATCACGTGCCTCCCTGCAATCAATGAAGTCGTAAAACGGAGGTAGAGGATGCAGAGGTCGCGGCAGGCTGCGTCTCATTCTGGGCACTAGCGCCAAATGAGAAGAGAACAAGAATAGAGAATTTACCTGCATTTTCTGAATTTGATGTAAGCTATTTAGTATCCGCTAATTTATGATGGCCAGCATGGCAAATTTTCGAAAATGTAGCATTGTCTGCCATTCTTACCGTTGGAGTTTCATCATTCTTTATTTCTTCTTGGAAGTAGTGGGTCAGACAACACTTCAGCCCTTTTCCCCCACGCACGCCACACGTAGGTCTGAGGGTATATTTTCACCACATAAGTGCATTGTCGCCAGTTTCTAATTTATCTAACCTTTCTTTTCTCCGGTAGTTTTTTTTTTCGATCGCGGGTTCGAACCCGGCCAGGACCGATGGATTTTTTCGGGCGTAAAAATCCTAAGTATGGCTTCCTTCGGAAGGGAAGTAAAACCGTGGGTCCCGTGTCGTACATTTACGGCACGAAAAAGAACCTCAAGCCTGAAAGAGAGGCCTCTGAGCAAAATTTGTCGGCCGTTTCACGCCCTGAGTTGAATGGGACGCTGATGACCTGAGATGTTAAAGAGCGTCCTTAAATAAAATCAATCAATCCGATAGTTTCTGTAGTTCTTTCCTCTTTGTATTTCTTACATCTCGGGCTCATCTGAAAATGGGTTTAATTTACAATTGTATTCAGCATAGAATTTTGTTGAACCATTTTCGCTACATAATCTTCACTGAATATTCTTTGTACTCCTCTCCATTAATCTTTCTCATATTGATCATCAAACCTTTCAAAATTATTACAATATCTTCAATTGGAGTGACTGTTAGGAGAGGGTGTCTCCTTTCAATATAAAATAAGTTAAATTGATTCCACACAGTATCTTTATTTTTCTTTGTATTCTGTGGTTTAGAATTCCTAATTATATGATCGATTTTCACACTTGACTCATCACCAGAACGTTTTGAAGAACCCTCCATTTTGCGTTATGATTGTCGATAGTCGATAATTTAATTTTGTTGCTATTAACATCTTGCCACCATCTGCTAGTAAAAGTAGTTTGTGATGCATAACCGTACTTGCCTCCTAAACCCAAGATCGCGGGTTCAATCCCGACCAGGGGACGTAAAAATCCTAAGTATGGCTTCCTTCGGAAGGTAAGTAAAGCTGTGGGTCCCGTGTCGTACATTTACGGCACGAAAAAGAACCTCAAACCTGAAAGAAGAGGCCTCTGAGCAAAATTTGTCGGCCGTTTCACGCCCTGAATTGAATGGGACGCTGATAACCTGAGATGTTAAAGAGCGTCCGTAAATAAACAAAATAAAAAAAAAACTGACCAGAAGACAAACACACTTCGCGCGGCAAAGGGATTTAATAAAACTTTACTACGATAATTTCATTGCGATGTTGGTCAGTGATTAGTCAAAAATTTGTTTCATTTCAATTGTGGATTTTATGATGACGTTACATAAGTAAAATAGTCTTCACAATAATAGCAACCCCCCCCCCTCCACACACACACTTCCCATCTGATGATGAATACTTTTTAGAAAGTTGATTAGGAAAACTTCATCGTTCTCCGTACAGCCCGGATCTTTCCCCATGCAATTTAACAAGTATTCCATATGAAGAGACAGATTCCTGGCTTTCGATTTGAAACTAATGCGGACATGTGAGACCGAGCGAGGTTATGGACCTCTTGAGAATGATATTGACCTTCTCGTTTCCCAGTAGGATAAATGTATACAGATTGCTTTTGAAGTAATAAATGTGGAAGGTCACATTTTTGTGTTTCATCCGCTTTTACTTGGCTGCCCCTCCTAAAAACGTTTGCGGTTACATACAAATACTTAGCTGGCATAGGGTACTATAATCAACATAGTTCCTGGCATGTACGAAACCATTGCTGTACTTTTATACACCCAGTGTCTGTGTTAATTAACAGCGTTGTCTCCTGCAGAAGCTGGAAGAGCGAGGTTGGAACAAAAGTTTACGATTCAATAAACAGATAAATACCGGCGACATTCGCTTTAGCTTCCTTTAGGACCGGCTTGTCATGTTTGTAATGGGAATTACGGGAAAAGTTTGAAACGGCGCGGTGTCTCGGGAACTGGCGCGACTCGACGATAAAATCGTTAATATCGGCGTTGCATCAGATTGTTTACCTGCAAGTAATATCGGGGACAACTTGGGCGCGTTTGATGTAACCTGGCTAATACAAACTTCTAAACTTCGCTCACCTAGAAGCTCTCTGTACATACTCGCTGACTTGCGTACATTTGCCTGCATTTTGGCTAATTCCGAAAGAAAACATTGTTTAAAAATGTCTTCAAACCTCCATCGATTCTACTTATTAAGTACTATAAAGTACTATGATAAAAAGCGATATACATATATTAGCTATATAATGCTTAACCTGCTGCAATTTTTTTTCCTCGATGAAACTTGACATATATTAATCATCGAGCTTGTTACCCAGTAAAATTGGTTCATTTGGGGGATGGGGAGTTAACTTAAAACAAAAACTTAAAATCCCTCCATTCTGTTTTTTCTCACCGAAACTCCATATAGGCTATTAAATAAATTAATAAAAATATTTTACGAAAATCTACGAATATTAGGAATTGGAGGATTTACCTGAAAGCCACAAATTAAAAATCGCTCTAGCGGTTTCAATATATTGAAACAAAACTACGTATATGCCATTTAAATAAAATAAGAAATTAGTTACTGAAAGTCAGAAAATTCCGACCATTAAGAACGGGATATACAGGAAAACCGAAATTTAAAAAGCGCTCTAGTGCACTGTATTTACCTTCACAAGTTCAACTTGCTGAGGCATTCGCTTAGTTTACGCAGCTCCTGCGTTTTTGTTTTTGTTTTGTTTTTTGTTTTTTTTAATTGTTTTATTTCCGGACGCTCTTTAACATCTCTGGTCATAAGCGTCCTATTCAATTCAGGGCGTGAAACGATCGACTAATTTTGCTCAGAGGCCTCTTCTTTCAGGTTTGAGGTTCTTTTTTGTGCCGTAAATGTACGACACGGGACCCACGGCTTTACTTCCCTTCCGAAGGAAGCCATACTTAGTGAAGGACTATTTGTTAGATTTAATGTGCTGCATGATGACAGGGTATGCCGGCTTCCTTAGCTCCAAAGGTTGTCTTTTTGACAGCGATTAACTTCAATGATAATCATCCCAGTGACCCAGGTCATTTTTAACGAATAAATATACAATTCGTCAATTTTTGTAATTTATATATTCTTAAAACCGATAATTTGTTATAATTACTTTGTATTTAGGGATCTGGCACACATTAGTAATCCATTATTGTTGACTTAATGTGTTTAAAGTTTATTAACGGAAATATTTCAATGCGCCTTTGCTTTTATGATTATCATTCCAGTGTGCACTGCTTCGGTATTAAGCTTGAATTCATAATTAATTTGTTACAGTTCATTTATTACATTGTTAATATCTTAAAACATTCTTAAATAAAATAAAGAGCATTGTGTCACATTTTTATGTCTTCTCTCATGAAGAAATACGCGACATTAATGAAAGAGTGCTTTACGTCCAAAAATTTTAATTTGTTTCTATTTTTGTTATTTAAATGGTGTAACAACAAGGCATGTCAAAACTTTGGTGAAACATTCCTCATAAATACAGGATAAAAATATAATATGAACATGGGTCCGGAAAAACTTTATTTCCTTATTAGATTCCCTTTTCTATACCTGTATCACATAGCAGAATATTCAAAAACAGAACTGTGGGAATCAGAAAAGTATATGAAATGTTCAAAATGTCCCCTGTTAGCACGGATACATTCATCAACCCCCCATCGCATGGACTTCCTGAAGCGCTGATGTATCCCTGAAGTATCTCGTATTGTCTGGTAGACTTATAGATTACAAGCACGAAAACTCTCTACACCTTCGGCTAATCCGTAGATCACATGAACAACTCCCCATGTGAATATCTCATTTACCTGTATCTGGAACGATGTCCGTAAACACACAGAACTGACACTACGTGCTCGGTGTTACATCAAGCGATGAAATGCGCAGTATAACAAGTGGACTACGCGGTATAGAATAACTACAACAGCGGTGATCTAGGAACAAAGATCCCCTACCCTTTTAACCAGAGTTAAAAGCGAATGTTTACCTACTGTACGTGTTAATCAACTGTTCCTGTTGTGGCGTTACTATCAGGACAGATATGCTGGCATTCTAACTTGCATATCATATCGCGTAAGGGGAGATGTAGACAAAGGGCTCTGACAAGAAAATAAAGCATTTCCGGATCCATGTTCGTATTACATATTTGTGCCCTCTGTATGCAAGGAATGTTTCCCAAAAGTTTCAACATAACTTTTTGCTACATTCTGTATATATATACATAACAAGTATATAGTACCAGGAATAGATAAAACATTAAAGTAGTAACACAAAATTTGCGATGTTTGTGTTATTATTGTAGTATTTTATCTTTTTCATTCTCAAGGTCTTGTTATATCCGCTACATGCATTTTCATTTTTACCATATGTATAGCAAAAATATTATATTTTATTTATTAGAGCTTCTATTTTGTGTGTATTATTTTTATCCTTTATTATTAATCTAATTATTTTCTTTCCGCATTGCCTTTTAATGACTAAACATATTTCGCTAATGTATTCCTCAGAAATTGATTGATTATTCGTACAAGATGGCAACTTTATATATACAGGTTGGTAGCACTGTCGTTCACAGTCCGTAATCCCGCCCTCTTATCTTCTCCTGACTTGTATAACAGCTACTGTATGTGTCGACTCCACTTGGGACGTTATCTCAGACTCGATCCAATATCGCGTTCCCGAAGCTTTCAACAAGAGAGGAATATGCTGCCTAGGGCTTGTTTCTTCCGTCAAAATGGTATTGTCGCTTATCCAGGGCAACCTAATTTGTAAAAGTTACAAGACAAGGCCCCCGACAAAAGAAGCGGGTTTTACAGCGAAACAAAATAAAAAAACATAACATGATCTTAGTTCACCAACTTCAACGTTGCCTTGGCAAACCTGCGAATAAGTGTATGCAGTGCACGAAGCCAGTGCACATACAACTTCAAACTTGTCTAAGGAGCAACAGAAAATTTAATATCTTCATATATCTGAACAAATGATAAACAGTGAGTAAATACGTGTGATTTGCTCATTTGTATACCTACTAGTTACTATAGCAGTAAAGTTTCACTAGTTTTATTTAAATTATTACTGTGAACGAATAATAAAAGTTGCTTTTTGATAATACGAGAGATGTAAAATTTCTAAACCTGACTCAGATGCCGTTAAGGTGGCCAAATTAATATGATAAGCGCTGTATCATCCATTAGATGGCGCGCTGTAAAGTTTCAGACGCGTAAATGCGATGTCTTGTAAGTGGCGATCGTGTAAACAAACAAATGTTAACACTTTCTACAAACTGGATAAAACTGAATTACGAGTTGTGATAAAGCACTACGTTTTGAAGGGTTTAAACCACTCAAAAATACAAAAAGATTTAGATTCTACGTTAAATTATTCTTCTCCCTTTGTTTTTGATAGTTAAAATGTGGGTTGCTTAATTTAAGCGAGTTCGTACATCCATTCAAGATGATGAGCGCTCAGGGCGTTCTAAAACTGTTACGACCGTCGAGATTGTGACAAAAATTCACAATGGCTTACTCAATGATCGCCGATTGAAAGTGGGCGAGTTGACTGACATTGCAAAGAGCTCAATAGGCCATGTCCATTATATTTTATACGAAGTTTTGAGTATAAGAAACCTTTCCACTCGATGGGTACCCAGTTTGTTAACTATGAACCAAAAATGCATTCGAATGAACATTTAGCAGAGTGTTAGGATTGTTCTTTACGCAATTCCAGTGAGTTTCCCCCTACGTTTGACAACAGAAGATGAAGCTGGGGATTCATCACTACACGCCAGAGACGAAGGCGTTGTCCAATATGTGGCAATAGGTGAAAGTGTGCCGAAGAAAGCAAACACGGTTCCATTTGTAAGAAAAAACGGCTTTCTAGGATTCTTATGGTGTGGGGCTCGCAGTCTACATCCAGAACGGCAGAATAATCACCAGGGAGTATTACGCCTCACCACTGGACCAACTGAAGGATGTTATTCAGGCTAAACGTTCACACTCTGCGACAAAAATCTTCTTTCATCACACACACCTGGGATTTTTGCTGCAAAACTGCATGACCTTCGCTTCTATGCTCCCACATTCGCCATATTCCCAGAATTTGGCTCCCGGCGATTATTTTTGCTCCCAAACCTGAAAAAATGCTCAGTGGACGATGATGAGGTTAAAGCTGAAACAGACGCTCATTTTTCACAGTTGAACAAATGTCATTTTACTGAGGGTGTTAAAAGTTGGAAAGTCGTTGGAGTAAATTATTGATTTACAAGATGATATGTTGAAAAATAAAAGAAAACATTTCTCTCAAATCTTGTGTTTTCTAGGTCAGGACGAGAGCTTTTAGAACGCCCCTCTTATAAGCCTGCCGCCACAGGTGACCGAGATCGTTAAGGCGCGGACTTGTGAGAGGGAGGTCTGAGGTTCGAATCCCACCAGGACCGTCTTCTCTGAGTTTTTTTTTTCAGGTTTTCCTCAGGTAAATGGTAAATGCCGCCGAGGAACCCTAAACTTAGGCCTAGAACGTTTCCTTCCTTAAAAAAATATCCTTTCCCAATATATCATTTCATCTCATGTATCATCAGTGTCCACCGCCTGTGATGCCTCAGTAGTAAAAACGGGCGTTAAACACCATTCAAAAAAAAAAAAAAAATTACTCTTATAAGCCTAGGAACTTTTCTTTGTTTATATATTGGGAGAAACGGCAAGAAAGATTTTTAATAAATTAAATTAAAGTACAACGAGTCATTTAAGTCGAAATCGAGTGTTTATCGCAATTGGAGTAATTACAAATGACGGAACATAAATTGATGCTGCTAGGGTGCCATAGAAAACCGAGCTAAAACAGTAGTACCACACCAATGGCTTCAATACAGTCGGAGTTAAGTGCAGTAGCAATTAAAGTAATACGTTAACAATGCAAAAAGTTTTTTTTCTCGCTGCAGACTATTAAAATAAGTAGCTAAATCATTATACCCCTAAATGTAAAATTTAAAAATTATTATAGCTAAACGATGTCTCAAAAAGAAAAGTATATTTTGGAATCCGCTAAAGCTCGCCGGCTAGCGCATCTTTCTGAATTGCAATGGAAGCGGGGCACATATTTCTTCCCGCCCTATCCCACTGTCCGATTCTCAGTTTTGGCTGCGTATGCTATCTCTACTGTATGAAACAAGTCGCAAGTGCAACCAAATTCGTTCTGACGGGATTGGGCTGCACCAGCTGTAAGAATCATGCCAAAGCAATGCTCTGTTACCAATAAATTCGTATGTTAGCACTTAGGCATAGTTAATTTAAGTTAAAAGGAAAAAACATTAAAGTAATAATTACGTACATACTATACGAAATATTGATGCACCCAGGCTGTATCTGCTACATCTATACATGAAAAACCGTCCTGATTAACTATTTATTTAACCATTAATTAAAACATAAATATAGGCTTATTGTGTCCCTTAGGAGTAAAGATCTCCTAACAAGTAGGGAAAGCTCGTTTTTTCCTAACGTAGTGAGTTATTCCACGCTAGTTGTTCGCATGCTGTTTAAGACACTGACTGATTTGTTCTTTGGTTACTGCACTAGTTGCTTCTCTAGAGAGATTTCCCTTTTGCTCTTCCTCTTGCTACTCTTGACCAATCTGGACCTGCATGTACCTTGAAGAGGTCTGTCCATCTTCTTCTGGGTCTGTGTCCTCCTTCCAATCCACATGCAGATCTTGTAGGTCCACACATTGTCCTGCATTCTTGCGACGTAACCGCCCATTGCCATTTGTTTTTGACAGCTATTTGTGCGATGTCTATTGTCTGAGACAACTGATTTATTAATACTTTAGGTATTTTGTCGTTCAAAGTAATTCCCAGGATCTTGCGTTGCGTTTTTCTGTGGTATATTTGAATTTTGTTCTTTTATTTTTCTGTTAGTGACCATATCTGGCACCCATATTGTAACGCAGGGTATACACAGGTTTCGAGCATCTGAAATGTAATTTTCTTAGTTAGTGTTCGGTCTAACAATATAAACTTAAGGGTCCAAAATACTCTCAAGGTTAATGGAATCCTTCTTTGTACTTCTTTTTCCATTTTATCAAGTCCTAGGTATGTATATTCGCCCATATATGTGAGGACTGTTCCATCTATGGTTTCATATCTGTTTGAGATTAATTGTGTTTTCTGTTTGTTTAGTGACAGCATAGGTTGTAGTGCTTTCGGTGGCATGGCGAATAAGACCACATCGTTGGCAAGTCTTAGATTTGTTAGTCGACTGCCGTTTATGTAGATTCCGAAACTGTTATGCCAGTTCATTTTCCTGAATATATGCTCCATTACACAGGTGAAAAGTTTGGGAGAGATTGTATTAGTCTCTTTTTAATTTTGAATTAGAGTGCTCCATTGTTTCTGTCCTGAATATTCAATTATTTGTTAGGCTATATTGATCTTCGTGTGTCACCTTATTGAGTATTTATCGCACTAACCCATTTCTTCTTGTCAGTTAACCATTTCAGTTTATTTCTGTTTTCTTTTGCTTGAAATTTCCTAAATTTCCTAATTGCTTTCCATCAGTAAAAATCATTTTTTTTTTTAATTTGGCATCTCTGCTTTCCTTTAATTATTTCTCTCCTTCATTTATCCCTCTCCTTATTATCAAAAATATACGTACGAGTACTTCACTTTCTTCCTTCTCATAAATTGGAGTAAGCCCTGCAAAATGTTTCCCTATTACCTCTTAATTTTCATTGTGTAATTGAACCGAGGCAATTCCCTCCCTCTCATTTTTATTACAGAGTTTACGTATTTTTATTTGTCTGGAATTATCTTTAATTCTCATCAAAAGTTAAATGATATTTTCTCTATAATTTTGAAACATAAATCTTTGCCTATCCAAATCTTCCAATCTTCCTCTCACTTGCTATCAAAATACCCCCAGAAATCTCCCAATCCATTCTTAATCAATGGGCTGTAATTTCCCCTAATCATGAGTTAATCTCCAGCTTATTTTACTGATATTACAGACGCACTTTCAGAATATTTTGCTCAGGGAGTGGCTGAATCCGAAACAAATAATTTTATATTTTTTCTATTATTTTTCCCTTAACATGACCATGACTACTTTTCTGTTATTACATCCACTTAATTCAAATGCCATTTTGAAATAGAAAGCTTATTAAATTTACAAAAATGTAAAGCATGATTTTCATCCCCCAAATTACCTTTATTCCATTAATAAAAAAACTGCCATTGTGATTATCGAAATAGTCTGCACCAATGGTATAAAAATGCATTTCCATAATGTAATTTTGTTCAACTCCCATTAACGGAAGCTCCTACAGTGCAAATTACCATATAAAAATTTAAACTGGTCACATTTAGCGAACTTCACGGAGTGGAAGGTAAATATGAACTGCTAACAACTGATGACAAAATAATTGCTTTGCTCTTACGGTACTTAAAATACCATATTTGGCGTAATGTTATTAATGTTACTCTTAAAGGCCGATAAAAAATCTTGAGCAAGCCGTTATTCTTAAAGGGATATTTATAACAAACGTGAGAATATACAGGTGTATCAGCATAAATATTCCTAATTTTCGACAAGATACAGGCCATGAAATATTTTTTTTTCATAATAAAGTAGTGTCAGGAAATCTTGGTTTTCAATCATCACTCACTTTATGGTTGCATTTATATTTTAGCTATTGTTGTACCATTAAACAAACGAAGAAGTTAGTTTGCTGAATATAACAAAATATCTTTTTGAAATCGTTTAGTTAATTTCATAGTATTAAAATGTATGATTATACAAATATTGACTTTCCAGATATGCATAAGGCGTTTGAAGCAGGTTACGGTAATGCTGATTTAGCTAAGAAAAATCTGTGAGGAGCAACACCCTCCTTGCCACAATATTTTCAAGACTGGATAAACGTGTTCGAGATAGTGGCCAGTTCCAGGCAAGAAAGTAAATTCAGGAGCGTGAGAACATTATACTTTGAAGATGAGATTTTGCAAGGTTTGGAAATAATCCATGAACTGTTGCCCATTCGATGAATAGCAGTCACTGTCTGTGTGGGGAGTCTTAAGTGAGTATGAAAAGTATCCATTTCATATCCAAAAAGTGCAAACCCAAATGATTACTCTAACAGACAACACTTTGCTGAATTGCATTTACATGTCATTAACAATGAGCTTGATTTTTCTATACGCATATTATAGCTAGATGAGGTATGTTTTGCAAGAGATGGCTTCTTCTGTAATACACGAAACAGCCACATTTGGAGTGACACTAATTCTAAATCTGTGTATAATTTTCGCAATCATGGAAGTTTTCTGTAGACATTTTGGGTTGGGTTTGTTGATAACTTTCTAGTGGGGCCATATGTTAGGCCAGCACACGTTTTTGATAATTTTCTTGCTGCAATGCTTCAGGAGCTACTTGAAGGTGTCCCAATTAATATTCAGAGAAATATGATCTTTCAACATGACGTCCGCTCGCACATTTCGGCTTAAATCGTCGAAATTATTTAATTGTACATTTTCCTAATCGTTGGACAGGGAGAGCAGGTCCAGTTGCTTTGCCGACACATTCCCCAGATGTAACTCCAGATGATTTTTGTGTTTGGTTCACATTAAATCAATTATGTATGAAACGCTCATTGACATAGTAAAAGAAGTAGTTGTTACTTGCTTTTGACGATCTTCGTAACCGACCACAGATATTTCTGAAGAATTCATCGTTCAATCATACAGCGTTATACTTTGTGTATCACAATGACGGTCGAAATGTTGAACAGTTGCTATAGTTTGTCAATAACATTTTCTTTATATCTGCATTAAATAAAAAAGTTTCGTGTAACCACAGAAAATAAATAATGCTACTTTCCAACAAGTTAAGATTCATTAATTTTCCTTTCATACCACTTTAACTTAAAAACGAAGCATTTTTGACATTGTTTTATTAAAGAAAAAAAAAATGTTATTTTGAGGTTCTCTGCCATATCAGAAAATAAGGAATAGTTATTCCGATACATCCTTTTCGAACAAGGACTTGGTGAATAAAAGCAATAGGCAAGCATTTTCTCAACATAAATTCGCAATAAAAAATAACTAAAGAGAATTTATAAATGGGTGACAAAAACTGCAATACTAACAATACTGGTATAACACTATCAAATTACTACTCGTGTACCGCAGACTTAGTACACGCTTTCTCTACAAACCCTACTTTGCATTCGATAAATTACCAGAGGAAGAGTTTACCCACATGAATAATTTATACATACAAAGACTATGAAACCCTCAAATGTCACAGACATTACCTTATACTTTATTTAAAAGCAACGCTCCGGGCCACTCAATGTACATGTAGTATACACTCTAATTTCATCTGTAGAATATCAAATCGAAAAAATGTGTGATATAGAAAACGCTTTATTTTACCTTAAAAAGTTATTGTTACTGTCTAAGCATTGAATCACTCAAACGTATTAACAGAACACAAGTAGAACTCATAAATCGACCAAGTCGTTGTTTTACGGCATGTAAAAGAATCTCAAGCCCGAAAGAAGAGGTCTCTGAGCAAAATTTACCGGCCATTTCAAGCCTTGAATTTGACGATCTGGGATATTGACGAGCGGACGTAAATAAACCAAATCAACAACAGAAGTTCTCTGATAACATAACTGTACACTTTTTCATGTTATGGTTATTGAAAAATGGCGCAAATCCGGTTAATGTATTTCTGAGGCATTTAGCTGCACCGTTCCATTCAAGCGAGTTGTCTGTCACCCAGCGAGAAGACATTTTTGTGACCTTTAAATGTATTTTTTTTTTTTGTACTTGTTGCGATCCAATATTAATGAATGTGTCTAAATTCTTAAAGGTTACGCGGGAGCCTACTGAACCAGCTCCTCAACAACGATGTTTTCTTTGGTCACTGCCGTCCAAGACCCTCGCTCTCTTACCGCTCTAAATTTCCGTGAACCAACTGAACGCTGTTGTATCCAAGGAGCAAGATCTCCCAAAACACAGTTCCTGGTTTAAGCCGCTTATATCATAGTATTGTTCTAGTCTCAGTCCATAGCATGACACTGAATCACCGGCACAAATGATATTGTTGGATTTGCACAGGAACAGCTGGCGGAAGTTACGGATTACCGCAGTCATACACATATGCTTAAGGATATATGAAGGTAAGTTCATAAGTAAGTTACAAATTGATGTGGGGGGTATTACATGTTTGAATGAGATGATAGATGAAAACACAAGTCCTGTAGCAATTGATGATATTCACCATGACACAGCCGATGTTTACAATAGCGAAACAATAGTTGCAAGATGGCGGCGCCTCTGAGTTAGTTTACAACCTTAAGCAGCGCTTCGTTGTACGATTTTTGTGAGCTAAAAGTATGGAATCAAAGAATATTCACACAAATAAATGCTTCCCATCTACAATAAGAAGTGCCTGTCACGCCAAGCTTGAATGTGGAAGTTCTCTGAAAGGCGGACACATATGTAAGAAGCACACCGTTACACAGGCGAATTTACAAGTTTTTTTTTTATTATATGTCGTGTTTAATGCCCGTTTTTACTATTAGCATCATAGGGGGTGGGCACTGATGATACACGAGATGAAATGATAATTTGGGAAGTTTTTTTTTTTATTTAAGAAAGGAAATGTTCCAGGCCTAAGTTTAGGGTATCTCCCCTGCATTTGCCATTTACGAGGACTGAGGAAAACCTTAAAAAAACCTCAGTCAGGAAGGACGGTCCTGCTGGAATCGAACCCCAGTCCTTTCCGCTCATGAGTCTGCGCCTTAACGACCTCGGTCTCCCGTGGCGGTTTGCAACCAGTTGAAGACTTCATCGGAGCATACAAAAGGGTAACTATAGTCGCTTCTGTTGGTATTCACAGGTTAGGTTTGCTCAAAAGTCTGGGCATGCTGACCGGACAACACAAAATGCAAAGAGTGAGTCTGGCATTACAGCGTCTAAATCGCTATCACGTTGAAGGACACGATATGCCCTGCCGAATTGTCACAGGGAATGAGTTTTGGGTATCATCATCAGCCCGAAACAAAGCGCGCGTGCATCATGGCAGTGGAAATATCCTGTGTCGCAGGGAGGTGATAACCATCCTCCGGGAAAATGATGCTCACAGTCCTCTGGGAATATGAAGGCACACTGTTGACCTCAGGACAAACAGTACATCCTCAGGAAACTTCGTAAAGGCCGCTCAACAGAGGACATCAGGGTTCCTCTCCAAAGACGTGTTGCTCTTGCTTGTCAACGCGCATTCCTCAAAACAATTCAGACACTGCCAAATTTCTGCAGTGTTTTTCAAATGGGAAACGGATTGACCTTCTCTAGCCTCTGGCCAATCAACAGCTTGCAGTGTTACAATATTGTGTCCTCGCTGTTACCGTATATCGATCCGGAGAAGAGAGCAGGGCCATGTTATTTCTATATTACATTACAATATATTACAATTTCATATATTTCTGTATTACATAATTACCTATAAGACAAGTATATAACATTTTTGTTAGCTTTTACCTAAAAAAGGCATCTATTTAACTGTAGTAAATCCAATTTTACCACTGTTCTTATTTCATATGTTCAATAGCTGATGGTCCTAGTGTTAATATGAGACTCTCCAGTACATACATGACGATAACTCGTTCATATTACTGACGATGTGAATACGCTTAATCTGTAAACACAACATTAGCAATATCAGCAATATATTGCGATAATAATACATTTGTGAGACAAAAACACATCACTTTAATAAACATATCTTTCTTTCTCTTTACTACTTAGGCGTTCATTTGCCAATAGCCTGTCTGACAAGTGAATAGTGCGTGTTTGTGTTAACCGTCTCGTACAGTAAACCGAGGCAAGTGCTTCTAGATAGTAAGAAGTCAGGTGCGAAAGATGGTTTTTAATTTATACAACTTTTTTTTAAAACATGTTCAGAAGAAGAAGAGAGACAAAATGTAACAGCAGTGACCTGTGTAGTAAATAAAAATACAATGTCACGCAACTGTGTTGAAGTTAAAAGACCTGTCTCTGGTAGTGCTCCTGTGTTTGTGTCACCTCGAAAACATGAATACCCCCTAAGAGAGTTACACATTTAAATGACTTTGACAAGGACGTTGTGCGAAGGACTGTTTGGGGCTTTTACAATGGAGGTGAACTTCGAACGAAAGACGAATTATCAACGTTTTAAAGTTCAATATTTTATACAAAGGCTCTAAACCATCCACCTATAGAATATTGCGCAGTTTAGGTTTAAAATATAGAAAGACAAAAAATGGACGTAAATTCTTAATGAGAAGGTGTGAAATTGTGGCAGTACATTAAAATTCCTTCGCACAATGGATCATATTGTTATTTATTAAACTAAACTTGTACTAATCAAAGCCACACTCAAAAATCAATTTAGCAAGGCTCCTCTAATGATGGTGGACTGAAGGTAACTTTGGCGAAGGGCAGCTGACATTTAAGCGTTTGTATGTAGGATCGATAGAAATAGGGTTTTTTTTTTACCAGAGAAAATGGTTATTTCGTTCTAAATCAACTTTTATCATGAGGAAATACGGCTTTAATATTTAAAGAGTCATTTTTCAATGGTTTTCTAAATTGTTTAAAGGGGAAGGTATAGTAATGATGGATGATGACCCTTATCATTATGTCACTATAAACAAAATTCCAAACATATACACTAGAAAAAGTGATATTATGATTGCAAAAAAAAAAATGTTTTCAGTAAACAAAACAAAAAGGAACTTTTAAAATGTGTTTTGCCGTTCAAAAAGCAGTCTAAAATGTGCAAACTTGATGGCTAATGGTAGGGGTCACGATGTAATTCCATTGTCTGATTGTGATTTACAGTCCAATTGAGATGTGTGGTCACTAATAAAACGAAAGGTTGCAAATAAAAATAGGACTTTTAATATGAAAGACGTGAAAATACTCGTTAAGGAAGAAATAGACAAAGTGACAAAGAAAGACAGGAAATCCTAAGTTCGACTCCTGAAAAATTACAAGATGAACACTTTGGGAAAGAGATAGGACGTGACGAAATGTTGGTAATAATACATTTAAAATATTCTGATGGCGATAGGGACGAATTGCTAACTAATGAAGACAATGTCTATGATAATAGTTGTAATAGACACACCGACAACAAGCCTCTAGTATTTCCACTGGATTAAATAACAGTTAAACAGTATGATTTATTTTGGAAGTGAGTATATTTTTTATGAAACTTTGATTGTTATATGTTTATAACTACTTTCATAAGTACGACAGAAGCCCAAAGAATTTTATGCTGCTGGACTTCAGGGGCTTGGGAAACTGCATAAGCATTAGGATGAGAAATAAAACTATTTTGATATCAGTACTCTTATTGATATAAGTACTATATCCATTTGTAACTTAATGACTTTTGAAAGAGTCCTGAAATACTGGTACAGGAATATAAAAATGGAGGATGTTAATTTAATTAAAACTTGTATGAAATATCAAAGAGCAGTTTTGCACAAAAGCTGGTGAAACAGACTAAAAGAAACATTGGAAGAGATCGGTATTGCAAAAGGGGGAAATAATTCAATAGGTTTCTAGAGGAAAGTAAGGAGTAGGATAGAAGATATTGAGAAGCAAGAGATATGGTCAAATTTTGAGATATTAAAGAAAATTTGGGGTAGGGAGAAGTATGTCAACAGTTGTGATAAGTAAGGGAAGGAAGGATATGCATGGATGAGAAAGGGGGCATTGTATCTTAAAAGGATTTAGAAACAGCAGCTTGGAAATACGTGTCATGTGTGGAGAAACAAAGGGTTTGTTACATTGTTTGATGCAGTGCTGCAGGTAATTGGAGAGAAGTAGGAATATAGGTGAATATTTAGAAAGAGTAAAGGGCAAATAGATTAAGGAGGTAAAAAAACAAAAGGAAGAAAAGTACCTGAAACAGGACTCTAAACCATATCGACGACCAGGACCCTGTTACATAAAACCATGATCCAATATAAACAAGTGTATTAGTGCAGGTTCTTGTAAAGCACGGCCTTGTAGCTTTCTGTTACACGAAAGTATTAGTAAAAAGTTACAAGTGACGTCATAAAAAGCAAGATGGAGGAACAGCTGTTTGCCATACGTCATTCATACCTTGAATTAGGTTATGTCCACTCTTTAAGGATTGGGTCATGTTTTTTTCCCAGATATAAAGATAATTTAAATACTTTATTGTGTATTTATCAATATTCAAGAGTAATAATTCACTTTTAGACGATGGTCCCTTAAGGCTACATTTAGGAGCATCAATTTCAGGCAGGGGAATCGAACTTTACGATTCCTCTCGGTTATTTATTTTGTCAGTCCATTTGATCTTTTATATTTATTTGTTTGTTTATATTACTTGACATCGCGTTCTCATAAGAAAAAAAAAACTGGGAACATTGTGCCTAAAGAGATTATTTTAAAAGAGAATGAAGAAAAGAAAATATTTTCATGGCACATAGCAAAAACGTTATAAATACTTAACTAAGATGCTGGTCTGAAATGTGCATTTGGAACAGGAAACGTCAATATCAGTCATAAGCCATACTTTAATGTCGCTTAACTTTATCATTGTACGCACTTATTTATTCTTTCTTTATACATATTTCTAGTCAGCAATATCACCAATTTCGCTAATACTTAAGCACATTTGTGTCAATTGACTCTCAAAAGCATTAAAAAGATATTACATCTTGTCCTAGTATTTGAATATACCAATGTTCCTACACTTGTACAGAAATTTATATTGTCCGACAAATATTAACACGTCTGTGGAACAGAACAACGAAAATTCACCTGTACATTTGTAAGTATGGAGTTGTAAAGTACAAGTGTAAAAGAAATCTTTATGGAACAGAATTTTACTAATAACTACAAGCTAGAAAGCCATACACTTGTAATGTATTAAACCTTACTTTTGTGAAACAATTCTCAGGAAGTCATGACATGTTAGGGCCTTAAGAAAGTTGGGTCAGTCTCACTTGTAAGAAATGTAACCTTTTTAATAAAATTTTGAAATAAATATCCTAAAATGAAATACAACTTAACGACTTAACAGTTTACTCTGATTAGGTAACTTTGTGAGTGTGTAAAAGCCACGATACGAACTGATTTTGCAGCATGTGCGAACGCGCCTCCTTCTTGGCGTGCTGCTCAGCCCTAAACAACTTTCGTCATTTTCTGGCGCTGTTGTTTATTTTTTATACGAGCAGCATCATCTTCATCGTTACGAGAGAACGTCTTCTACCGCAATTTCGCTCATGTCTTTTTATGAGCTCAGACAATACTTAATATTCAGCAGAGTTCTCCCATCTCGATTGTTCCAGCCACAAATGTTAAAATCTCGTTTGCAGCGAGCTTGCCTTCATCCTGTATAAACCTCCACCAGCAGGATATGACGGAGCAAATACGCTGGAAATCCATTTATTTCAAGCACAAAAAAGCGTGCATCACAAGCGCTTTGGATGTTTATACTTTCATTACATTTAATATCTAAATCATCACATATGTTTTCAAATTGGCTTCCGTCGCCAAAACCGAACATACAAACGATTTTACTGTAAAGCTGGCTGTGTGTTTGAACGCAGTTAAATGTATAATCATGAAATTACACTAATCAACAAATTTAACATCATTTATGCTCCCGGCATAAAATCCATAAGTTGTACATTGCGAGCTCTAACACCAATATAAGTAATTTAAAAAAAAAAGTCCTCTTTGATTATGGCATGAGCAATGGTGAAAAAATGACGACCTCCTAGGTCAATTGGTTAGCGTTTCTGATTGCTGGCCGGGAAACCCAGGTGCGATTTCTGATATCTGCTTAGGGAGGTCTAGAACTGAATTCAGACCCTCGTGAGAATAATTATCTTGCCCTTACAGATAGCGCGATCCTAATATACTAGTCACGCCTCCTTTCACGAATAGCAGCGGAGAAAACTGAGTGCAATTCCAAGGAAGTGTTGTAATACACGTAAACAAGCAAAAAGTAACTTATTAGGATGCAAGTTAATAGTTAATCACAATCAACATACAGCGAAATTAAATGGGAAACTGTAATATAGCAATGTAACAGCTAAAGGAATTATTAATAACACGGGAAAAGACATGCGCTTTTAACTCTAAATTTTGCATATATTTGTTTTAAACCTAAGTTAACCTAACCTAAATTTGTAACCAATGTTTTAACACTATAAGTTTATTTTTCAGCATTTAGAACCAGTACATGAAAAAAGTAATTTTTTTAACTTAAGCTAAGCTAACTTAAATTTGCAATCTATGCGCTGTTTTAACACCATAAGTTTATTTTTCAGCATTTAGAATCAGTACATGAAAAAAGTAATTTTTTTCAACCTAAGCTAAGTTAACCTAAATTTGTAACCTATGCGCTGTTTTAACACCATAAGTTTATTTTTCAGCATTAGAATCAGTACATGAAATAAAAGTAATTTTTAACTTAATCTAACCCAACCTAACCAAATCTAAATTTGCAAACTATGAGTTGTTTTTAACCCATAAGTTTTATTTGAGAATTTATAATCAGTACATGAAATAAAAGTAAAATTGCAACCTATACATTGTCCTCTCTAAAAATAACATTAAAAAGATAACATTTGTTATATTAAGAAGAGTGTAGAAAAATTATGAAGATTAAAAACATCAGCCCCTGGGGGAATCAAACGCGTCACCTTCCCGTTGATGCCACGATGCTCTTAGTGTACTAACAGGCCGACATATAGACCATGGTAATTATCCGCCTAAATTTGTTGACTCGAAGTGGGCTCGACTTTTTCCGCTGCCGTTCGTAAAAGGAGGCTTGACTGGAGCACCAGAATCAGTAATAATTACTGATAATTGGGAAGCTGCCTAATGAAGAGGTTGACATTCTTCGATCTAGGGAGCGCGTGATAGGCGACCGGCTGGATGCACACCTGCAATGCTGCCCTCTATGAAATAGTAAGACGGAGATAGAGGAAACAGAGATCGCTGTGGCAGGCCAAGACTTTCCACGGGCTGTAGCGCTAATGAAAATAAGAATGAAAAACATGAAGTTTAGGGATTAGATATACGCGGGTTGCCTCTGACAACTTTTTTAGAGGTAGTCTGTCTCACACTTGACACAAAGTTCCATCCTCCAGAACCAATATTGGAAGCGGCCGGTTATAGATCGCACCAATCTCCTCTTTGTAGCTCGTAACAGCTTCTTCCGGACTCCCAAACTAATGGGTCATTTTTTCTTCACAGTTGAAAGCGGGGAAAAGTTACAGGGGCCAGACCTTGATCGTATATCGCAGAAATGTCATTGTTTTCGAAGCGGTGGGCGTAGAGACAATCCTCTTAGCCCCGACTTTGTACTTCTTTCTGCTCTGAAGACCCTGGGAGGGCAAACTGTCGTGTACCAATTAGTAGTGGCGTGGAATGGTTGCAAGAAACCATATTACGGCTTATATTTCTACATCGCGTAATATTTGAAAATACATAAATCTGTGACTTCCTTTTGATTCCAGATTGTATCGATAAATCCAGCTTTCGTCGCTTGTGAAAACAACGTCATCAAGTCGATAGTTGCCATTGTTGAATCGACGAGCCGTTTCCGGGCGTCATTGCACTTTTGTTCCTTGGTGAGGTTGTGATACCTAACGACAACATGGCTTCCTCGTTCTTTTTACAGGTGATGTGATGCCCTGTATGTCGCTCATATTTCAAGGCTGTTCTTTCTCTTCCAAACTTTGGAAGACAATTATGGGCTTTTATACATGTGCCCTCTGTAATTTTTTAAAACATTCTTGTTGGCCCAGGCCTTATTTATAATCATATAAATCATCGTAATAAAATAATCTCCAGTCACTTCACTCTTAGAACGTAATAACTGCAACAACCGTACCTTAACTTCCAAAGTGATTTCTAATCAAGATATGTTTTTTGCAGTGCTGTCAACAGAGAACCCATATCTCTCATGCCCAAATATAAAATACGACGCTCGCGTAAGTGCAATTTAAAAAATTGGTACAAAGCATATTAAACAGGTTTTTTTAATAGCAATTCTATTTCTCACATATCCATCAAGTACTATAAATTTGATCCAGAGAGTTTCCAGTTTCTATCATCCCCTCAGAAAATTTTGTTTTGTCAGATTCTACCTAATAGTCCTCATTTACCCAAAATTTCTTCCCACATACACAAATGTTTTAAGTCGAAGTTCAAGAATAGAAGGAAATCGACGGAGGTTAAGGCTGGGGAGCAGGGGCCAACTTGAAGTGCAGTTTCGAAAACTTGTTTAAACTCGTAAGTGCCGAGTATCGTAACATCCCCAGAAAACTTCGTAAGAACATTCAACGTAAGCGGCCAAGACCTCTTACCATAGGCGTAATGTTCTTGCATCATGACAAGGAGTATCCTTATACAGCCAACAAGCCAAACGAGACGCTGCGAAGTGTCAAGTGGGAAATCCTCGAGTATCCTCCTTATAGCCCCTTTCTTGCTCCAAACAATTTTCATTTGTTCAGCCATGAAACATCATCGGAGAAGTTTTCCCTACGATGAAGCTGTAGCATTGTGTAGTTCCAACAGCAGCTCAAATATTTTTGCGCTGTTGGATTTCAAGGGCTTATTTAACAATGCGAAAAGTGCCTTAATGTTGGAATTTTTTTTTCAAATCAGTAATCATAATCTACCTGCTTGATATTAGCCCTGTAACTGTGGACAGCTGTTGTCTTCTCAACAAATTCTGTAAATGAGTCAAAATTACACAAATATGACTTAAGAAGAACGTGACTTCTTCATCAAGGCTGAGTGTTGGTTCTCTTGCAGCTTGATCTTAATTTTTTGAATTACAAACCATGGTGTCTTTAAAATGTGGAGACTTGCAATAGTCGTTACAGTCACAATTAAGAGTATATTGGATTAGCGGGCGGAGGAGGACTTTTCAGTACTTAAGCCACGCCCGCCCAACTACGCTCTTAGTGGTGCACCTCCGGGAAACCGCCAGGGGTGGCCGAGGTCGTTAATGCGCGGACTCGTGAGCGGGAGATCTGGGGTTCGAATACCACCAGGACTGTCCTCCCTGACTGGGTTTTTTTCCAGGTTTCTCTCAGTCCTCATAAATGGCAAATGCCGGGGAGGTGCTCTAAACTTAGGCCTTCCTTAAAAAAAAACCCTTTCTCAATATATCATTTATTTAATGATATATTTCCCAGTATATCATTTCATCGCATCTCATTTCATCTTCGGAAAGAAGGAATGATGTTGATAGAAACAGCGATCGACCCTAAACTAGGAGCGGTGGGACACGGACGTTAACGGCTTTCCTAACATTGTTTGCAGTTAGAACATCCTGACGCCTGCGGAGTTCCTCTCCAAGGAGTTCGAACCCCTCAACATGACAACTATCATTCCAAATGCCGGGCAAAAACTTTTGCAAAGCTGAAGCAAGCCACACAGCACCGCCCCGTCTCACGTAGCACTTTCGACTCATTCCATGTCAGAATCTCTCGAATGCAAATCCCAAACGTTATCATCTCAGTCATCCTCCGTGCAATACACAGGTTTTCAGTTCAAGGTGCATGCTGTACCCACATGAATCACCAAAACAGTATAAGGTCAATCAGAAAGTAATGCATTCTATAGTTTTATTTAAATAAGCTGGACAAGTAAGAAGCTTATATATGGCGCGACTTCCCAAATCCTCTTCATGCCTTGGCAATATCGGCTTCTTAAGTCAACATTGGGCACCATTACCTCATTTGAAAATATGGCTGGCATTGACTTGGATATATGACACTAAAAATAAACACTAGTTCGCATTCACGAAAGACTAAAGAATGTTTACAGTGGATATCAGCTCTGTTAGACGCTATATGGAAGCTGAAGGGCAAACGAAATTGCAGATTGTTGTTCATTTGGTTCATTTACGGACGCTCTTTAACATCTCAGGTCATGAGCATTCCATTCAATTCAGGACATGAAACGGCCGACAAATTTTATTCCGAAGCTTCGTCTTTCAGGCTTGAGGTTCTTTTTCGTGCCGTAAATGTACGACACGGGAGCCACGGTTTTACTTCAAGGAAGTCATGCTTAGGATTTTTACGCCTGAAAAAATCCATCGACGCGCTGGCCGGGATTGAACCCACGATCTTGGGTAAACTTGGCAAGTATGGTTACTACTAGACCACCAGGACCGACCACATTGCTGATGAAAAGCGGAACGGTCGTCCTCCCACTGCAGTGATTCGGTTGGTTTTGTTTATTTACGCACCCTCTTTAACATCTCAGTTATCAGCATCCCATTCAATTCAGGGCGTGAAACAGTCGACAAATTTTACTTAGAGGTCTCTTCTTTCAGGCTTGAGGTTCTTTATCGTGCCGTAAATGTACGACACGGAACCCACGGCTTTACTTCCCTTCCGAAGGAAATCATACTCCTTAGTGACTCCGTGCAACATGCAACCAGTCTATGAGATCATTCTGCTTACCACCGCATAACAAACGCCGAGCACTGTGGTTTTGAAGGTTCGGAAACACATGCCTTTATTAAAAGTCGGACAAAACCATTGAAAAATAAGAAATCAATCCTAAGCCACATGCTATGTAAATTTCACTCAGTTTCCTTGTAAAGTCAAAGAGCAAAAATATATGAGGCATAACTTTCTGACTGACCCTTGTGCATTTGGGAAGCATTAGTATCGCGGGTTGGTTGCGGTATCCGAAGGTTTCCTATCTGTAACACAACTAATGGTATATCCATTTGGCGAGGAGGCGTTTCAAAGCTCAAGAACGAGACACAAACACAAGAAGTTTCTTTAGTTTTTTTTTTTTATAATTGTTTTTGACATTACAGAGACAATATTGTGTACCTTTGTTCCTTGTGGTTTTCTCTCTTTTTGTTTTTAATTTTATAATGCTTATTTGAGATATTATTATTATTATTATTATTATTATTATTTTATTATTTATGTTTCACAGAGCGGCTCAGATCATTGGCTCAGTAACAGAATTCGAAAAGGAGGAGATTTTTATGTCTTACTAGTAACAGAAATTTACTTTACTGAGCCCTGGGACCATGTAGCCGAGAAGTTGCTGCATTAGCAGTAAACGGGAAAATCCTGAAAAATCATTTTAAAGTGTTGAACCCAGACGAGATTCGAACTCGCGCTTACTGATTTACGAACCAGACACACCACCCCAACACCAGCATATAGGATGTTATTTCCATAGATAAACAATTATTACATATAAGATATATTACGCCAGTTAGTGCTAGTCTGCATTACTGCAGTCATATGTCACTATATTTGAGAAGTGGCGGATCCAAGTCTGCGGGACTGGTTATTAATGCTTCCCAGTGTACCATGTATTACAGTGTTGTCCACCTAATTACATCCCATGGACCACTGAGTGCTTCATAACATTAAATGCGCCTAAAAAGTTCCTCTTGGCAAAAACGAAAATCACTGCTGGCATTAGCGATGACCCCATTTCCTAATAGCACATTGTAAAGGGCTGTTGTGTGCATGCATTTTGTGCTTCAAACCACACAATCTTTGCCAAAAAGTGGAAAATAATCGATCTCTTCTGTAAAACTCTAACTGGGCTATGCTTTTGTATCTGACAGAAAGTCACAGAAGTACGGACCAGTTGGTGCTTCCTCTGTCTTTCTCTAATACTTTCAAGCGCTAAGTATAAATATCTAACAGCTCCATAGCAACAAACACATACAAAATTCAATTATGCTGAAACTGGAACCCGTCTTAACCCTAAGGTTAATCTTCTCTCTGAGATGATATTCAGAAGTTCTTAGCCAAACATGGAGACGTTACTGCATCTCAAAACAAATTTTTGTTATGTTTTTCACAAAAAACAAAACAAAACAAAGAGCAGGAGCGACGGTAGAAGCTAAAGTTGCCATTTTTTTTTTCCGTGCATTCGTAGCTTCAAGTTCATTTTCATTTCTTCTGTCGAGCAACGGAAGCTTGCAATAAACTATTTGTCTTTAGTAGCACGAATTCTGCATATTATAGTTCCTCTATGTATATCAAACTTGTGGACCCAAAAATCAGACATCGTGTTTTCTGATGGCCACACCTCGAATTTCTTTGACAGTAGAACAAGTGTATCAGCTGCAACAATATTTTATCCAGTATATACATATTTATTAAATGTAATGCATTTCCATTTTTCTGAGTGATGACTCACGAATTATTGGTAACAAGGCGCTACATTGGCAAGATTTTTACACCTGTAGCCTCTGGTACAGCTCAATCCCATCAGAACGAATTTGGCTGCATTAGCGGTTGCCATGACAACGCTAGAGGCTTGTTTTATGCTCCAAGATAGCAAGTACAACAGAAAAAGAGAATCGGATTGTGGGCATCATCTATGGCAGGGTGAAAATGTATGTCAATTATTGGTTGCACCGCTTCCATAGCATGTCAGAAGGATGTGCGAGCCAGCAAGCATTGCCAACTTGCTAAATGTATTTTTTGAGACTTTGTTTAACTACAACAATTTTTAAATGTTACGTTTACTGATATAACGATTTAGCTACTTACTTTATAATCGCTGTAGCTACAAAAATAAAACGTTTTTAATTCAGTAAAAGGATTGCGGCATTACTGTTTGCAACTTCGGTCTTCTATAAGGTGTATTATTGCATTCACATAAAATGACGTATAAACAGCGAGTCCTGTGTAATAGATCAATGTACTTTTTTAAAAGTTCATTTTTATATTATACCATGTAGCATTCTGATGTGTTGTATTTTTTATGTTTTCTAACCATAAAATATATTCTAACTTCGGGCACTTTGGCTAGGAAAATGTCTATATTCAAGCAATTAGTTTGGTTCGCAAACTGGTCTCAGCATGCCAAGCGTCCTCTAATTGCCTTAAAAGTTTTCTGGGAACAGCGTTTATTTCAGTGTTTCCAGTAGGTACATTCAGCCGGAATATGTACCCGTTCCTGCTCCTCCCCTCCACTAAATGTGTGCTCTCCTACCAGAACTGTCCGTTGTTTTTTTAATCTTCCAACTTCCCAGTCTAAACCAGGCCATTCCCGATCTCGTCTTTCTCCCTAGAACGAGCAAATGTCTTTATCCAGGTTAATTTTATTTCATTCGTTAGGCTCAATGAGACTTTTGTGCTACAATCTGCCTCAATTTTCAGCCTACTGATACCCTCTAACCTTGTGCTAATCTTCTTCCATGCGTTTTAATTATTTTTTGCCATATTGAACCCAGGCCATTCCTTTGAGTTCTCTTTTTACCTCTGCTGCCAAAATGTTTGAGTTATGACTGTATCTGGTGTTTATAACATTTAGCGAGAAGTATAGACTGGTCTCTCTGCATTAGTCTGTCGGTCCTGGTGGTGTAGTGGTAACCATACTTGCCTTCTAAACCCAAGATCGCGGGTTCAAACCCGGCCAGGATAGATGGATTTTTTCGGGCGTAAAAAGTTTGTCGGCCGTTTCACGCCCTGAATTGAGTGGGACGCTGATGGCCTTAGATGTTAAATAGCGTCCGTAAATAAACCAAATAAAAAAGTCTGTATTATCTAAACCAGTATTTCACCGCCCTTGTTTTACTACTAATTGTATCTTCATAGTTACCCACCTCCCTCATGATCCCATAGTTTGATGTTCCTTTGGAGAACCCGAGAACCCTTTTCCAAAAATCAAATTCAATTTCTCTTCCATATAGCAGAAGAGACTTAATCACTGCATTGTACGGACTCTCTACTGGTATATCTGGAACACCAGTCAGAACATTTTGAACATTTAATGTAAGAAAGAGTTTCATGTTATGGTGGTACTTCTGTTCTGTTCTTGTATGTTTCCCATGATTAATGTACTATGAAGAGTTGTTGAGAATAAGTTCTAACATGGAAATAAAGCGGACCCATGTCTATATAACATATTTTCTTCTTCTAAATGTGAGAAATGTGTCCTCAAAATTTAGCAGTGCCTTATTGTAACATCCGGTATTTTATACTCAAACCATATACTAGATGTTCAACATTAAACTGCTTGTGTGGAGATAAATGCAACTATTTATGCCACTATCCGCCTTTGGTGTACAAACATTACATTTCTATTTTTCACTTACATTTTGGTTTCATAATCATAATAATATACCAGATACTAGTCAAATATCTGTCAGGAAATTTCTGTTTGTTCGCCTGAAAATACCGTAAGTGTTGTTTACGTTTTTTGAATGGATGTCAACATGGGGGTGCCCGTCTTGCAGTTAATATTTTCATTTCTAATTCTTTAGTTAAAATATTTTATATGATTCATGTTTCTCTATAGTATTCCTGATTGTCATTCGTGTATAATTTCACCTGTAGTGACGTTTTTCAAGGCGACCGTATTCTCATTTTTACAGAAAACTTTACCACATTTATGACACTATATCACCAATTTTTTTTTCATTTTGATTAAATTGCAACATCTACCTTTTATTTTATATGCATCTTTAGCGATATTATTCCTACGTATGTACCCCTTGAGAAGTAGATATATCTTGGTCAAGAGAAACTGTTAAAACGTTACTAGGATGGTTTTAGTGTCCTCCCTCTCTGCTTAGCAGGCGTGAGATCAGAAACGCCATGTCTGTCTCTTGTTTACGACGTGTCAATAAATCCAGCCTCCTCCTACTCCTCTCCTAGGTGTACCAACATTTACAAAGTAAGACAGACAACAAACCCTACGCTGTTTATAAGTTTGCCGTGAGGGTTAATTCTCTCTTTATGTATAGTAAAGGTGTTCCAAGTGAGCAATATACTTGAAGGGCCAAGTGAAAGTCAATTCAAAGCAAAGCATAGATCAACGAAGCAATGAGAAAAGCAAAGCAAACAAAGGTACTCCTATGATTCTGCTGGTACACACGAAAAAGAAAAGCAGAGGTAAAAAATGTGGTGGTGGAATGGTTTGTAGTTACTTCCTCCTCCCACACAGCCAATAAAAAGATAAAACTAAAAATAAATAAAGAGATCTGCAAGAGGGAGGGAAAGGAAATTTGTTGAGGTCTCTGCTTTCAGGTTTGAGGTTATTTTACTTGCCGTAAATCCACGACCACCATTCATTCTTAGAAGGGATCGTAATGTAAAAAAAAAAAAAAAAAAAAATTGCATCCATCCGCCAAATATACATTACACCAGACCTAAAACAAATATCGAACTGTACTGTTAAACACTAATTACTGATGCTGCTGGTACTACTACTACTACTACTACTACTACTACTACTACTACTACTACTACTACTACTACTACTACTACTACTACTACTACTACTACTACTACTACTACTACTACTGCTGCTGCTGCTGCTATTGCTGCTGCTTTTATGTTTATGTTTATCTTTGTTTTGTGTTATTGTACCACAAATATGTTTACATGCGTAGAGTTTTTGCTGCTGTATGGTTAGTAATCCTCCCATATGAAAATTGATTATTAAAAAATTTAGAATGTAAATATATATGGTAATTTTTACAATAAATAAATACATGTAAGATTATTTACTTTTAGGAACTCTTAACAGTGTATTGACAAAACATTTGTGACTTGTTTCCAACTTAAGATCACCTTCCCTGGAGCACAAGTGGGTTTGGTCAGACAAGGGGCGTTGCCATAGTAACGTGCATCAAGTTGACTTCATCAGATACGTTGTATAAACATCAAGAACCGTAAGGTTTTCCGGAATGTGTTTTGAGAGTTGATTCAGCATGACAAGTGCAGACTCAGAGCCCCGGGGGTAGTGAAGGGGCGGATAGCAATCTCTAATGGATGCCATTAGCTACATTGTCTCTGAAAAGTCTTTCTTTAGACCCCGCAGACACTTTATACACATCTAGTTCTAAAATACCTCTTAGTATAAAGTAGTTTTGAGCATGGTTAACAGCATATCATTCCAAATAAAAACATTATATAAGTTGTTAATTCAAATGTTAGGTATATTTTTCTTATAAAGTTTCTCCTACTGACAGCATTCAGCATTTTCGATGGTAACTCTAATTTGGAAATCTGTAAGGTGTTGGGTCTCTTTGCTAATATCTTGTATTTATCAAGTGTCAGAATAGAAAAGAACACAACGAAGCTATTTCGAAATAAATATTTTCCAAATATTAATACAATAATAAATTTTTAAAATGATTTTAACGAAAAAAGTAAAAAGTTAGCCATGTACTGAAATTTGTATAAACTTTTCAGTGCTCATGCCTTAGATATAGTTCCACTTTAGAGGACAAACTTCGTTAATAACATAAGTAGCATACTTTTTCTTTTCTATCACTAAAATAAGCACATGGTTATACTTTTAATAAGGAAAATATTTATTTACCACAAACATACAATATACAATTATTTAAAAAAAATTCCAACTGATTATCTTGAAAGCAACATGTTTTCAATTTATAGTGAATGTTTCTTCAATTGAGGGGAACAACAGTAATATTAATTATATTTTATTTAGTACATATTTTCAGGTTCACTTGTTGTTAAACTCGTTTTTTTTAAGTAGGAACCCCAATTTTTTAAAACACATGTTTAATACACCATCATTTTGTGAAATATTTAAGAAGTTTGAATAAAAAGTAAACGTTAATGCATTGAAATACTAACATAAGATTTCATTTGTTTGAAACTAACAAAACACAAACGGAATTGAAATATAGCCATAGGTTTCTTTGTTTATCTTTCTCATAATTGAAAATACAAAAATGGAAATTGCTTTTAAAACCAATCGCTCTTTATAATTTTTCAATTTTATAAGAATTATAGCAAGCAAGTGCTCGATATGCTCTCCATTTCGTTCTATATAAAAATACAACCAATTTTCAAAAGCTTGTGTTAACATTCTAAAACCTGCATTTAGGAATATTCCTGCAAGCTGTGGTTATCCTCTCTCGGAGTTCAACTGTGGCAGGCGGTGGTTTAAAAACGAGCGGATTTGGGTAACTCCGTAGGAAGAAATCTTATGCGCTTAAAGGGGGGGGGGGTCCTTGTAGGCAATTCGTTAGGCCCTCTTCTACGAATCCATCTATTCGAGAATGCATTATCGAGACATCCTGTGTATAATGTGGTGATGGTCCATCATGCTGGAATGTAAACAAGTGTTCATTGAAAAGAGCTCTATCATTGTCATCTTCCTGATTTTCAATTTCTTCATTAGTGAGAGGATTAATAGCATGTTGTAACATTTCTAGGCACAGAGCACTAGTGAGATTTTCCTCAAAAAATAATTGACCAATGATTGTGTCCCTAACATACGTGCCCAGACATTTATTTTCCTCTGCCATTGTATGTGATCTCTCAAAATGCACTCCAGTACCTACAATTATGTCGATTTACAGAACCATTAAGGTAAAATGTACACTCATAAGAAAAAAAAAATTAGTGATTCGGTTGATCTCTTAGTCTCTAGGACATTACCTAATAAAATTCGATTATTCGATCAAAATCGTCTTCAGTCATTTTTATTTATTTATTTATTTATTTATTTTTTCAAGTTTATAAGGTAGAAATTCATGAAATTCCCATGTAAGAAAATGTCTTGCCAAGTGAAGTTGTTGAATTAACAGAAACACATCCTAGGACTTCAAACAAACCCTGTTTGTCTAAATTTCTCAACTAAATCTCTTACCGAGCAATACGTATGACAAACTTCTACCAGGAGCTCTTTCACTGAATATTCGAGCTGTCTGTCTTGTACATTGATTCGTAGACCCATCAATGAAAATAATTTCAACTCTTGTCTCATCTCAAGTGTATACCATAATGAACAGCTGACTATCTCAGTCCTGGAGTATTTCAATAATCACAAAATTATGTCTTAATCCTACACAGACATTAAGCTATGAGAATGATAAACAAAAGAAGCTAACATCTGTGTTTAAACTGCGTTTGTGTTCTGTTAAATACAAACAAATGAAATCTAAGTTGGTCTTTCAATGGATTAACGTGATAATTATTTCAAAATTCTTATATGTGTGGTATCTATTTATTTCTCATATATCAACATACAAAATTTGATAACAAAATTAACACAAAAAACATTAATTTTTTATCACAACAATTAGGATCAGTTCATTCGGCAATTTTAGCAGGCACTAACTCCAATCAAAATTTCTTCCAATTTGATTGGCTCAGCTCCCCAGTCCCCGATTCATCACCAGCTATACTGGAATATCCAGAGGACCAGGCTCAACCAAAAAAAAAAAAAAAAAAGAAAAAAAAGAAAGAAAGAAAAAAGAAAAAACCACACGACACACAACACTAAAGATAATGTATACATTCTATGCATTGTTAAGTTACATTTCATGCAATAATAATAATAATAATAATAATAATAATAATAATAATAATACCCTGCATTCAGCTTGCCACAATAAAAAAAAATTCACAAAAAGTTGTTTGCTTTTATGCGTAAAATGAAAATATGTTTAAAAAAATCGGGGTTCTTATTTTAAAAAAAAAGCGAGCTGACCTTGAAAATATGCACTACATAAAATGTAACTAAATAATTGTAATTTCATTTCAAATGAAGAAATATTCAGTATAAATTGTTTTTAACGTCTTGCTTTCAAGATAATCAGTTGGAACATTTTTAAAACTCGTTGGAGGTCGTGTCTTACATTAGCAGTGCCTGTTCTTTTGATAAGATTGTCTCGAATACAGCCGTCGACTGCTTGAATCTCTCTTGAAGCGAATGCCACGTTCATCTTAGGAATCAAGTCGAAGTCACCGTAACTTAAGTCAAGAAAGTGAATGTATGAACACTTCCCAGCCGCATCGGTTGAACAAAGTAGTCGTATTGTTTAATATTGCAATGATTTCTGACGAGCTTTTCATTTTCGTAGTGACCCGTAAAGATGACACTTTTTGATTGGCGTTTAATTTTTGGCTAGTATGATCTGACTCCAGTCTCATCCAGCGTAAAGACGTAACATAAGAAAGTCTCTCGTTGATACCAAGTGGATATTATTGCCATTTCTGCATTTCCGCCAAAGCATGTATTAAGTTTGTAACTAATTAGCACACATACTTGGGGCGTTCTAAAGATACTCGGTCTGGCCGAGAAAACACATGTTTAAGAGAATTTTTTTTCCAACATTGTCAACTTATAAATCAATACATTTACTGTAATGACTTTCCAGCTTTGTAATACTCTAAGTAGAATACGAGTTGGCCAAAAATAAATAAATAAAGCGTTAAAAATAAAGCGTATCTCTCAGCTTCAATCTCAAAATTTAATTTGAATCTTCGTCCACCGAGCCACTTCTTCACGTTTGGGATCAAAAAGTAATCGTTGAGGACCAAATCCGGCGAATGTGGCTGTTGTGGAAGCAAAGATCATGCAGTTCTGCAGTAACAACCCCAGGCTTGTGTGACGGCGTATTATTATGATGAAAGAGAACTTTTTTTTTCGCAAGGTGTGTACGTTTAACCAAAACAGCATTTTTCAGTTGATCCAATAGTGAAGAGTAATACTCCCCGGTGATGGTTCTGCCCTTCTGTACGTAGTCTAAGACTAAGACTATGGCTTTTCCTGGAGGTGAAACCGTTTTTGCTTTCTTTGGTGCACTTTCACCTGTTGCCACTCACTGGTTGGACTGTTTCTTCGTCTCTATGATGAATCCATGTTACATCTACTGTAATGAAACGTCGGAAAACACTGTATTTACGTTCAAACAAGTCTAAACACACTAGCGAAATGTTCATTCGAATGCGTTCTTGGTCCATTGTAAACAAACGCGGCACTCATCCAGCGGACAGCTTTCTCATGCCCAAAACTAGACGAATTTTCTGCAACTCTTGAACGTTAGCCAACAAAATTTCAAGGGTGGAGTTTGAAATATAAAGGAAGACATTAGCAGCGAAATCAGAAGCTTTATGGTGATCGAATTTATTCATATCAATCAAAATGTGTTTTCCCCATGCAGTGACTCTTTAGGCAAAAAAAGAAAATGATTCCAATATCTTCCAATAGGTGAGACTGTATACACGTTTTAGGAAGCAGAGTTGAATGGAGCATTCTAATAAGTAAGATGCAAACCATAGGGTGAGTGGACAATATTTATAAATAAAGTCTGTATGTTGTTAGGAAATCTCGGAATTTACGCTATTTTTTCCCTATAGCAATCTAATACTATTAACTATCTTCCCCTTTTATATAATATAACGTTTGGTAGGGGTTTTATTGAGTCTAAAATGCTTATAATAACTTATTTTAGAGTAAAAAAGTCCAATTTTTTACTTTAAATATATTGGAAATGAAGAATATGACTTGCAAAATTGGGATCGCGGTCAGGATTCGAACTATGGATCCTTTGCTTTCCAGGTTGACGCTCTATCAACTGAGCTACCGTGTCCTCCAAGTATGGAACTGCGGCCCTCTCTCATCTGATTCTAATCTCAATTAATCTCTCATTGTAAAGAAACCTTAAGGGGGTCTCTGGAGTATATAGGATCCGATGAGAGAGGTTTGTGGTTCCTTGCTTGGATGAGGATACGGTAGCTCAGCTGGGAAGGTGTCAGCCCGGAAGGCCGAAGATCCTTTATTTGAATCCCGGCCGTGACCTTACATTTTCAAATCTGGTTCTTCATTTTTAACTTGTGTCCTACATACGGCTACTGTAAAAGAATAATTTCCACATTATAAATGTACGTTTTTACCTTTCTCATGTAGCAATGAAACAGAAAGAGGGATTTTTTGTTCAAAGACCTTGTAATAGTTTAGTTAAAGAAATGAAGAAATGTCTGGAAAGTTATTAAACGACTCCAACTAGAGTGTATGTAGTTATTTATTATGTCATTAAACTGATGAAATTGAATGTAAGAATGTGTTTCCAAAGGATACCTCGGTCCATTATTACTTGTTGTTTTATTTGGTTTTGTGTAGGGACGTATAATGTCCGGCCAGGATGAAATGGGTGGAGGGTGCAAACGAGTGGGTCATATTTAAACCGTGACATATGGATGGAGATGGACTATCACGAAACTGATGTGTTGCATCTCCTCCATTCCCATGCCAAACTCTTATGAAAGAACCGTTGAAGCTCAACACATCCACTTCTGCGTATGCGCAGAACTAGCCTTTCCCCACTTCAAACATGCAACAGCGAACCCACCGCCCGACGATATGTAAATTCACACTACATTGTCAACCCCTATATTATCAACAATAATTAATAATTACGAGGGTAGGTTCATAAATTTTCGGCCTAACAATTTTTTAGATATGATAAAGACAAAAACTACATTTCACCTTTGAATAAACTTACCCTTTATTGCAATATACTTTTCACATCTTTGAATCAACATTTCAATTCCCTCCCCCCAAATAGTCAGAATGAGCATAAACAGCATCCATCACTTCTTCGTCACACTTAAATTTACTTCCTTGAAGACCCTTCTTGAGTTTTGAGTGAGGAAATAGTCACTGGGAGCTGGATCTGGGATGTAGGGTGGATGGTCGATCTCCTTGAAGCCACATTTCTTCACAGCTTCCTTTGCAACAAGAGCTGTGTGCACAGGTGCGTTGTCGTGAAGCAGACGCACCCCAGCCACTCAGCTCTTCTCGCCTTTCTCTCTGATGTAAGCTCATAGTTTGTGCATCAGGCCAGCAGAATACTCTCCATTAACTGTGGCGTTCCTCTCCTTGAAGTCAATGAGGAGTATTCTTTCACAGTCCCAGAAGATTGTTGCCATGATCTTCTTGGTTGACTGAGTGACCTTGGCCTTTAGAGGCGGTACTTCGCCAGGTTTGCGTCGCTCCGTTGATTCTCTTTTGGACAAGAGATCATAGTAGAGTACTATAGTTTCATCTCCTGTAGCAATGGTTTGCAGAACTTCTCTCTCGTTGCCACGGCAGAGTTCCAAAAATGCCTGACAACAGATGACTCGTTGCTGCTTTTGGACTGAGGAAAGAAGTCTAGGCCCCCATCTTGCACTAACTTTATTCGTGTTTAAATGTTCATGAATAATTCCAAGGACTGTTGTTTTAGAAATACCCATCCTTGCTACTGTTTCTGTAACTTTGAATCGCCGGTCTTGCTTAATTTCCACTTCCACAAGAGCGAAGTTTTAAGGAGTGAGCACCTCCAAGGGTCAACCTGCACGCTCTTCGTTTTCAATGCTTTCTTGACCCATTCGAAAAAGTTTGGGCCATTCCTTTACGGTGAAATATGAGGGGGATGCTTCCCCATATACATCGTCCAATCACTGTTTATTTTCATTTGGTGTAAGTCCTTTTTGAGAAGAACTGAATAACATCTCGGAAACTCCATTTTGAACATGCCACAATCTTCTACACATAGCCTTCTTTATGCAACTATATCTGAACAACTGAACACAGCGAAGCGGAAGTTACTGCTGTAATTATTTACTTAATAGATAAAGTTGACACCAGATAAGGATTTTGTGAAGGCGATAACCTTTATCGGTGAAATCGGAAACTTATGGACCAGCTTACGCCACATCATCACTTAGGAAAAGTAAACCTATATTGTTATGCTCGTATCACCTTCCTGCATTGGTAACGTATGGACCGTAGCTGTAAACCGCAGAACTTAACAGCTCACATTTATGTATTTTAGATAAAATATTATGTACTGTCAAGCGCTTTGTAACTTGTGTTTTTAACTGCTTGACAGAAACGATAAAATAGAATTTTGAATATTTAATTTACAGTATTTTATTCCAGATCCGATACATTTTTCAATTTTAGTACTTTAAAATGGAATATAAACATGTGGCTTCATTTTTTTTTTTTCCGAAGGAAAAAATCTTTACTAATAATTTAAATCAGTGATGATTATTTTTAGTAAAATGTAACGAAATATAGACAATTTTTCTTATATCTCAAACACAATGAATAAAGTGCAAAATGTTATGAACTTTTAACACGCGCCCCTTGTGACCCACATTAGGCTTCATAAAGTAGCGGGCGTACCTGCAGCAGATGGTGCCCGGAACGCCTGTCTCAGCACTTAGCGGAACCATTACAGTAAATGTGCTTCGGTTTATTAGCACTCCCCTAATATGGGCTATGTTTAGTCGATCCAACTATAAACTTACTAACGTGTTTATAGTTCCAGAAATTACTATATAAGATTACTTAGCTCGGGTTCTTAACTGTTCTAATAATTTACTTTTAATATCAAAAGGCAGTTTTAGTTCTGTTACTGTGGTAAATGTAATTTAAATGTAAAGTATCGACAACATTTCTTTAGAATGTTGTATCATTTTAAATTTAGTTACTCTTTATTAATTTAAAGCATTTAAATACTTTTTATGAAAGATTTCTTTTTACTGGGTCCATAACTCTCAAGTTGCAGCTCTTTAAAAGAAAACTGTCATATTCGAATCAAACACCTTCCAATATTAAACACGATCAAATTTCAAATAAATCCGACGGTATCATAAAAAAACAAATCTATAATTATGCTTAGCGCATTCCTAAAGTTTACGTTTTAGGCGCCTTATGAGCTGCTAATAAAGTTGAGAAATAAATTTTATTTTGAAGAATAATACAGGGTGGCCCAAAAGTGGATATACAGTCATTGCATTTACTTTATATCCCTTTTCGATATATATTGACAGCGATATTGAATGTTTAATCTCGCAGTTTCCATAGTAACCATTACACCAATTACCAACTCCATTTGTTGAAGAAATAAAATGGTTTCTGGGCAGCCCTCGTATATTAAGAGTTATGTCGGAATAATACAAGGTCTTGGTTACATTTATTTTCTTAGTTTCCTAATTGCTATGCTGCAAAGTTGAATTTGTTATCATAAGTTCAAATACTTATCTATTTCCGATATTGTTGTCTACTATTAGACTAGCATCTTTGAAAACTATTCTTTCCAATATGTTCAAAACTTCTATAATAAAAGACTACAATTGTTCACTGTCGTATTAATAACTGGTGTCATTGGCACTAAATTTATATACAGAGGGTGTCAAAAATGTATACAGACTTCAAACAAATAAAAAACTGTATTAAAATAACAAAACTAATTTCACACAAACAGAAGGCTACCACAGTAGGTGTAAGAATTGGCAGAGCTGAGTACCTTTTTCTGTTTATAAGAAATCTCGTTGTTCAGCACTTTACCGCATTATTCTTTACAGGAACATCAAAAGGAAAGTAGGGTGCAAAATAAACTCGTGTTTGGCACGTACATACTTATCCACAATTGCAATTATTTGTTGCAGAGATACACCTCGCACGGCTCTGTTGTGGATATTTCCTCGTAAATACACAGTATCTATGAGATGCGGTAACAAAACTTCCTTCGTTTTCATTTCCCCTCTTCGACAGTATTCTTTCATTATCTGACTTTCCGTATCCATGCCGTGATTCGTGAGTCCCCTAGTAGAAAAGATAGCAGTCTATAATTCGAAAATGCAGAGGAATTAAATATAAATTTAAAATATTAGAAATGCATTTGCTTAGAAGAAACTGTAGAATATTAATAATCTAAGCTTCTATACCTAACGCGTTTATAAAATAAAAGATTAAGTTTTAAAATATTCCAGATAGAATAGAAGAAAAACGATTAATTTGGTATAGTTACCTTAGAAGAATGGAAGAGAACTTTTCAAGATGATGTTTTAACTGGACCCTAGTAGATTTAAGAACTGAAAAACAACAGGTGAAAGAGAACAAGTTAATACGAAAAAATAATGTGCCAGAAATAACTGCTTGGCGAATGGATACTCCAATATAATATAATATTCATTTATTATCTACTACATAATTTAATTAATATTATAATTACTAAAATTAATGCTCTCTTACCCCGTCAGGTCATAGATTATTATTATAATATGAAAATATCGAAAGCACTATCATTCATTTCCTATGACATAACATCATGAAACAAATACTTGTATCACTGCGCTCGTCAATCTGGTAGATCGGTGAGTTTCCCTTGTATAGCACTGAACCGTTTATGCACAAAGTTCCGTAGCAAATGTACCATAAGCAATTAAATTAATTGCTTTAGTTTATCGCCGCATGGGGTATTCCCAGGGCATTGCCGAATTAGTACTGGTCGCTGTAACACAAATTTGGTTTGTTAATTGGGCGCAGCGAAATGCAGTGCGTTAGATAGCTTACGACAAAGGGAGTTCCGATCATCGAAAGTTCTGATAATAACACACCCCCAAAAACAAATAGCTCAAGGCCTTGTACACGGTTGGTTTGGTAAGTAACTTGGTTTGACAGTAAAGAGATCAAGTGGAGTATTGTAGCGCACTTAAATTTTCAACCTTGAAGTTCGACGCATTAGCTCCATCGTTTATCAGTTCGCGATTCCCTCGTGAAAGTAGGTTTGGTTTCCTCGAGACCTTCAAAATGCTCATTTATCTCCTTTATCACGCTTTCATTTGATTTAAATTTCTGCCCATCCAGAAACTTTTTGAGTTTCCAGAACAGAGGGAAAACCGAGGGAGCGAGATCAGGTGAATAGAGTGGATGCGGAAGCATAATTAGGGCGATTTGTCCTGGGCGACGCATCTTGAATGAACAGGCGCTTTATCACACTGAAACAAAGCCTTCTTTTTGGCCACGTTCGCTGTCTTTAGTCTCTCCAAAGGTGATACAAAGTATTCTTTGGTAATGGTTTTGCTCCTTCTCTCATAGTGAATGGTTCGCCTCGTGGGTCCACTATTTACACTGTTGTTTGCCCCGGAATTGATTTTGTCAATGGGTAAGGATTAATTAATTTGGTTAATTAGCATCCCCATGTTGTGAGCCATTGGCGACGAAAATTTATTTTGTAGGATTAATGAATTAGTTATTTTGGTTAAGGTAATGTGGATTAGGTGTTTATAAGGAAGTGATCAATGTTCATAAATCAATTAGTATCTCAGGGATGATTTGACTAACCTCCGTTCAGTACCGCCGTCTTGTAATATTTTGTCCTCGGTTAGAAGCTCAATTTACCAGCTCAAGATTTTTGTGATGCTCACACTATCACAGGAAAAGGAGATAAGCAATAGTAAAGTAGCACTCGAAATACTAGTTTTTATCATTTATTAACACATTTTTGTATATATATGCGAAGGTAGATTCATAAGTTTCCGGCCTAACCATTTTCTAGGTATGATAAAGACAAAAAATATATTTCACTTTGCAATATAGTTACCCTTTATTGCAATACACTTCTCACATCTTTGAATTAACATTTCAACCCTTCCCCTCCACAAATAATCAGAAGTCTTGTCTGCAAAATTAGCATGAACAGCAACCATCACTTCTTCGTCACACTTAAAGTACCTTCCTCGAAGGCCCTTCTTGATTTTTGAGAAGAGGAAATTTTTCCTGGGCGCTAGATGTGGGCTGTAGGGTGGATGGTTGATCTCCTTGAAGCCACATTTCTTCACAGCTTCCTTTGCAACAAGAGCTGCGTGCACAGACACGTTGTCGTGAAGAAGGCGCACACCACCACTCAACTTTCCTCGCCTTTTCTTTTTGATGGAAGCACGTAGTCTGTGCAGTAGGCCAGCATAGTACTCTCTGTTTACTGTGGTGTTTCTCTCCTTGAAGTCAATGAAGAGTATTCCTTCACAGTCCGAAAAGATTGTGACCATGATCTTCTTGGTTGACTGAGTGACCTTGGCCTTTAGAGGCGGTGCTTCGCCAGGTTTACGCCACTTCATTGGTTTTCTTGGACAAGGGATCATAGTAGAGGATCATAGTTTCATCTCCTGTAACAATGGTTTGTAGGACTTCTCTCTCGTTGCCACGACAGAGCTCCAAAAACGCCTGCAACAGATGACTTGTTGCTGCTTTTGGATTGAGGAAAGAAGTCTAGGCATCCATTTTGCACTAACCTTATTCATATTTAAATGTTCATGAATAATTCGAAGAATTGTTATTTTAGAAAGGCCCAACCTTGCTGCTATTTCTGTAGCTTTGAGCCGGCATTATTTCTCATTCTACAAGAGCGATGATTTCAGGAGTGAACACCTCCAAGGGCCAACCTGCACGCTCTTCGCCTTCAATGCTTTCTGGACCCATTAAAGAAAATTTGGTCCATTCTTTTAACCGTAGAATACGAGGGGAATGCTTCCCGATGTACACCGTCCAATTTCTGTTTAATTTCATTTGGAGCAAGTCCGTCTCTTGGGAAAAACTTTTTTTTTTTTGATTGGTTTATTTACTGACGCTCTTTAACAGCTCAGGTCATCAGCGTCTTATTCTACTCGGGGCGTGAAACGGCTTACAAATTTTGCTCAGAGACCCCTCTTTCAGCCTTGAGGTTCTTTTACATGCCGTAAATGTACGACATGGGACCCCGGGTTCGAACCCTCGATTTTGGGTTTAGGAGGCAAGAATGGTAACCACTACACCATCAGGACCAACGGGGGGGGGGAGGGGAAGAATTTGAAAACGGCTCCACACTCCATTTTGAATATGTCACAATCTTCTACACACAGCCTTCTTTATGAACCGAACAACTTAACACCGCGGTGCGGAAGCTACAGCTGCAATTATTTACTTAACATATAAGATATGACACCAGATAATCCTTATTGGCCTATCCTCCTATGTACGTGCGTTAGGCCCAAGTTTGTGCTGTCTTATGTTTCATCACTTGAAGCACAGTATTGTACCAATGGTTTGTATTCAGAGTGGGTCAAAAGTCACCGCCTATTTTAATGAAGAATTCGATGTAATAGATTAACCCTTTTTTGAAGCGCATGATTATTATTTATTTATCTCTCTCTCTCTCTCTCTCTCTCTCTCTACCAATTTAGGAAAGGAGAGTAGATTACAATACTACAGATTTTAGTCTTTTTATATAAAAATGTGCAAACCTCACAGACAACTATGACTCTAGCGAACAATTTTAATTAAATATGTGTTTCTTGTAGGTTTTGCTACATCCTTTTAGAAAGTATAGGGGCTGCAATTTTATACATATATCATTTTATAGCTCGCGTTCTGATCTGCAATGTGAGATAATAGGATATTATGTAGGTACTGAAGAATTAAAATAATTTATTATTATTTAATATTTTAACAAAACTTGAAAGATTTAAAAAAAATGGCTGAAGAGTCAAAGAGAGAATGAAAACTGGATAAATATGCCAATTAAAAAGGTACAAAAAGAAGCAACAAAAGATACCTTTTTCACTTCATTTCATGTCCTAAAATACTAATCTTAATCTATCGGTATGGAAACAGCTATATTTTGTAAAGATGATGCACCTTAAAATCCGTTCCTTAATTATAGTATCAATTTAAAGAGGATCTAGAACCTTTATACTGTATAGCACAAAGAAGAATTTCTTCTTGAACTTTTAAATATTGATGCGGTAATGCCAAAGTAACAAGCAAAGTTGCTTTGCTTTTAGAGTTTCGCAATGCTATTCTCCCTTTTGAGTTGTACAACGGTTCAAACCTCTATAGGCGTGTAACTACTATTGTTTTTGCATAGCATTATAGTTGTCTTCCTACTACCTTTGTTAACCTTTAACTTATGCTTCAGAAAATTGTAATATTTGACTTTTTGCTGTGGTCTCTTCATTTATATTATTTCCTTTGTTTTATCGGTTTCTTTTGATATCTTAATATGTGCGGCTATTATTAAGGCAAATTAATGTTTATTATTTAACGTAGTATCACTTTCTGGAAATTCAAAATGATCCATTGTGAACATAAATTGATAAATTTGGTTGTGATCGTCCCATAGATTTGAATTGCGCGTCTTTTGTTTTTATGTTACCAGTTGAGTGCTTTGGTATTCAATCAAACAGACGATGTTCATTTGACATTGTTGATTCACAATTGTGAAAATGTTTACAACTGCACAAAGGGTTTTTGCTGTAAAACCTATTACAGTATTTCCTTTGTTTTATCGGTTTCTTTTGATATCTTAATATGTGCGACTATTATTAAGGCAAATTAATGTTTATTATTTAACGTAGTATCACTTTCTGGAAATTCAAAATGATCCATTGTGAATATAAATTGATAAATTTGGTTGTGATCGTCCCATAGATTTGAATTGCGCGTCTTTTGTTTTTATGTTACCAGTTGAGTGCTTTGGTATTCAATCAAACAGACGATGTTCATTTGACATTGTTGATTCACAATTGTGAAAATGTTTACAACTGCACAAAGGGTTTTTGCTGTAAAACCTATTACAGAGGTGGCTATAATTTAATAATTAGAGAGTGGAATAAAAATTTCAACACTGTTCAACACGGAAGAAGTCCGGTATCCTTAAAACTAAAAGCGAATACACATAGGCTTAAAACGTATACTCATAGGCTGTATTGTGCACCGGCTGTTTCAATAACTTCTGTTTGGAGAATTTTAGGTGCGGCCGAATTCAAGTGTTACATATCTCGTCTTGTACATGGTTTGTTGGAATATGATACTGATCGTTAATGACAACGAGCTGTTTTTTAATATAATTTGGTATGATGAGGCTTCTTTCGAATTAACAGGCCACGTCAACAGACACAACTGCACCTATCGGTATACCGAGAACCACAGAACTGTCTTTGAGAAGCAGCTGAATCAACCTGGTGTTACTGTTTGGGGTGAAATTTCATGTCATGGAGTATTGAGCCTTGGATTTTGGATGGTACAGTCACTGGAGAGAAATACGTGGAAATATTAACTACCTAAGTCATTCCAAGGCTATAAATGCATTACAATAATTTGAACATGAGGAATAAATCGATGCAGATGCACAATTATGCGATCCAAGTATGCCTAAGCGTACCAAATCGTGCAGAAATGTATCGACAGAGATGGAAAACAATTTGAGAAACATATTTAAAAATAATAATCATCATGTAGCTTCAATAAATGTTAATTCCATTTTTCATTTAAATGGGTAGTGACTTTTGGCCCACCTGCATATAACTAATCTCGCTTATTTTCGCAAACTCCAAGAATAAACGAAATAATGGCAAGCGTATTGTATTGCATCAATGGTTAATATGGAATACCAATGGGCATTTAGAAGTGACATGATTAATATTTGATAATTAATGGTCTCATTGCCCACGTCCATCGAATAGTAATGAAATATTAATAAAATAATATTGTAACAGGATAATCATGTTATGAGCGTTTATATTTTAATATTTCTCTTCCTCCAAAGATAGTAATAACAAGTTAATAAATTTATATCACACAACGGACAATGCAGTCTTTTGCCCATTAGCGATTAGGTTTTAACTGTAACGTTAAAGAGGGAGGTTGCTTAGGCAACTGTGTGATTTTGCTTTAAAAATAAATGAAAAAATACTTATTAGCCTCAGCAAAACAACAATTGGCGAAAGATAACAGATAGGAAAAGAGTAAAAATAAAAATAAAATGCAATTATATTATTTCAGCTCTGTTTTATACATGATAAGTGTCAAAAATTAATAAGAAAAAGAAAATAGAAAGGCGCATGGTTCAAATTCTGAGATAGGTAATGACAAAGAAGTACACGTATATCGGAAAAGGTTAGTACTGTTAAATTTCGGACGCTCCTGCAAACCCGACAATAAATTAATATATTCGCGTTCATATTGTTAAACTACCGAAAAGGGTGGCCGCAGCCGCGACCTTGTGTGGAGGGTCTGCGGTTTGATACTCATCAGGATCTCCGCTATTGAATTTTTTTCTAGGTTTTCCCCAGTCCGCATCAAAAACTAACAACATAATCATGATGCCAAAACATTACTCGTAAATTTTAATTCCTGAATGAGAGAGGTGATGTTACATACCGTGATATATCGGGCTTAACAGGAGAAACTTGTATTATGAGTTCTGACTCTTACGTTTTTTGAAACGGTTTCTGTACCTGTTTTTCGGTAAATTAATGCAGAGAAGGTATTTTCACACAAGTATTGCTACGAAAAGTTTAAATACTTTTACGGCCTTTTTTGGCCAACGAGAAACATCTGGGGTTCAGCGAGGATGGCGAGCACCAACCTACGCAGTTCGCTGCCGAAAGATGTGTGTGCTATTTATTGTCAGGAAAGCATATGAGTGTTCTGCCTGGTACACATTTCCTGCTTAGCTATATGAAAGCTCCCTTCTAAGCCTCCTTCAGTTTTATTCCTATTCTTATTCCTATTTACATTACTCAAGAAATGTACATCGTAAATTTGTGCCATCTTTCGTTTTTTCGTAGTTCATTATATATAATGAAGCTGTTAATAGCATTCTAATGTTTCCTGGATGCTCTGGGATGGCCTTGTGGACTCCTGGGGCTCACGGACAACAATTTAAGAACCGTTAGGCTAAATTGCAAATTATTGACAGAATAAATAACAAACTTAATACTCAGCTTAGGGGAAGTGTTAAAGGGAAAGAGGGGGGGGGCGGTAAATCATATTTTTGTTTTTGTACCATTTTAATATTTGGAATTTTCTTTTTATTGTATATGCTTTTTATTAATGTTCCTTGGTTATAAATATTTGTAATAAATTTGTTACTATACAATTGCGGAAACATTTTTTTTTTCGAGAGTAATTGTTCTATTAGAATTCTATATCTCAGAAACTACCTGCTCTGGAAGGTTGTGGGTTATCTTGAATGATAGAAAAATTTGTATTTTATAAATTGGAAGCATTTGTTTTCAAGACATCATCCTTTGTTTTAAACAGTGTTGGAAGGTTTTAGCTTGTGTTTCCCTTAAAAAGTTAATTTTTCTGTAAAAACTTTTTTGGGGGCTGCAATTATTGAAAAACTACATTTTTTGCATAGTTTCCCCATTTTAATAGTGTCTGTATAAGCTATCTCTTTGAAATTTTTACCACTTATTCATGATATTATTGTGATTTTGTGGGTCTGTTACGGTATAGCTAGGACAAAATGTGACAATGTAAATAAATAAAATAGGAAAAATATAGCAAAGTAAACAATTGAAAATAATTTATAGATCAGCCAAATTTCAATTACGTGCATCTGTATGCTGTAAAAATTTCGATTTATTGGCTTTAATAGTCCTTAAGAAAATTGGAATTAAAGTTGGCAAATTTTACATTATAAGGATAGGTCTTTCGTATTCCCCTTAAATCAAAAACTGAACATTGATGATTTCTGTTAGGAAAAGTAATCACTTTTTCATTGTAAGGTCATCGTTATCGCTTTTGGTCAACACATGAAAATTTCGAGTTCTCTCCGGTAAAACATATTGAACCTAATGGAGACAAAGGAAAAGGGGGGGGGGTGGAAATAAGTACAGAAGAGTTGGACAAAATGAGAAGGGGGTCTAGAAGGGGGGAGGTTCACGACCTGAGTAATAGTGTAGTAATATCCAGCAGATGAGTTACATAATACTAATACATAGTACCATGTGAGGATTCATTGTTTTTGCAGCAGGTTTTAGCATAGAATAGGATGAAACAATATTTTTTCAGCCTCGCGGCCACGCCGAGAGAACGTTTGCATCTTTGGCAGGCAAGGTTGAGGAGCAGGCACAGCAAATTCCTGCCGAATGTGAGACAGTTCAGATCTGAAAAAGCTGAAAATCTGAGAGAAGCGAGGGGAGAACTAAACTGAATTTAAAAAATGTAATTATTCACTTATATGGACACAAAACTGGGTACAAAAAGGAGAAATAGATCAAGAAAATTGCTAAAAAAATTATAGAAGTACATATGAGATGGAGAAATGATGAAGTGAGACATAATAAGAGAGGGTAATGCAGAAGAAGAGGAGATGGAGGAGGTGGAAGAGGTGTGAAGCTTGGAGAGAAGAGGGAGATGAAATGCAGAAGAGCTACTTATTTTACGACAATGATGAGGTGTGATGAGGGCAGGTTTTGCAATCCCTGATTGATGCAGTGAGAGAGAATGTGTTTAGAGAAGATGAGAACTGCAGTTAATGGACCTTGAAACAAAATGACCCTAGATCACAGAAGAAGATTAAAGCGTTAAAGCGTTCTCGTGTAGTGGACACTTTTAGACTTTAGTGTAAGATGGTAGTGAGGGCTTAGTGATGGAAAGTGTCAAAATATATAAATGTGAATAAATGAAGTGTGTAGTGAACGTAAAAGTGTAGACATAATTAACTAATAAGTAAAAGCAAGGACACTATTATATGTTAAAAGTTTGAATTTGAAGATTTGAATAAATAGTTAGTACTGGTCACCAATTTAAGATAGGAGGGTAGATTATATGCCTGGTTACCATTATTTTTGGTACTGGGTACTAGTATTTGTATATAATTTAAATTAAATTATAATATAGTATCGTAATTTTATCTTGATGTTAATTCAAATTGTAATAATGGATGTGAAGGGAATCTATAAGTAATGAATAAAACAAAAAAAAAACAAATAATTAAAGATAAGTCATAATAAATTATGTAGTAAATTAGTAATAGTGATAAAATGATGAAGTATAAAAACTTGTTAAAATATGTTAATAGATTAAAAATATAATTAAAATTAATTGCTAATTGAAAATTATTGGAGATGTAATGTGGATTTATTAGTTGTGTTTAATAGCATTATTGTTTTATTTTATTTTATTATACTATATTATTTCGATCATATTGTTTATTATAATTATCTATATAATGATAATGTAAAATTGTAAATTTTCTTTGGAAATAAATGGTGATAATTTGGAATTTATTTGGTATTTGAAATAAGGCGTCAGGGGAGTATTCCACATTTTAATTAATTTTAAATAATTAATTAAAACTCACTTATTTTACCTACCTGGGGAGGGGTTCCGTGTTCTGAATGTTTTAGTAAGCTAACATTGGGATTAATGTTATTGTTAGTAGTGATGGTGGTATTTTATGAAGGTATGACTTATTAAATTGCTTAAGACATTTATCTTTTTATATATTAAAAGTACATATAATCCGGTATACCCATGTGAAAGTTGTAAACATATAAATTATGCTAATTTGAATATAAAACATTCATTCATTCAAGATTTATACCGCCACGGTGGCCGAGGTCGTTAAGGTGCGGACTCGTAAGCGGGAGGTCTGGGGTTCGAATCCCGCAAGGACTGTCCTCCCAGACCAAGGTTTTTTCCAGTCAGTCCTCATAAATGGCTAATGCTGCAGAGGTACCCTAAACGTAGGCCTGGAACGTTTCCTTCCTTAAAATTTCCTTTCCCAATATATCATTTCATCTCTTGTATCATCAGTGTTCATCGCTGGGGTGCCTCAGTAGTAAAAACGGGCGTTAAGCAGCATTCAAAAAATTCAACATTTATACCTTAAAGGGCAACTCATAATGCTACGAGTATTTTTAACACTAGTTACTAGTTAGACTTATATACTTAGGGTGTTTCCGAGCTGACGATACAAACTTTCAGGGATGTTGGAGAAGGACAAAATGTGTCAATTTCAGATCAGGAACCTTGGTCCGAAAACGACTGAATCGAAGTTTATAGTCGCATTCAATCGACTTACTTAGTTCAGTTCGTTTCATTGCGATTCAGTTAAACAGTTCGCAATTCTCGTATGAAAGTTTCATACGCCCCAACTAAGTTTATACTCAAAATAGCCCAGTCTATCAAACATGAAAACACCAAAGGGACGTAACTGAAATTGGATATAATAAACTACGTAAATATATTATGTCGCATCAAGTGTACACCTTCAAATTTCCCTCCGGGTCCTGTTCAGCTCCACTCAACGAAATAGCGGAATCGCCCAGAGACATAGTTGCCGCTGGAGCATCAGCAACAACACCGAGGCAGCCCATAAACAACCCAGAAGCCACTCCATAAATTAGCTCATCCCCGTTGGGCGTCTACAACTACAATGACAATGTTCCGCCACGCCATAATTTGGCGCCCAACGTGGGGCCACCTAAAACAGAGCCAGTTGCTCCAAATTGGTACCTTTGTCCTTCTACACCACCCCTCAATGGTTATATCATCTGCTCGAAAAATCACTCACTATAGAATCTGATGAGAGAGATTCGTCGTTTCTTGCTTGGAGGAGCCCAATTGGTTAGAGCGTCAGCATGGTTGGCCGTAGATTTGTGGTTTGAATCCCTTGACCCGAATTTTTCAAGTTTGATTCTTCATTTACAACTAATGTGCTACCCATGGCTTTTGTGAAAGAACAACTTCCACATATCAATACAGCTTTATATATGCATGCACTGATGGTTAACAGCCTGGGTCAAAAGTACTCGTAGCATTACGAGTCGCAACTTAGGAAACTTTCTCATAATAGAGAAAATTTTAGGCAGGTCTTCAAAATCTGTAGAAGAAGCAGATGGAAGAGATTCATGGTTACCGTGCACGGTAACTCAATTGGTTAGAACGTCGATATGGAAGGTTGAAGATCCATGGTTCGAATCCCGGTCATTTTCCAAAGTTTTCAAGATTTATTTTTCATTTTCAAAACGAACTATATTTTCAGTCTCTGTCTCATTAATATTGGTTAAATGATATAATACCTACTACATAATTTAAACCATTCTTTAATCGCGACATTTTTAACAATGCTTTAAACATTACCTTTTCTTTCCTTTAAACTGATTCCGTTTATTTTCTTTTTTGTGAGTTTCACTTAACTGTGTCATTTCATAAACTGGCGGTTTTACAGTATTAAAAAGTAAAATTGTTTTTTATTTTGACATGAAAAGGACTCATTGCAAATTATTAACCATTGTTTTGGGTATTGGAACTTTAAAGTGTGTTTACTAGAATTTTATTTTTACTTTTATATACATGGTGTGATATACAAGCTAGAATGCCAGTATAGCTGTACTGTGGCAATAAACTCATCACAAAACAGTTGCTTAATACGCATAGTTGATAAACATTCGCTTTTTTCTCTCTATTTAAATGGGGTGAGAATGTTATAACTACTCTTAGTTCCTAAGTACATCATTGTTGTTGTCGTTCTGTACCATGTAGTCTGCTTGTTATGTTATTCACTTCATTGCTTGACGTAGCACCGAGCATGTAGTGTCAGTTCTGTGTGTTTACGGACCTCTTCCAGGTACAGTAAAATGAGATATTCAAATGCGGAGTTGACAGATGTTTATATGATCTATGGATTAACCAGGGGGTGTAGAGAATCTTCGTGCTCGTATCTTACAAGGCTGCCAGACAATACGAGATACTCCAGGAATACATAAACGCATTAGGGGGTACATGCGAAGGCGGGTTGATGAATGTATCTATGTTAACGGACGATATTTTGAAAATTTCATACGATTTTCTGTTTCCCACAGTTCTGTTTTCGAATATTCTGCTATGTACTGCAGGTGTAGTAAAAAGGTTCTAAACAAGGAAATAAGGCAATACCGGATCAATGTTCGGTTCATATTATATTTTTATCCAATATGTGTGAGGAATGTTTCCCTTAAGTTTTGGACACTTTTTTTGTTACATTCTGTTCATATAGAAGGTAAAACACAAACGCACACGCACGCACATATATGTTTCCCCTCTTCTCGCCTTTCTAGTCAAGGACCCTTCATTTATAAAAATGATGAGCAAGGAGCAAAAGTAGAAAAAGCTGATTGTCAACTTTTCAAGCTACAGCAAATTAAACCAGCTGTGAGATGCTTATAACACATCTATAATGTCGTGCTAAGACCGTGCAGCAAGAGAACTGAAGGTTTTCAAAGTGCTGATGGCGGATTCAGGGAAATCCAAGTTGACACCTAAGAGGCTGACTCTGCTGATGAAGGTTTCTCCTTTAACAATTGACGATCTCTCGGAAAGAACTTGAGGCTTTAACAAGTGCTGCGTAACATTTCACAAGGCTGCAGTAAAGAATTGAGGCGTCTAGAAGCAAAGGGTAATAAGCGACAGTATGAAACTCTTGAGAAAATGAGCACTAACATTTGGTTAAAATTAGAATTAATGGATAACACTATCGATTTTATACAGTAACCATTCTGCTGTTTTATTAATAATAAACATTAATAATAAACACATAATAAAGCACTCTTTTGAGCTGACATGAACTTAATCGTCTTCCATGTTTATGTGGAAAAAAAGATAGCAAACATAACAAAAATGATCTCCTTGGGTGGTCGAGGCCATTAAGGCGGGCTGGGGTTCAATTCCCACCAGTATCGCCCTCCTTGAATGTTTTTTTTTTTTTTCCGCCAGGTTTTCCTCAGTGCTTATAAGTGGCAAATGCCAGGGACGTACTCTAAACTAAGGCCTGGGAAGCTTCCGTCCATAAAAAAAGAGGGAAAAAAATAATCCTTACCCAATATGTCATTTCATCTCATGTATCATCAGTGCCCGTCGCCTGTGATGCCTCAGTAGTAAAAACAGGCATTAAACACTATTAAAAAATTAATATAAGCTCTCTTCGGGAGACTTATTGTTTCTGCAGCAGATGGCGTTAAAGCTGAAACATTATTTTGGCCATCACTGTATTTACCACTACTACAATGCGATCAGTGATGCTTTCCCCCGCGGCGCGGGTTTTCCCCACGAGCCAGTCCGACTCATTTGCCGAGTCATGGGGAGGGTAGGGTAAAAAGCCTGCTTGCTTGCTTGTTGACCTTGCTGACTGTCGGAGTGTGTTTGCAACGGCACAGCGTGTCTTTATGTATGATTCATATGTGTTAAGTAGTGAAGAATAGAACTTTTTATCAAGTTATTTATGGGAATACCTTACTAACCCTTTCTTTTTATAGAATTAACCGACAGGGAGCGTGATCATGCATTTTTTCAACAGAACTCTGCCACTGCTCACCTGCGAATAATTCCATGAGAGCAGTTCACAGCGAGTTTCCACAAGACAGAGTTATTAGTAGGGTTTTGTGGCTCCCTCGGTCCCCCGATTTAACAGCCTGCGATTATTATCTCTGGGGTAAATTAAAAAATTCCGTTACCCACACACGCGCGCGCGCACACACACCATAAAAGAACTCAAAGATAATATTCGTCAGGAAATTGTCCGAGTTTCTCAAAATGAACTACAGCGAGTGATGAAAGAGATGCCAGAATTGAATGGAGAATGAAAGCGGGCAATTTCAACACCTCATTTCATAATTTTATACGTAATAAAGTTCTTAAATTGGTTTATGTATTGTTGTATGGTTTGTTTTATTGTTTTACCCTTGCACTAATCACCAAGCTCTGGCCGGCCGGCTAATGAGCGGCGCGCTCAGTCATAAGCAAAACACACTGGGGAAAACCAAAACTGAACCTACGGTATTACTTTACCTGAATTTTGTCCCCAGTAGTGGTTTCAGTGCAGCATAGAATAATTAAAATACCACAAGGTTTGCTAATGCAAAATATACTTTACTTCCATGTAAAATTTAAGTGAAATGAATATCTTCATAATAACTAATATTAGCTTAAATGCTACTATAGACTGGAGTAAAATCATATCTAAAATAGTTATAACCAGCCTTGTATGAAATATGTGTACTTTTAATGCTGATAACCGTTGTGTTTAATTTCAGTTTTGCACATTAATTTTCATCATTTTGTTTTTCATGTTTAGCACAATGGGCGGCTGCTGTCGGAGGTGGTTTGCGCTAGCCCCCCCCCCCACACACACACATATGAAACACCATTAACCTTTCTCTACTATCTTTATGAGTCTCAACTTGTAAAGTAAATTCTGTACTTGCCTGTTCTTTCCTACAGATTTGTTGTACTTCTGTATAAGATAAAAGAAACCCAAACAAGTTCTACAGAATTCATGTATGAAGGAGATAAGTGGTGAGTTCTAATACTAGCTCACTTGCGACCAGGCATTGGAGTTCCGTACATGGGCGACAGAGGGCAGTGGCGCAGTCCATATGTAAATTTGCGCACCGAGAATCGGCCGACAACATTACAGTCAATGATGAAGGTGAAGATGGAGATTATATGATGAAGAAACGACAGAAGGAGTAGTAGCAGAAACGGGAGTACCTGGAAAAAACCTGTCAACAAAAGAACGTGGGTTCAATCCCGTCCAGGGTCGATGGATTTTTTCGGGCGTAAAAATCCTAAGTATGGCTTCCTTCGGAACGGAAGTAAAGCCGTGGGTCCCGTGTCGTACATTTACGGCACGAAAAAGAACATCAAGCCTGAAAGAAGAGGCCTCTGAGCAAAATTTGTCGGCCGTTTCACGCTCTGAATTGAATGGGACGCTGATGACCTGAGAGGTTAAAGAGCGTCCGTAAATAAACCATAAATTCCGCTTTCACTGCTGAGATCGAACATGGACCGCTTCTGTGGGATATGAGTAGTCTTAAGTACTCGGCTCAGGTGCTGCCTTTGTAGGCTACGTGTTAATTTTGTTTTCCATCTTGGACATTTTGATTTAATTGTAATCTTTATTTAAAAAAAAAAATGTTGACAATGTCTTTCTTGAGAATGCAATCATTTAAGTGTGTGAACAATGTGGCATAGTCTCATATTAAGTTATTCATAGCCTCTAGTGTAAATATTTCCTTTTTTCATTTTATTTATTTATTTATTTATTTTTTTATTTTAAATTCTAATATACAGAATGTTTCCGAGCTGATGATACAAACTTTCAGGGATGATGGAGAAGAGCAAATGTATCAATTTGAGACCAGGAACCCTAGTCCGGAAAGGGTGGAGTCGAAAGTAATAAGCCAAAATTGTTGTGGGATACCATTAACAGTGAAATACGAGAAACTACAAATCGTTTACATGAGGTAGTACTTGATGTCTTTACTGGTATTTGCTAGCCAGATCAATTGCATCATGAGGAGTGTGGACATGAAACTCAACTACTACAATGCAGATGGTGTGATGTGTATAGGACATAGTCAGTTTGGATGTGAACGTCTGTGTTTGCCAGTCGAAGTGTACAGTCGATCAGCCTAATTAAGTGACTTGACGTTACAGGCAGGGCTGTAACGACACGTCTTTGTGCTGCTAGCCAGACCCAAGCGACAGAGGAGAGAGCGGAACTTATCCACACGCACTTTACTTTGGAAACATAAATGTATAGCGACGGGTAAATCACTGTAATGAGAGCATTATTAGAGGGTAAATATTGCATCGGTGGGAAATGTTCTCTTATTCCAATTTGCAACTATTCATATATACACATACTGACCTGATCTGTCGGTTAACCTCGGGCAAATCCTAGAAACCGATGGACCCAGTGGTTTCGCAAGTAAATCATTGTAATTGTAGCAAACTACGCTTATTCAAAATCGCAACTAATTCAGTGAGTGAATGATTGTAATTGTGGCAAATCTCCTTTAACTCCGGCAAAAAAAAAAAAAAAAAAAAAAAAAAATAAAAAAAAAAATAAAATATAGCATAGAATTATAGAATTCCAATCCACTATCCCATCTTCACAAGTGTAGCATGACGCTCTAATCGCCAGAGCTTTTGCTCCGTTGATCTTGAAGCGTTATTATCTAGCTCATAGCTGTGCCCCACTACCTTCGACCCTCTCAGCTGAGGTATCTTCGGCTCTCTTCGCTGTCGCTCGAGCCCTAGCAGCACAAAGTTTCATCATCACTGCCTGTAACATAACTAGTTAAGTGGAGTATACATGCAGAAATGCTTTTCGTGTACTGACAAGCCAATGGAAACAGTAGAGAGGCTGACAGGCTCTACCGGCTCAAGTCCTCTGGAAGGAGACATTCCACACCATGTTTCCATGACTGTTCCACCGGTTAAGTGCAACGGCGAGTGGTACTATAATACAACAATCGAGGAGAAGAACGACGCATGTACGGTCTACCGCCATGGAAGAAGAAGTGTTTTCTCGCAGTCTTCAATCAGCTCTCGATCAGTTGCAGGTGGCATGGGCGTCGCGCACAGTACTGTGTGGAAAGTAATACGGAATAGCGACATTGTCAGAAAGTAAGACATCTGTAACACAGGATCTCCTGTCAAGACCTCCCCTGCCTGTGACATTGTTCGAACGACACCGGAGCTGTTCTAACGGTCACATCGGAAATTTGTGCGACGATGTCATGCCTGCATCGAAACTGGGGGATGCCACTTTGTACATTTGTTGATGTGGCATCTTATGAAAGTTGTATAGGTAAATAAAGATTTATAACCTTCGACTCCGTCGTTTCTGGACCAGCGTTCCTGAACTCAAATTGATACATTTGCCTTTCTCCATATTTCCTGAACATTTGTATCATCAGCTTGGAATCACTCTATACAAATATCACATAATAATGCAAGAATATGCTATACACACAAAATTATAATATTTATATTATATATTGCCTAGGGAACATTCAGAGATCAGAAATTTATGACCTAAAAGCTGTATTCATTATTTATGCTGCTTCTTTTTCTTCTTAGGTCATTATATTCTTCGAATATTTCCATTATTAAAACTTAAAATATATGAGAAAACGAAATAATGTCTAAAATACATTCTTGTCAAAGAAAGGTGTGATAATCAAAAGGATTTATAGTCAAAGAGATAGGTGAAACACCTTCATATTCAATACATACATTGTGTGCTGTCTCAGTGTTTCAGAGTTTATCATTTAGCATCTCTTTGTTTCTTACCATCCCAACTTTTAAGGTACTTGGAGACATCTCTTCACTAACGAGAAAATAAATCTCAAAAGGGTAGAATTTATATGAGGCGTATAGGTAGTCGTATCAAAATGAGAAAGTCAGTTAAGTTGCAGCATGGGCTGGAGACTTTCTTTGTGCAGGGTACAAAGGAAGAAGGTGAAAAGTCAAACGTCTTAACAAGTTTCTCTTCAAGGGAGGCGAATGAATCTTTCAATAGGAAGGTGCTAAGAGGACACAGGCTTTGCTCAAAACAAACGTTCCACACTTCATTTCAAAAGAAGATTAGTCCACTCCTTTACCGTCTCAGAGTTCATTTTACGATGATAACTCGGTTCCTCATCAATATATCCTCGTGAATGTGCACCAATGGGAGCTTAGACTCAGTATCAAATGTACTTAATAGAGAGAAACCGTATATAATTTAATCATGTGTGGTTCCTTATTATCTTTCACACAGTGTCCTTAATCGCCGTATAATTTTGCGCAACAGGCAACTCAAATCACAAACGCCACGGATAGCTTAGGTCGTTAAGGCGCGGACTCGTGAGCGGGAGGCCTGGCGTTCGAATTCCACCAAGACAGACCTCTCTAACTCAGGTTTTTCCTAAGTTTTTTTTTTTTTTCAGTCATAAAAGGCAAAATGTTGGGGAGGTACCCTAAACTTAGGCATGGAACGTTTCCTTCCTTAAAAAGAATCTTTTCCCAGTATATCGTTTCATCTCATGTATCACCAGTGTCATCGCCTGTGGGCCTCGGTAGTAAAAACGGGCGTTAAACACCGTTCAATACACACACGCGTACGCGCGCGCGCACACACACACATACACACACACACACACACACACGTATAGACAGTAATCTTAATTGCCAAATTCAAACAAAAGAACCCTTTAAAAATATTTTCAGTATTCCATTCCTTAAAAAGACTTAAGATTTTTCTCACATTCGGTATAAAAAATTGCACAGTATTGGTTATGCCGCATTATACTTAAACACCGATAAATTTTTTTAATTCTTAGATTTCATAGATATATTTCATTTTATGCTTTATATGTCACTTGTGATATGCAATATAATGAAACTTCAGTACTGCGTTCTCAAGTATACAAATTTAAATCTATAAGCAGAATCCTAAATCGTTTATTCTTTCGTTAGAAATTGCTTTTTCATGTTTTTCAGCTCGCAGAGATGCATATGACGCATCTCTCTGACTAAATCGAACTTCAAGGGGAGCTATTTAATTTTCAGGAGTAAATACAAGGTCATGGCTTACCAGCAATTGGGTTAGAGGTAGTTTCCCTACTCGATATAAAGTTACATCCTCTTAAACCAAACACAGAAGCAGCCACCCATGCTACTTTAGAGATGGCATGTACCTGCTCTTCATAGGTGCAACACATTCTTTCGCACTTCCAAGTTTTTCCTTGTGGCCGAGGTCGTTAAGACGCGGACTCGTGAGCGGGTATTCTGGGTTTGATTTCCACCAGGATCATCCTCCCTGACTGAGTTTTTTTGCTGGTTTTCCTCAGTCCTCATAAATGGCAAATGCCGGAGGGGTACCCTAATCTTAGGCTTGCAACGCTTCCTTCCTTTAAAAAAAAGTCTTTCTTAGTTTATTATTTCATCTCACGTATCATCAGTGTCCACCTCCTGTGGTGCCTCCGCAGTAAAAACAGGGATTTTAACCTATTAAAAAAATACCCCTAAATATCAATGACATGAAAGAGTTTATATGCGTATGAACAACAGATACATTTAGCACTAGTATTTTGTAACTTTTTAAATGGTAATGAAAAAATATTAATGTTACACAAATCTCAACCATAGCAATATCTCAAATTTTCCATTTTCAAACGAACATTTAAATATTTTCGTTTAAACAAATGTAAAAGAAAAATCATTTGTTGGATCAACTGTTGTTTATTATAGAGGACACGCTATTTCATATTTTGTCTCAAATACTTTACGGTTGGGATATTTCGGAGTGATATAACTAACTTTTTTGGTCTGTAGTTAAGACCAACCTCCTTTTTTAATACTGAAATCAACATATCCGCCTGTATTCCATTCCCAAGATTTATTTTCAGAATGCCTTATTTCGTATAATGCATTTGTATGACTGTCAATGCGTGAACAACGCAGTCTTCTGTTTTGAAACATTCCTTCAAGCCAAACAAACAAAAGAATTTCCGCAAAGTGCTTGCTCTTTTCTAAATCCCACTCTCAGCCCTCGTCGCTTTCAGAAAACAAATTAAACTAGACAGAGAAACAAAGAGAGCGAACTGATGATTTCATGGCCTGCTTCACATAACATAGGCCGCAGTCTGTCGTAAATATTTCCGAGTATACAACTACAAAAGAAATTTGATCAACGCAGTGTTTCCTGAGTTATGTAAAAGCCTGAGAGCGAGATTAATGAAACAAATGACGAGGTAGCATCGCCAGCACTTCCGAGAGAGATCATTTTGCACCGCGTGATTTTACGCTTGGTAAATATTTTCCAGGAACAAAGTGCTGAGAGAGATTACTATCTGCATAGAATGGGAGTAAATATTTAACTATGTAGGTTATGTAAGGTACAGTACACAGATCATAGAAGATATGATCAAACAACTATTCAGAAATGTGAGATACCGACGGTTATTTTTGGCCTGCGTCCGCAATGTGCTGGATCAAGATTACGTCGGTCGCCTAGTTTACGCGCTGATAGCTGCGCTATCATTCAGTCGCAGTTTGCTGTTACAAAATTAAGCATTATGTCTGTCTTTGTATTCGAGGGCATTCGAAAAGTGTCCTTTTAAAGTCAAAACTAGGGAGTGAATTCGAAAACTTAACCTCACAATTCTTCAAAGTACTCTCCATCTCTCTCCAGTTGTAGATGGTGCAACCACCTGTCAAAAGCACTGCGGTACTTTGACTGATATATTGTCAACAGAGCTGATTTTGTAGCTTAAGAAAAGCCCTATACTCGTTTAAAAGATTTTCCAGCAATGCAGGATTTCACTAGCACGGTGCAAGCTCAGGGCTTTAGGGTGGAAGGTCAAGCAACTGGACTTTGGTGACTTCCAGTTTCTTCAAATTTGCAGTTTTGTGAAGAGACGCATTGTCATGCTAAAGAAACAACCTTGAATGCCTGTCTTTGGACGCTACCGCCTCAGCTCTTCAAATGAGGGGTCCAAAAAATAAGTGTCATAGTATGCTCCATTTATTGTCAATCCTTCTGGCATTTTCGAGAACGAAAATCTTGTCGAAGAACAACTGGTCATTCTCATTTACCCACATGCAGTTCTGAGCTTTATTTAGAGGGGTTACAGTAATAAAACCAAATTTCATCATCAATGCATACATGTGTCAAACGTTTAGAACCTTTTGGTGGAAACATGTTCAACAGTTTCCTTGCACATTCCTTTCTCCGCATCTTCTGTGCATTGGTTAAGGAATTTGGAACCCATTTTGTACAGATTTTTCGCAGCTTTAAATGTTCATGAAATACACTGCCAATGCTGTCAACGGAACCAATTTTCACACTTAGAATTTTAACAGTAATGCGTCGATTTTCATTCACCAATTTCCTCAATCTTCGAATTGTTCTCTGGTTCACAGCTTCCCAAGACCGGCAAGAGGGGCGGTTGTCTTTCAAAGTCCCCCCCCCCTTTCTTTAGATGATGGAATCCATCTTGCAGTACATGAACAGCTACCAAAGTCCTCGGGTTTTTTTTTTTTTTTTTTTTCTCTCTTTCACCTAGCTTATAGGTTTGAAAATACATAATGCAGAATCTAAAACATTCTTTATAAATATTCATGGTTTTTCACCAACTATTGACAAAGGATTGAACTCAACAGACTGTACGACAGTGACTATACAAGTTTAAACTTACACTTATACATATTTTGATAGCCAGGAACTTCACTCAGTGATTTTAAACAACAGAGAAAATATAACGTTACAGGAATAATCTCAAAAACATAAGGACTGTATGTTCCCTGTGCCAAGGATGAGCATAGTGAACAACAGTTGAACCATTGTGGTGGTGCTTCATATATGTCAGAGCGTAGGAACACCTATCTTTGTGTTGTTAAAATCTGTACAAACATAAAATCTATCTCTTGTTTGATTTTTTTCAGTAGTAGAAATGAGCCATAGTTTTTATGTACGATACAGTTAGTTCATTCTTTGAAATATTTTATTTCAAAATCATACTGCACAAACGTATGTGGTTTTTATACAGAGTGATTCTAAACTCCTTCCCTGGTTTCGGGGGTTAATAGAACAGACAGACAGGAAACTTTGATATTAGTGAATAGAGTATGTCTCCAAATTTTCTATATACCTTACAATTGTTCCATATCCTCCGTTGGTGACGCGGCAGACATAAATCCTGTAATTAGCTGTTGCCTCACACGTCCCAAAATGTCGATACCAGTGACTGCATGCTTGATCCTCTCCCGCAGCTGTGCTAAATCGTGTGGCAAAAGCGGCACGCGCATACGATCTTCGGCATAACCCCATAAGAAAAATCACATTAGGTTACATCAGGTGAACTTGGAGGCCACAAAAGAGGATGAAAGTCATCTCGAGCAGCAACCCAATCCAACGAAGGAATTTCAGCAGCGAGGTACTCAGAGATGTCATGATGAAAATGAGGCAGAACCCCATCTTGCTATAAATAAAGTCCTGGCTATCGGAATGTAATAGTGGCATTAGTCACCGTTGAAGCATGTCCAGGTACACTGGACCGATAACAGTGTAGTTACAGTTTTGACAAGAAACACCATATAACACATTGACTTTAGGGGAATCAGAGCGTGTTCTACCACAACACCAGGTTTTTCCGTGCCCTAAATGCATACATTGACGGTTCACTTTGCCAGACACATGAAACGTGGCATCGTCACTAAAAATCAGTTTCTCAGTCGCTCTTGAAAATCAACATAAGATTTTAGACAACGATTGTAATCCTCGGGACTTGATACTTGCTACAACTGTATCCGGTAAAGTTTTACTCTAACTCGTTGACGTAAAATACGCCAGAAATTTAGCTGCAGAAACTGCAATTTCTGGCTAGCATCACTTATCGCCTTTTTAAGGCTCTTGACCATTGTTTCTCATACACACTCAATGGTTTCAACCGATACTCTTGGTAGGCCTGTTCGTTGTCCACCACAAAGCAGTTAGTCGTTTCAAACGTTTTGTACTATGGTTCTTGTTGATGTTTCGTACAAAATTGTGGTTGTACCATCACGTCAATGAAAACTTTACCAAAAAAAAAAAAAAAAAAAAAAAAAAAAAAGTTCATGCAGGTAAAAGAGATGGGAATTCATTACATGTAATATCACAAGATTTCATATCACATAACATGCCAAGTTACAGTTTAAAGAGACAATCAAATAACATGTCCTGAGTTCAAATAATGCAAAATTTGCTACTTTTATGAACATTGGACGTCTTTTAGACGTCCGTCATTAGTAACATGACAAAGTTATCACGCCAGTTAATTGTTAACAAACTAAATAATAAATATGTTAATTTTCTCGTGAATGTAATTTTTTTTAACCAAGCAAATTGTTTTCTGGACATCGCGGGCATTTTGTATACTATGCATAGAAATTCCCCCAGCTTGCATCTGTAAATTGGAATGTAACCCCCTCCCTGTATTCGGAATTAAAAGGTGTGAAAATTTATTTGTTTGTCTTCTTTTATATGTTCACTCTTGTTTGTTTGTAAATATATTATCTTACATATCGTATATTAGTATTAGTATTACGATGGGTTTGGTGGCACCACTCCTCGTCTGAAAAGAGCATAAGTTGTGAGTGGATTAACCTTTTAGTCTCTGATGAAAGAAACCACTGACAATAACTCACACATGCTACAGGATCATCTTGTCGTACACTTGTAACTTTTCAGTTTTAACAATTTCGTTGTTGTAAGTATAGAAGACACTGAAACACCAACTTGTGCTTACTTCTGTAGTGATTTTGTATGTGGACGTTCAAGATATTCGCAAATTTCGTCTAATTTGTCATCTATTAAAACTGACTTCTTCACATGTGTTTCTTATTTCGCACTTAGCCAGTAGTATCAAGTTTGTTTACAAGATCTGAATTGCAGTTCCGTAAGGAGGTAATTGCCCAAGGAATTCCAAATACATTCCTAAAAAATTCGACGAGCTGATTCCTATTTATAATAACATTCACACACAAAAGTCTTCGTGAAAGAATGTAGGCAGTTGGATGTTTGAAAGCTCAAGGGAGATAGGCGGCCGTTAGTGGGAAAAGGAGCCGGCCTTGACCGAGATGCAAAACTCTGTACGAGTGGTAAGAACAAATTCTGGAAACTGGGTACTACACATGTTAACCCTCGTTATGAATTAAAACGAATATTGTGTGCATGAAAATAATAATAAAATTATGGAAATTTTCAAATTATTAAGAGAAAAAACTTCAAATTTGTGCTTCATCGTAAACAAGCAAAGAAAAAATATTACATAACTAGAAATAGAACAGTTGTATCCATCATGCACGTCAAAAGAGTTATCACACAGTCAGCACTCTCAAGTCAAAGTACTACAGCTGACTTCTCGTTCGGCCCCGCACAGTCACCTCTGGGCCTAACTAGCAAGACCCGGTGTTACAAAGTGGAATAATTTTTAATGGCAGTTCATGATGTAACATCAAAATAATATTGACTCAGTTTTTTGCAAGCAATTTATTGGTGTTTTTTTTTTTTTCTGTTTTTCATAGTAAGGTTAACGTATATAAATTTTATGTCCCTGTTGGAATTTAATATTAAATATGACACTTATACATTTAAAGTTTGCTATTAGCTTTAATATAACTTCATCTACGAGTTTGTTCTTCTAAATTGTAGAAATTAGAATACATTTATATGAAAATACAACAAGAAAACCATCGTCTTAAAGTAAAACAGTCCTCACTTAATTATATATATTAACCCTTTTTATAGATAATTTTTCAGGGCAATAATTAATTTGAAGGTTCCTTAGTGTGTGATTTCATATAGATTGGACCATTAACTTGAATTAGCTTACATTATGAATATACATGGTGAACCAAGCTCACAATTGGAACTTCAATGGTTACTGTATGAGGCGATTATTCTGCCGCTTGCCCCTAATCCCGAAACTATGTCATGTGTCAAACGCCCGTTTCATGTCCCTTGAGTCAATCTGCTCTGTGGTTTAATTAGCGCAAGTGACTATGTCATGCTGCGGGAGTTTTATGTAGCTACAAGATTGAAAGATGTACCTACCCTAATTCAGGATAAGCATATTCCATGTAGGTTAAACACAGAGCAGACATGCGTGTTTTTATTTCGATACATTTAAATTCTAAGATCTGAATTAAAAAATGTTATCCTAAAAGGTGAACTTATTGCTTTCTCTAACATTTATCAAATCCAAAATAATGTACTTTTGGCAAGAACAAAAATGCCCATCTTACACCCTTGAACCCAGTGCTGGTTAGCTAGCTTGCTCTGAATGATGTTTACTCTGGTCCGGATTTTTAGGTTTTAAATATTTTTCCTACATAACTGGAAAAAGTTAAAAGTACTTTTCCGCTTCATTCCCATTTTTTAAATAGTGTTTAGCGCCCGTTTTTATTGCTGAGGTATCACAGACGTTGTGCACTGATGATACATGAGATGAAATGGTAAATTGGGAAAGGATTTTTTTAAGGAAGGAAGCGTTCCAGGCCTAAGTTTAGGGTACCTCTCCGGCATTTGTCATTTATAAGGACCGAAGAAAAATTGGAAAAAAACCTGTCAGGGGAGACGGTTCTGGTGGGAATCGAGCCCCAGAAGTTCCTCACGAGTCCGTGCCTTAACGACCTGGGCCACTCGTAGTAGTTTCCATATGTGAATTCTAAAAACCGTAAAATAGCTAAACAGGACTTTAGGACCTAAAAGGACAAAAATAAAATCACATTCACATAGAAATGAAATTACTGGAATTCGCATAAGTAAAAATGGATTGCTGAATTTTCGTTTTTTTTATTTTTATTTTATTTATTTATTTTTTTTTTTTTTTGTTACTGTAATAGTAAGTAAATTAATTTCGGTCTTGGAAGTCCTGGTTGTGCTGGTCATGTTGATCAACAGAGTACTAAACATGTGTTTGTAACAATGGATCCACTTATTATCTTCATATGGCGGTCTCTGTTAAGTCTGCCCTTTCCAGACTGCCGCCTAAGTTGATTCATTTTACTACAAATGTTAAAAACTGTAGCTTGTCCATTGTTCTTAAATATTTAATAAATCACCATCTATAAGAAAACTGAAGAAACAAGTGGTCAACAACTATCTGTCGAAAGTTGATAAGCTGTCAGCAAACTATACTTCCGTGCTTATGTTAGGGCAGAACGGCGGAGATAAGGCACTATGATTGGTCATGGACAGAAGTGGAGGGCTAAGGCATGTACATTGAAGTACATACCTCTCTATTAGTTCCGCAATGACCGCAGTGTCTTATTATTACTATAACAGTTTCATAAAAAATTAAAATTACTTTTGCTTGAAAAACCTTCTTACATTTATTTATTGTGTAATTTTATTTACTAATAATGGAAATGACAAGCTGAACTAAGCAGATGTTTTGTGAACTATTTACAAAGGAGGAGTAATACAGTGTTTGTGCTGCAGTCGGTCCTGGTAGTCTCGTGGTAACCATACTTGCCTCGTTAACCCAAGATCACCGAACAGGGTCAATGGATTTTTTTCGGGCGTAAAATCCTAAGTATGGCTTCCTTCAGAAGGGAATTAAAGCTGTGGTTCTGTGTCGTAGATTTATGGCACGAAAAAGAACCTCAAGCCTGAAAGAAGAGGCTTCTGAGCAAAATTTGTCAGTCGTTTCACGCCCTGAATTGAATGGGACACTGATTACCTGGGTTGTTAAAGAGCGTCCTTAAATAAACCAAAACAACAGCAAATGTCACATAGTTTAGGTACTTCAAACTTTTTGTCACTATATAAAATTAAATTACCAGCAAAAAAGACAATTTGAAATGATCTGCTTCTTTTTAATCATATAAACACTATCTTTTTGTTTTATTTTCTGAAAAGTGAAGACGAAACGCCCAAGCGTAAGGGAACGAGAGTTCTGCGTTCTTTGAGAGGTAGGCATGCAGTTGATTGCATAGAGGTCAATGTGATCATGTGACACCTCTATGCAATCAACTGCATGCATACCTCTAAAAGAACGTGAGTTTCTTTTTGAGATTGAGAGGTAAATCGTTTACTACGTGTTTTAATGTGTGAATCAAATAAAAGATATTATTGCATGTATGGGTTACCTGGCTGTGCCAGTCCAGATCGGAGTGTATATAAACACCTAGGTTTTTTGTCATGCTGGTATAATTAATCACATTGTTGTTTAACATGGTTGGCGGCACATTATTTGAGTTTATTTTACGTAATGCACGTTTAAATTCCTCGATTATAGCCTTTGATTTGAGTGGATTCAATTTTAGTTCAAATTTTTGTGTTCAAAGAGAAATTGGGGTTAGATTTTCATTTACTACAGTTACAGTGTCATGGACTGAACGTCGGACGCTGATAATACACGAGAAGAAATGATAAGTAGAAAAGAATTCTTTTGGGAAGAAGCGTTTCGAGCATAAGTTTAGGCCATCTCCCCGGCATTTACCATTTGTGAGAACTTAGGAAAACCTAAGGGGGAAAAACCTCAGTCAGGGAGGACGGTTCTAGAGAGAATCGAACCCTAGATCTCCCTTACACTACCCCATGCCTTAGCGACCTCGGGTACTCTGAGAGGGGACGTATTGTCTCAGGCAGTGTTGTGAATTCCCAAGGGAACTACAATGTCAATAAAAGTTATCATAGCACCAGTCACATTACTTTAGACACGGCAGGAGAGAGTGGCCATCCACTTTCTGCCAGAAAGTTCCTGAAAGGATGTTTCTCTCTCTCTCTTTCCATTTCAGTGCTAAATAGAATGCAAAAATGATCCAATTTGAACAATTACACACACAAATACTTTCGTAAGTGTGTATACGAAAACTATTAAATTGGGAAAAAAACTATTCTTTTTGAGGGCATTAGGCTGCGCGCCAAGTCATTCTGGGAAGTTAAGAGGGCGGCGAATGACGAGGTCTTGTCTTCTGTATCGTCAGTGGTGAACAACACACAGCATTAACTTAAAACATCAGTACAACAAAACGTTACACCTCTGGCACATTCCACTTGCAAAATCAATGTGTAAAATATTCAATGCAATCCGTGTAAACTTTAAAAGTTATTGGATTGCATTACATAGTTGGGATGGTTTGTGGTATTGACATAGTGCGCATTGATGCCATATTGATAGTTTTACAAATACCTGAATATGTGCAGCAATGAGCGAGGCACTGTTTTTTTTTTTGGGGGGGGGGGTTAATGGAAGCAATTTTAGAGCTCTAGATCATGGAATACCCACATTTTAAATATTCAAATAATTATTTTAATTGGTTTAGCTTATAGAGAACATGCTATATTCTGAACAAAATGCTGAAGTACGGTATTTCACATTTTGAGGCCAACTTTTTGATGAGAAAATATATAATTATTATCATATAAGCTGTGGCAAAAAGTGGCTGTTATATATATAGAATCGGCTGAGACATGGGATATCGAAATTAATGGAAAGTTACACTTATCACAAAAATAACTCTGTAATGTTATCAGAATTATTTTATTTTCAAAATTACGGCATTGTGTCTGAAATAATTTAGTGTCAATTAAATTAAATTACATGTAACACTAAAAAAAAAAGCCATGCTCCATAGCTCACCCTAAATCACTTGAAACAGTTCCTCCGATCCGCTCCCACTGAAATATTATTATAATGTATATTTATGTAAGGCCAATCATAATATTTCATGTATTGTAATTAGTAATGCAGACAGCATGTATGTGTAATTCTACAAAATGGGCCTGGAAAGGCAACAAAAGATCATAAACCCTCTAATGTCACACCTAAAAGTTATACACTCGCATTTATCTTGCCTGAGGATAGAGTTACGTCATCACTCTCAAGTTAAAGTAGTCAAGGTGACATCTCGCTCAGCCCTACGCGACTATCAAAACTCGTGTGTTGCAAACATAGTTTAATGAAATAATTTAGTGGAATTGTTCTTGATGGAGCATCAAAAATAACTGTACTTATATTTGTCAGAGATGGAGAGCAATCAGCCAACATGTTTGTTTTTACTGTTTTCCTTGGGAAAGTTAACCATATTAATTGATTTATGTTCCCATTGAACTTTTATATTAAATAAGTTACACACATATTAATATAATTAGCTATAATATCAATAGTTTTTGAAATGTCTAGCATGGTTCGTTTCGGGTTTATGATAATTATACCGCATTAATACAAGAAAACTTAAAAAACGGTAACCTTCTCATAATCATGTTACTCTAATCCTTTTTTCAAGACAATACTAATTTTAAAGTTCCTATTTTGTAATTTTTTAAAAATGTTGTGTCACAGATTTTTAATTATTTAATTATTTTTTCTAATTTCTGGATTATTTACTTAATTAAACGTCAATAATTGGTAAATATTTGCTATGGAGAGGAGGTTTTTTCTAATTATTCAATATATATATAAAGAAGTTATGATCAAGAGGAAGAAATAAAGGATTATTAGCCTGAAGGGTGTTAAGCTCGATTTCTTCTACAAATGTGAGTTTTCTTTTAATTGTGTTAAATTTAAATTACTTATATATATTTGTTTCATGACAACACTAATTTGTTAAGTTCCTTGGTTCGGTTTAAAGGAAGTGAAAATGGCGACTTTCATGATATTTTACATGTTCATATTTTGACATCATTTGAACACATCTTATTTTGAGCATATTTTAAAACGGTACTTAAATCAAAAAGTGGTACATATTTCTTCTAGAGAGAAGGGCATTTCCTAATTATTTGGTTAATAAATTAACGAAAAGAAGTTGGGGTCATACTTTTTTTTAACACACGTTTTAACTTCTGAGACATCATAAGCGGTGGACACTGATGATACATGAGATGAAATGATAAAGGAGTATTTTTTAAAGGAAGGAAACGTTCCAGGCCTAAGTTTAGGGTACCTCCGCGGCAAATCCACGCCTTCACGACCTCGGGCGATAAGTCAGGATCAAAGATGTAGAACTACCAGCCTGGAGGGTTTTAAGCTCTATTTCTTCTGCAAATGTTAGCTTCTTTTAATTTTTGCATTAAATTGAAATTCATGAAAAATAAATGCTTTTCTGTACACAAATGCCCCGTTATATCAAAAACTTGAGCATGTTATCAACTATTTTTAACGAAATAGCAACTAAAATGGTAGTACAAAACATTTGAAAAAATACTAAAAAAAAAAAAATGTATTGGAGTAAAAATATCAGTGGAGCCGATTTTGAGTTAAGTGAATGAGATGGATTACTGGATGAAATAAAAATATCGGCAGTTGAAATGGATTATCTCAGATGGAGCGCTAGAATTTCAAGGACGCATCATGTTAAAATTCGTAAATAAGAAACACAATGAATGCAGAAGAAACAACACTTCTCAGAATTGAAAACAAGAGCCTTAAATGGTGTAGCATGTGATGAGAAAAGGAGTGGTCTAAATAGTGCATGAATATCAATCACCTGGAAGACGAGGAAGAGGAACAATGAGATAATGGAGGCAATAGCAAAGAAGGGGCTTAACACCTGAAGACACACAGGATAGAAGGATGTGGACGATTGGCAGTAGCTGTACAAACAAATAAGTTTGAAAATACTGTGCACAGTAATTTTTAAAACAATAAAAATACACTTTTTTAAGTAAAAGTTCATAATTTTTTAAACCTGTAACCTTCTTACGATTCAATACAACTTTTTTTTCACATTAATCGCATTAAAATGTGTTCATAAATACACCATGAACAATTCAGGTAATTGTGTTAAACAGTTTCTGAGATAATAGGTAATGAATTTGCTAAATTTAACATTGGTGGGGATAGGGTATTTTGAATATCTTTAATATGAACTGACTGGTATTTGTTTATGTGTATTTTTAGTGTCCCAAACCTTTTAGTGACCTTTTCTGTTCACATTGTTCCGCGTTAAGATAGATGAGTAACGCAAGGTGATACAAGACCACTGACTTCCAAACGTCACGAAGCACTAATTTTCACCAAGCACATATATAACCCTATTATTTATGGATGAAATATAAACTTTTATTTTTGAACAATTTTATTCAAATTTTTCTTCTTCTTTTGTTCTCTCATTTCATAAAATGCATTACACAAAGTTGAAAAAACAAAAAGTGACACAACTTGTTTGAAAATTAATTTAAAACAAACACTGCAAACCCATAGTATTTCCTCATTGATCTGGTATTTAAAACGCTTTATCGTGTTACAAAACCAAATTGGTTCTTTTACTTGGGACAGTAAAAAAGCTATTCTAATGAGAGGGGTTAAATTTCTTCGTATTACATAATTTATTTTTAATTTCAGACAGCTACATCAAGACCGAATCTATATATTGTTTTAGTACCTGTACAAGCAGAGAGCCCTGCTTAACTTAAATGTGATTGCAAAGGGCAGAGAGGTAATTTTGTCCCTACCTGACAAAACTTTAAATTCGTATTTTAACTGACATCAAAATTCAGATGGCGACTTTCTTATTTGCAAAATTACCTTTTGTCGTGCAATCTGCCGTCAAATTAATAAAGCATTATTATTGCTGCGATGTCACACAGCAGAGAATAAGTGTATAATTCAATTTTTCTTTCATTTTTACATGGAGTTCCTCAGAAAATAACTGTTGAACCTATTAAACAAACTTAGGAGAAAATCTTAAAACTCATTTAAGTTATCCTACGGTAGTTTGAATCTGGTTCTTCTCTAAATTCTTTTACCATTGGGAAACTGTCAAGATTGCGATTTATCTGTGGTTCTGCCAAAATTTTGACTTTCTTTTTAAACCATTGCACTTTATCACTGGTGTCAAATCTCTCCACGGAACGCAGTTTGGGAATCGGCAGATAGTGTACACTGCCGGAGAGATTTACCATTGTTGATTTTAATTAGAGTGAAAATATAAAAGATTCAATTAAAAGTTAAATTAATTACAAGGGTAGGTCCATTAATTTCAGGCCCCGCCAATAAGGATTATCGCCTTCACTAAACCTTTATCTGGTGTCATACCTTATCTCTTAAGTAGACAATTGCAGCTGTAACATCCGCTCCGCTGTGTTCAGTTGTTCAGATATAGTTGCATAAAGAAGGCTAGGTATAGATGATTGTGACATGTTCAAAATAAAGTATCAAGTTCTTCACAAAAGAAGGATTTACTTCCAATGAAATTAAACAGCGATTGGACGGTGTATAGGGGGAAGCATCCCCCTTACATTCTACCGTAAATGAATTGGCTAAACGTTTTCGAATGGGTCGAGAAAGCATTGAAGACGAAGAGCGTGCAGGTCGGCCTTTGGAGGTGCTCACTCCTGAAAACATCGCTCTTGTGGAAGGAGAAATTATGGAAGACCAGCGGCTCAAAGTTACAGAAATAGCAACAAGGTCGGGCCTTTCTAAAACAACAGTCCTTCGAATTATTCATTAACATTTAAACATGAATAAGGTTAGTGCAAGATGGGTGCCTAGACTTCTTTCCTCAGTCCAAAAGCAGCAACGAGTTATCTGCTGTCAGACATTTTGGAGCTCTGCCGTGGCAACGAGAGGGAAGCTGAACAAAACATTGTTAAAAGAGATGAAACCATGGTCCTCTACTGTGGTTCCTTATCCAAAAGAGACTCAATGGAGTGGCTAAATCTGGTGAACCACCGCCTCTAAAGGCCAAGGTCACTCAGTCAACCAAGATCATGGCCCCAATCTTTTGGGACTGTGAAGGAATACTCTTCATTGACTTCAAGGAGAGGAACACCACAGTAAATGGGGAGTGCTATGCTGGCCTACTGCACAGACTACGTGCTTTCATCAAAGAGAAAAGTCGAGGAAAGCTGAGTGATGCCGTGCGCCTTCTTCATGACATTATCCTTACGGAGGGAGCTGGAATTGTTGACCTTTTTTCCATGGCACACAATGCACTCTTAAGGAAATGATCATTGATTGATACACTCAATTTCCGATCTTTAATGGATCTAACTTGGTTTCGAATGTTCCTCTAAAGTGTGAAGTTTATTTGAATATACAATATTTTTCAATTGTAATGAAAATAAAAGTCGCAAACCGAAGATCTATGAAACATGTAGGGTTTTAATGGTAATTCTTATTTGATCAACTTCTTCTGTGAACACATGACGTCTTTCATTTATTTTCCTAGTCAGTCACAGGATGTTTTTCTTTAAACTTCAGTACTAACTTTAATGTTTTTTGGATTGGAAACGGGCTACCAGGACATATACGCCTAAATACATGTATCGTACTGCCATACAACTTTTTTACTTCTGTACTGTTCATGTTTAAGGCATGTATGTCTTATAGATGAATATTACAATTACGCAGTGTATATCTCCCATTGCACAATACTACTGCACTATTTAATGAAACGTTGCCGGCTACACAACAAAATTGCCCGACTCTATGGAAATCCCGCTTATAATTGACTAGAAGAGAGAATGGTACATTGAAACCCAAGGAGGTTCGCTGATCGAGCTACTAGGTTGCGGAACTTTTAAACTGCTCTCAATGTGTAAAAGCTGTGTACTCCGCGAGAACTTGTAAAACGTTATTCAAAACATTTTATTTGCTATAAATGTCAACAATTAATACTTTAAGAAGAAGAATAAGAATAATGTGCTATTGTAACACGAAAACAACAACTTACCGGTGGATATTCACCTTTTTAGATACTGTCACATGAGTGTGGTGACGTCACTTTAGAGTTAATGCAATAGGTAGCACACTATTGTCTTAAACGCTTGGTGATTAATACTTTCCTTCGGGGACAGTGCAACTTCTCTTCTGAGCTGTCGCAGTGACAGGACGTGGATAAGAAGTTCCCGCAGGAATGGTGCTGGTTTCTCTTAGAAATTCAAGGGAAGCTTCTTGCTTATTACGGAGATATAACTTTTATGTAGGATTTTAGATTTATATGCTTTTCTTGTAGGTGAGTTAGCAAATACACACATAATTCCATGGTTTCTCTTAACTTTTAATTTTTCCTAGTGCGTAATTGTAGCGTCAAAAGATGACAAAACAATCAAAAGAAGAAGAAGATTGGACCGCTACATATTGGTAACAGATCGCGGCTAATCCAATTTCAAAATGATGTAATAAACACTCGCTAGAGATATAGACGGCCTCATGTAGGCAGCAGCGTGAGGTATTGAAGATACAATTATAATAAAAACTAACAACTAAAAACGCTACAAATAAAAACCACCACCACCACCACCACCACAGCAACAACAACAATAATAATAATAATAATAATAATAATAATAATAATAATAATAATAATAATAATAATATATCGTTATTTTCATTGTAGAAGTATTAAAAAGGTTCACATCCTCTAAAATTGCCTTCTACTCAAAGTATCTCTCGTTATTCTAAATTAATTCCTATATTCTATATGCCATTTTTATATTGCTTCAAAGGACACAAACAGGAACCAGATGCAAGGGCACTTTAAAGGTCACAGTTCCGGAAAGTTCTAATGTGGTCGCAAGTTATGAAAAACACTGATTAAATACCCCCTGTTTACAGCTTTTAGCTTAGGGTGTAAGCAATTTATTACACTCACCTTTCTCCGCAACAAACTTCTTGACAGATGTTTTTGTTTCTATTAATTAGCACAAGGAATATGTAACACACAGGAGTGTGATGAAAGTTCATCCTTTTCTGCGAGTTTTTAAAGAGCTGCAACTTTGTGTTCATGGCAAGAGGAAGGTAGCTTTTGTACTGCGACTCATAAAATGCTCACCTCATCACAATTTCCCCTTTATTATATCTCTAACCTCGGCCCAGTACGCGACAAAGAATGGCGTTCTTTCGGCGCAAATGAGAACGAATTTCACTTGTTTCGCTTGTTACCTAAAGCAAGACGGCCGGACATGTTTTACCTTAGAACATAACAGCAGAAAACAAAAGTTAAAAGGGTAAAAGCAGAAAGAAGGAACATTTTTAAAAGAATGAAAATGTTTAACTAATTTTAATCTGTGACACTATATCCCATTCTACTTCTGTTGACGGCTCCTTTCTCAATCATTCCCCTCTTCATTTGTCACCTGCCACTCGCTTAAGATTTTAATAGTCGTAATGTACTTCTTATTGTGCCAGTTTTAAAATACGTTCAAGTAAGTACAACTGTAGCATCTTGCGACCGTCTATGCTTTCTTGTAACAATCAAAATGGCCATACCTACCTACCTACCTACTACCTACCTACCTACCTACCTACCTACCTACCTACCTACCTACCTACCTACCTACCTACCTACCTACCTACATACATACATACATACATACATACATACATACATACATGTATGAGACAAGCCCCTCCCGAAAGGGAGTTGTCCGGATTGGGTTGGACTCGGCGTGGCAGTGGTTCCCGGAACTCACGGGTAATTGAGTACTCGCAAGAGCGGAGTGTCCCAGGGGAGTGCCTAAGGCATGTACCCTGGGGGCCGGTGCGCCGGAATCTCCGTCTTTGTGAGGCGGTGGTGGCTTCCTCAATGCTGGGGTCACTCACCCCTACAAAGGAGTAGGTCTAAGCTAGTACGACCTATCAGCCAGTGAAATTCTGGTAGCTGGGTGCGCTCGGCTCTTGAAGCTGCAGTTCACTTGGTGCGCTTGGGCGACGTAATCGTCTGCAGCCGAATGGCGGGTCGGTTTAGAGTTACAAGGTACCGTCCTAACGCAAAATACCACGGGTGGCACAGACCTCTGTGTTACACCCCTGGACCTAGAGCCTGGTAGTACTCGAAATCACATGTATGTATATGTATGTATGTATGTATCATACAGATACATACTCCCTTTCGGGAGGGGCTTGTCTCAAGTCCGGCCCGGCTCCCTCTAGTAACGTCAGAGGTACCACGGGTACTCAGGGTCCGCAGAGCCCGCACCCGGAGCATCTGTAGAGCAACGATCCAAGCCGCCCCCCCCCCCTTACGGGAATACATACATACATACATACATACATACATACATACATACATACATACATACATACATACATACATACATACATACATACAGTTAGGCCGAAAACTTATGGACCTACCCTCGTATGTATGTCGGTTAATTATCTGAAAAATTCGGTTATTATACGTGTTCACGTAAGTAACAGAATCAACTGTATACTAAACAAAGAATTGGTACTTTGATTCTTTCACCACTGAATTAACACGTATGAATCGTGCATAAAGACACGCTGTACCGTTGTAAACACACGGCATCCTGTATATGACAAACAAAAGAAAGTTCTTAAAATCTTACAAAACACCAAACATAAAACCAGACATTTCTTATGATACAACCTACTAATTTATAGTTCAGTAGATAGTGAAACCAACTCTTTTTGGGGGGAAAGCAATCATTCTGAATTCTGAACAATCCAACTAGAGAAATAAATCCGAAGTAATTATCACAAGTATTAGGTCTGAAGTTACCGATAAATTCACGAACTTAGTGAGTTAGGAATGTTTCACGAATAAATTAACGTTTTAATTACAATTCTTCTGAACTTGGCTTACAATATTGTAATAATTCTTATTTGTACTTAAGCTTTTCAAGCAATCTTGCGACAGAAGAATACCGATTATCAGTAATGCCAATAGAGAAGAGTCAAATACGGGTTTAGGGCTATTTCATGAATAGAATAAGAATTAAAGCGATACATAGTAGAAATTCGTGCACAGGATATTAACACATACATACTTACAAATTTCTAGTATATCCAGAAACCGTGAGAATGAAATAGACAAAAGTCGACTATTACAATTGCTACCGTTCGTTTTCTAATACCAACTGAGGAAAAAAAAAAAAAGGTAACATACAGTGTCTCTATTTTTCTTTGTATTCTGTGCTTTGGAATTTCTAATGGTAAGATCAATTTGCTCTTTTGGCGCTTCAGCAAAACGCTTTGAAGAACCCTCCATTTTGCGTTATGATTGTCGATTGTCCATACTTTATTGTTATCAATAACTCCCCACCGCCTCTAGCAAAAGTGGTCAGTGATGCTTGTTCACGAATTATACAGTGGAGGCATAGAGTTGGCTACACTGACCACAAGACAAATGCAAGTCGCGTGATAAAACGGATTTGATCATTTTTTTCGATAATTTCACACCGTAATCCGGCTGCGATTCTCAAAATTCAAATTTATGTTTCGTTTTATTGCTCGGTTTTAAGATGACGTCACATAAGTGAAATAGTCGTGTTAATTCCGGTAGGATTTTAATTTTAAAGGCTTACTAACTCTATGGCCTGTGACTTTTAGACGTCCATTTTGTGGACTTGGTTATACAAATTTTAGAGTAGAACGCTTATATCTTTCTCAACTTAAGCAACGTTTCCTGTATTTAAAATGCAACCCTTTCTCTTACGTTATAGATCCCGTTTCCCTAAATCTAGCAAAAGATATTCATATATTTATCCGTTTGCCAGAAAAGTTCTGTATATACAGAGAGAAAGAGAGTTTGTTACTATCCAAATGTCTTACAAAAAACGTTCCAACTTAGACTTTTACTGCCGATGTTATAATTAAAGTATTCAAAATCTTCCGGGCTGTTTTGCATTGTTTCATGTTTTAATGTGCTACAATTTGATTGTAAATATATTGCAAGAGCAGCATATAGTGGAGTAACCTTAGGGAAAAATACTGATGAGTAAAACCGGATTATGACACGATGTTGTGCCGCTCTGGTTCTGCACGGGTCGTAAAATGCTATTACTAAATAAACTTCTATCTACAGAGAGCGTAAATTGAAAGTATATTGACTGTAATAAGAACAGGAGCAGATCGTGGGAATCGAACTAAGGGAAGCGGTTTGCTGAACCATGAAACATGTTGTAAAGATGAAAAAGGAACCGCTGAAGGAGCAAACGGAAGCGATGAGGCTTGGCTGAGAAATCTATTTACGATGACTGGTCTTATCTGATGTGTTGTGGAGAGAGGAAAGAGGGAACATTTTTTGACAGTAAGGGTCTCTTTTATCTCCACCTTTCTTCTCCTTTACTTCCTCATTCCTTCATCTTCCGCCAGGGCTGTCCAAATGAGCATAATCCCCACATTGTGGATATAATATTCCACTAACTGTTTTAGCCAAATGTCAGAGTCTAAAAGGATAAAGTCATATCCACCTTCAAAGCTAAAGTTTGTGAGCTCAATATATATGTGCAGAACCTGGCAGTCAGGCAAAATGCCTGTTCTATCTGGGTAGATATATTTAAGAGTTAGAAATCAACATTTCTGTACATTTGAAATCGGATAGGTCAGTTTTTATTTTGCCTTTTTTGCTTCTGCTGCTTATTTTACGAGGGTGGGTGCATAAATATCCGGTATCGCTGATAAGGATTGTAGCCATCACAAAATCCTTATCTGGTACCATACCTTATCTGTTAGGTAAATAATTGCAGCTGTAACGTCCGCTCCGCTGAGTTCAGTTGTTCAGATATAGTTGCATAAAGAAGGCTATGTGCAGAAGATTGTGACGTATTTCAAATGGAGTATCGAGCTGTTATTAAGTTCTTCATAAAAAAGGACTTACTCCAAATGAAATGAAAACAGCGATTGAACGGTGTACATGAGGAAGTTTCCCCCTCATATTCTAAAGTAAAAGTATAGGCCAAACTTTTTCGAATGAGTCGAGAAAGCATTGAAGACGAAGAGCGTGCAGGTCGGCCCTTGGAGGTGCTCCCTCCTGAAAACCGCTCTTGTAGAAGGAGAAATTATGGAAGACCAGCGGCTCAAAGTTACAGAAATACCAGCAAGATTGGGCAAGTCATTCGAATTATTCATGAACATTTAAACATAAATAAGGTTAGTGCAAGATGGGTGCCTAGAGTTCTTTCCTCAGTGCAAAAGCAGCAACGAGTCATCTCTTGTCCGGCATTTTTGGAGCTCTGCCGTGGCAACGAGAGAGAGGTTCTACAACCCATTGTTACAGGAGATGAAACTACTGTCCTCTACTATGATCCTTTGTTCAAAAGAGAATCAATGGAGTGGCATAAACCTGGCGAAACACCGCCTCTAAAGGCCCAAGGTCGCTCAGTCAACCAAGAAGATCATGAACACAATCTTTTGGCACTGTGAAGAAATACTCTCGTTGACTTCAAGTAGAGGAACACCACAATAAATGGGGAGTATTATGCTGGCCTATTGCACATTTTTTCCATCAAGGAAAAAAGGCGAGAAAAGCTGATTGGTGATGTGTGCCTTCTTCACGACAACCTGCCTGTGCACACAGTTCTTGTTGCAAAAGAAACTTTAAAGAAATGTGGCTTCTAAGAGATGACCATCTACCTAGATCTAGCTCCCAGGGACTATTTCCTCTTCTCAAAACTCACGAAGCACCTTCGAGGAAGGAAAGTTAATTGTGACGAAGAAGTGTTGGATGCTGTTTATGCCCATTTTGCAAACAAGATTTCTGACTATTTGGGGGGGGGGTGAAATGTTAATTCAAAGATGTGAGAAGTGTATTGCAACAAAGGGCAAGTATATTGAAAAGTAAAATATGGTTTTTGTCTTTATCATACCTAGAAAATGGTTAGGCCTGAAACTTATAGACCTACTCTCGTAAAGTTTAAAACCTTTTCCCGCCTGTTTTGGATCGTTGCGGATTTTTCGGCTATTACTTAATATTTTAAAAAGCACAAAAGAATTTCATTATATCTAAATGAAAAAAACTGATAAAATTAAATGGCATAATTATTTCACAAAAATTTCTATTGAGAAGTTTGTTATACGTTTATTCTTTTGAAGCAGTCAAAAACATTCTCCTCAATCTATTCTAAATAACAGAAACCTACGATTACCTGGGAGATAACTTTACGAGGAAATACAGAAGATAAGGAATTACTGTAGTTTGAATAGTCCTGGCGAATGGTCTTGTATCGATCTGCGCGAGATAATTATAGGCAATTTGTGGTGGGGGTAACTTCTCACCTCACAAATATAGCAAACAAAGATGAGAGCGGTACAGCTGTGCAATAAACCGTCCTACAGTGTGTTCAGTACGGAAGTAAGAGAGATACTAACCTGATTCCCCTATAAGCGTATAAACAGAAAATGATGTCGACCAGAAACCACTGCGCAACTTTTGCTCAATTGCCAGTACTATTCAATACTATTTTTTGTTTTGATCAACGTTTTCGTAATGTCCCGAAAGATGAATGTTATTTTGTAAATGGTATGAGTCCCTCAGAAATATCTTGTTTTAAATATACTCGAATCACTTCAGGGGAAGTAGCACGTTCTTATTCCATGATGAAAAATGTTCTCTCTGACAAGCGGCTAACTATGACAGTTGATACTTTGAAAAAACACTTGTTGTTGTTTGTAACCAAGAAAAGCAAGTCGGAATGCTTTAATAATGTGATAAACATGATTAAATAACGCAAATACTTTTTTGATTAATAATCAGTTATATTACTCTCATTTTTTACTGTTAATAAATGCATATTTTAATTATTTTGCTGCCTATTTTTAGTATTTTAAGTACCTTTTTGCCTGTCCATATTTACTACAATAAATGCCTGAACTTCCGTACTCTGTATGTGAGATACACTCCAAAATAGAAATTTTAAAATACATTTTTGAATAATAATGTAAATGGACAGTACTTTTTACATTAAACTACTAATAGGGTTTTAAATTTACATCACTGTATGAACCTTCTACGGTATTAAGCTACAGTTTATAATTTTATATACTTTTTAAAGTATGCATTTCAGTATGACTCTTTTAGAATTCAACGAAATACGAGTTGTAAAGAAAACAAAAAAATATGAATGAAAACCACTGCATTTAAAAAAAAAATTAAATGTTTGATCGTCTTGAAATTTTGGAAAAAATTACCACAAGTTACCTCGGAGATACATTTACCAAGAAATACAGAAGATAAGGAATTACTGTAGTTTTGAATAGTCCTGGCGAATGACCTTATATCAGTCTGCGCGGGATAATTATAGGAAAGTTGGGGTGGGGGTAACTTCTCACCTCATAAATATAAAAAACAAAGATGAAAGCGGTTCAGCTGTGCAATAAACCTCACTAGAGGGTCTGAGATTACCGATAAATTCAAGAACGTAGTGAATGAATTTATCTGTAAAACTCAGGCCCTTGAGTGATATTTATTAGGACTATTTCACGAATAAAATAATCATTTAAATATAATTCTTCTACTTGGCTTACAAAATTGTAATAATCGTATCCAATACTTAACCTTTCAAGCAATCTTGAGACAGAAGAATGTCGATTGTCAGTAATGCCAATAAAGGTTTAGGACAATTTTATGAATACAATAAGAATAAAAAGTGTATATATAATTGAAAGTTGCACACAGTATATTAACACTTGCATAAAATGTTATCCTTATGAAAATCTATTATATTCAGAAACCGTGAGACTAAAATGGACAAAAGTCGACTATTACAATCGCTACCGTTCTATTTCTTAATCTGAGATAAAAAAAAAAAAAGATGACATACAATGTTTCTATTTTTCTATATATTTTGTGGTTTGGTATTCCTAATGTTAAGATCAATTTGCACATTTGACGCATAACCTTCCATTTTGCGTTATGAATGTCGATTGTCCATGCTATTGTTGCTATCAATAGCTCCACACTGTGTCTAGCAAAAGTGGTCAGTGATGCGTGTTCAGGAATTACATAGTGCAGATATAGAGTTGGCTACACTGACTACAAGACAAATGCACTGCGCCTGGTTAAACAGATTTTATAATTTTTTCCAATAATTTCATTCTATAACCCGGCTGTGATGGTCAACATTTGGAATTTTGTTTCGTTTCATTGGTACATTTTAAGGTGACGTCACATGGGTGAAATAGTCAAAATAATAATTGCAAAATGGAATAGGTGTAACATTTTGTAATTTGGTTAGTAATATTAATAATAAAATATATTTGTAATTGATACAAAAAAGACGAATAGCAGAAAAACACTTAAATAAATAAAGCAATATTAGGAATATGAAGAAGAGGAAATGTTATGTTTTAAGTATGCTGTAATAATTTGATGAACCTTTTCAGGAAACCATAGAAAATTTCTCAGGAGCTGTATCATAAAAATTCCAAAAAGAGAAAGAGTGAAGGATTAACAAGTGTCAGAAGAAGAAAAAATGAAGATATAAAAATTAGCTCTAGAAGTATTAAATGTTTGGATATACTTTAGACCTATTTACTTAAAAGCCCTTTGAGCGCAAAAGCTTTGAGATGAAAATTAGAGGTAGATCTCAAAAGACCGTTAGCAAAATGCAATGGAAATATTAAAATGCCAGAGCTATTAAAAATAAAGGTTACATAGAGAAGGCAGAAACTATATTTGCCTTTGAAAAAGATCATAATGATATGATTAATTCAGTCATGTATTTTCTGCGTTAAGGAAACTTAGAAACAGTGAATCATTTTGATAAATTATTAATTACAACTGTCCTACTCTTCCTTGCTTGGGAGTATAATGTCTTAGAAAATAACTTGTTAAAACACATAATACATGATATTATCAAAAAGTTCCGAGATTAGGCCTATAGCAATAACTGGGGCGGCGCAGCGGTCTGAGCTGTGATCTTCATTGGACATTATGCCAAGTAATGTCTTATGTGAGCATCAGGAGTTGTACTACCCGTTTCTGTTACCGCATGCGAGTGCAGATTCCCAGACTGCAAACTAGTACAGAGATCTAAATCAAGCAAATCTGAAACGGAGACTGAAATGAAGCAATGAGTTCACATTTCAGAATGGAGAAGAGGGCGAACGCCACGAGCATAAACTCCACCTATGCAGAAAAGTGTTAGACAACTTGTACATGAGGATCGTTAGAGAGTCATCCGGATGCTGTTCACATCATGTATGTGCCATGTATGTATTTTGGTGTCGATGAAGAAGTCCGCGTGATAGGCGACCGTCGGAGTGATGGCAGGCTGATCACATGTCCGCTTGTAGTACTGCCCTCTATCAATGAAATCGTAAAACGGAGATAGAGGATGCAGAGGTCGACGCGGTAGGCCAAGGTTCACTCCGGTCTGTAGCGCCAAATAATAAGAAGAAGCATTTTGAGATGTTTGAGGAGGTAATTCGATGCAGAAGACTGAAATGTGACGCGAGAATATTGCATGCTTCATCACGACACGTTCCCACTCAGAGCGTTACTAACAAAAGAGTTTCTCGGTCGCAACGGCATGATCACCCACCCTACTCGCCAGGCTGGGCTTCTTGCAACTTCCTCCTCTTCCAGAAGGTTAAACAGAAGCTAAAGGATCAACTTTTTTACTCTATGAACGAGATAAGCGCAAATTGCAGGGTGTTTGACAGGCTTCCATATCGGAACTTCCAGAGAGTTTTACAAATTGGGAAAAAGCCCTGGGAGTGGTGTATCGCTGTAAAAGGGACCTGTAGTGGAGGAAATGGTAGCAATATACATAAACTAGTTCTTCATTGTACGTAGTTCTAGTCTGTTTGATAGTACCTAGTAATTTTCTGTTTCTGTGAACTATTGCCATATGCCTTTTCTATGCTCCGAAAAAACCTTCGATATCAAATTTCATTTATGTGGAACGTTAACGCTCCTTGGGATGGAATCATGGGCAGCGAATGTGTTATAAAACGAAAATATACGTATTGTTTTAAACTGAAATTCTGCAAATTTGTTCAGATTAGTTAAAACAGAACTTTCATGTGTCTAAACAGTTAAAATTATTGGATAACCACACCAAATGTCGTTCAGATATGTGAAATGATTGAGAATTGTATAAGAAATATACAATGCTATCACTCATGCGATCCCTCGCAGCGCGGGGTTTCTCCTATCAGAGAGCTCCCACTCGATAGCCGCGCCGTGGAAGGGATAGCAAGCTTACCTGCGTACTTGTTGACCTTGCTGACTGTTGCATTCGTAGCGCAGCTGTTCCCGGGCGTGTGTTGTGTTATTCGTTTCTTAATTTGATAGTACACATAAAGTGTATTATGCCTCGTGTGTTTACAACGGTTCAGCGTGTCTTTATGCACGATTTATACGTGTTAGCTTAGTGGTGAAAGAATCTTAGTAGCAATTCTTTGTTTAGTATACTGTTGATTCTGTTACTCACGTGAACACCATACTAACCGATTTTTTCAGAGAATTAACCAACAGGGAGCTGATCATGCTTTTTTCAATGCGACTTTGCCATTGCTCAAGTGCAAATAATTCAATGAGTGAAATTCATAATGCTTCCATAAAACAGAGTTATGAAAGGGATTTGTGGCTTCCAAGGCCCTCCGATTTAATAGCCTACGATTATTATGTCTGGGGTAAATTAAAAAATGCTGAACTCGCACACTATACATGAACTAAAAGATAATCTTAGAAAATTATCCGGATTTTTCAAATTGAACTACAGAGAGTGATGAATAGTTTCCTACATAGAGGACAAAAACGTTTAGAGAATGAAGGCGGGCAATTTCAATATCTCGCTTGATAATTTGGTAAGTAATGGGCCTCAAAAACTGATTTGTTTATTATTTTATGGTTTCTTGTTTCATTGTTTTACCCTGCTGCTAATCACCAGACTCGACTGGCCGATTAACAGGCTGACGAGCGGCGCTCTCGCCCATAGGCAAAACACTTCGGCGATAACTGATAACTGATCGCACTGTACATACGTACATATAGACAACCACAATTTTACATTATATAAACGCTGTGTATTCTGTGCCGTTTTTGCACGTATTCGTTTATTCCTGATCAATACGTGCATGTAGACAACCACAATTTTGCTTTATATAAACGCTGTGTATTCTGTGCCGTTTTTGCACCTATTCATTTGTTTCTGATCATTACGCTAGCCTCTCCATCTCATTCTATTTTCCTCTCCTGATTTAGGCACATCATGGAACACCGAGCATGCCTGTTTGTCGTTGGTTTAGTCCGATCGAATGTCAACGAAGCTGGTGTTGTATTCATGCTGGTAAGGTTTAGGTAATGTTTTGATTGTATGTTGTAATGAAGGAGTAACATTTAATGATTTTTTATTAAAGTAGAAGATTTTACAACATATTTGTATCCTAGCCTTATTTGCCAGTCGTATATTTATTAATTAATATATGGAAAATGGGACAACATCTAAAGATGTGTATCTATGCTTTTAAATGTTCAAACGTAATATTTCAAGTGCTTTATGATAGCCCCACCTACAAACTACTTTGTTCCTCACTGAAACTATGAAGACATAGTTCTATAAGTTCACCTAACAGAACATCATAAAACGCCTGGCAAGGAAATTGAGAGGAATTATTTTGAAAAAGCAAAACTCTTATTTTTCACTAGATAACATTACACGATTTGTTTTATTTTTGCAGGTTATCAAAAAGTGCGTGTTAGAATTTCTATACACGTTATCTTAGCTGGGTTGTCACAAGATATCCTGCCTGTTTGGTGGTCTCTTCATAACTCAGTTACTCCTAGCGTTCCCCACATGTGTGGGAGAGCTTCCAATCATCACTCAGGTTAAAGCATAAGACTTGTTTCTAGAAATTTCTTACAACAATCGCCACTAACGGAAATTCTACATAACGAACTTTTTACCCCAATAATGAGCGAACATGCCAACAATCTAAACAATACATATGCAACAATATTTTCAACAATGTTTTGTTGATATGCGTTTACACTATTGGCATATTTAGTTTTGCTACAATTTGTTGTTATTTCAAAATTCAACTTTGTTTTACGTGTGTTTTATACGTTTATTATTGTTCAGCAAATTATATTGGTTTTCTCATTCTGTAAATTTTCTATTTTTCCCCCTGCTGTAAAGTTACCTTTACGGGCCTCCTAAAGTTAAAACTTGTCTTGACATCAACGGAAGGGGGTCGAAATCATGTCATTGAATGATTTTTACCTCAAGAGATGCTGCAACTCCATAGTATACTGAGAGGTGTAAAAACGCAACATCTAAAATTGTTTGAATAGTTTTAATTTTAGGCATTATTATATGTGAATTAATTTTAATTCCATTTATTTTTTGAATATTAAATACTTTTTCAAACATTTCGCAACCATACTTATTCTATAATTTCCTTTATTGTATTTCCATGAAAATGAATGCAATTTAATCACATTTTCTCACCTGGGCCAATTGAAATGTCTAATGGCATTGTGTTCTTGTATTTTATTACATCAGTTTTATTCTATTGTTGACGTATTTCAATCAGTTTAACACATAATTTTATGAGCTAAGTTTAGAGGAGGTTGTTAAATCAGTTGCCCAGCAAGTATGCCCTGCCTTTGCTCATCAACAACTGGATATTAAACTGAGGAGCAATGGAAAGCTGTTCTATTCACGAAGGAATCCAAGTTCGACCTAAGATCGTCTGATTGCAGGGATGGAGTGTGAAGGAGGACTAGAGAAAGATATCCCCCTTGCACCTTCTCATCGACGATGTCTTTCAGGAGAGGTTCCTTCATGATGGGGGTGATATTAGTGTGGAAGCCAAGACAGACTTGATTTTTTGTGGAGAACAGGGCCCTGTTGATTTATTTGGTTTATTTACGGACTGTCTTTAACATTCCAGGTCATCAACGTCCCACGCCATTCAGGGTGTGAAAAGGCCGGTAAATTTTGCTCAGAGACCATTTCTTTCATGCTTGAGGTTCCTTAAATTTACTATATGGGACCCATGGTTTTATTTCTCTTCCGAAGGAAGCCATACTTCGGATGTAAAAATCCATCCTGCCGGATTCATTCCTGCCCGGGATTGAATGCACGATCTTGGGTCTACGAGATTAGTATGGTTACCACTAGACCACCAGGACCGACAAAACGGGGTCCTGAATACAAACTCGCACATTGAGGAAATTCTAGGAGCATGTTATCCTCTATGCATATGTTAGCAATGATTTCCGCTTCATGCAGGGCAATGCCCGTCCACATGTGGCCCACAGTATTTGCGCGAGGTGGGGATTCAGGCGCTAGTTTGGCCAGCACGAAGTCCTGACCTCATGTTTGGGACATGATGGGGGAATATGTACCTCAACGTGTTCCTGAGAGCCCCAATGAACTGCGGGAGGCTTTAGGTGAGCATTGGGAGGCCATACTACAAGAAAGCTTAAGGACCTTGATCATCAGCTTGCCGTAAGGTTACAAGCTGTGATACAAGCCAGAGGAGGAAATGCCATTTTCTGAGTGTATCACTGAGTGTTAAAAGTGGTGTCGCTGTGTTACCTATAAATAAAACAAGATCATTATGAAAGGTAATTAACTTGTATTTATGTTCATACTTGTACAATAAAGGAAATTATAGACTCAAAATGATATCCAATGCATAAGCTGTTGCAAAATGTTTGGAAAAGTATTTAATGTTCAAAATTATGAATGAAGTTATAATTCACATAATATAATGCGAAAATTAAAAATATTCAAAATTTTAGGTGACGCCTTTATTTATTTATTTTCCTCTCATTGTATTTACTTGCAAAAGAGCATATTGTTAAAATCAAAGTTTTAAGCACCTCAGCAGTGTTACATTAAATTAATTGTGCACAAAATCCTCTTGCAAGTGAAAGAGAGCAAGATTGGCAGCCCTGTTTCCATCAGCAAAACTCAAGGATCGCCATCGCCCGTCCTTTCTGTTGATCCTAGGAGATGAGTTTTCCTGAACGACGCGGCGCTGCAGATCAAAAGAATCCCTCTCTGTAATGACCCCAATCTTCCGTTCCTTTCACATTTCTGCGGAAAGTGGAACACCTGCAGTTCCAATTAATGTGCCAAGTTTTTTACCGTAATCAAAACGTACAAATGTGTAGCGCCTTTGGGATACAGTTGTTAGAGAGCTCTTATATGTCATGTTAAGCACGTATAAGTGATAAAAAAAACACAAAACAAACAAACAAACTCGATTCATCACAGCTACCTCACTAGTTAGTATTCTTTAACTATTCTTACATCGTTGGAAAGGGAAGACCTTCTAGTGTTACTATTCTGTTATTTTTAAACGCCTATAGGGAGGCACGAAAAGGGGGAGGGGGGGAAAACCCCACTTCTGATGATCCCAAATGTTATAATTTATTTATAGGTTATTGAAGGAATACACAAACCAGCTGAATTATATGATAACAGCATAATAATAAATTTTATATGCCAGGCCTTCCGTATATCATGTCATTTGTTTCCTGAGTCAAGTCCTCGTAACACATTGCTTTAAGAAACCTGTGTATAAAATGTTGTTAGCATTGTCTTTTAAATTAGTAGGCCCTGCAAAACAGAAGACTACAATAATTCGAAAACAAAGTACATATTGTCATAAAATCTTGTGTATAAAAAGTTGAAACCAGCTGGCCTTGTGCTATAAATTAAGTAAATCAAAAGACTATCTCTTCATTAATTTCAACTGAACAGTTTGACTTATTTTTGTGTTTATTCTTTATAATGATATTAGGAATGTGGTAAAATGATATAATACTTTTGGTGTTAAATTCTATTTAGTATTATTTTATTTTATAAAGTATTATTTTCAAATTATTTTGTCACATTCAGGATTAAGAATTTACCTTAAAAAACTCTACACCTGGCCATGTTTGCTTATATCCTCGGAAAACGCTAAGCAACCCAGTGTACTATATTTTCAAATTCACCCGATATATCATTGATGTGTTTTGGTAAAAATGATTGCACAGGAATTCAAAACCCGATTCAGTCGATAAATGAAAAGCTTAAGATAAAATGTATACTCCTGGTTTGAGATTCCCATAATGTTTTTTTTAATATTTTCAACTTCTTTCATTTAAAAATCTAGTATATTAAAACGGAATAGGCTAAAAATAGAATGAAATTAAACTTTAAAAAAAACCTACAGTTCACATACTATAAGCATACTTCAAAATTCAGCTAGTAAAATAAAACTTGTTCTTTAGATTTGTGAACCTGTTTAAGAAAAAGGTTTATGTTTGGACATGAAACTGAGCCCAAGATAAAGCCATAAAATTCATTTTTACAATAATCAAGTCCTTCACGGTCTCAATTTTAAACCTGTTTTTCTCATCTGTTTACAGTACACTTACCAAAATTTACCAGGCATTTCAGATTGTTAATACTTATGTATTGCTTTTTAAAATGAGATTATTGATAACTTAGTAGTAGAAACAACGCTTCGAGAATTAGCCAGGAGCTCTACACAATTTCAAATAAATAAATTACGTAATTCGTTCTTTTAGAAAGACTCCTTAAAAAGTAGCACATTTGGAAAAAATTCGGGACACCGTGACATTTTAACCTCCCCCCCCCCCCCAAATGGGATAGTCTCGGCAAAAAAACGGAACAAATGGAAACCCCATCCTGGTTAGAAATAAAATACAAATTGGTGTAACTGTTCATACGGCTGTACTTTCAACAAAAAACTGAAATGATTACGTGTATCGTGGCAGCTCTGATACAGATATAGGGCGTTGTGCCAACAATGATGTCTAAAAAGAAGTAGAGAATAGGAATGCGTGAAGCTTCTCAACAGCATCTACTTGCTAACGCCTGGAGCCAGACCTATCTAAAACTAAATTCCGGGTGATGTAATTTGATTGCAAAACATGCGCAGCTCCCGAACAGGATTGGAATAAAGAAACGGAAATCAGTTTGCATCTCTGTTGCCGCCGGAAACAGCACTCAGATTGTAATAACGGAAGTGATAGTTGCATCCAGCACCAGAGAGACAGACACTGTCCTTCCGTCACTGATAATTGTGTGGCAGATTTAATTATAACACCACTTTCTGCTTCCCCTGTTCTTTTTTTAGGTATTAAAAACACGACATTAGATACTAACGCTTACAATAGATGTATTTGTTTTGAGTGCCAGCGCGAGAAAACGTTTATTTTTAAATAAATGAACTGAAACATTTACACACGCTTATTTTAATTGCTACTGAATGCGTTGTATTTTATATAAACACTTTTTCCAATTTCCATTGCGTACTATTGGTACTTTGGTTACCCTCATTTATAACCATTATGTACAACATAGCGTACTGGGTCCTGGCACAAAAAGAAGGGGAAATAAATAAACAGTGACATCTTTAGACATTCTCGATGTTTACGAGGGGCATTCAAGAGGTTTTGCAAGTATCACTTTAAAATCCAATTTATGGGCCGAATTTCAAAACTTATCCTCTCAATCCTTTGAAATCCTCTCCATATCTCTCCACTCCCCCCCCCCACACACCCAGATGTAGACGGTGTAACAACTTGTCAAAAACACTACGATACTCGGACTGAGATATTGTCAACAGAACTGAATTTTATGGCTTGAGCAAAATCCTGAACTTTTTAAAAGGTTTTCCAGCAATGCAGCATTCCACTCGAGTAAATAACCAGCAGTCGCACAGTGCAAGGTCAAACAACTACATTTTGGCGACTTCCAGTTTCCACAACTTTGGTCTGTTTTGTGAGGAGACGCATTGTCGTGCAAAAGCAACAGCTTTGAAGTTCCTGTCTTTGGACGCCTCAGCTCTTCAAATAAAGAATCCAAAATACAAGTGTCATACTATTCTCCATTCATTGTCACTCATTCTGGTATATAATCAACCACTAATGCTCATTCATAGTTGAAGAGAACGGTGAATATTCGCTTCCAAGAACGAAAATTTTTTCAAAGAACAACTGGTCTGGTTCATTCTCATTTACCCACACGCAGTTCTGAGCTTTATTTGGGATGGCATAGTAATAAAAGAAACTTTCCTCACCGGTGCTCATATCTGTCAAACGTTTAGGACCCTTTGATGTAAACATGCTCAGCGATTTCCGAACAAATTCCTATCTCCTCCTCTTCCCTTCGTTGGTTAGGGAACGTAAACTCACTGAACACTACCAAGTCCTTGTGGTGATTTTTTTTTTTTATTATTAGAATTATTTTCGCTCTTTCACCTGGTTATAGCGTGAAAATGTAGAATCTAAAGTTTTCCTTGGAAATATTCATGATTTTTCACTAGCTATTCACACAGAACTGAACTCAACAGACTGTACGACAGTGACTATGCAAGTTTAAACTTGTATTTATAATAGTTTGTTATAAATTGTTGCCAGCTCTGGTAGATGCATTTTTGTAGACACTATTGTCCAACAATGGATAGGCTGGATGCAACATTTTTGAATCGTCCTTGTAAGTAATCCTCCCTTCCCCACACCTGATTTATTTGAGTCTTCAGGTTATGTGATACCTTTTCTGCACATTGAATCTCAGAAGTTTGCCAATCTTTATCCCACAAGCGGCTGTAAACTATTTTCCAGCTATTGGACGTAATACTCTGTGCCCTTAAGCAAATGTACCCCAGTTCAATTTGTTCTAAGCCTTTCCTGTTTTTTATGCTAAACACATAATCAACCCTTTCCTTATTTGCTCTCTCAGACAAACTGCTCGAAGAAGTGATTGGTTTACCCCTATTTATTATCAATGCTTAATGATTCTTATTTTTTAATTTACATTTTCGTTAAAGATACCAAACTGTTTAATAGCCCTGAATTTGTTGTACTTGTAGCATCTGTTAAAAAAAATATGTCCATTTTAAGTTCCTCAGGTTTTTTCCCACCCTCAAATCTCGTCCCCGTATGACCTAGTTGACGTAACAACCACCCTTTATAACATTTCCAATGTTCTCAGCTGTGATTCCGGTTTTTTTACCAACAGATTTAATACTTCCATATTTTTAATATGCACTTGCGTTTTGCGGTGCCTACGTGTTTTGCCAAGCTCCTAAGTATTCGGGAAAGGGACATCTTGCAATGGGCAGCACTAAGTGACCTGCAGCGATTAGGGGCACAAGTAGAAACTAAGCTCATTTCCAAATCACTGCTCGCATATCTCCTTTCCAACACAGACTGACCCCATGGCATTAAACGCTGGTATTTTCTATCACTATGAGGTTGTCGGTCATTATATAATCTTTTGTATTATGACTTCCTTCAATAGATTTTGAATTCCCCATCCGATGCAAACTTTTCATTGGTTAATGCACAGCTTGGGCTGACTCCCCTCATCTCTTATTTGACGCGTTCTATAACTTTATTACTCTGTGTGCCCGCGTCGGGGCCGCGGTAAAGATTTTATAGAGGTTGTGCGATTTCTGCAAAGTTGCTAAGATCCGCTAGTGACTTATGTTACATCTGCACTTTTAACAAAAAAAACCTGTCGGGTTATACGTTCAAAGTGATCATTTCGTGTCTTTATGACGATCTGCTTTCTCGTTTCGGTCAGTCTAGAAGGCCGGCGGACAACTCTGGTTACAATACAACAATACGTAAATGTAAGTCTGGTTTCCATACTCCAATAAAAATATATAATAACAATTTACTAAAAGGTTCTTGCACCAGTGTATCCTATCAAAACATGAGAAAAACGTGAGAATGGATATATTGACCTAAACAGATGTCAGGATTCAATACAGGCTACATGCATACATCGGACCGTATTCATGAAATGTCAATGTCAATTATCATCGCATCATCAATTTAATAAAAATCACCTATTAATTTCGATAATGACCTTCAGCCTATACTGTAATGTTTTATTTAATCTTTCGAAAATAACAAAACCGCTTTATGTATTTTATTTGAATGGGGACTCCTAAGTATTAATAATTATGACATAAAATATTACCGAAGATCAATGATAAAAGCGGTGTAAGACAATGACCAAAGAAAAAGGTATCTACGAAAATAAAATGAAGAAAATGGACATAGCAACAAGGCAACATAAAAAAGAAACAAGAAGCTCAACAGAAAGATGTAATACATGATATAAAATTGCGAGAGTTTAGGAATCACAAGAAGAGCCAATACTTGTTGAGAGCATCCATCCTTTTATTTTATTGTGAAAAGAGACTGACATGATGATAAAGTGATCGCTTTTCACTGAAGGACCCGTGCAAACCATTTGTATTTGTTCAGTGACAAAGAACACCACTTTACAAAGTGTTATATTATGTAACGCACGTCGTCGGCCCGGGTGTCCATCCGTCACACCGCTCTGGCAAAAAACAACCCTCGCATCGTTTGATACACTCTGGGCTCTTTCTGCTTGCCTCTTGCAGTCTCTTCCAAATACCAGACCGACATTACAATAGCAAAAGAGACAGAAAATGAAGAGTTCAAAAAATAAAAGGATTCAGTTTGTTGATTTCAATTTTGAGATTTCATCTGTATGTGAAAGTACAAACAGGAAAAGAAATGTTTAAGGAACAACATATATTTGAAATCAAACTCTAGGTTTATTTAAACAAATGATGAACAGTGAGCAGTGGCGAAGCGAGATATGGGTAGGCTGAGGCCATGGATCGCGAAATTAATGGAAAATCTATTTATACTAAATACAGCATGTATAAATGTTAGCATAGCCATTTTTCATGCTAAATTATACGCAGCATGGGGATTGTAGCAATTAATTAAACTAAATTACATGTGATATTAAAACAAAGATCGCTTCATGAATCGCCCTTAAATCTGTGTGTGTGTTTTGTGTGCATAGGCTTATCCGGTCCTTTTTCTGTGCAAATATGTCAATCACTGTTGAAATAAATGCTTAATGATTTGCCACAATACGAGTAGGACGCTGAGCCGCCGTTCTGTTGCAGTTGCCTAGAAATAGCAGAGAAACTGCTATAAAAGTAGCAACTAACCTTTCAATCCTTTTGCATAAACCAAAATATCAGTAAGGGCGTTTAAAAATGAGTTATGAAAATATTAACATTTTAAATGTTATTTACTGTCAAATTAAAATAATTACAATCAGGGATTCCCAACCGGTGTGCCGCGACATATCGACCAGGGGTCCGCGAGATATTTTGGGAAGAAATAAATAATAGTAATCAGGGACTACTATACAGTAAATTACTGTATATCAATTACTGGTATTTGCGATGAAGAAGAAGAAGAAGAAGAAGAAGAAGAAGAAGAAGAAGAAGAAGAAGAAGAAGACGACGAATCATTAGTTGCATTAAGTTCATCTCAGGTGTCCAACTTATGGATTAATAAGATGAGATGGCCTCATAAATTCAACTGTTTTATTTTATGCTTCAATACGTTCAAAACACGGCAACAATGAAATCATTCATACCACGCGAATCCACAAGAACACAATCACATCCTAATCAAGAAATGGACTGCTTAGCCTTGAGGGCGATATGCGTGTTTCGTTGTCACCTGCTAGGCCTGATGTCAAACATTTATGTTCTTAGCATAAATCACAAATTTCACATCAATAAGACAAAATTTGTTTTCACGATTAACAATTAAATTCGAGTCCTCTACTTGAAATTGTATTTGTTGAATTTAATAATTCATAGCCACGTATATTAAACATTTGTATACTTTGTCCAATGACAGGCCATAAAATATATGTTAAGTTATTATTGAAAACGTACTACATTCTTATGTTTGTTATGGAGTGTTTATTTGAATATAACTTAACACGTTCATATATCACAGTGAAATTTGAAAAGTTAAAATAATTTAATATCTTCCTATTTTAAACAGTTTAACAGGGGTGCTCGAATTTCTGATATCGTTCCCAAGGGTGCCGCGAATTCAAAAAGGTTAAGAATACTGAATTATATGATTCAATATTATGGAATACAACCAGAAACGGCGAAATACCATATTTAAAATTGATATCGTCTGCATCTTAATCCTTCTGTTGAGCTTCAGGTTCTCAAAAATTCTAGAAGAGAGCAGACATAATCAACTGGGGCTGAATATTCTTTGCCAAGTAGATTACAAAGGAAAAAATTGACCAGCTCTCAGTCAACAAACAGCACATCGTGCATTTTCATCAGACTTTGACCACTACTTGGACTGCTACTTTGACTGGGAGGGTACATTTATCCAAGCCTTGTCAAAGCAAAATGTAGATATCAGTGGCGGTTCGTGATATAACAATTTTATGCAGCCCTATTTCCACCCAAAAAAAAAAAATAATAATAATAATTTGAAAATAATGTTCAGCATCTATTACACAGTTTGAGTATAAAACTATAGTGATGTACACAATAGGTAATATCTGGGAACAGGTCGCCTTATTCTTTTTTTTTTTTTTCAGAGCAGTCAATGTGGGAAACCATCGGAGTCAAAACATTTTCATTATATAGCAATACTAAGCGATCACTATGTCGCAACAACACACAACCATTGATGCCACCATTGCGGTGGATAGCTGCAAACCCATAAGCCGCGCTCATTTAACGTTTATCTAAAGTTGCGTGAAAGCTTAGCAGTTTTATTATTGTTCGTAAACTTCATCCGAAAACAGTCATTCCGCGTCTTTTTTCATTATCTCTTTATATGAACATAAACCGTGATTTGATTCCAACAGTTTACTCCTAATAAACCCTCGTGCAACCACCATGCCTTCTGGGTAAAATAAAATAAATTAATAAGGTGACCTATTCTCAAACAGCACAATTATATCTATTGATCATTTTATACTTATTACGCAGCAGAGGTCTGATAAAGTAAAAACTGCTTTATTTCAACATAAACTTTCACACATCAGTTTATTTCATTTATTTCACTTACTTATGGGCATCTTTAACATCTCAGATCATCAGCGTCCCATTCAATTCATGGCATAAAACATGGTTTATTTTGCTCAGAGGTCTTTTCTTTTAGGCTTGAGATTCTTTTACGTGCCGTAAATGTACGGCACGGTATCAGGGCTTTAGTTCCCTTTCGAAGTAAGCCATACTTAAGAATTTTAGGTCCCCCCCCCAAAAGCCGTAGACTCTGGTCTGGATTGAATCCACAATCTTGGGTCTAAAAAGCAGTGTGGTTACAACTATACCACTAGGATTAACAACACATAGAGGTATTGCAGCCAGTGTTTAATAAGAAAGTGAAATTTTAAAAAAGTATATTACATACTTACACAGCATTTACTATTTGTACGTCTTTTGTGTAAATGCAATAATTTTGTGCACCAGAATTGCACCATTGAAACCCGAAGCTACAAACAACAGTACCACAACAATTGCTTCAATGTAACGGGAGTTAAATACAACAGCAATTAAAATAATATGTTAACAATCCAAAAAGTTTTATTTTTGTAGCTACAGACTATAAAAAATGTAACAAAATCATTATACCGGTAAATATAAAATTTAAATTTGTTGTAGCTAAAAATATCTCAAAAAATATATTTAGAATGCTCGCCAGCCATCATTCCGAATTGCTATGAAAGTGGGACAGTCAATGAACGACACCATTTCTGCTCGTCCTAAACGCTGACACTGCACGATTCTCAGTTTTGACTGTACTTGCTATCTAGGAGAATAAAACAAGCGTCTATCGTTGATAGCAACCGCTATGAATCAGGTCTCAAGTGAAGGCAAATTCATTCTAACGGGATTGGGCTGTACCAGAGGTTACAAGTATAAAAAAGCATGCAATAGCAGCGCGCTGTTGCCAATAAACTCGTATGTCCGCGCACATAAATAGTTTAAATTTTATTTTAAAATAGAGAACTATGAAATTAATAAATACGCATATGCAGAATAAAAGTTTAGTGCAGCCCGGATAGATTTTATGCGCAGCTATTCGTTCAGAATGGTTTTAGTTAATTTACCTACAGTCTCATTTATCTCGCGCGCTTTCATTCCTAGATATTCCATAACGATACCGTAAATGTTTTTCAGTAATAGGAATATACTTTGCAGTGCGGAGAAAGTGATAACTGAAGGCATATTTTAGCAAAATGCAGGGAAACTGAAATTTTAAGAAATAAACTTTTACCACCGCAATTTCTGAATTCCAACAGAAGTTTGAACATCTGCTGGGGAGTGTTGGTGCTTGAGATATACTCACACAATTCAGAAATATTTGTAGTGAAGACCTGACAAAGAAGATTAATGGCTATAGAGAAGAGAGGGGAGTTGGGGAGGTGAGCTCAGGAGTAGGGGTTCTATTCATATTGGTATATAGAAATTACTTCTAATTTTAATATGTGAATCTTTTGTTTCTAAGTGCCTTAGCAATTCGTTCGGTGTCATGGAAGCATTTTCCAGAACTTCGTAACGAAGTATACGCTGTGATTTGGGTTTGTCTTTATCGTCACATCACATATATCCCAACCTCAAATAGCTAGCAAGCATTTTATTTCCGTTGAGATAATTGCATCCTTCTTTACGCGCCTGTCATGGAACTAATCGCATTTATGTCAGAGTTCAAAGATAAAGGAAGAATACGATCCTTCAATGCTCCCAGGATTACGTGCACTTTTATTTTTAATGTCTCTGATTTAAGTGACGTGTTATAAACTTCAGGCGGAAATTCTCTCAGTATCGAACAAGGGTAGTCAAAATGCCCTTCCACTGCCAATGTTAATTTAGCAAATTCATTACTCATTATCTCAGAAGCTAATAAAAATAGTGAGTTAATTTTTTCATTATACACTTACAAACAATTTTTTCATGTGATTCGATGAATAAATTAAAAGTTAAATTGAATAATTAGAAATTTACAATCAATTAAAATACAGTGAGAGGCAAAAAATAAATAAATAATAAAAATAAAAGCAGTACCTAAATTTTTGTAATATTTTTAATTTTATGCATTATTACAATTCCATTCATTTCTAACATTGAATACTTTTCCAAACATTTTGCAATCACTCATGTATTTGGATATCATTTTGAGTCTATAATTTCCTTTATTGTATGAACATGAAAATGGATGAAATTTTAATCACACCTGGGTCAACTTAAACGTCTAATGGCACTATTGTTCTTGTATCGTTTTTACATCACTTTTATTCTATTTTTGAGGTACTTAAATCAGTTTAACATATAATTTTATGAGGTACACATGCCGTTATATCGAGAGGAGACTGTTAAATCAGTTGCCCTGTTGAAAGAGGGACGGAACATGAGTTATGTGACCCTGATGTTTCAAGACAATGTCTCTACTATACAAAGGACATACCGAAGGTTCAGGGAACTTTGTATCTACTGCAGAAGACCAGAATCAGGTCACAGAAGGATGATATCTGCCAGAGATAATCAATTTCTGCGGCTGCAAGTTTTGCATGATTGTCATACAACAGTCGTAGAAGCTCAAAATCGCTTTCAGGGGTCAATGTCAGTGTGAAAACAATGAGAAGGAGATTTGAAGAAGCACCTCTTGATTAGTCGGAGATCCCTTGCTTACCCAGCAACATCAGCAAGCACTCCTTTCCTTTGCTTGTCAATATCAGCAGTGGACTGAGAAGCAATGGAAAGCTGTCCTATGCACGGATGAGTCAAGGTTCGACCTAAGATCGCCTGTTTACACGGAAAGAGTTTGAAGTAGGACTGGAGAAAGGTATATCCCTTGCACCTTCTCACGACAATGACTTTCAGAGAAGGTCCATCATGGTGTAGGTTGGTGTCAATGTGGAAGAGACAGAGTTGGTTTTTGTGCAAAATGGGGCCTTGAATGCAAACCGGTATGTTGAGAAAATTCTTCAGAGCATGTTATCCCCTATGCTGCATGATTTTCGCTTCATGCATAACAATGCCCTTCCATATATGGCCCACATTGTGACACAGTATTTGTGTTAGATGGGGATTCAGGCGCTTGTTTGGACATCACGAAATCCTGACCTCAACTCCATTGTGCATGTTTGGGACATGATGGGGGGGGGGGAAGTTCGTCAACGTGTTCCTGAGAGTCTCAATGAACTTCGGGAGGCTTTGCCTGAGCAATGGGAGATCATACCACAGGAAAACCTAAGGACCTTGTTCCTCAGCGTGCCCGTAAGGTTGCAAGCTGTGATACAAGCCAGAGGAGGAAACGCACGCTTCTGAGAATGCCACTGAATGTTGAAAGGTGTGTCATTGTTACCAAATCAGGTGTGTTATCTTGTGTTATCCTTCAGGTAAAAACGAGAGCATAAAGAAATTTATTAAATAGCATTAATGCTCATACAATAAAGGAAATTATATACTCAAAATTATATCTAAATACATAAGGGTGATTGCAAAATGTTGCAATACGCTTGAAAATATGTAATATAAATAAAAGTAATGGAATTATAAAAATGAGTAAAATTAAAAGTATTTAAAACATTTTATTTGTTGCGTTTCTCTCTCTCTCTCTCTCTCTCTCTCTCTCTCAGTGCAAACGTTTTATTAAATATATCCATTTTTATTTTTTTTAAATAAAATAGCTTTATACTAAATTTGTCGTTACCCCGTTAAAAATAGTTTGTAAAATTCTGAAGATTTTATGCTTACAATTTTCTGATATAACGGAGTATTTTTATAGAAAACTGCATTTTTTCAGAAACTGTAATTAAACATAAAAATTAAAAAAAACTCTCCTTTCTAGTAGGAATATAATCTCAAATTTATCCAGAATGACAGTCCTCCAGCTATTTTTCTTCATCATGCTTCTTTGTCTTCTCTCTCTCTATTTATTTATTTATTTATTTATTAGAAAAAATCTTCTCAAAAAATTAAAAATTAATGATGTTCAACTGAGCGAATAATCCAGAACATGGAGATAAAAGTGGATATATAATTTTCAAAAAAATTAAAATAAGACTATATACCACTTTTAATTATATATCAAAATTGGCGGAAACATCAAAATATTCAATTTGGAATTGGAAAATGAAAAAAATTAATCACAATTTTGACTTCCTCTAGTAATGGTAAAATGTGAATATTTTGTTGTTTTTATTTAGTAAATAACATATATAAAATTCTTCACAAAATTAATAATATATAGAATATAGATAATTGGTTATTCCTTCAATAAGAAATAATTATATAAAGTATCATTATTTAAGTGCACATGTTTCCGTTCCAGGCTGTTCCCTCCAGACAACGACAAAGGTCTACACCGAGGTCCGCGTAGCATCTGAAACGCGAGTAGAAGAAATGATAGGTAAAGTACCGCACTGTACTCTTATTCAGTCAAGGGGGTTATGCAAAGTTATATTAGAAGTGCAAGGAAAATAATTAAAAAGAAATTGCCAAAAATAGAGACAGAGTTATTGCATGTCTACACATGTCCACTTGAGGACTTGGCGGCCCACGAAACACCTCCTCAGGACCCACAATGCATCGGGATTCCTAGGTTGATTAGTTGATTACCTTCAGGAATACCACGAGTGCTGATAATTTTTCTTAGGTAATTTAATTGGGGTTAATGAAAGTTTGTTGTCATAATTATTTCGAAATGAGTTTCAAAGCTCAATTAAATTACCTAAGACAATTATAAGCAAGAGAAAGGGATTCGGTAAGGTAATTGCAATACGAGAACGATGCTTTTTTATTATTATTTTGCTCTTTTAGTATAATTATTGAAGTGATTTGCCTTATCTGTTTGATCTTTCTGAAAATGTACACCAATTTTATTAGCTTTTATTCCAAGGAACCTCGTGAAGATTTTAATTAAATAAAATACAGCTGAACAATGTTATAACAATTACCATTTACTTTTGTATCAATTATACCATATTTCGTGTTGTCTTTTGGGAGGCAGTGAGATAATCGAATGGAAACAGAGAATGCATTGTTATTATTTTTTGTTCCAAGAAGATATCTTTTATTGAAAAATTAAAAAGATGAACATTTGAGGTTATAATAACAGTTCATAGTAAATCTATCTATTTTAACAGTAAACTCTTAAAGTTAAATTACAACTGTACTCTGATTTATTTATTATTTATTTTATATCATGTCATTTAACGTACTCATTATAATAATTTATTATACAATTGCAGTAATTAATAACAGTTTTATGTGAAGAGGAAAATGCAGGAGAATAGACTTCCTAGATCCCTAGTTGAATCGAAACAGAAATTATAGGGGAAAAAATGCAAATAGTTGAAAAAAAACTATAAGTTATTAATTTTAGCACCAACTTTAAAGCTATCGATTAAGCCCCGTACGATTGGTGAACAAGGTACCAATGAGATCGTACATTGGCTTTAATGCGCTCGCCTGCAATTATCTGCTCTATTTTCCTTCTGAAAATCATTATCTTAGAAATAAATTATACCAAAAGGTCACAGCATTTGCTACACTGCTCTATTAAACTGTACAACCCTGATAAGAACATTTTTTTTTGTTTGCGTTTAACGCTCCGCCAACTACCAAGGTCTTTTGAGGCGATGATGAAATACCTAGATGTAATAAAGTATTAGCATTTGAACTATGATGGAAGAAAGCAAATAAATTAACTGTAATTTACTTGAGGTGGGATGGCAAATGCTCTTGAGCACAACGACATCTGGAATCTTTTGCGTTAACTTCAGTGTGGAATGAGATAAAATAAGAGAACCTACAATCACACTAGGGCAGACCGCACATCCCGTTTCCGCCACCCTAAGGTCCGTATTATCTTAACACAGAAGCGGCATCTTCCAGAAGGTAGTAAGTCCAAAGCAATGTCCCACCATCTTTAGGCTTCAGGTTCCAAATCGGTCAAATATTAAGTAATAGCTCACAAGGTCACAGCATTTGCTACACTGCTCTATTAAACTGTACAACCCTGATAAGAACATTTTTTTTTGTTTGCGTTTAACGCTCCGCCAACTACCAAGGTCTTTTGAGGCGATGATGAAATACCTAGATGTAATAAAGTATTAGCATTTGAACTATGATGGAAGAAAGCAAATAAATTAACTGTAATTTACTTGAGGTGGGATGGCAAATGCTCTTGAGCACAACGACATCTGGAATCTTTTGCGTTAACTTCAGTGTGGAATGAGATAAAATAAGAGAACCTACAATCACACTAGGGCAGACCGCACATCCCGTTTCCGCCACCCTAAGGTCCGTATTATCTTAACACAGAAGCGGCATCTTCCAGAAGGTAGTAAGTCCAAAGCAATGTCCCACCATCTTTAGGCTTCAGGTTCCAAATCGGTCAAATATTAAGTAATAGCTCAAGGGCACATGAATGCACCTAAGAAGCCAACTAGAAGTTTTTGAATGAAATTATTTCAGGAATGATGTAAAGTGAAAGGAGGCGAGAAATGAAGATCTCGAAATTCCGTCTCGGTTAAATGTAAATGCTATTCAGGCACTATGGAGATCGAACGTGAGTCCACATTAATGACGACACAGTACTTTGGCCAGCTGAGCTATCGAAATGGTCAACAGAAATGCTACAAACTCCTTAAAATAAAGCTGGCCACACATTAAATTTTGCCTACACTAACGCCCCAAAGAATCTCAAATTTATTGCTGTACCTATACCATGAGCACTTTAAACCCCTAATTCCCATTATTTGTATTTAATGTAAGTGTTGTGGTATCTGGAAAGTACAAAACCAAAATTAGCGATATGGAAGTCTCCTGTTTCATTAGAATGGAAAGAGAAATGCAGAATTGCAAATACAGGAGAGATTATAACAACCCCAACTTCCATTAGCAACTATTGATCGAGTTTTCTTGTCGTTTATCAACGCAGCTACACAATAAACGTTTAAAAACTGAACTGCTGTTTTGCGGTTCCGCTAATGGTGACTGGGAAATGTTTGTGTCGCCGAGAGGGGTTTGTTAAAGTGGTAAAATAGTAATAAAAGACACTCGTTTTATGCAGAGGTATATTCCCAACTTCATATAGCTAGACTCTCCTTTCTTCTGGGCATTTTATATAGCATTTATGTTAGGGTGTAAAAATACAGCCCGTGGATGCTAGCAAAAGGATAAGCTTGATAAAGATATGAATGTAAAGACCGACTGGTCAAATGGGGCATAGGTTTGTATTTAACTGTGTAAATCTAAGCTAAGTTTTGATAAGTTTTAAGTTGTTTACTTTTATTGCTTTTATCAATAGCTGTATCGCCACACGTGACCGGTAAAAAACCCTTTCCCAGTTTATCATTTCATTTCATGTATCATCAGTGTTCACCGCCTGTGGTGCCACAATAGTAAAAACGGCGTTAAACACAATTCAAAAAAGGGGGGGGGGAGAAGTGGTAACCAGATGTTTTACTTACATACTGATTATAGATATAATGTTTATGCTGAAAGGCCCCCAAAGCTAATAAATTCATTACATATGGCTTGTTTTCAATTAACCATTTCACACGATGATCGAATGTTTTGGGAACATTAAATCATGTACGCTATTTTTATTTAGTATGCAGTTATCTATTAAATGTATCCAAAAGTCACACCAGTTAAAACTGATTGATCCTATAATCATCGAAATATATTTGGCCATACGATGCTTTTCATAAACATTCGCATTTAAATGGCGAAATTTAATGTTTTGGCAAGCGTCGAGGAAGAGAAGCTGTGGTACTTTGATTTATCGTCAAGTTTATGCTTTCCGTTCCATGCAGGGAAGTGTTTACAGCTCCAAAAGCATCCGTTATGACTGCCTCCCAGCTTAGTGCGGTTTGTTTGGCTTTTGTTTGTTTATCACTGAGAAACTTATTCTGAGAAAATTTCAAATGAGCTCTTTGGAATTAATTGAAAAAATTAACATAACATGAAAACTGTTGGGGGATTTGGGGCGTTTCAGCAGGGGCAGCATATTGACTGGGACCTGAATTTTTATGTAATTACATATTTCATTCCTTTTAGATACACAAACAGCAAATATAAACGAATTGAAACACCGTCATTGCGGTATTAAAAGTGTCGTTTAACATATTTACGTATATATTACATATTTCGCAGAGTAATACTTTAATATATTTTGCCTTATATATACTCATTTTTTATTTATTTTGTATATAGTTTTCCTTTTTCTGTAACGTGTTGGTTAAAACTGTTATCGCCACATTTTCTGAATCAGAATGTATAAAGTATTTAATGTTCGGTCTTTACTTGCTATGCTACTCCACATTGTCTCATTCTTTTAACCCTCCTGTTCAAATTTTATTTCTTCTCCGTGTCCTTTTTCTTTGTGTCTCCGCTTGTTTATCAGGAAAGAGCGGCGATCATAGGGAATTAGACAATAAAAACTGGGAATTATTTTTTGATTACCAAGTGTAATAGGCAGGGTCAAGGTTGGTATGATTCTTTTCGCAGTAGTTCCCATTAAGTTGTACACACTTGTCCGAACGTGTCTGCCAGTCCTGCTAGAAAGTTATTTGATCGTCTTCAGAGCCACCTTCCTTCTTCACGACAACTGTTGAACCAAAACACTGGCCCCGCAGCACGTTTTTGAGACCAGGGAATAGAAAAGTTATACAGAGCTAGGTCTGGCCTGTGTGGAAGGCAGGGCACATATTCCATGATTTTTTTCTGGCCAAATGTTGACTAACAACATTGCAAGCGTTAGAGTGTGCATTATCATAGTGGAGGCGTCAACTATGGATGCAACTCAGGGCGTTTTCGTCGGATGTCTTCAGCCTGGACGCTCAAAACAGTTTTGTATTATCCCCATTAACCGTTGTTTGCGGAGAAACTTCATGTTATTGAATTATTGCACAACAGTCGAAGAATGGCATCACTATAACCTTGGTCTTCTTTGATATCCGAAAACCAGTTAATTTCCTGTTTACTTTCGGGATCATAATACTGAAGCCAAGCCTCATTACCTGTAGTAATGGAATTCAGTATGCCTCGCCATGCTGTTCTACCAGACGTCTACTCACTCTTCTGTTCAGGCGTCAGCAATGTGAACTGTGAACGCATCTGTCTACCAGTCTACCCACTGTTATTCGTCGATCTTTCCGGAAAATGGCTGCAGCTATGTTAATCATGATCTCGTTCACTGCAGTGGTTAGAGCACCTGGACCGCCCTGCTTTGTTGTTGAAACACGGTCCTCGTTAAACCCTTTAAACCACAGAATTGCGGTTGGTTGTGGCAGAACTCATTGCCACATGTTTCTGTAACATGGTGTACGCTTCCATACCGGATTTCTGCAGATGGAAGCAAAATTTTAAAGCAGCTTACTGCTTGTCACGAAGCGACTCCATTTCACTCGCTCTTTGCTGCCGTACTGTGTGATAAAGAAGGAAAAACCTTCTCAGTCTTTATTGACCATCGTAACTGACCGTCAGTAAGCATTGTCACAGTATCAGGTAATATAATAAGCGTACCTTGCAGGTAAAAAAACCATTCTCACTTCGGTGTTTCGGGGATTGGGACCGGTTACTTCCTGTTTCTTTTCATTGTTGAATTATCGAGATTCTTTATACTGGTGAGCTGTTCTGTTTTAGCACTGGCAAGAGTGCATACGTGTTCTGAAATATTTGTTTGTTCAGATTTATTTAGTGTAAGCACATTGGAGATAAGAGAAGTTTAATCTTAACTTTAGTGAAAGTGATTCTATCAGATATCCCAAAATTAGACCGACAAAGTTTGGGATAGAATAGATTATCGTTATTAAGATAATACTTTTGGTTAAGTAACCCAATACGCTTTTCGTTTCAGTGTAATAAGGTGTAATTATTGGATGATTTTACAGGAACAGGTTGGGGTAATATAGTATGTGAAAAGTAATAAATAAAGCCAATATTAATTAATACAGTATTCATTTGATCCAATAATACACGATAAGAGAAACAAACAAACAACATGCCATTGATAATCTCTTACTGCAGTGTTAAATTAACATTCTCAAAGCAGATGCTGGAACACACAACCATTCACTTCCAGACAAAGCGCACACCGATGCTCCATACTTGTGAACTCTCTCAAAAACGCCAGACTTGTCTCTGATATCATAAGCTGCGTTAGTTATACATACTATAAGATCCCTTATGAATAAACAAAAGCTTCGTAAACAAAGGACTTAACATGCCGGCCAGGCAACGGGCCCACCCCGACCTATCCAGTGATTGCCGTATGTAGTTGTCAGAGTGGTACTTCATTGCCAAAGTGAGCTGGTGGCCCATCATGTTGAAACCATACTGTACTTCTGATATAGAAATAAACAATTTCCAGTAACGCAGGCAGAACTTTTATCGAGAACAGTAATTGTAGGCGCTGTCGCGGCAAAGTATTCGGTCATATTACAAATTAATTTACAATCCCTGCCCACACATTGAGCCGATGTGACTACAAAAAATGTGGTGTGGTGTTTTTTAAAGGCCCAAACCTGTGAATTGCCAGAATTAAATCATCCTTCAAGTGTGAAGCATGTTCTTTTTCCATGAACATCATGTCTGTAACGTATAAATGAACAAACTAAGTTTCTACTAATAGCAGACCGATATTGAGAATAAATAAGTGACACTGTCGGAGTACAAATGACGCTGGGCTTAGGTAGTAAACAAATGAGAAGGAAGCATAAATGATGTAACATATTTTTCCACAGAAACGAAATATCGATACCCATTGGTTCCTTAACAAAACATGCTTTACATAACGTTAGCTATCTCAAAATTGCTGATCTAATTTTGGAACACCAATAGCATCTTCATTAGCTAAAAAACTAAAAGTGTGGGTGCAATGAGCTACGTTAAATGTAATATCCCAAGTATGTGAAAAAATAAAGATTTTGTTTAATGAATTCGCAACTGGTACAACAGATACATACGGAGATAGGTTCTTAAGTTTCCGACTTCGCCGATAAGGTTTATCGTCTTCACAAGACCCTTATCTCGTGTGATACCTCATCTGCTAAGTAAATAATTCCAGCTGTAACTTCCGCTCCGCTGTATTCAGTTGTTCAGATATGGTTGCATAAAGAAGGCTATGTGTGGAAGATTGCAACATGTTCCAAATGGAGTATCCAGCTGTTATTAAGATCTTCACAAAAGAAGGACTTACTCCAAATGAAATTAAACAGCGATTGGGCGGTGTATATGGGGAAGCATCCCCCTCATATTCTACCGTAAAAGAATGGGCCAAATTTTTTCGAATGGGTCGAGAAAGCATTGAAGACGAAGAGCGTGCAGGTCGGTCCTTGGAGGTGCTCACTCCTGAAAACATCGCTCTTGTGTAAGGAGGAATTATGGAAGACCGGCGGCTCAAAGTTAAAGAAATAGCAGCAAGGTTAAGCCTTTCTAAAACAATAGCCCTTCGAATTATTCATGAACATTTAAATATGAATAAAGTTAGTGCAAAATGGGTGCCTAGAAATCTCTCCTCGGTCCAAAGCAGCAACGAGTCATCTGTTGTCTGGCATTTTTGTACTCTGCTGTGGCAACGGGAGAGAAGTTTTGCAAACCATTGTTACAGGAGATGAAACTATGGTTCTCTACTATGATCCCTTGTCCAAAAGAGAATCAATGGAGTGGCATAAACCTGGCGAAGCACCGCCTCTAAAGACCGAGGTCACTCAGTCAACCAAGAAGATCATGGCCACTATCTTTTAGGACTGTGAAGGAATGCACTTCATTGACTTCAAGGAGAGGAACACCACAGTAAATGGGGAGCACTATGCTGGCCTACTGCACAGACTACATGCTTGCATCAAAGAGAAAAGGCGAGGAAAGCTGAGTGGTGGTGTGCGCCTTTTTCACGACAACGCGCCTGTGCACATAATTCTTGTTGCAAAGGAAGCTCTGAAGAAATGTGGCTTCAAGGAGATGGATCACTCATCCAACAGCACAGATCTAGCTCGCAGTGACTATTTCCTCTTCTCAAAATTCAAGAAGGACCTTCGAGGAAGGAAATTTAAGTGTGACGAGGAAGTGATGAATGCTGTTTATGCTCATTTTGAAGACAAGGCTTCTGACTATTTGGGGGGGGGATTGAAATATTAATTCAAATATGTGAAAAGCCTATTGCAAAAAGAGTAACTATATTGAAAAGTGAAATATAGTTTTTGTCTTTATCATGCCTAGAAAATGGTTAGGCCGTAAACTTCTGGAACCTACCCTCGTACATAAGAAAATAAATCTAAAAATTGTCTTCCCTCAAGATAGCAAGTTTTGTGCATGAGTCCACTGCTTCAAAAAAAAATGTAATGCTTCTATATCGCGATGATAGCTGCAGACATATCATGGTGCAAACTGCAATAGGTCTGACAAGTGATATAAAAACAACAAGCCTTAAATAAATAAAACGATTTATAAGCAAATCCCCCCCCCCTGTATTGTCGGACCTGTTGATATTAACAAGTAGTTAGTTTTACACATGTTTCAGCGCTCATTAAATTAGCAGCATTTACTAACATGAAATTAAATCTGCCGTTGCAGTTACTGCTGGCATTTATGCCCTGCATTACTTTTCGAAATGTTAACAGCTTGACCAAACGTACTTAGAGAACTAATTCAATACTGTTTATGTAGCCTAGCTGTTATTCTTTGAGCTCGTATATCTAATTTACTGTTACACCTCTGAGAACAATGGAGATGGTGTACAGGGCGGTTGTTAGATCAACTATGATGGGATGGGAAACACTCAGGAACTTAATAAGGTACAAAGGCAATTTCTGAAACAAATGCTACAAGTGAGGGAGGTCTAACGCAAATTTTAGAGTTCTTAGAGAGTTTGCAATCTTTAACAAAAGTGTAAATTTAAAAATAAGAACAATTAATTACTGGTTAAGAATAACAAGGGAAGATCACAGACTTCTTCGAGAAGTTTGTCTGAGGGAGCAAATAGGAGAAGGGTGGGATATGGGTTGGCTGTCCAAAATAAGGAAAGACTTGGATCGGGGTTTATTTGGTTAAAGGGAGAGAACATTAAGTGCAATAGCCTGGAGATGTTAACAGACGTTTTGCGACATATAGATAGGCAAAAAACTGACAGTGAAATCAATGCACAGGAAAGGTATCGCTTAGCCTGCAGGCTCAAATAGATCAGGTATGGGGAGGAGGAATTATCTACAGTCTGTGGGAGAGAAGAAAGAAGTGGTCTCGCATGGCTCAGATTTGGGGCTTGGAAAGGAAATAAAAAGTTAATGCTCTTGTGGGGAAAGAATTGGTTCATTGTGCGAAGAAAGCGATACTTGGAGCATATTCAGACAGAATGCAGGGAAACAGAACTTCTAAGAAACGAGCATTTACAACCACAATGTCCGAACATCTGCCAGGAAGTGTTGGTGCATGAGACATACACTCAAAATCGTAAATATATTTACCAAAGACCCGATACAGAAGGTTAATGGCTATAGAGAAGAGAGACAGTTGGGGAAGAGGATGAATAAAGAGAAGAGAGCTCAAGGTTAAGAATTCTATGCATTTCTACCTCTTTAACATGTAGTGGAGTTCAATTCAGTCATTAGGGGCAGTGTTTTGTTCTGTATTTAATCAGGAAGTGGATTATGATTCATTATATGTTTTCTATTGTATAAAGTGTACTTATTTATGAACCATATGTGTTAACTCAGCCAGCTCGCAAGTTCAAAGTCAATTTGAAGTAAGATTCCCGTATGTAAAAGTTCCAGCTCGTATAATAATCCATAATATTTATAATAAATTCCCCTCCATGGATTGTGCTTAGTCTAAGAAATCTAACAGACAGGGTATAGTTCTCACCGAAGAAATTTTAGATGACCGCGGTGATCGTTTAGAGAATTCCCTCCAAAATCACTTAGACACCTTCCATAACAAATAATCGTTTCTTATGGCTCTGTGCAAAGAGATATTTTTTTAAAGTTAAAATCGTATGATAAACTTTGGTAAAGGTAAAAAACATTTTGTACCCCCGCCCTCCTTTTAGAGAATCAATAAACAGGAAGCGTGAATGCGCCTTTTTTCAACAAAACTCTTCCACAGCGAATATTTGGATGAGAGAAAATGACAGTGTTATTAATGCTCCCTCGCCCTCCTACCTAATCCCTTACAATTTTATCTCTAGGATGCATTAAAATATTATATACAAGATAAACCTATACCCTGGAATAATTAAATGAAAATATACGACAAGAAATATCCAAATTCTATGTGGACTACAATGAGTAAAAGATTTCTTTTTTTAAAACGATGCCAAAAATTATGGACGTTTTCAGCACCCTCTTTCATAAAGATGGTACACAAAATAGTTAAGGAAATATTGAATAGTTGTGTCTGCGTCAATCTATGACACCCCTAGATGGAAAAGAGCGCCACTTTCGCCAATGCAAATTTATTTATATTTCACTGGGTCATATCATAAAACCAACATAAAACCATTCCAATCATGGTAGTATTTTTATTCTGACATCCGCATCGCAAACCAGATACGTTTTGCTACGTCTGGAAGATAGATATAATATAATTAAGCTTGTGATAAATCGAATAAGTATTTTAATTAGACCATTTGGGACGAAAAGATTATTTATTTATTTATTTATTTATTTCCCTACGAAGAGTAGAGGTAAAGGGTCCTTCTCTTCCACACTACCAGGCGAAAAATCCCAGTAAAAATAGAGTACAATATGCATAGTAATATAAAATACATAAAAAGCAAGATTTAAGATATTTACTGCATGTAAATGTTATATACTTTAATAAATTAGAAAGTTGATAAAGATAGTGTTAGAATTCCGCTTGTCCTTCAGTTATTTTTCTCGAGCACAAGAAGGAGAAGGAAGTGGAGGAGAAGAAGAAAAGGAGGAAAAAGAAAAAGAAGCAAGTGACTAACTATTGTGATTCCTAGAGCTGAGATGACAATTTAATCTACGTTTAAATTGCTTTATTATCCCACAATCTCTGAATTCAGAAGGAAGGGAGTTCCAGATTCTGGGAACTGACACGCTGAATGACGAGTAGAAATGTGTTCGGTGACAGGATAGACAGTAAAGTCATATTCCGGTTCGAGGTAGGGACAGATATACGAAATAAGAGGCGATATACGTAGTGGAGGTACGGGGAATTTTGAAAAGGTGTATAAGGGAATGGAGTGTCCTGTGTTCTTTTAGAGGTTGCCAAGACAGTTGATTACGTAGGTGTGTCACATGATCAAATTTACGAGTGTGAAGACAAAACGAACACAGGCATTATGAACGCGTTGTAATCTGTCGATCTGCCCAGTATTCGGATTAGAATACAAGACACCTCAATAATCAAAGTGAGGCATAACAAACACTTGAATGAGATTGAGAGGTAGATCTTTTGCTAATGTTTTAATGTGTCAATCAAAGAAAATATTTTATTGCATGTTGCGTTATCTGATTGTGCCATTCTAGATCGGAGTCTATATAAAGATGTAGGTTTTGTTCATGCTGGTATAATTAATTATATTATTTATCATGATGGGCGGCATATTGCTTCATTTTATTTAAGTTCACGTTTATGTCTCACACTATAGTATGTAATTTAAGTGGATTCAGTTTTAGTCCAAGAATTTGTGTTCAAAGGGAGTTGGAGGTTAGATCTTCGTTTACTACAGTCACGGCTTCATGCACAGAACGAGGGGTGGTATGTAAGTCGCCAGCGTATAGGTGGTAATTGGAGTGTTTTATCTCTTTAGCAACGTCTTTCATGTGCAGCATACAAAGTACTGAACCCTGGGGAACCTGTGTCTTAATGAGGCGCCAGGAGGAAAAACAACCATCAGCACAGTGCTGAAGCTCACTAAGGTGGAATTTGAACTAGACAGTAACACTGTTTGAGATATTACAACTTTTAAGTTTGTATAGCAGACGTTCAGTTTCAAAAGCTTTACTGAAATCTAGTAATGCAAGTAGCTTTTGATCGTTGTAGACTTAATGGATGTCTCGTGTCACTTTCGGTAATGCCGTGGCGGTCTTATGTCCTACTCTGAAACCGGATTGATGTTAGTCAAGAATGCAATACACGTTGAGATAGTCTGACAGCTAGCTGTGTGTCGGTCCTGGTGGTGTAGTGGTTACCATACTTGCCTCCTACACCCAAGAACGCGAGTTCAAACCCGGCCAGGACCGATGGATTTTTTCGGGCGTAAAAATCCTAAGTATGGCTTCCTTCGCAAGGGAAGTAAAGCCGTGGGTCCCATGTCGTACATTTACGGCACGAAAAAGAACCTCAAGCCTGAAAGAGAGGCCTCTGAGCAAAATTTGTCGGCCGTTTCACGCCCTGAGTTGAATGGGACGCTGATGACCTGATATGTTAAAGAGCGTCCATAAATAAGTCAATCAATCAGCTAGCTGTGTGTCGGTCCTGGTGGTAGTAACCATACTTGCCTTCTAAACCCAAGATCGCGGGTTCAATCCCGGCCAGGATCGATGGATTTTTTTCGGGCATAAAATTCCTAAGTACAGTTTTCTCCGAAAGGGATGTAAAGTAAACCGTAGATCTATGTCGTAGATTTACGGCATGTAAAAGAACCTCAGGCCTGAAAGAAGAGGCCTCTGTACTAAATGTATCGACCTTTTCACGTCCTGAATTGAATGGGACGCTGATGACCTGAGATGTTAGAGTGTCGTAAATAAAATAAATGGCTATGTACAATGCGTTCCAGTACTTTAGATAATACAGGGAGGATGCTGATAGGCCTCAAATCTTGTTGAGTTGTGGGTGCTTTATTCTTCGGATAGGGCGGATAAAGGCCTAAGTACTAGTATTAGTGATGCGTTAAATATGTCAGTTAGTGTTGATAATATTTTCTGCACCATCATAATGCTAATTCCGTCTGCTCTTACTGCTTTGATTGATTATTTTTATGTTCTTGAGCCGTAATATGTGTAAAGTGAATTTTCTCTCTTGCAGGTAAAGCGATATTTGTTATGTCTTCAATTGGCACTTTACTTGCCGTGTTATTTAATTATCTATTGCTAATAAAGTAGATATGTTTTGTTTGTTGCATACACCTAAATTTTGATTGTCCTAATGGTGCAGTGGTTATCATATTTATCTCTTAGGCTCAATTGTACAGTGGTAAAAACATTGTTTACTAGAAAAGCAGTTTGTATTTATTTTAATAGGAAACAGGGCTTTGCTTATTTAGTTTCTGATCACTTCAACACATTTTGTACATTTCTTGAAATTCTCTTAAATGCTGGAACGATATCTAACTAGTTTCAAAACCTGGGTAAACAAATGTAAAACTTGCTTCTTGCTAATCAAATTATTTCTTAGTTTTTAGAAAAAAAAAAGCATAAGCTTTGTAATAGATGAAGTATATTTTTAGATTTCGAAAATTTGGGTTATGAAAATGCTCATGCTCTGAAAGAAGCAAAATATATTTTGCTTAGAGAGATTATTATCAGTTATGACAGTAATTACTTTGAAAGTTGGCTTCTGAACAAAATGTATGTGTATAATGTATTATTGTTCAGCTCAATTCTTCTTGGTGTTTTAATTGGAATCAACTGAACAATTTTCCTGAGTGGGCCAAATGCTGAAACCACCATATAATATACAATAGTTGTAACTATACAGAAGTATTACTATCTGCATAACCAACAACATTTTATAACTTATAATTCAAACTTAACTGAATATGTTTCATCATTTAAGAAGGAAACGCACATTTCCCTATCGTTCCAGTTTTTTACAACCATATTTTGTATACTTGCAATTCCTTATCTAGTGCTATATCGCACAAGATTTTTTTTGATTGATTTATTTATGGGCGCTCTTTAACATCTCAGCTCATCAGTCCCCCATTCAATTCAGGGCGTGAAACGACCGATAAATTTTGCTCAGAGGCCTCTCTTTCAGGCTTGAGGTTCTTTTTCGTGCCGTAAATGTACGACACGGGACCCACGGCTTTACTTCCCTGCCGAAGGAAGCCATACTTAGGATTTTTACGCCCGAAAACATCCATCGGTCCTGACCGGGTTCGAACCCGCGATCTTGGGTTTAGGAGGCAAGTATGGTAACCACTACACCACCGGGACCGACATCACACGACAAGAATAACTGTTGCAAATATCTTTTACAGGGCAAGATCAAATATTCTTTAACAACACTCTACGAGGATGGCGAGCGAGAGTAAATTATTAACGAGAAAAGAATTGTATGGTCTATGCCTATTTGGAAGTACGAGTAACACATTAACTTGGCCAAAGAGAATTAAAATGATGTTTAACCTATTTTTACATCATCAGGCAATATCCGTTCAAAGCATTTCTATTCCTTTTACATTTACATGAGAACACTTAAATTTTGAGAAATATATACAGTGCACAATTTTAAGTTATATCATAACCAGCACGTCCTACAGGTTTAACTTCAACATTCCAAATAGGTATAAAATAAACACAATCACACCGCAGCGGGTGGCCGAGATCGTTAAGGCGCGGACACATGAGCGATAGGTCTGGGGTTCGAATCCCGCCACGACCGTTCTCCCTGACTGAGGTTTTTTCCAGGTTTTTCTCAGTCCTCACAAATGGCAAATGCCGGGGAAGTACTCTAAAGTTACGCCTGGAACGTTTCCTTTCTTAACAAAAGCCTTTCCCAAGATATTATTTTCATCTCATGTATCATCAGCGTCCACAGCCTATGGTGCCTCAGTAATAAAAACGTGTGGTAAACCCATTCAAAAAAAAAAAAAAAACCACACAATCACTATCCAATGTTGAAAAAAATGCCCATCGTGTTTTAATATGATCAGTTTTCAAAATTGTCTTGCGATTTATCTCCATTGTTACAATAATCCTAGAATCTAAATTCTTTTCTGCTGTGGGCCCACTTTCTTGTTTTGATATATAAATCAGAAAACACACGTGGTACTGCACATTGGATGACCTAGAAATAGCTGATGTTTTTGCCACCCTCTTTTCTAAACACTGTATTTTATTACGTTGTAATCTCAAAGGTATATTTTGACAAACAACTGTTGAATCTGATGATCCCCATTACTTCCTTAAAATAGCACAAAGCCACATCGTCCTAGATTGTTTGTTTATTTATTTGGCCTGGCAAGAGTTAAGATTCTTTTCTTCCACTCTACCAGGAGAGGGAGAGGGAAAACACAGCATAAATACAGAGTACAATACTCTAGTTATATAAAAGCAGAAACAAAACCCAAATGCAAATATTACATATTTTAACATAGTTAGAAAGTTCATAAAAATGATGTTAGAATTCCACATATTCTTTAATACTTTTTCTCCAATACAAGAGGGTAGAAAGGAGGAGGAGAAGGAAAATAAAACAAAGAAGAAGAAGAAGAAGCTTGAGACTAAAGTATTGTGATTCCCAGCATTGAGAAAACAATTTAATTTAGGTTTAAATTGCTTTATTGTTCAGACAATCTGTGACTTTAGGAGGAAGGGAGTTCCAGATTCTGGGAACTGACTCGCTGAATAAGATTGACTACAAACGTGTTTACGACGAATAGACAGTAAATCTACCCTTGGAAAATAAATGTCACTGATAATTTCTGGTTTTAATGAATTGTATAATTAGACTTGCCTGCCGGAACACACCTGAAATAAGTAAATTAACATATCGTATAATTAACATTACAATTGATAATTTCTTCATTTGATTTCGCACACTCGTGATGTTATTTCAATAAAACATATTACTGAAGTGCATATATTTTTTACTTATATTTATTTAACAAAGGTGAAATATAGTACCGTGCAATCAGTGACCCCCCCTCCCCGAATCACCGAGATACGGCTGGTCGGCTAAACCACTAAAGATTGGCGCGCTCTAGGCAAAACACTGCTGGGGGGAAAAAAAACTGAATGCACGGTGTAAAGTACTTGAAAGAAATTTGCATGCAACCAGTCCTGCAGAGCAGACCGTTTTACTTCATTTGTAGTGTAGAGCACAGTAAGGTTATGTTTGCATTTGTTGAAGCTAGACCTTGCCTGAACAATGTACAGCTCACGCCGTCTTGCGGCCTAGTGTGCAAACAATGATCGTAATTGAATTCTTGAAATTGTACTTGATAAACATGAACGAACTTAAACGTAATCCAACGCAATGTCAATGAGCGTTCATCGTAATCCCCCTAATAGCGGACCGCGGGGCGTAGATTTTTTTGATTTAGTTAATTTATGGACGCTCCTTAATATCTCAGGTCATGTGCGTTCCATTCAATTCAGGGCGAGAAACTGGCGATAAATTTTGCTCAGAACTTCAAGCCTCTTACTTTAGGCTTGAAATGTTTCATAGCGAAAATCTACGACACGGGACCCATGGCTTTACTTCCCTTCCGAAGGAAGCCCTACTTAGGATTTTTACGCCCGAAAAAATCAATCGATCCTGGCCGAGATTAAACCCGCGATCTTTGATCTACGAGGTAAGTATTATTACCACCAGATCACCAGAACCGATTGGATGTGAACAGCTGCTCTTGAGTTGTTACAGCCACGTTAGAGTGTTGTGCTGTAAGCTTTCCAAGCGACTTGTATCAGATTTCTAACTTGGCTGGAAGCTCGAGAGTTGTTCATTAGTGCATTTCTGTTGACGACTGAGCCATCGGAGCGCACACAGCGGAAGTGTATATCCGGAAAGTATCGCTGTGATTGAATGGAGCGCTTTGATCGCCGGAGGAAGAATGAAAGACCGGGTTTTAACATTGAGTTTTCCATGCATTCATTTTGTTACTGAAAGTAGTCCTGACTTTGGACGATGCACGTTTAATTTCCTGTCTACACCGAACAGGTAAAATTCGCCTTTGTCTACAAACGAAGGATTCGTAGTGAATGGTAAATCAATATTTTGCTCTCATTCACCCTTTGTTCTCAAGTAAAACAATAGAGATGTTCCGTGTTTGTTTGCTGAGCTGCTTCTCATTTTTAGATGAAGACGCATGAGAAGTGGGATACCTTTTCGAGATCATAATGAACTTTTGCAAGTTATAAAAGATTTAATACCAGAAAAATTAAGCGTTTTTAATATTGTCACCACATGCTTTGCGACCACTGCTAGTAATACCCCGACTTTGAAAAGTTGTATATCCTATGCATTAAAGTATTCACAGAAACTAGCCCAAAGAGAATATCTATGAAAATATAGACATGCATATAATTCATTGTTCCCCATCTTAACAAGGGTAGGTCCATAAGCTCCCGGCCTCGCCGATAAGGATTATCGCCTTCAAAAAATCCTTAACTGTGTCATACCTTATCTGTTAAATAAATGATTGCAGCTGTAACATCCGCTCCGCTGTGTTCAGTTGTTCAGATATAGTAGCATAAAGAAGGCTAAGTTAGAAGATTATGACATGTTCAAAATAGAGTTTTGAGCTGTTATTAAATTCTTCACAAAAGAAGCACTTCAAATGAAATTAAACAGCGATTGGCCGGTGTATATTGGGAAGCATCCCCCTCATATCCTACCTTAAAATAATGGGCAAACTTGTTTGAATGGGCCAAGAAAGTATTGAAGACAAAGGGGATCCAGTTCGGCCCTTGGAGGTGCTCTCACCTGAAAATATCGCTCTTGTGGAAGGAAAAATTATGAAGACCAGCAAGGTTGATTTTTTTTTCCCCCTAAAACAACAGTCTTTCAAATTGTTCATGCACATTTAAACATGAATAAGGTTAGTGCAAGATGGGTGGTTAGACTTCTTTCCTCAGTCCAAAAGCAGCGAGTCATCTGTTATCAGGCATGCACTTTTGGAGCTCTGCCGTGGCAATGAGAGAGAGTTCTGCAAACCATTGTCACAGGAGATGAAACTGTGGTCCACTACTATGATCCCCTGTCCAAAACAGAATCAATAGAATGGCGTAAAGTTGGCGAAGCATTGCCTCTAAAGCCCAAGGTCACTCAGTCAACCAAGAAGATCATGGCCACAATCTTTTGGCATTGTGAAGGAATACTCTTCATTTACTTCAAGAAGAGGAATACCACAATACCATACTGCCCTATTGCACAGACTACGTGCTTCCATCAAAGAGAAAAGGCGAGGAAAGCTGAGTGGTGGTGTGCGCCTTCTTCACAACAACGCGCCTGTGCACACAATTCTTGTTCCAAAGGAAGCTGCAAAGAAAGGTGGCTTCAAGGAGATCGACCATACACCCTGCAATCAGATCTAGCTCCCAGTGACTATTTCCTCATCTCAGAACTCCAGAAGGACCTTCGAGGAAGGAAGCTATGGATGCTGTTTATGCCCATTTTATAGACAAGACTTCTGACTATTTGCGGGAGAAGATTTAACGTTAATTCAAACATGTGAGAAGTGCATTGCAATAAAGGGTAACTATATTCAAAAGTGAAATATAGTTTTTTTTTTCCTTTATCATACCTAGAAAATATTTAGGCCGTAAACTTGTGGACGTATTCTCGTATAATGCATTACATGGTACATTTAATTACGTTCAAGCTTGCTCAGAATTATGAGGGAATCCCGGCTAGAGTGCTTCAGAACAAAGAAAATGCTTAACTTAGCAAAGTACCTATTCACAAACACGGAAGCAATGCAATAGTCAAAATTTGTAGGATTGTGTTCCAATTAAATCTACCAATATTTGGCACAGTGTCTTGGTAAACACGCACACTTGCTATGAAATATGAACAGTTTATGGTAAAATTGGGAAAAATATATCAATGATTTCTTTCTGTTCTTTACATTCACCAAGCATGGGATAATGTTAGTAGTAATCAGTAACTGTAAATATTATTGCATGTTTTACTGTGACCATAACAGATACAGAGTGATTTATACAGAACCGATACATTTCTTTCTTTATTTATTTATTCGGCTGGATCTTCACCCAATGTCCCGATTTTAACGTCAAGTTAAGCGAAATATTTGGAAGTTTTGATTCCCTGTCGCGAGATATGATGATATTAATTCTTTATTCCTTATTGCTGGCTTTTATTTATGGTAGCCGTTTTTGATATTTTGTCTAGTCGCTGTGAAAATGCAGTACAAATTCAACGGCTCTTCCTTGTGAAGCAATGCTGAATTACGAATTCAATCACAGCTACTCTAAGGACATACTAGAGAGAATTTGGTGTTCGCAATCCCCCGAAAGAACCACAATACTGACACTGGTAAACAAATTGGAAACAATTGACCTCTGGTGAATGAAAAAGACAAACACAGTTCATCTAGACAGCCTACGGTTGCTGTGGACGTCTGGGCATGACTGGGGCGGTCACCCCGTAAGTCATTAAGACGTTTGTAGCAGGCTTTTTTTATTTGATTTATTTACGGACGCTCTTTAACATCTCAGGTCATCAGGGTCCCATTCAAATCAGGGCGTGAAACGGCCCATAAGTTTTGCTCAGAGGCCTCTTCTTTCAGGCTTGAGGTTCTTTTTCGTGCCGTAAATGTACGAAAAGGGACCCACGCCTGTACTTCCTTTCTGAAGGAAGCCATACTTAGGATTTTTACGGACTGTGAACACTGCAGAGTACCGCCTGATTTTCATGGAGTATGCTGAGCAACTGGACGATGTAGAGCTGAGTTATGGATACTTTCAACAAGATGGCGCTACATGGCATACATCAAAACAATGCATGGCGCTAATTGAAAGTTTCTTTGGCGACCGGATAATCCTCAAGAACCTGTGGCCACCGAGATCTCTGATTTGACAACACGGAACTTCTTTCTATGGCGTTACTTATAGACAAAATTTACATCACACGCCCCCAGACATTGGACGATCTGAAGCACAGCATTACACAGGAGATTAATGGTATTGACAACGCAGTCCTTTAACGAGAGGCCAGTAACATGGAACGATGTTGCTTTCTTTCTTTCTTTCTTTCTTTCTTTCTCTCTTTCTTTTTTGTTTGTTTATTTTAACGCCTGTTTTTTTACCACTGAGGCATCACAAGCGGTGGACACTGATGATACTTGAGATGAAATGATAAATTGGGAAAGGATATTTGTAAGGAAGGAAACATTCCAGGCCTAAGTTTAGGGTACCTCCCCAGCATTTGCCAGTTATGAGGACTGAAAAAACCTCAGTCAGAGAGAAACGTCCCGGCGGAATTCGAACTCCAGACCTCCCGCTCACGAGTGTGCACCTTAATGACATCAGCCACCCGTGGCGGTATGGACAGGTCAATAAATGAGTAGTGTTTAACGCCCGTTTTTGCTACACAGGCACCACAGGCGATGGACACTAATGATACATGAGATGAAATGATATATTGGGAAAGGATTTATTTTTAAGCAAGGAATCATTCCAGGCCTAAGTTTAGGGTATCTTTCCGGCATTTGACATTTATGAGGACTAAGGGAAACTGGAAAAAATATCTCAGTAATAGAGGGCGGTCCTGGTGTGATTCGAACTCCAGATTTCCCGCTCATGAGTCTGCGCCTTAACGACCTCGGCCACCCGTGGCAGTTAATGGAACGACGTGTTCAGTTATGCCTTATACAGGAGGGAGAAACTCTTCAACATTTTCTATGGGGGTTAATAATCTCCCAAAGGTACTGTATATTTCAGATATTATAAGTTATGCCTAGCATTATTCGTTTTGAAATAAATAATAAAAAAGTGTTCGTGCTATCTAAATCACTCTGTATAACGAACTATCCAGGGTTTACAGCTCTTAAAGTGCTGCATCATCTCCTTTTCACAATGTGCTAGAGCCTACGAAGCCTTTAAATAGCCACATCATAATTCGCTAGAAGGTTTGCGCCTAACTGAACAGATTGGCCATGTCCATCTTCAGAACTAACTGAGTGCGAGGGAAATGTACGGCTGCCTAAATGTGATACATTTTAAACATGAAAGGGGTCTCCCTGTGCACAAGTACATAAGTCAAGTGAATTAACTCTACACGTCCATTAAAAGATACTCTAACAGCCACTCCGCTGTTGCCAAATGAACAGAGAGCTAAGTACAGTCAAGTTATGAATGCGATTTCAAGGCGGACGAGCTTCGCTGTAGAGTCGCTTTTCGTATTAAAGTGACATAAAAATGAAGTTATACTTCCATGCAAAAAGTTTTGGAACGGAAAATATGCAGCTGTTCACTTTTTGTATATACTTGAGACGGGAGAGGAGGAGGAGGGGGAGGGAGACGGCTTTTATCAAAGTTGCATGTTATTTGTTCCTCTTCTGATATTGGAGTTTTTTAACTGCCTTTTTTTTCCACTTTCGTTCGCTCCATCCGCTATTTGCAAGCTTTAGTCTCTTCCGTTGGTGCTTCGTTTTTCTTCGTTTTTTTCAACTCCTCCCCTATTTTATTTTATCTTCCTTTGTTGTAACATGTTTTAACTTTGTTGCCAGCCAAAAAGTTTATATAAAAAACCCATCGATTTAGTCGGGGGCAAAGAGAGCTAACCTGGGTACTCAAACTCTTCTGGTGTAAAGATAAAACTCTCCCACATTCCTTAAGTTCCCTGCTACTTGTCACTCTGAGCGATGGCTACACGTTCTCTTTTCTGTAAGCCCTGTAAAGATTTAATCCCGACGTCCTTTGGATTCCCGACCGCTTAAAAGTTTCGGTTTCCAGAGTGCGGCTTGATGCAGACGGCAACGTTCATCAGCATCACTCGAACTGTTCACAATCATACATAGCGTAAAGTAAAACGAAGGGCAGAACAAAGTTACGAACTCTGAAAATACAAGTTTAGACTCTTGCAGACTTAGGGCTCACTTGCCTTATCATTATTTATTTCTATTAATTGTAAAAACGTTAGGACAGAGGTAATATACTACACAGATGAAATCGCCTTCGCCGGCAGTTAGCAACACTCAATTTTTGCTCAAGAAAAACTACAAAATTGTTTATTTTTGCTTATTTTTAATCTGTTAAAAATATATTACACTTTTCTGTGGAAATTGTATTTGTTTTAAAACCATTGGCATCTTAAGGAACAAAACAAATACTGGTCGTTTTCTCATAACGGAGCCTGTTGTAAAATGTCGTAAACATTTTGGTACTAATAATATTTTACATATGATGTATAGAAATTTTTATGAATAAACGCATAAATTTAACACTAAATAAAACAATAACTCTGCATGAGTCAGTAACCTTACTACTTTATTAGTATTTTATTAAAATATATTATGCTTTGTCTAACAGCATTAAATATTTATGCAATTATACATACATACATACATACATACATACATACATACATACATACATACATACATACATACATACATACATACATACCCGCCAGGACCGATGGATTTTTTCGGGCGTAAAAATCCTAAGTATGGTTTTCTTCGGAAGGGAAGTACAGCCGTGGGTCCCGTGTTGTAGATTTACGGCACGAAAAAGAACCTCAAGCCTGAAAGAAGAGGCCTCTGAGCAAAATTTGTCGGCCGTTTCATGCCCTGAGTTGAATGGGACGCTAATGAACTGACATGTTAAAGAGCGTCCATAAATAAATCAATGAAAAAAAAAAAAACATACATACATACATATATACATACATACATACATACATACATACATACATACATACATACATACATACATACATACATACATATATTATTTAACTCTGTTGTTTGAAATGAGTCACTGCATAACTGAGACCGTGAAAAGTGGTCATGGCTAGAGAATGTGTCAGTTCACAATTCCTGGTTGCTTCTAAAGACGTATGGAAAAAACTATTTCACACTCCGACTGCCAAATTGTGAGACTTGATGAGCAGTTATATCCGAAATGGAAACTTGGAGGTTTATCCAATGAGCACATATTTTCTGTGGAAGCCATAACTTCATACTATACCCTTTGTATTACAAATTCTGTAATAGTCTACAATGTATTGTAAATTATACATTGTTTTCCGTAATACTCATGTTATTCAAATGCTTTTAATTATATAGTAGAAGACCATCAAGAGATGAATGTAACTATTTGAAAAAAAAGATATAATTAATTAAATGCCTTATACCGAAATATAGACAGTTAATGCACTTTTAGGGGCAGCGTTTGAAACTTAATGGAATACAATTATTTATAATGTAGTTTGGGTTTATTAAATTTCAGTCCTGCTCAGCTGGCACATAAGTCTCAATAGATTAAACTCTCTAAATAATATTTCCCAATGTGGACAACACACTCCTATAAATTGAAATGCATAAAAGTATTATAGAAAGCTTTATAAGCTTTGTATATTAAATTGTATTGACATGAAGTGAAGGGACTTACAATCTAATTACACTGATAAATCTGCACTTTGCCCGACGTTTCTACAATAAAAATGCAATTACTGGAGGTCCTACAATAAAGTTTTGTGTGTTAATAGTACGAAAGCAATATGTCTATTAAATTTAACAAAGTTGAAGACGCTGTGTTTTAGAAAAATAGATTTGAACTGTTTCAAATTATTATTATTATTATTATTATTATTATTATTATTATGTCAATTTTACAAATGTATCAACATCTTGTGACAGTCAATTACAAAATACATTTTTTCTCAATTATATAATTAACTATAAATGACATGAACTACTGAAAACAATTCCTCTCCGTCCAGTCGTTATTCTTCTTTCAGGTGTCTGTTCTCCATTTCTTCTTAGATGCCCTTCATCCATGCTGTCCGTGGAATACCTCGTTTCCGTCTTCTTGGTGGAGTCCATGTATGGCAATCTTTGTTCACCCATTCGCATTAAGTGACCATTCCAATATCAACTGTTTCAAATACAAACATATACAGTGTGTCCGTAGAGTCCTGGTGCAGTTTTGAACAGTCACACAAAAACAACGAAACAAGACAGAAATGTGAAACCTTCACCAAATGAAAGAAAATCTCCCCAAGTTTGCAGTGCAGTTCAATGTGTTTCGTTCATTATCCTACACACATTTTAACGATATTCTAATTCATTCCACACACAAATAAGGAAATCAGGCGCCACAGAGGGAATATCGTCTATGACTCTCTTTTAAATGGTTAATGTCGTTGATACGAACACTGTACACACATTGCTTGGCATAGTCCCGCAGTAAAAGTGTAAAAAACGTTAGGTCCGGCGATCGTGGTGGCCATGCCTTTATCCACCTTTTCCTATCCACCTCTGAGTAAATATTTCTAGAAACTCGCTTACAATTTTCGCCTCGTCATTAAACACAATTTTCTGTAAGAATTGTTCATCATTGTTCATCTCAACAAATATCTGTACAGTAAACTCTAAACAGTTGGGCGGATAGCGTGTAACAGTTACAGTTTGTAACACGTGAATTGGAGACGTTTCTTTGAAACTTTATGAGCTATAGTCTAGATTTCGAGAACAGGTTGGGGTTCCTTAGGTAGCTATCCCGTATAGCTTCAAAAGACTCGTCACTAACCGAAGGCCTACCTGAACATTCTTTGTCAGCTGCTTATCTCATCGGTGAATGTTATTCTTGTGGCTCTTCATTGTACACGCAGCGGCGATAGTCACGACGAACACGTTTCAAGGATTCAAATTCCGCAAGCCACAGGAGGCATCGAACTTTCCTTTGCATCGTCCACATCTTCATTAAATGGCGTGATTCGCTTCAGTGTTGTGTTGCATCATTCATTGCCTGCGCGCGCACAACAATGCTTCAGAAACTCTTTGACTTATTCCTCAGTGTATCATAGGTTTCATCTGGTTTCGTTTCGTTTAGCTATTACAAGTGTTCAAAACTGCAACATCACTTTAGACACACACTGTGTTAATACAGTATTTTGATTCGAGGATCTTTTGTTGTGTTAAATGGAACAGCGTTTTACGCGATATCAAAATATATACATATAATTCCTGTAACTTATGTATAAAAACAAAATACCATCGAAACGCCAATTTTGCACATAAATGCTTAACTTTCACACCCTATATCGTCCATACTAAAAGCAAGAAAGCCAACTCAATTGAGCTCGTATTGATTAATAACGATAAGAAATGTACACTAAAATTTTAAAAAAATCTGAAATTGTAAAAATCAATTTTGCCTCTTGAGTTTGTTGGTTTTTCATTGATATATTCAGAATTATCATAGAGGATATTTCCGAAACTTGCGAGAAGGGGAAAAGAGGCAATTTTCCCATAGGCCTCCTAAGAGTGAGCGTGCTAAGGTTGCGTGAACCTTTATTGAGTCTTGCTTCAAAGAAAATATTTTTTTTTTAATATTTTCATCTAGAATATTGCTACTATTTTTATATTGTTTCAAAATGAAAGCTCGTTCACTTTGAATTTTAGTATCATCATCACGATTAAAAAATTTGGAATTGAGCGGTACCAGTGTTTAGGCGCTCAGTAAGTCCTGGTGGTGTAGTGGTAACAGTACTTGCTTCATAGACCCAAGTGCACGGATTCAATCCCGGCAAGGGTCAATAGATTTTTTCGCGTAAAAATTCTAAATATGACCTCTTTCGTAAGGTAAATAAACCCGTGGGTCCCCTGTCGTAGATTAACAGTAAGTAAAAGAATCTCAAGTCTGAAATAAGAGGCTCTGAGCAAAATTTATCCGCCGTTTCACGCCCTGAATTGAAAGGGACCTGATTACCTGGGATGTCAAAGAGTGTCCATAATTAACTAAAAAAAATGGCGTTCAGATAAAAGTTTTACTGCCATACTGTAGCTTCCAATGTTGAGTTCAAATCCAGCAGAAAGTGTATGCTAGTATGTTATTTGAGGTTTAACCATGGGATAGCCAGACTGAAAATTCTTCGTGATATTTTTCCATGTCCTTAAAAAGCTGCAAATCAGTAGGGTGTTTGTATACCGCGCAATTCAACGCTTCACTGAAACCGGTGTATATAGACTGTTCGATATCCCAGCGCCCACGCTCTGGGGATAGCTGTTGTCAGATCAGTGGCGGCCCATATTGGGTGGAATCCAATTTTGAAGCAGAGAGATATGGTCCTTGAGATAAACATATCCAGGATACCCATGTCCAAAATGCTTTTACAGGGCTTTAAGTCGCAGTACTGGACATTTTTAACTATAAAATGTTTTGCAATTAGCCTATTGGACAATAATGCCTCCAAAATATAACTAACGCAGCTGGCAACAATGAACCTTAAACTATCAAAATGTGCATAAGTATCAGTTGCATAGCCCCTGTCGTACATTAGGTTAGGTTCAAATCATGGACATTTCTAAAGAAAACATTACAGTCTACATTTTCACACGCTATAAGCTAAATTTTCCACGAAGTAGCTGTTTATGGTGATCAAGTGTGTTCATTTGACACTATTGCCAGATATGGATTCGATTATTTGAAGAAGGAAGAGAGACTTTGAAATGCAACCTATCTATCTATCTATCTATCTATCTATCTATCTATCTATCTATCTATCTATCTATCTATCTATCTATCTATCTATCTATCTATCTATCTATCTATCTATCTATCTATCTATCTATCTATCTATCTATCTATCTATCTATCTATCTATCTATCTATCTATCTATCTATCTATCTATCTATCTATCTATCTATCTATCTATCTATCTATCTATCTATCTATCTATCTATCTATCTATCTATCTATCTATCTATCTATCTGTCTGTCTGTCTGTCTGTCTGTCTGTCTGTCTGTCTGTCTGTCTGTCTGTCTGTCTGTCTGTCTGTCTGTCTGTCTGTCTGTCTGTCTGTCTGTCTGTCTGTCTGTCTGTCTGTCTGTCTGTCTGTCTGTCTGTCTGTCTGTCTGTCTGTCTGTCTGTCTGTCTGTCTGTCTGTCTGTCTGTCTGTCTGTCTGTCTGTCTGTCTGTCTGTCTGTCTGACTGTCTGTCTGTCTGTCTGTCTGTCTGTCTGTCTGTCTGTCTGTCTGTCTGTCTGTCTGTCTGTCTGTCTGTCTGTCTGTCTGTCTGTCTGTCTGTCTGTCCGTCCGTCCGTCCGTCCGTCCGTCCGTCCGTCCGTCCGTCCGTCCGTCCGTCCGTCCGTCCGTCCGTCCGTCACGGGAAATTGTGAATGAGAGAACAATTCAAGGAAAGAGGAACTTGGTGTAGGAAAATCGACATATTACGCTTGAAATGCTAAATATGGAAGGAGGTATCAGTGTGTCAAAATTGACAGTACACTTCATGAATATTTAAGCTGGGGAAAATCCGTGTAAAATGTAATCCATATTGCCGAACCAATGAAGAGAAGAGGAGGAGAAAGAAATGTGCAAGGAGCCCGTTTTACCAAATAGTCCTGGGCGTTTGATAGGTATATTGATGATGAAAGTTTGTCTTATTAGTATATCCCAAATAAAACTGTGCGTGTGGGTGAGAATATCCCAAGACCAATCGTTCTTCCATAAGAATTTCGTTTCCCAAGCGAATGTTCACTGTTTTCTTCAGTTATGAAGGACCATAAGGGGTTGAATGTATGGCAGGAGAAATGACAATGAATGAAGAATACTATGGCACTTTTATTTTGGATGGGCGTCCAAAGACAGGAACTTCAAGGCTGTTACATTTGCAGACAATATATCTCCTCACAGAACAGCTGCAAATTTGAGGAAATTGGAAGTCTCCAAAGTTCATTTGCTTCATCATCCATCCTACATCCCTAACTTTGCACCTTACGACTTCTGGTTGTTTCCTCGAGTGAAATTTTGAATTGCTGGAAATCTTTTAAACGAATGCAGGACCTTGTTCAAGCTATACATTCAGCTCTATTGACAATATCTCAGTCCGAGTACTGTAGTACTTTTGACAGTGTCTACAACGTGTGTGCAGAAAGATGAAGAGTACTTTGAAAGACTGTGAGAACAAGTTTTCGAGCTCTGTCTCTACCTTGGGCTTTAAGGTGACATTTCCAAAACTTTTTGAATGTCCCTCGTAAAGCAGCAGAGTATTTTGAAATGCTAACTGCCATTCACTGACTATATTGAATAAAACTGCAACGAAAAATTGTATTCCTCGACTTCACGAGAAGCAAGGGAGAGTAGCCAAGCTCGTTCTCTGTAATGTTTTGTTGGGTGGTGAACTATGACGGTATCACCTGGCTCAATTTCTGTCAAAGGGAGATTGAAGAAAGCCGCAAAAGTGCACAAAATACACTTGTGAACACACACTGTTGTGAAATAAAAGTTTACTTTGGAGCTTCCAGCAATATTCAGTTCCAGCCTAGAAATCAGTATAAGAGAAATGACGATTTTATTTGTGCTCAAGATTTGCCTTCTGAGACCCGAACTGCCAGGAGTCCAAACTATAGCCCGTGCTTCAGTATATGACTTGGAAGGAATGGCACTCGCTATAGAAAACCTCAATCGTCCCTGCAGTGGCCGATTTCTCAGTGCAATTAGCGCGTAGTGTTATAGACGAATGACTAACAATACTTCTGTCATAAGCGAGGGAATAAAGTGAATTATTTTGAGAAATGGTCGGTGCTAAACATTTGGATTACATGAAAGAACGACATATGCATGAAAAATAAAGTATACGGCAAAACAAACGACACTGAATTTGTTGATGATTTGCTGTGTAAGTATCTATAGCAATGAAGTATTTATTTATTGTATATAATAGTTTGACACGTAAATTCAGTTTTGTGTTGATTTTTGCAATTATGGTTCTCACAACAGAAGAGAAAATGTTTATCAGGGAACATTATTTTCGGTCATACGGAGTAGACGTCAGAATGGACCGAGTTTGCCTCACCTTAAAGAACAGCACGAGGAGAGATTTAATAAGGAGGTACCAAATAACAAAATGTTAACTGTCGTTGACAAGTTCCATCGTACGGGATCAGTGTCATGTCAATGAAAGGGGACAACAGGTTGCCCAAGAACCGTCACCACAAACAGAGTCAGGGATACTTCTCCAACAGGTGTTACAGTCGCCTAAGCGTTGTCTACGACTAAACTCGGTTTGAGAGATAGGTCTGTTCGGCGGATGTTTAAAGAGCTGAGTGGATGTGCATACCGAATTCAAGTTGCTCAGCGTCTGACAGGAAGAGATGAGCAAGCTCGAGTGTGTCTATGACGTATCAGCATCCAGATCTCTTCTGCAACATGTGGTTTTCAGATGAAAGTCATATTCACCTTGATGACTACATCAACAGACAACTCGTTTTTAGAGTTTCAACAACCGGATGTTGTTATACAGAAACCCTGCACAGTGTGCTGGTTCGATACAGTGCGCTGTGTCCGATCATGGAATATTGGGCTCTTATTTCGTAGAGGATGCTGCACAGTATCCGCAAACAATAAACCAGAAGCGCTACAAAGACCTCATTATTACCCCATTCGATCGCCATGGGTGGCCGAGGTCGTTAAGGCGCGGACTCGTGAGCGGGAGGTCTGGGGTTCGTATCCCACCAGGACCGTCCTCCCTGACTGGGTTTTTTTCCAGGTTTTCATTAGTCCTCATAACTGGCAAATGCCGGGGAGGTATCCTAAACTTAGACTTAACGCTTCCTTCTTTAAAAAACATCCTTTCCCAATATATCATTTCATTTCATTTGTCATCAGTGTCCACCGCCTGTGGTTCCTCAGTAGTAAAACGGGCGTTAAACACTACTCAAAAAAAAAATTGCCCCATTTGTGCGGGATTTGCGTCTTTTTTGTCACGCCAGAAACTTCCCCCTCCAACGACAATGCATGCAACAAGATGGAGCAACAGCCCACACTGCGGGGGAGTCACTTGCTCTCTGCATCAACACTTTGAAGACAGCTAATTTAACGTGAAACTCCATTTTCTTTCTTGCATGCTCCCCGGATCTGATGGACCTGATACGTTGAAATATTCAGTTTTCAAGACAGAAGACCCACCTACAAATATTCCCCAAGTACCCGAGAAGATAACGTCATATTTTATGTCCTTACAGCAACCTTTGTTCATCAACATGTTCAATAATCTTCAGAAAAGTTATGAACAATGTGTGCACATTTTGAGCACATTTTATACCAACAACAGTAACTAGTATTTCAGTGTTGTTTGTTTTGTCGCATACTGAATTACAATCTAAATTGTATAACAGTATGGCAAAACTGGGTATCTTATTCCCATCGTCAGGTTGTTAGTTGTTGATACTATTTGTGCATATTTTAACAAGTTTATAACGTACATTTATATCAATAGTTCGACGTTCATTTCCTTATGCTTTTTCATTTTTAATCCATTTATTTAATCTTACGTTAAGAGTTAGCATGATATTCATTTTTATCTCAATATCATTACTACCATTTATTTATAGTTTAACTGTTTCGTTTTAATTTGTATTTCATTACTGCAACATTCGCTTACATATATTTCAATAATACCGGGATATTCATCTGTTTTATAAAGCGATACTCATATTTTAACATTGCGATATTCATTTGTTCAGCTATTGCCATTGGCATTGGCAAAATAAAAGACAATCTTAATGTTACCTTATGGCTGAAATGTTAAACTTGCAGTTATGTTCGGAAAATAAGTTTAGAAATTTGGAAAATCTGTCAGGAATGACCTTTCGGACCGATAATGGCGCGAGACTGCAACACGACAACGTTAAGCGAAGACGAGGGCTGCAAAACTAGGTCGCATTACCATAAAAAGCCCGTATTTCTCGGTGCTAAGAAGATTTTATTAAAGGAGTAGAGTTATTAAGACATTCAGCTGTATAGTGCTAGTGTCGCATACATTTCGTGCATTAGGTAAAATTGCATGATAATAGCCATTAAGGAACCAGATCTCGACAGAGGCTGTTTAATGTGCTATTCATTATTTTTTCTATTACATTGCCCCAGACAAAGCATAACCTAATTACTTAATAAGGAGATATTTTGTCTTGTCCACTGAGTACCAGCCGATCGAAGTGCGCAGTGTGCAAACATCTAGAAAAGGAATAAGCTCTTATTCTAGAACAGACATTTAGGTATTATCTAAGTGGTGCTAGGTCTAGGCTCTATGGATGGGGCACACAGTCAATGTTTTTTTTTTTCGTGCGAAATGAACAGCAGCGTTGCAGCGTGAGGTCGAACATTGTCATGTTTTTTTTTTGTGTGTGTTTAACGCCCGTTTTTACTACTGAGGCACCACAGGCGGTGAACACTGATGATACATGAAATGAATTGATATATTGGGAAGGGCTGTTTTTTTTTAAGGAAGGAAACGTTCCAGGCCTAAGTTTAGGGTACCTCCCTGGTATTTGCCAGTTATGAAGACTGAGGAAAACCTGGAAAAAAACCTCCGTCAGGGAGGACGGTCCTGGCGGGATTCGAACCCCAGACCTCCCGCTCACGAGTTCGTGGTGGTGTTTTTGTCATGGTGAAGACGCCAATCGGATACATACAGTTCAGGTCCGTTTTCGTAGGATGTTTTCGGTCAGGATGCTCAAAACAGTCTTGTATTCCTCCTCAGTAATGATTGTATGCGGGGGGGGGGACTTCATGTTAATAAACCATTCCGAAATCATCATAAACTTTCCTACCGACCGAACAATTTTGTCCTTCCTTGGTATCGAAGAACCAGATGATTTCCAGACTGAGCTCGCCTGTTTGCTTTTAGGAGCGTAATGATGAAGCCACGCCTCATCACCTGTAATTCAGGTATGCCTTGCCAAGCTCCTGATACACGTTCACTGGCACCATCTGTTCAGGCGTCAGTAATCTCGGCACCCATCTGTCTCAGACTGCCTCATGTAAGCGATCATTCGCAGTGGTGAATGCACTGCGATAACAAATCTGTAGCATGTTCGCCACGTTATTCGTAAATCTTCCCAAACAATGACGGCAGCTGTGTTTAATCATAGCATCAATCACTGCAATAGTTGGAGCACCTGGACCAAGGGGCTGTTGAAACACGTCCTCCTTAAACTTTTTGAACCTCCGAAGTGCGGTTGATTGTGGCAGAACAACGATGTCATACGCTTAGTGTAACATTGCGCACGCGGATTTCTGCAGACGGAAGCAAAATTTCAGAGAAAACGTACTGCTCGTTACGAAGCGATTCCTTTTTTACGTAGTCGACTCCAAACATTCGCTTTGCTGGCGTACTGTATTAAGACGCATGCGCACAAGGCCTTGTAATTTTTTACACCAATATCGTAAGATCTGTTCTTCTCATGAAAAATTATTTCACCACCGGATCTCAATTGTGTGATTATAAAAACAAAAATCTTTCTCAGTCTTATTTGACTAGTCCTCGTAGCAAAATATGACGGCTCAGAACCAAAGAATAAAGGCTAGGAAATAAATTTTCATCATGAATATTAGCACAGATATAAAGACGAATTGCCAATTGGGGCATGTGTGTTTACTTCACAAAGTTGAACAAAACTGTAAATGCTAAGAAATAATGGTATATTATTTCCGAGAAATGTTGTGCAAAGCGTATTGACAAAAATCTCAGCTGATGTAATTCACTGTAATAGCTGCTATTTGCTTTGTACTCTGCATACATTTCGCGAATCCGGCAGACGTTTCTAACAGTAAATTTCGCTGGATATTGCTGAAAATATATCGAGATTGTTTGAGTTCAGTTTTCCTCTCTCTCTCTCCCTCTCTCTCTCTCTCTCTCTCTCGATCTTAACCGTATCAGTCCTACACGGAAGGAAGCTGTTCTCGGCATCAGACATCTATGAAAACTGAGAAAAACCTGGGGAAAAAAAAACACACGCACACATTAAGGGAAGACGAATTTGGGGGAATCGAACCCCAGGTCATCTCAAGAATCCGTGCCTTAACGGCTTTAGCCACCCTGTCGGTGTATGCTGCACTGGAAAGAGCCTCTCTTGAGCCTTAGTAACTTCAGCGAAGTAAGCTCGCACCTTAGGGTCCCCACAACACTCAACAGAAAGAAGTCAGTACCCTAACTTGCGAGGATTGTTGCTTCTCTACAACAATGCCTCAGCCATATCGCTTTGAAAACAATGGCATTTATACAAAAATGGGAAAGTACCCACTATACAAGTACAGACCTGATTCCTTGGGACTTTTAGCGAATATAACTATTGCGATTGTACCAGTAAAAAGATGTTTGATAATTTTCTTAAACTCTCCATCTCCTTAAGTATAATTTTTTCATCCTTATTTTTGATGCCTAGTAGATACGATCTATGGAAATTTTAAGATTTTTTTTTTTAAAATGTATACACAGGATGCACAGGATGCCAAAAATGTATACACACTTCAACCAAAAAAAAAAAAAAAAAAAAAAAAAAAAACGTGTTAACATAACAAAACTGAATTCATACAAACAGAAAATGATGAGCACTAATCATCTTAGACTTTTACAATTACAACAGTTGCTCAAAATGCCCACATCGGCGTCGATACACTTCTGGGTACGTTGAACTACTGATTCAGCAACGTTTACGAAAGTGCCCTCAGCGATTGCAGCACATGCCGTTTAAATGTCTTCCCGAAGTGCTGCTAGCGTAGCTGGTTTTCTACGTTATACGGTACCATGAGTCTCAAATTTGTCTCGAATGCGTGCAACTGTTACTCGCGTTGGCGGTTCTGTTCTGTACACACGTCTCCATTGCCTTTGAACTTCAACATTCTCGTTTTCCAATACCACTTCAAAATTGCTTTCCGCTGTTCAAACGATAATCTTAGCTCCATTTTGTTGTAGCAACGCTAGCATAACATAATGTGAGTCACATCTATTTACGATAATCTTGTCTTCATTTGTTCATTGTTCATTTACCTGTCACATAGCAACGCCCTCATAATGTATGTTAGTTACATCTGTTTACAGAACAACATACTACACATTACTGTTGTTTTTCGGTCCAACTTTGAAATATATTAAACAGGTATCGACTGTGAAAGTGTGTATACATTTTTGCCACCCTCGGTATATACGTGTGTGTGCGTGCGTGCTTGCGCGCCCGCGTGTGCGTGTGTGTTAACGCTCTAGCGGCCGCTACTTTTGTTTTTTCTCAACGAAATTCGATATATATCTTTGAAATGAAATGATAGTTTCTTGAAAACCAGCGAAATCAGATTATTAGGAGCTCTTTTATGGCAATGTGTGGTTTTTTTTTATTATTTTTTTTAGCAACGAAACTCTATAATATATCATTTAAATAAAATAAATATATTTATATATTTTCTGAAAATCATGGAAATCGGGCCATTAGGAGTAGAGGGTATTCCTAACCGGAAATTTAAAGAGGAATGCTTAAACTAAAGTGATAATTCAAAAATCACTCTAGAGGCCGCAATTTTTGTTTCTGCGCAACGAAACTCTGTATATACCATTTAAATAAAATAATAAAAATATTTTCTGAAAATCAGGGTTATCGAACCATTAGGAGTATTATTCCTGAATAGGGAATATTCCTGAAAAGAGGCATTTAAAAAGTGCTCTAGTGGCATCAATTTCTCTGCTCTAGCGCTTTGCAATAACCTTCATAAGTTCAACTTGCTGAGAAATTCGCTTAGTTTACGCAGCTCCTGTGTGACGAACTTTTCTGTTTTCAACTGTCAAGGAAAAACTGAGGGGACATCAATTTGGGAGTACGGAAGAACCTGTTGTTGTATCCTACCGAGCAAGTTGATGCCACTTCCAAAGAAGTGTGGTAGGACTGCTATGGGAGGATATAACTTTGCATCGAGAGTGGGGCAGACTACTTCTAAAAGAAATAGGCATTGTTGGTGCTATGGCCTTTAATTTAATAGTAGAATATTAAAATCGAGGATATTCTAAATGCATTTTAACAATGTTTAAAATGATTAGTGTTATTATTCCGCAGATATGTCATATAAGTTATAAAAATCTCTGCTTACAAAGTACAGTCAATGTCACTTGACGCGAGATTGCAACCTGCTTGCTTCTGAGTTTTGTATCACTATAGAATGATAACTTTATCCGTTATTGTAGTTTAGCAATATTTTCTTTATTAAAAGAGTAAGCATATTATTTATTTATGTTGTTATCATATCTGTTTCAAACTTCGCTTTACGTGTAATTTAATTATGTTCACTAAAGAGGAGATAATATTTACACTGAAAATAATGCTCACAACTTTTGCTACGGGCGTTATTAATTTGTGAAATTAACATTTAACCTCAAATCCGCTATCGATCATACAGACAGATATGTACAGCGTGGATATACAATGCAGGTACCTAGAATAGTTGAAATGTCTTTTTATTTTTTCCCAAGGGAACTGCTATATGAGGTTCAAAGGCTCAAAGGTATTTATTGAATAAAATAAACCTGGAGCCGGTGTTTTAGACCCGGCCTTATAGGATCATATTACATTGATTACAATTTGCTTTTGTTATTTTTGTTGAAGTTGTTTGAGTTGTCTAATGTATGGGGTAAAGAAGAGTTGGGTTTACAGGTATACCGGATTTTATAGCTTTATACTGAGCTCCAGGCAATAACCAGTTTACCTTTTCTACTTGCACATCTAAAACTCATATATCACCAGTACACCTGTCAACCTAACACTTCTTCTTGGGTCACAAAGATGCAGAATCGCCTACTTAGAGTAATTTCCAAAACCCCTCCGGCATACTTTCTGCACGAAGATCTCACAACTGATTTCTTAGCTTAATCTTATACAAAAAGACACCAAAAGGATAATCGACTTGTTCAAAGACTAGGAGAATGAGAAACTACCAACGATAAACACTCGCGAACACCGTCAATATTTGATCTGACAATTAGCCTGGAGGCACCGGAATATCCGGCACAGTAAACTTCTCCATAGCATTGGCCAGCTTGTCGAAATCAAAGACACTGTATCATCTTGCTCAGCTCTCAAAGTCCTTGAGCTGCAATATCAGGGCGACCCCGGGGGAACGCATAAGATAGATGCCCATGGACCCTACAGGCTGTACTGTTGCTTATACTAGACATTGCTGTCTTAACGGACGTTCTTAAAGGACACTCCAATATACATTCTATTGTAGTTAATAATATAATAGCAAATTGATTGTAAAAAGAAAGTAAAATTACTAATTTGTACAATAATTTACTAATATGTACATTTTCCAACGACTCGACTTCTTCAGCTACAAATGAGCAACGCAGCCCCAGAGGTATCTCCTTAAACGCTAGCACTAGGCAACCAATTAATTGTTAGATTCCACCCCCATACTTACAGCACGAGATCACACACCAAAACAGTAGGCGCCTGTCATTAGCTCCCTAACTTCACCCAGCATTCTCCTTCAAGCACGCTAACCTCTTACTCCCCGAGGAGATATTCTGGGCTAAGGTCAAATGTGCCTCCCGGAAACCAGCATGAGGACAGGGGGGTCTTTGAAAAAGAAGTACAATGCATCGGTTCCCTGATGATGAGGTAAGTTCGCCTCCGAAAGCTTGTACTTCCACAAGCAGATGACTTGCCTAGAATTCCGAGAACGGCTGTTTAATCCATTACACGAAATTGAATGACTGACACAGTTCCTTTCAATTGTCATTGTTGGGGCTGCATGGATAGCCGCTGGCGTACATTGTGTTTATTTGCAGAAAGAAGTATTGGCTCTCAGACGATATTTATTTTTACGTATTATTGTAAGCAGTTTACTTAGGTCCGGTAACTTTAGAGACTATGTCAGTTATAGTTACGGCCCTTTCGCGTAGTAGCAGCCGAACTCAGGGGCCAATGACGAGTCATTTGCCAGCAGAGGAAAAGGCTGTCATCGGTTAAAACCGAAATCGCAATATTAAACGTAGCCCTTATTAATTACATCCTTTTAAAACATTAAACTTAAATAAGAATTTCTCATTTTATTTTACTATTCAACATTTAAATTATTTGTTATAATGCATTTATTATATCAGCGTTGATATAAACTGTATAAGACCTACAGTTAACCTGTCAGTTAAAAATGAGTTATAAGGCTCAGAAGGCTTCGTACCAAATTCAATTCAGAACAAAAACTTTATACAGTTTAACATTTCTCTGCTCTAAACTAGTCCAATGAATGGCTGTGACAATCAGAAACTTACATTTTTAATTGATGTGTGAAAACAAGAGATAAATAAACCACATGATATACGTTAAATTTAAACTATTCAAAAGCCATACCTCTGTATTTTCTATTTCTTTTCTTTCAATTATGAACGTGCTTTTAGATATCTTACAGTAGCATGTTGCATTTTTTTTAAATATTTTCTGCAATAGTGGCATTGCAAATGAACTGCAGGACGTGGCAAACTATTTCTATGTAAAAAAAATCAAAACACCGTCACAAATTACATACATTCATCTAATTTTTGAAAGATATGGCAAATGGCTATGCACTTATTCGAGAATAAGTGCTGTAATACAGTAATAATATTGTAAGTATAATACAGTTAGTAATAGTCACTGCCAAATACAAGGTAGCCATGTTGACAAATATTTTATTGCATTGCCTAAGTTATTTTGAATGCAGTTTACATGTCAAATTAAACCTTGACTGCGATATAACGTCACGCCTTTCTTTCCTTGAGTTGTACAACCAAATGCACACCACCCAGGCATATTAACTAAATTAAAATAAAAGTTTAAAAATTATCTCCATATAAGCATATGGCACAATACGCAGACATCAGGCCCAAAATGGCGGCTGATGCAGGCGAACCAATCACGGAGCTTGGTTGTCGACAAATTCCGCCGCAAAGCGTGTCCATACTTGTATAATAGCTCGGTAACTTGAGGCTAATTAGGGTTACATTTAAACATTAAAATTAAGTTAAGTTTGGGAAATTGCTTTGCAATAAAGTTAGGTTAGGTTTAATTTAAGCTAATTAAACCGTGAAATTGTTATGGAAATAATGCTCCAGGAATGTGGTAACTTTCAAGTCTTGCATCTCTATGTGTGATTTTAATATTGTTAACTATTGCGCCTTATATCTTTTTATATTATTAGTTCATTATGTTTTCGTATTTACTTTTATGCACACTTTTTACCCTTATGCTTTTGGTATCTCTGTCTCATTAACACGCATCCCCTATTGAATACATTTGATCTTTAGTTTTTACATTCATTATTTTAATTTTCCTGTTAATGAGTATTTTCTGTATTATTCTGAATGTCTCTCAATTGCTATTTCTTTTATTTGTTTGCATAATCATTTTCCCTACTACTGGCACTTTTCATCCGTGTTCTTCATATTTTTCTTTCACCTCACAAGTATATCTTTATAGACGGTCTCCATGGTTAGTTGTAGTATTTGCGACTTCTAATCTGGAAGTCCTGAATTCGAACCCTCTTAAGGCCAAGCTATCTTGATACGCTTTTTTGTTTTGTTTTGTTTTTTTCCGGAGTTTTCCTTAATCTTGAGAAAGTGAAAGCAACATAACTTTTAAGGCACCAAGAGCTCCGAGCTCATTTGTGCCCTCATTAATTCAGTTCATTTAGTTTATCCTTACAGACTTACAACTATAGTATTGAAGACCAGTGCAGTCAAAGCGACAATAAATAAAATATCACACAAAACCCAAACGGGCCTACATAAAACACTCATTTCTGTTTATGTAAACGAATTTTATAGAATAGTTTTTTTTTAATATCTCACAAACTCTGTTAATAATGATATTCTGTAACGTTTATCAGACAATAAAACAACAATTCTGATGTTGAACCTCAAACCGTGTGAAAGGGCTAACATTACAATATAGACTCCAAGTCAACTTCCGTCCAATAAAAACACCTCGACACCAAATAACACGGTCAGAACCATAGATAACCCCTAGCACAGAAACGAAGTTAGAACTTGCTCCTTGTGCAAAAGTTTAGAAACAAAAGTGAAGAAATACATTATTTACACAAGGACATCTAGAAGTTTAAGAGCGTGAAATTGCATTGCAAAGTAGCACATACACATTGAGAATTGTATTTGTTTCAGCCGAACTATTCCATTTACCAAATTTTAAACATTTTAATATTTGGACTATTTTATTTGCGTTTTACGTTCTAGGCACGCTTTGTTATGCGTATTTTCATGACAAAAAGATATGTGCAAAGTTCTGTTCTGCTGGTAACGTTGCCTTTTGCTAAGAATGTAATTAGATTTCGGGAATTGAACCTGGCACGACTACTGGAAAATAGCTTTTAGCCTTGCTCTCAGCTAAATTACTTGTCGCTTTATGTTAGGTATGTTGGCACACTGTTAATGGACGTGTTGGCAACGCTTCATTAACGCGCTGTGATTGGTTGACGATCCCTGTATGTTTATATAGCGTGTCTGTTTTGTTTCGTTGCCTGCGGATATGAATTTGGAAATTGTAAACGCCTGTGTGTTTATCTGTGTGCTTTTGAAAGTTTGCACGTTTTATTCGATAGAGTTGACAGAATCACACCATGTCATGCGTTTAAGGCCGTGTAATAATCTAGACATGTGGTTTAATGTATTACTCGCAGTATAACAATAGCAGACAAATGTTACTTTTTAATACTAGATCAGGTAAACTCATGCAGCTTCTTTTGAGTTTTGAGCAGTATTAAACATAAGTAGAATCTGTTGTATTACACAGTAACTTAAATACCGTTATGGTGAAAGTAAAACGTTAAAAAAAATACGACAATACATAACAATGTATGTGTGTGAAAGACTCACTTTTCCTGCGTTATACTGCAGTTTTGTTGCTATTCTGATTAACTGTTATTTACCTAAGCCCTCCATGATACGATAGTAGATACAAACTTGCAATTAAAGAATAGAAATGTAGCTACGGTAAACAAATGTCAGCTTTTAGTTAAGGTTAAGTGAAGTACAGATTGCCCATGTTCATGTTTATACTACTTTCTAAAATGTTACAGTATTACATTATACAAAATGAATCATACATCAATGCTTTATGATTCTTTTATCGTTAAACATTATTGTTGTATGTATTAATTCCTCTTTTTAGGTGAAAATATAGCCTTTCACTGCACTTTGTGAGCAACCATGTATTTCCTTCGTATCAAGGCCCAATTTAGGTAATTAGGTAATAATACAGTGCACCCAATTCATTTGTTTTATGTTTCCCAGAGCTAACACTACTGAATTGCATATGGAGAACTATGGAAGTCAAAACATGGTTTTTTTTCTTTTCTTTTTTAATTATATTGTGGAAGTGTAACTAAACAATTGCACATGATCATTGTTAAATAGTGATGCTGCAAACCCATGAAATTTGTGCAGGTTGCCTTGTTGAATATGACTTATTCTTCAGAGTGCAAGGGTGATGGAGTGGTGGCAGTAATTTTTTAATATCTTTCTAACCAAAACAGAATTTAGAATTTATTTTAGCGAGACAAGAATTTAGTCTGCATTATATAGACTTGTAATACATGTGATAAATACACTCGTATATTTGAATGGATTTCTACAAAGGAAGTCGTGAAGATATGACGAAGAGTGCATCCGAAGTTCCACACTGCCCTCTAATCTTACGCTCATCCATATGTTTTCTACGTTTTGGGTGTGAATTTTATCATTGTCCGAATCTACAAAATTTTGCTCGTGAACATACATCGTGTTCGTATATGCCCCCACCGATGGCCGAAATGTTAGCCTATACCCGCCCATCCGTTCGAAACAATAATAGTCCCGGGCAGTATGAAAATGCCTGAGAAAATGTCTCTCTCTTCCGCTACTACACAGACCGTGGGGCAGAAAAATGATTCCACAAATAGTTCGCGAAATTTCGGAACATTTTCCTTCTGTTTTCATTTTCCTGTTACCCGCACATATAGACTCCTTTCACTTCACTAGTTTCACTCTCAGAAATCCACCTGCAGTCATCAAGGGAAATATAAAACAGTCGAATTGGGTGCACTATATCAAAAAGTTTCCCAATTTATCCTTAGTAATTGCATTTAATACTCAAAATCGTAGCGCAGATTTTGGTTAATGATCTACATATATTTAAAGTTCATTAAATAATGAATAATCACTAAATGTTCATATTATGAACACGCAGTATTAAGATTACAGTGGGCAGTTGCTGTTGCGCGGGATACAGAAGTAAGTAATCCTGGACCAGTGGCAGAGTGTTCAGTATAAACTCCTGGTGCAACCTGAAATCGAATGTATTGCAGGTGAAAGCGTCATACTCTTGTGATATATTTACTTGTTGTTTCAATAGTAGAAATCTTCTAAATTTTATATGTATTTACCAAAATTAATAGATGGTATTCAACCCCAAGATATGGCCGGGGAAAGGTAACTTTCAAGTATAAATTAGAAGCATAATCTATTTTGTTCAACAATAGGCAAAGAACATTTTATAAAATTTCACACTTAAACAATGAATAAAAAGAGTTAGTGCCACTCTCGAATTACAATAATTTCAAGAACATGACTTTGCATTATAAGTTTCCGCTAAATTACAAAAAACCAGCGTTAAATATGCATTTATAAGACAATAATAAAATATTTCTCAAAGCTAAACTTTATTCTTCACTTTCCAAACTCTTTTAATAACATTTTTTCCCTTTTAAAAATTATCTTTCTGTTATAGTCTTTCCCTGAGGTTACAATTGTGTTATTTCCACAACTGAATTCTTTTCTTTTTCTATAACTTGCATTTTCTCATGTAACACGAATATGTGAATGCAGGTGTTGAAACTCACATTTGTCACTAACTTGTATGAAAAGAGTGCAGGAGTGAGTACTGAAAAAAGAAAGAATATAAATGAGTAAACTATTAAAAGGGTGCCTCTTGTTTGCAAATGTCTACATGTATTCTCAATATGTCATGCACAACGCCTTCTGAAGCGTGAAGATGTTTAATGTCTGTATTTCTACTGCCTCTTCGCACTACACTACAGAGATTCTTTGAACCACAGCAGCTGTTTTGTAATCCGATACCAGTAGCGTCTCAACAGGACGCGAATTTCTTACTTTTTATCCTCTTAAACTATTTCTTCACAAGATATTTGCTTCCATAACAAGGATGCCATGGTAATATTGCCCTTAACAATCAATGTCTACTTTATAATTTTATTATACATTTAAAAGCATTCTCCAAAGCACAAACGGCGCTCAAATGGATGTTCAGATGCTGTTGGCTGCATGTCGACTGGAAACAAAAGAAGGCTAAAGAAAACCAAATAATTTCATCTCCCGCTTGTTTTTACGATACTGCGGTTAGGTTTTTGTGATGGCAGAATGTCAATGGGCAATTTGCTAATGGACTTCTAGTCAACTTGCAGTCTCTGTATCTATCTCAGCAATATTTCTGTTTGGGAATGCTGAAACACTGCGACAAAGAGAGAAAAACGAGCAAAGAACACAGTCCACTGTTTTGGGATAATTTCACTTTGAATGAGTTTGATCGCAACGCAACCAAACAAATGTACAGAACTTACTCACCTGCCTATGCTTGAAGCTAGTGATCTCCAGGCAAGAGTCGTTTCTGCGTTTTACGTAAAGTACGATACCATAGCATAATGACCGTCAGCGGTAATTTAGTAAGATATAAAATGCGAAATATAAACCGTCACACTCGTTAAAGGTTGGTGCTTTCTTTTATTACAACTGTCACCTCTAAATGTAAGAGCAGTTCAATAAATAAATCAGGTTGTACTTATGAGAGGCTATAACACCCGTTTTTTACACATTTCCTGGGGCAGAACAAGCACACTTCAGTTTCATAAAATTCCTCCGTAATTAGTGGTGGCGTGGGAGATTAGTAATCCTGGTTTCGAATCCCGGTCAGGTCAAGCGATCTCATTAAGGCTTTCTTCCGGAATTTTTCGTTACCTTGCACAGCTAATGTGCCACACACAAATAGTGACCCTTCTACTGTCAAAAAGGTGAGGAATTTTTCATTACAAATTTATTGGAAATGTTTCCTCGTGTATTTTAATTTCTTTCAAATATCAAAGCAGTCTTAATTCCTTCTGCATTTATGTTGTTGTTTATATTTAAACAATTTAAGCAAGTCATGATAAATACGCCACGTTTAGTTTATGTAAAAATTAATATATACTGATTAAAAATTGGCTATCAAGTAGAAATGCTGTGTTACAACATAGTAGTTTCAAATTCGTGCTCAATGCTGTTTTTTAAAGCTTAAACTCGGAAGCAATAAACAGATGCTTGGAGAAAATGGAATACATTACAACACGAAGGCAATTTAACTTCATGAATATATGATTAAGACATTTTCCTATACAGCACATGGTTACTATGGTTACGCTTCCGGCCTTTCCTTCGTAGCCTTTCTTGTATGTTATATGTTTACAGCAATGCTTGTGATGTGGAATGTATTTCATTTTTGTAAGTTGGTAAAGTAATTATTTTAAAATTTCAGTTTCAAAGCACGTATCAATTAAATGGACATTAGCGTTGGGTATACGGGGGAAAAAATTCCCACAGAGTTTCGGACAAGCCCAGAGAGGTCTCTTTGTGTGATGGATTATGTGCCAAATGGAGCGCGCATCATACATTTGAGCATCACATTTTGAAACTGCAGCGTGCACGAGAGTAAAGTGCTGTTTAGCAAAGCGAAGCACTTTCATATTAATCCGATTACTAACTTGCATATTCATGAAGCAAGAAGGTCTTTCCAAAACAACCTTTCCTTCCAGAGAGTATTCCTGTAGTGGACAAACCTCATCCGTCTGGAAATATGTCGTTATAAAATTTTAAAACTGCCACGATCAATGAAATCGGTTAATTCACAGAGTTTTGTTGGCCTAGTCACTCATAGTTTGCTGTACAAAGAAGGCTTGTTGTTCTTTTGTCATCTCAGAAGAAATGGCGTTATTTTGTCACTCTTTGACATGATCCGTCTGGGCACGGAAAATACAGAGAAACAAAAAATAAACTTTTTTCTGTCTCAGAAAGAAAAATATGTGATTCTGAAAGTATTTTTTCTCCTGAATTCAAATATGATACTGGTTTTTCCCCATCATGCAAAGTTTCTGAGATACAGGAATTTATAGTTTCAAACGCTTTAATATTTTCTACATTCTTAACTATAAAATAGTTAAACTTCCTGACTCACCTAGGAAGCAAGAAAAGATGATGTTCTGCTATATTTGTGAAGCATCCCTCTTGATGGTCCAATAATAATCGGCCAGCATATTAGGATTCCGTTTGCCTTGATACCTCTGTTCCATAGGTGAAATTTCCTGATGAAAGTGCTCTCCTTTCCCATCGCTCACTGCGTCAAGATTGTCCGGGAAGAAATCTAGATGCGAGTGCAGGAAGTGTACTTTTAAGGACATATTGCAACCCAAAATTTTATAAGATGTTATAAGATCATTGACAATGCCACGGTAATTTTCCGCCTATCGATTTCCCAAAAAAACTGTGGGTAACTTTTTTTAATGCTTGCCAAGCTGCTTTCTCCAGCGGATTCAATAGTTCCTCAAGCATTTCATCATGCGTTAGTGATCATATTTGTGGACCCACAAATGCACCTTCTTTAATTTTTGCTTCACTAATTTTAGGAAACTTTTGTTTTAATTACATGAAACCAGGTGTATTATCCATACTTTGACAAAATTCGTCATTAACCCTAGTTTAATATGTGGTAGGTAGATACACAGTTTTAGGATTACACAATGCGTCATGTTTCACATTTTTCTGTTCAGGAATGAATCCCGTTTAGGCCATTCTTTTCTAATTAATTGTTTTTTCTGTCTCTACTATCCCATTGGCACAAAAATCAACAGTACTTTGTGTAACCAAGCTGCAGATCAAGAATAAGTGCAATAACCTTCAAATCATAAATATTCCATTCATACATTGCATATTGAAGCTTTTCCAATATAAATTTCAAGTTTTCATATGTTTCTGTCATACTACTTGAGTTAGCCACAGGTACTAATGGGAATTTATTGCACTGCTTTTAAACTAATTTTAGAGGCATCAATAAACAAGCGCCATTCTGCTGGGTTACGTTCAATACCAAAATATCTCCATAAGAGAGGAAATGTCATTACAAAACACTATGCCATTTTCTTCAGAAACTAGTCTTGAAATTGAGAATGGAGATTACGATAAATACATATTTTTGTATTCTTTTGAAGAATAATCCACCCTTTTAGCATTTCAGACTGCTTTTTGGATCACTTTAAATCTCGTATGATGTTGTTAACATCTTCTTGAGACAATAAATGAGGTTCAGATAAACAGCTTAGTCCAAAAGTTGAATCATTGCATTTTCTTCGTTACTTCCATCAGAATCTGAGCTCTCTTCATCCTCTGTCATATGATTTGGAGGTTTTGGTATGGGCCATTCTTTGCAGTGCGGAACTGGTCTCATTGCAGATTACAAGTTATGGTACACCACTGTGTGTTTTAATTTTGACGTAATCTCTTTAATGTTTGTTAAACAGAAATAATCAGAGGAGTGGTTCGATCCCCGTCAGCCTGCCAAGTCATTTTGAACAAAATCTGATCGGCCCCAAAGTAATACTTAGTATGTGGTGGAATTTTGAAAATGTGATCCAGGAAGTTTGTTCCAAAAGAGCGTGCAATCGGTGCAAACCTTTACTCTCAACAATTGGAAATGAGTTCGTGAAGTTTTGAGTCAGAGATACTTAGCATTAGTTCATTGAAAGAGAGTTATCTCGCACCAGGATAATGCGAGACTTCATACCGCTCAACAACCATTAAAAAAAGACCAGGATTTGGAAGGGATCGAATTACTACCACATCCAACATATAGCCCTGATCTTGCGCCTTCATATCACCATGTTTCGATCCATGACCAATTTTGTGTGGAAGAAATTTCGAAAACGTTAAAGCCGTGAAAGTGGGTCGAACTCTTGGCATCAAAATCCGTCGTGGGATAACAAACCTCGCTGAAAATGGCTCAAGAATATAGAATCTAATAGCCTTATTTTGAGGATTAGTTTAATTTTTTTCTCAGGACACATTTCAAATTATTTTTCCTTAAAACAGACATTCTTTTGAGACAATATCTATATTAACTAGTCATGGTTTTAAAAGCCGAAAGTAAAATTCTGTCTATAAATAAAACATTAAAATGCACGTTGTTATATACAAAAATGGAAGTAAAAACTATAAGAGTAGAACTGGATACTCAAGGCCACATTGTACCCTGTTTTACCCCAGACGTACAAATCTTGTAAAACTCAAGCTATAAAAAATTGTGTAGACAGTTATTTTTATGCAACATATAAAAGAACTATACTGATTCTAGCTATTAAAGTAAACTACAAGTAATTTATCAGTGTGTATGAAAGTACAGATTATTACAAAATAGCAAACACTGCAACAATTTAGTTCTTAATTCAATAGCAATGTTTTACCGCGGGTATGACTCGTTAAAAAAGTACACTGTCAGGTGTTTTGAAGTTCTTGCTGTATAAAATCAGTGTTACCAACAGAAGAGTTAAATAAACTCAATTTTACCTCCCTACCCGGTCCTACCTCTAGCTCCTTATAAATAAAGTGTCGGTACCTATGCAAAGTTTCGGGTGTTTTATTCAATGAAGTAAGAAAATAAATGGAAACGTTTGTAAATTACTTTTCTAATTAAAATCACATTTCTAAAAATATATTTTCTTTTCTGAGATTACAGTTGAATTGTTTTCTTTGTGATCCGTGCCAACACGCTGAGGAATCCAATCATTCAGATAGCAAAACGGAGGGGTGTATGCTGTTCATAGGCACAATGTTTACAAATATAACTTGTACAATAACGCAGCATGTTTTCCTTCCTCCTCCTGCTAAGCGTATATATTTAGACCGCCACCACTTTTCAACTCGGGCAGGGTAATGGCCACGGGGAAAAAATTGTGTTATAGATATTTAAACAGGAAGACCCCAGACTCCTATCTTGCAACACAAAATTGCGTTTTTATGTGACTGTACAGTTGTTAAAATTGTGTTTTCACTCTTCATGCATATCGTTCCTCTCTTTGTCTTTAAGAATGTTGCAGAATTACACTGCTATGAGAAAGAAAAAAGAGCAAAGTGATTTGACAAATGTAATTCTCCATGATGAAAATATACCCCACTATGGTGAAAGTCTCACTGAAAAACTTAAGTAAATAAAGATCCATGTTGTTCGCAGAATGAATAACAGAGAAAAAATGTATGGAGAAGGTTGTATTGAAATAATATCCGGCGACCTCATCTGATATATATACATCTATAGATAGAAAAATCCTAAACCGTTCTCTTCTTCTGATTATTATTTTTATTCTCCTTTTCTTTAGAACTAAGATCACTTAACTTACTTTCTGTTACGATGTTTACGTTCATTTATAAATATTTTTGTCGGGTCTTAATGAAAAAGTTCTTCTGTAGCAGTGGTTTTCCAATCACGGACTATAATAACGGCGATATGCCCTCAGGATCCTCTTAGTTAAAACACATCTTTTGAAATAGGTTTTCGTCGAAAGTTCAAAATATCTGATAATTACTGTAAATGTTTGTCCCAGTTGTTACTACCTTCTGTTTTAAGGGAAAAAAGAATAACTTGATACACGGTGACCCATATCATACAAAATTAACAATAAAAGATACAAATTAAAATTTTAATATTGTTATATTACAATAGGTTATTGAATGCCATTTAAGAACACGATCTCGATTTCTAAACAGCTCGCCTCTTAAATGGCTCCCGTCACATAAAATACATGTTGCAAACTGTCACGCAGATCCTGTATCCCTGATTGCACCATGTTGTTGGTATGGCTGTGATTTCATCCTGTATAGCTCTAGACTTGAGCTAACCGCAAAGGAAATAGCCACATACCGATAGATTAAGAGAACGTACGGGCCACGGAATATCTCCTTTTCTGGAAATCACTTTGGAAACATTTCTTTATCATTGTAATGGGCACGTTGGCAGTGGGTTTGTAGTTTTGTTGAAATCAGACGCCGTTGAGATCGATTCCACGATAATGTAGCTATGGAGTAAGGGAATCTCCTAACATCTCTTATATATCGATCAGAAACCACTCAAAAAAATAAGCACCCATGATTCCAAAACTTGCAACGCCACACCAGACTTAGGTGTGGACTATGGAGAGGGCGCATATGTAGTTGCTGTTGATTTGAATCAGACCAATATCTGAAATTTTGTTGTTCACTGTGTCATTTAAATGAAAGTGTTCATCATTCATTAACAGGACCATGTATCAGGAAAGACGATGAGAAAGTTTTCACAGAATGTCATTCGATTTTCTTTATCACGATAAGCCAACTCTTGAACACAACCATCTTGTAAAAATGAAAATGTAAATTGTTATGCAGAATTCTTCTCAAAAGGCAGCAGAGCTTGTTTTCTAGTTGAGCAATTAGGACTCCTTACTGATGTCTGTCTTACTCTTTCGATGTTTTGTGGTGTTCTCACAGTGTGTAAGGACATGGTGATTTCTTCTTCTTATGGTCAGAAGTTCTGTAACCATAACTTCATAGTGTTCCTATTAGGAATGTCTCCGTGACGGGAGCTTTAACATGTCGACGAAATAATCGTTGTGTAGTGACAACCGAGTCACCATTTAAGAAATACTTTCATCACAAAAGCACGATGTTAAGCATTCCTTAGCGCCATTTTTATAATAATAATAAACATTCCGCGTGCACGCACCTATATGTCATTTTACCAACTAAATGTTAGTTAAAAATCATTAGGTTCCCGTGACTGTATTAAAGGTGTCCTCTCACATAAGCCACGTGTTAGGTAACGATTTGGAAACAAGTTAGGAAAATTTCGAAGGCATCTGCGCTGTAAGCTGAAAGTCTGCGTTTCTAGTTCCGACCGTGACCTCAATTTTTTTCTCTCTGACTTTGATTCCCAATGAACCAATTTACACATTTGAAGTAAAATTTATCACCATTCCAAGGTTGATTAAAGAAATTAATGTAGGAAAAAGTTAGTAAAAATATTTGTGCAGATCTTATCAGGCTGTTCAATAAATTATTTCTTTTACACCATACCTCAAAGCATTCCTGTTTGAATGCAATGTACCTGTCCCAGGGGTTCTGATAGGTCCTTCAGATCGCCTACGTAGTCCTCACGTTTGCTTCTGATGATGGAAAAGTTTTCTTCAATTTGGGGAAAAGGAAAAGTTTCTATGAGGCTAAATTTGGGCTATAGGGAGGGTGAGGGAAATACTTCACATTGAACTATGTGAATGATTTTAACTCCGTTCAGTATTATTTAAACGTTTTCCTTCAAATAAGAAAGAAAAGAAAAAAAACTTGTCATATTGTAAACAAACCTTAATATATCTTCAATAATATATCTGTGCTGGTATAAAAATTTTATTTTCGAATCGAGTAAGTAGTTGTAAATAATTTAGTACATAAGTTCTTCGTATGGAAATTCCAATCAAATTAAGTGATTTCATACATTTAACCTGTTTAAAGTTTAAAACTGTTATCCATTATCATTGTTGGTTAAAGTAAACACAATTCTTCCGTTTATAATTTATTTACAGTTAATTTCTAGATATTAAATTAGTTTTCAGGTCTTTGTAGGGAATGTTTAACATAAAATGTAATATTATCTAAACTACTATGAGCACAAGAAAAATTATACCCTCTGCGTATATGATTTATTTCCGTAATGTGAATACAAATAAATGTACACAAGTTATGAACAAAATAAGAACCCCTCTATTAATTGTAGGAAGATTTGATATTACTATACAAATTTTTACACATTCTAAATTATTCAAAGAGTAAAAGTTGATCAAGTGTAACGCCATACTAGTAATACGACGCAACCATCGCATAAAATCGAAATGATAAAACTTTTAGAATAACAAAGCTCAGTATTATTATGCTAATGACAAATGAGATGGAATGATCAATAGGGTTTTTTTTAAGGAAGAAAGCGTTCCACGATTAACTTTATGATACCTCTCCGTCATTTGCCATTTATGAGAACCGAGGAAAACCTGGAAAAACGTTCTATCGGGAAGATGGCCCCAGTAAGATCTGAACCCCAGAACTTCCGCTCATGAATCCGTGTCTTAATGACTTGAGCCACCCGTGGCGGTAAGCTCAAATTGAACAAGTATTTTTAGTCATAACAGAAAAGTATTTTATTTTTAATATTGTGTCTTTATCCTGAAGATAGCAGTAAGTTACAATTGACACATTTCAGTCAGTATAAACTGTTAAAGAGCCATAACTCATTTTCTGTAGAAGATAAATAACGAAAGATATGTGTGAATTAGAGAGCATTTGCCTTAACTATTCATTGTTATTCGGTTAAAAAAATACATGCTACATTGGAAACCTTTACTTCATCTTTAGGCCTTACCATTCATACATAGACTATTAGAAATAGATCGACACATATTTAGTGTAAAATGCATAAAACACCAGCTTTTAAATATGCAAATACCAGAGGCGTTGGACATTGTTTACATTAAGGCGTTTTACGAATTTCGCGCACTCTATGGGCACATCTATTCGTAGGGCGACGGACAGATACTAGTACTCCATGCAAGCATAGATAGTGCCTGAAAGCAGATTGTGTAGTTAATGAACAGTGTTCGTTGGTTGTCAAGTAGAGAAAGACGCGGACAATGTGGAAGGCGACGGAAGGCGATAGTATTTGTGGAATGAAGATGTCAAAAATGCAGAAATTCATAGACATTTAACTGCAGTATGTGGTCAAGAAGCTCTTGTACAGAAATCCGTTTATAACCGGGTTAGTGGGTCCGACAACGGTAGGGAATCTGCACACAAGAATGTGAGTGCTGGTCATCTGACAACATCGCGGTCTCTCAGCAACATTGAGGTTGTGTCTGAAATGGTTATGGCTGATAGGCACATAATCTTGAAGAAATGTCAGACATTTCTCAGCCATGCAACTCTGAACACATAATTCACGATTTGAATAAGAAAAAGGTATGTTCACATTGAGTTCCACGGGACAGGCGAAAAGGACAAAAGAGTTTAAGTCTGCCGTCGGCTACTGCAACTGTTTAATGAAGATTCGGATTTTTCGGAGACGCTGATGACTGGTGATGAGTCATCGTGTCACTACCACACACCAGAGAAGAAAATTCAATCCGTGCAATGGAAACATCCAGGGAGTCTTCGGTCCAGGAAATTCCGTGCAGTTCCATCTGCGGAAACCGTCTTTTGGGATACTTCAGGCATACTGTTAATGGGCCAGCTTCCTTAAGGAACGGCTGTCAATAGCGAGATGAGTTGCGAGATCCTTACCAACGCAGGATCAGCAACGGTGAAAGGGTCGACAGAAGTGTCGCTTTAAAATGACAATGCGCGACACCATACCAGCAACACTACGACCGCAAAGTTGGCGTAGCTGCAGTTCATTGTTGTACCGCACCCACCATATTCACCGGATCTCGCTCCGTCTGATTATGCCTTACTCGACAACAAAGAGGAAATTCAGGTAGCTGTCCATGAGTGGTGGTGTAGCACTTAAAAACAAAGCTTTCACGACACCATAATGAAGTTACCAGGAAGGTGGCAACGGTGCATTGGCGTTGTGGGAAGTAAATTAAGAGATCCATCTACATTGAACCATGTCCCATAATAAATAAGGTACCAAAACTACTAATATAAACAATTTCCGAACATTTCTCGTTAATACCATTCACCTACATTGCCTTTTGATCAAGGCCCTATTTTATGTAGCAACACTGAAGCAGTGTGCATAGCGGATGGCGGAAAGCGTAACCAAACACGCTTTTAATGGGGCTTATTAATGAGTAAAATAAATGTATTTAATTACATGCATTACGAGTAAAAAATGTTTTAATGTAAAATATAAAACACAGCTAAATGTTATTCGGCGTTACCTAAGGCACCGTGATTCCCCTACTAATTTATATATTTATTTTCTTTGTAACGTGAGTTTGTGTGGTTATTTATTTACATGATTAAACATTTGGGATAATTGAAGTATTAAATGAACACTACTGATTTCAACAGCCGCTTTTCTTTATAATGTTTATTTACTTGGGTAATTTTAATTAATTCATTAACTAGTAACCAATTGAATTACTATTAAATAAAATAATAGTAAAATATACTTTTAATATTTTGCTCTGAATTAACTAAAGATTATTTTAACAATTAAACTATTCTGCACTGGCGAAAAGATATGTCATAATAATAAAATCTAATCGAAAATTGGTAAAAATGCATGTCATTAATTGAAATAAGTTTGAATAACTTCTTTACATATCCTAATTATTATACTATCATATAAGAGGTATAAGTAATAAGTAATTTTTTCTCACGAAAAGGGAAAATATAAAATATCTAAGATAATACGATTGAAAGTGAATGGAATACTTTCAATGACGCTATCGTATGGCGTATGTGAGCGGAGCTGAGGGCCTCGGCATGCCACGAAGTTCAGTTGGAGAGCGACAGTGGTCAGGAATGGAGGTCATTGCAGGAGAATGCCATACAGAGCTATAGGAAGCACTGGGTGAGTGAGTCCTGCCCTTTCGAATAGCGCCGATGTGGTAAAAAAAAGCCTTCCCATTGCTGATAACGAACAGTCAATGTACTTGAAGACGAAGGCTTCACTTGGGAGACCAGGGGACATTTTTTATTTTGACTTCTTGTGCCTATTTTAAGGTTTTAAACCCTTTTTTGTTTCCCTGTTTTGGGGCATTGTGGATTTTTTTTCTGCGATTATTCCGCATCTCAAAAAGCACAAAGAATTTCAATATATTGAGGGGAAAAAAGTTATACAAATTAAATGTCATGTTCACTTCACATAATCTGTTTAGAATGTTGTCATACATTTATTTATTTTCAAGGAGTCAAAAACTTTCTCAACCCATTCACTTTGGCTCTTTAAATAGCAGAACCTTCATTAATGAAAGGAACGTTCTGTTACCTTGGCATACGATTTCCAGGAAATGGAGAGGATGAGGGAAGTATTTTAGTTTTGAGTAGTCTTTATGAATAACTTTGTATCGGCCTACGCGAGACGATTCTAGGTAATATGTGGTGGGTGTAGCTTCTCAGCTACATAAATGTAACAAACAATTGCAAGCGAGAAAGATGAGAGCGGTACAGCTGTGCAACAAACCGTCCCTACAACGTGTTCAGTACGGAAGTAAGAGAGATACTAACCTGATTCCCCTATAAACGCATAAACAGAAAATGAACTCCGCCAGAAACCACTGCACGTCTTTTGCTCATTTGCCAGGACTATTCAAAACTACCTTACTTTGTTTTGATAAACACTTCCATGATTTCCTAAAATGTGAATGTTCTGTTGTAACTGGTATGAGTACTTCCGAAATAGCTTATTTTAAATATGCTCCAATCACTTCAGTGGGGGTAGAACGTTCTTTTTCCATGATGAAAAAGGATCTCTTTGATCAGCGGCTACTATGACAGTTGATACCGTCAAAAAAAGTTCTTGTTGTTGCTTGTAACTAAGAAATGTAAGTTTAAATACTTTAATTATATGATAATGATATTATTCGGTATCTTAAGTACCAATTTTCATTAATAATGAGAGATATTACTCTGTTTTCATTTTTAATAAATGTCTGAACTTCGGGGTTCTGGTAATGAGCAGCATTTAATGAAATTGCTTCAGTGCAGTCAAGTGTCTTATCCAAAAACTTCAAAGTTGCTATTTGTTTTTCAGAGATAAAGCATAGAACTTTATTAGTTACTCCTCGTACAACAACCTACAAGACAGAAACAATGCTTACTCTCGTAACAGCGACGTGCAACCATTAATGCGCGCACTATCTATAAGAGGAGTTTCGCTTAACCTTGGCCCAGCGTTCGCTGAGCTCAGTTGCGGACGCAGTGCAAAAATAGTTCTCGTTATTTATGCCCATATACAGAGCCTTCGTTTGGACGCGTGGCCGGCTTAACGGGGATTTGCTATTCCTGCATTGCGCTCTTTCTAACCGATTCTATTCCTCCAACCCCTTTCCTTCCTCTCCGTATGCCAGCTAATCTGTTGACGTAAAATCTTTGTGTACTGTAGAATTGAAACGTTGTGAGACCGCGTGTTTCATTGTTATAGTATGCTAGTGCTGTTATAATGCCAAAAATCCGTATATCTTAGTACACAGAATTTTCATGTATGATCCTTATGTAACAACAAACAGATGAAGAAGAATGAGACGATGATTTATAGACAGATTCTCTACTGTTCGTGTGCTTCACAGAGAAATGTTCGTATTCTTATGAACAGATTTAGGGATCTGTTTTTTGATAAGAAACCAAAAGTAAAACCGTGTTATTACAGAGGAAAAACTCGGTGACATCGGACATCGGAGAAAAGTTAGAACTATATCAAAAAAATTCGAAAAAGCTTGCATAGGAATTAGAAAAGTTGCAAACTTCTACTTGGATTGCCACTAAACTTTTAAAATTAAAACCTATAAGATAACTGTAGTTCATGAATTGCAACCACGTGATAATGTGAGTAGAGTTAATTTCTGAAATGGGTGTTTGATAATGTTAATGATCGCCCTATTGACCAGCTTTTACCTTTTCCCCCCTTTTTCTTTCTTTCTTTCTTTCTTTCTTTCTTTCTTTCTTTCTTTCTTTCTTTCTTTCTTTCTTTCTTTCGGACGAAGCATGGTTTTATTTACATAGCGATACAAAACAATAAATACAGAGTGCAAAAAATCCCGATTCTGTACATGAAATGCCACTGTATGATCCCCAAAAATGGTGTTTGGTGTTCTGTGATTGCTTACGGAAGTATAGGACCTGTAAGAAGAGAAATTGCTGCAATTTCATAAAAAGAATTAATGAGTGTTAATGCAAATTTTCTTAGAAGGTGTGAGAGATATGTGGCGGCATAAGGACATAATTTCCATCTTCTATGACAAAGATATGTGGTTATTGTAGTTATAATATGAATGAGAAATCTATGCGCTTGAATTTAAGAGGCTTTGAATACCCGACTCCGCCGGCAAACAGCGTGCTTCTCGCCGCCAAGCAAATCCCCGTTAAGCCAGCCACGCGTCCAAACGAGGACTCTGTATTTTGTGGCACTAATAAGGAATTTGTGTAGATATTTTGTCGTAGTATAATGATTTTGGTGCTGTTTTAGTATTCTAATAAACATTTAATACTTCATACTTGTTGAAGAACGCTACCATATGTATTAAATATAAATTTAAATTGTATTTTCTTATTTAAACCATTAAAAACCGAGACTAAGTATTTGAAACGATTTTATGCTCTAAGGGTTTTGGTGTAATGGCATCATACCCCTGGTTTTAAAACGTGTACTCGGGTGAGTGTATGAGAAAGACGAGAAAAGTCCTAGACGTAAGCGGCAATTACTTTTGCTAGTGCTGAGCTGCGCAGTAGAAGCGCGGGGATGAGCAAACCTGCTCATCATAAGCTTCCAGCACGGACAATTTGTTGACCTTATATGAACCTTTGACCTTATCCGTACTCGTGTTTGTTTTGAAACGAATCGCCCTTCTTGTATTAATTAATCACCCTAAACACGTGTTCCTAGTCCTGTCCTTTATGTTGCAGCTATGCCGTTCTACGATGTACTTAAACCATGATGGAGGAAAGGTTTAATTTTGTACACTCATATCCAAAATGTGCGACAGTTTAGCATTATCTCGAGAATAAATACTAGTTCACACGTGATGTGTCGCGCAAAGCACATGTATTGACTAATTTTAAACTGCAGTTAGATAAGGAAAATGTGACTACCGTGCCCTGTTCGAACGCAATCGCATGGTGGATTCCATCACTGAACAAAAAACCAAAAATGGTTGATTTCTGCGGGTTAAGTTATGGTCATATAATTTTCCGTTAATGCATGATCAAAGTTGATAGACTTTCACAGCCAGTTATAAATAGAAAAACTCCCGGCTATTCCTTGAATTCGGGGGGGGGGGGCAGAAGCAACCACTTTGCTCTCAGGATAGAAATGATGTAGCCAAGTTTAATCAGCAGTGATTAAACTTTGAAAGAAACTCCGCATCTTCCTTTTTTTTTTTTTTTTTGAGTAGTGTTTAACGCCCGTTTTTACTACTGAGGCACCACAGGCGGTGGACACACTGATGATACATGAGATAAATGATAACTTGGGAAAGGATATTTTTTTTTAAGGAAGGAAGTGTTCCAGGCCTAAGTTTAGGTACCTCCCCGGCATTTGCCAGTTATGAAGACTGAGGAAAACCTGGAAAAAACCCCAGTCAGGGAGGACGGTCCTGGCGGGATTCGAACCGCAGACCTCCCGCTCACGAGTCCGTGCCTTAACGACCTCGGCCACCCGTGGCGGTCCCGCATCTTCCTGTAACATCATCTTCAACTGCATAGAAGCCTGCACGCAAATGCCCTTTTGTTCGGAAATCAGCATTGTTTGAACCCATCGTGTAAAAATGCTTTTCATGTAACTTTTCAGTTACCGCCATGTGGGTGGCACTCAGTAACATTTTCAGAATTTTCTTAGTGTAATTAACCGATTTTCTCTCAAAATGACCTTAGCGGTGTTAATGTTTTCTTCCGTTAGAGCACAAACTGAAGTGCCGGATTCACCTTCCTTTAAAATTGATTGTTTCCCCTCTTTAAAAATTTTAAAATATCTTTGATCTGTGCTTTAGGGAAGAAAAACTGTCCATAGGAGTCTTCTAGCATTTTATACGCCTGAGATGAAAATTTGTTGAGTCGAGAGCAGAATTTCAGAGCAACATATTGTTCGTCGCGTGTCCTCTCCACTTTGCGTTGCCGTAACTGAACATGTCTCAACTTGCACGTCTCTCACTCGCAGAAACCGGAAACGACAACAATGAAACTAATACCACATATACATTACACTTTAAGCTAACAAAATATTGTGGGAACATCTGTGTTGGTAATGATTCTTTATTCAACAGTTCTCGTAAAATTTGAAATTTTTGTTAATTTAACTGTATACTTTCTTTTCGTGATATTTACATGTGTTTATTTTGACAATTACTGATGTTTTCCCTGGTATCTTTTCTAATTTGAACTGGTTCTTCATTTTTTCGTTCTCTTTCTTTTACCTAGTTTCTTCTCTCTTTAATATGTTTTACCATTGTAAAACATAGCAAATTCTCCTCTCTACTTCCGTATTTGTTTGCTAAGGTTTATTTTTAATATTGAGTGTTTTAAAAGAATTTGGGAGATATAAACATTTTCTTAATACTCCGCAAAGGAAAAGTGTGCCAAAGATATGAAAATGCTTGCGTGTATTATGCTTAAAAGTATAAAAGTCTTGTATAGGTGTACTTGAGAAAAAGTTTAGAAAACATATCAATATAAACATTTTAGGAAGGAGAGGGTACACTCTAAAATCTTTTCCCCCCATAAGCCTGCTTTTAGTCTGCTTATATTTATAAATAAACTTCTGTGATATAGATCTAGTCATACGCCCGATGAACGCCTAGAGATTTGCTTATTGTTTTTAATAAGCCTCGGTCACCATAGAGAGTGATCACGTGACCCCGCCCACAGCGCCTCTTGTAGCTGGAGGGTTCTTGAAACTTTCGAATGGCTAACTGCCAAAGCCAGATGACCATGATCCTGCAAGTAGTATGGTGGGTTAGACCACCGCACTTCTGAATGCCTAGATCACTGCAAATGGAAATGTTAAGAGTGGCAACGAAACTTGAACTCTGTATCCTTAGGCAAGGGTTTGGTAATATTCATCATTCCAAGTAGATATCGTAAACATGCTATTAAACATTAGCTGAAAAAATAATAAAAAAGTGTCGATACGTATTTTTAGGTGAGTGATAATTATACCTTTCTTGACCAGTTAACTTTTTTTTTTTTTTTTTTTTTTTTTGCATTACTCAAATGCATGCATTAAAAATACTTTATGCATTTCAGATATATACCCTGTCTAGCCATAAGTTTTGTTACTAGGTTTTTTTTATAATAGCAACAATGTACTTGACTATAATAAATAGTATCCACATGTATTCTCTGCTGAATGCACATATCATTCTTCAAAATGATCCCCATCTGCCCTGATAGAGGACCTAAGTCTATCGGGCTATTCATCAATAGCAGCACGCACTGTCTCCATGGGGAATTCTTGCACTGCTATCTCCAGGGATCCCTTGAGGGACTCAATTTTGAGCTGCCTTTTCTTAGAGGCAATATCCTCAAGCTTCTTCAGAAGTCTGGCATACACTCTGTCGGTTGTTCCTCTCTTCAATTGTAATTTTTCTCCCCTCTGTTAAAAGGAGGTGTTGGTGCTGATTGTTAGCATAAAGCTGAAGTGGGTGCTTGCATTTCAGCTCTCTCTACTGCCTAAATGTTGGGAGTTGAGAAATGTGCAGCCCGGCGCTAAGCCTTCAGCCCAAGGATTTGTCTGAGCAATCTGGACACAGATATCCCTGAAATGTTCATCTCACGAGCAATCACTGAATCTGCACTGGATTTCTCCTAACACGAGCCGCCGCTGCTTTCATCACTTTCCTGTTCCTCCGAGCTCGGACGCGTCAGCAAGTAACTGTATATGTTTCATTTAAGCTCTCAGATGCTTATCAGCTTCTTAAGGGTCTGAAAAATCTCAGGTGACAATTTTCCGACCATTTAGGGCTATCACAGCAACATGTTTTTCACAATCTCCCCAACTCCATGACTTAAACCTTTAATTAGTGTGCTCGCTTAGCTGCAGTTGCAGTCAACAATGTGTAAGGTAACGTTCAGCTGCAAGAGCGCTATCTGATCGCCGGAACATCTGGTACAGTGCCTATCAAAAGTTTGTAACACAACTTATGTTATTTAAAGGGCGCACAACAGCAAAGGTCATTAGCGAACACAACTTATGGCTAGACTAGGTACATAAAATACAAATTTCCTGAGAAAAAAACATATTTTGTAATTTTTTATACATCCTTTCAATATACTCCTGGCAGGCAGTTATCAAAATTTTTAGTGAAAAGACTGCAAATTTGGGTTCCAAATATGCAATAGAGACCAATTATCTGCTAATTTTTATTGGATTAAACTGTCATTTTAGAACATTTTTTTTTACTGTTACTTTGGGTCATTTTGTTGTAATTTTAATTATAAATTAAACATTACTGAGATTTACGTTTTCTTTAACTATTTATTTCTTGGGAGGGAGGGTAAATATTTATTCATGTTTCAAGAACCTTGAAAACTTCAGTTAATTGGTAATATTTAGCACTGCAAGCAAACATTTTATTTTCAAATGTGCAAGAAAAAGATGTTTAGACAAAAACCATTTTTAATATTTAAGAGATGATTCTTACCCTTACGTAGGTTTATATAAACAGTGACGTGACATGCTTTAAAGAGAAAGTAATAACAGCATCGCTATGTGAATTTAAAAGAAATGAACTTATCTGCACAAAATCTATTTTTCACCTTTTTTTTTTTTTTTTTTTTTTACATTTTTTCACAAGCGACCCCCTTTAGACTGTGACTATAAAATTATTTTATTGCTTCAATGCTCAGGAATAAATTTAGCAATATATTAAATATAAGCTATAATCCCGTTTATAATGCTAATGCATTTAGATAAAATGGAGTATTAAATTGTACTATAAAAGTATTGTTCTTGTTTAAACTTTATTCGGAAAACATGATAAATGTTTTCATTTCATTTTTCTGTCCCATAAACTTTGTTGCATTGCTTCCCTGCACAGATGTAATATATATAATTATGTATTTGAGTAAAACCGGTTGCTTTAAGAGTAATTGGATTGAATATTAACTAGTAATTGAAAAATTGCACCAATAACATTCATGGTAACTGAAAATATAATTACCTTACCATAGATAAAAAAATGAATTGGGAAAAAGCAGCACGATAATAACCAAGAGGATCTTAACCCATTAGCTATAAATTAAACGCAATCTATGATGAAAAAACCGCCACGGCTGGCCGAGGTTGTTAAGGCGCGGAATCGTGAGCGGGGAGGTGTGTGGTTTGATTCCTGCCAGGACCGTTCTCCCTGATGAGGTTTTTTTCCAGGTTTTCTTCAGTCCTCATAAATGGAAAATGGCGGGGAAGTACGTAAATTTAAACCTGTAACGCTTCCTTCCTGAAAATCCTTTCTCAGTTTATAATTTCATTTCATGCATCATCAGTGTTCACGCCTGTGGTGGCTCAGTAGTGAAAACGGACGTTAAACACTGCTAAATATGATGATGATGGTGATGATGATGATGTTGATGAAAAATTACAAGTATCATATCATTTAAATGATTTTAAGAAAATCACAGAGTATTGCGAAATGCTTGAACTCCCCTTTGCTCCAATTTCTCATAGCTAGAGCCATATCTTATTCGTAGACCCAGGGTCGATGGATATTTTAGAGCGTAAAAATTCTAAGAATGTCTACCTTCGGAAGGGAAGTAAAATCGTTGGTTTCGTTTCGTAGATTTACGGCATGTAAAAGAACCTCAAGTCTGAAAGAACAGATCTCTGAGAAAATTTATCGGCCGTTTCATGTCTTAAATTGAATGAAATGCTAATGATCAAACATGTTAAACATCGATATAAATAAATAAACGAACAAATCTAATAATAATATTTCTTTGCTTAACACGCTCCACTTTCCTAGTGAGTCAGCACTTTTTATTATTTCAACAGCTGTTGTGACGTAATGCAACAATACACAAACTTGAAGCTGCGAAGCGGAATTTATACATTCAGGCATTCTTGCGTAACAAGTATTAGAACTACAGAGACTGTTAGGGATCGATCCTGTTCGTATTCAGCCTCATAACTAACACTATGAAAATATTCACATTTCCTCTTCCCTAAACCCTATGTTTTTAAAAAATGTTGCGACTTCTTATTGCATAAGCTGGATATTTCAATTTCTCAATTCAAATATGAACTTGAACAACTTCTGAAGCATTTCTTTAGTTTTTAGTTATTAAATCTCGCTAATTAGGCTAGTGTAACCTAGTTAGTTCATCTTTATTCTTTGTGGTGCCATTAAGTCAAAAAAATTTAATCACAGTTTGAAAGTTTCCTTCCTTTTTTTCCTTTTTTAATTTTAATTTTATTTTGCACTTTATGTAAGTGTCTGGATAGAGGGACCCAGCCAGGATCGATGGATTTTTTCGGGCGTAAAAATCCTAAGTATGGATGGCTTCCTTCGGAAGGAAAGTAAAGCCGTGGGTCCCGTGTCGTACATTTACGGCACGATGAAGAACCTCAAGTCTGAAAGAGAGGCCTCTGAGCAAAATTAGTCGGCCGTTTCACGCCCTGAGTTGCATGGGACGCTGATGACCTGAGATATTAAAGAGCGTCCATAAATATATCAATCACTGGATAGAGGGCATACTTTATTTTTCCTGGCTTATATATTTAACCGATTTATACTTTCATATGCATTCCTGTGAATAGCAAAACATATAGCATTTTAATAGAATGATTCTATTATAAAGGGAGAACAACTGTGCACTACATTTGATTTCACCATTTTTTATAAAAAGTTATCCTTTCGTTTGATGCCTCAAAAAATAAAATAATATAATTAAAAATACTTTCCTTACTAACTAAAGATGACATTGGCAAGCTTATGTGTATTTTTCTTAACATATTATCATAATAATAAGAATTCTTTAACTGCTAATCTGCTAATTATAGATAATATACAATATATATTGGAATCAATTTGAATAGCGCGCAATCTATGTGCATGTCCATTCATCGGACGATGGACTAATTCTTATACGCCATCCAGAAGTTAGATGACGCCTGTAAGCAGAGTAACATAGCGAAAAGAGTGTTCGTTTGATATAGTCCGTGTAAACACTGACAAAATCTGAACTGAAAGGAGAGTAGCGGCACATTTTACTTCTGTCTAAAGCAAATACTAACTTGAACACTAAACTTTGTCTCCCTCATACTTTCCTTCGATCTAACAAGATGATTGCATCTTCTACGCTTCGCTAACAGCGTTTTAATTCCAACTGTAAGAACATTACTTTCCTTCCTAAGCAGATGAGCGCCTTTGGAGTAGACAGTTCCTTACTGCTTGAATATAATTTGTGGTGCAATAAATGCACCAGTTCGTGGCGGAATTTTACGATTCCCCGTTGTGAAATCTTTATTGCTCTGCAACTTGACATACCGGGGTAGCACCATTGTTATTTAATTAAAGTTTCGCGAGTCCTTGAGAAACCCAGTATTCTATCGTGTAGATACCTTTGCTTGCTTGTATATATGAAATGTAGTAAAGTTATTTAGATATGATTTTCTTTCAAGTCTAAGAATTTAAATCATGGTTAGATAGGATAAATTTGAAGTCACGGTCGGGACTCAAACTCGAATCTTTCGGTTTACCATTCCGATGCTCTTCCATCTGAAATACTTCCCCGTTTTACCACAACCACTAATGTTCCTCATGTTTTGCCATAGAAAAAATACACTGTGGTTTTATGTATTGTTGGGCACAAAGGAACCAAGTGTTTTGGTTCTATATGCTGTGTACGTGACAGTTGCATGTTTGAAACTACTAGCTCCGCGCATGCGCATGGAGTGTATATATGACATCCTTACAAGACGAAGGCAGCTGCAGCCGGCAATCTCTAACCATAAAAAAATTATATTTATTTGATATGAAGTCCCCGGAAAAACAGGTTTTCAAAAACCGACCAGCTGATCATAAGCCTCTTTCTTCAAATTTTTGTTCGTGTATTATTATTATTACCATCATTATTATTGTTATTATTATCATCATTGTTATTGTTATTATTATTATTAATATTATGAACTGCGACTTTAAACCCGTTGTATCAGATAAAGGATATACCAACGTAAATGTTAATTTGAGCGAATGAATTCAGTGAACTTTATGGCCTAAGTTTCCCAGGTACTCATCTAAAGAACTGAGGGAAAAGCCCTTAAGAAACCTGTCAGGAAGCTAATCCAACAGGGAATGGTAGCACAAATTGCTACCCTTAGACTATGACTATATATATTTATAAACTAACAAATTCTTTCGTGCTGCAGCGAGAATCCGCCATAACTTATTCCCAAAATTGCAATCGTGTTTTTAAAGATGAGGTGTATTAGAAACCTGGCTGCAGGAATGCGTACGTTCCAACATTTACATTCGCACAAATTACGGATACTCCTGAATTGCTTGTCACAAATCACGCGTTTAGAAGTGCACGTGTAAAGAATATCCTTTTAGAGATCAGATCTAAGTAAGAGTGTGGAAGGGATACATTCCCTCTGGAGATCACATCCCATGCGCTATCTTCAAATCACTGAAGTTGAATCCCAATTCCTCACCAACGATTCCTTTCAGGAGATGAGTCGAAAGTGTGCGGTGGCCAAGTGAGCAAGCGAAGATGTCACGGAAAAGTGCACGCACGTAAAGCTACCACCTCTTTCAATTTACTCGCACAGAAAGAGAGGCTTTCACGTGATGTGTAGTGAGCGTGACCGCGGAGCACGCATATGGCTCAATATAAGACACAGAGTACATGTCTGTGACAATTGTGCTGTGATGGAGGTAGTCTGTGGGTCCGTGATGAAGTAGGAAATATAGCCCTAATTGTAATGGTGATGGAGGTGGTATTTATTACATTGTTTATTATTATTATTATTATTATTATTATTATTATTATTATTACTATTATTATTCCTCTCAAAGACTCTTAGTCGCGGAGTATTCTTGTTCGAAGTGCGAAGCCGAGGCAGATGAAGCTGATGATGACGTCGTTGAAGATCATTGTACCGAAGCACCTTCTTCTTGGAAATAATTAGAGTAAGTTCAGCGCCGACATACAGCTTCTGTTATTATTCAGCACTCCTATTCAGACTTTCATTAGTTCCAGACACAGCTACTATATTAAACGTAAGGTACTGCCGTCTTCCTAAGATTTAGATTCAGTTGCATCGCCGGCGATACCAAAAGTTCCGCAGGTCCAGGTAGACGTGTCGAGAAGCAAATCCGAGAGCAACGCATCAGTAATAAACATTAAATAGTCTGGAATTCATCTGTACTCAGTTCGCCCACGCTCCTCTCCAACCCTCCTCCCATGCAATTCAACGCAGAGAACAGCATGATTGAGCCTTTACAGTTTATCGTCTACTGCGACGATAACTTTGGTGAAATCATAACAAACTGTTTCAGATTACAGCAAGTGGAATTGCATTGTTCGTTACTAAATCTTTGAACCACAGGAAACAGGAAAATTAAACGCAATAACACAGTTATTTCCTCATTATCACGAACCTAAATAGGCATTAATGGCCCTTATCAGCGGCAATACGGGTCCTTGGCTCTTGCTGGCTAAACCTGCCAGTTTCGTACTCTTGTCAGCATGCGGAATAAAACAGAACAAAAACCCTGTAAAAATAGGCGGCACAAACTCTTGCCAGCAAACACAGAGAAAGTGTTTGTAATTTACGTTCAAAATAATGTACCTTATTTTTTCTTTTTCTTCCTCTAGCGAACAAATCTAAGATATACGACTGAAAGTATTTTCAACCCATTCAAGTAAGCAACTTATATACTGCTTGGTTCTAGACCTACAGAGTTAATAAAACTGCACCTTACTGGATCAACCGAGAAATATTAAGCGATGCATTTCTTCCGAGTATCAGAGCATTATTCTCCATTAATGAAGCTATTAAGCGGATGCAAAACAACAGAGACTTCCACAAAACTCGTCGCATTAAATTTCTTTGCTCGACATCCTTGACATCCAAGTCCTGAATTGGTTCCTAAATCACCTGATTTTTATTATAATACACACCTGAGATCAGATGGTTAATAAATGGGGGCCTAACCAAGAGGAAACAAATTCACTCCAATGTAACACTGTAAATTAGTTTAGGAATACCTCCGAAAAGATTTTTAAATGATATTTAAAGCCCATTTTAACCACTGAGGCATCACAGGCGGCGGACACTGATGATATTCCAGATGAAATGATAAACTGCGGCAGGATTCGCGTTCCAGGTCTAAGTTTACCATTTATGAATGCTGAGGAAAACCTGGGAAATACCTCAATCAGGGAGAACGGTCCTAGCGAGGATGGAACCCCAGACTTCCCGCTCACGAGTCTTCGCCTTAACGACCTCGGCCACCCATGGCGGTTTCGAAATGATCCAGAATATTTTGAGGACATAATAAATTCAGTTTTAAGATTTGAATGATGCATAGGACATAAATAGTGCCTAGACCTCCTATTGAAGACCTTTATATATATTATTTTTTTTTCTTTTGTAATAATTTAATTTTGAAATATTTTGTAGCAGTTATAATGGTAAATGTCTAATATGCATTTATATTTATGTATATTGTTGCATATGATTTCATGATATAACAAAAATTTAAATATTCATTTAACAATTTGAACAAATTCAGAACCCACTTTTGCATTCTCAAACCCTAATTCAAGTTATGGTATTTCTTAATTATGCTTGAGAGTATTTGTATCGCAAGAGAAACAGGTAACTTATTCCTTTGAATAGCTGAATTTAAAAAAAAAGGTTCTATTTTTATATAATTTATATGATTTAGAAATACATCATCGAAATATTTTGTTTTAGTGTAAATAAAGTCGTATAGACTACAAGATAAAGGAAACTGCTTTGTAATACCTGCCCGATTGTACTTTTTTAATTAATTTTTGCTTTTTTATTATATATTTTATATTTCTAACATTATTAAAGTAATGTATTTTATTATTATAAATATAAATTAAATATACGAAATACAAATTTTACACATTGCATGTACTGCACGAGGATAAAACCTAAACATAATTGTTTCTCCCTCCCAATCCATGGAGTGGAAAGTTAAAGGCCATCTCTACTTATATTACATCTTGTCCCTGCCTTTACATCACATCTACCTTGCACGAGCTGTATGTCCTCATGTTCATAAGAATAATTATGTTACTGCCAGGATCTCCCCGTCTACTTTTACACTTGTCCTGTGAATCCGTTTAAAGGTCTACACTTCTTTTGTTCTGCCCGTTCTATTCAATCGCTGACAATGCTGGTTATAGAGTGTAAAAATATTCAAGTAATGTGAGTAATAGTAGCAATATACCTGTTGTTCTGCCTTTCATTGTTATCGCATTCATTTGAGCAATGTGGCTCATGGAAACATCGCTTTTTATTTTCTCTTTGCACAAAAAGTTCCTGCTGTGAAGAAAATAAAAGTTAAAATAATAAAAAATGCAAATATCTATAATTTTATATGAAAATGTTTAACTGCCCAATACATTTGGAGTAATGGAAGCTTTTTCACATTACAGATAAATTAACTCTCTTACTTTTATATACAACTTTTTATTTCTGTCAGTGCATTTCATAAATTACAGAGGCATTTATCTACAAAATGTTTCATTACTTTCCACCGGATCTTGTTAACTTTATGGATTGAAGCATTTATCATGCAGCAAGGCGAGTATATTGGGTTGGTTTGGGTTGTTAGGGACGGAGGAGGACCTGTCGGTACTTCGGCCTTGCTTAAGGACTGATCTTTGTGCCTAAGCTCTTAATGGAGCACTTCTGGGAGTAAGGAATGACGTTAGGGATGCCATTATCCACGAGCCCATTAGATTTCCTAACATTGTTCGTAGACGCGCGCGGAACCTTCTCCCTAAAGAGTTCCAGCCCCTCAGAAGGGCCGCTTCCATACCAGATGCCATGGCAGAAACCTTTCCAAAGTTCAAGCCGCCATCACGCCGCACCACCCACCTCGCCTGGCACATTCGGCCTTGTAACAGAACCAACGAAAATGAAATGGGGGAGCGGAAAATTCGTGGAAAGGAAAATTAGTTCTATCATCCGCGTAAGTGATCTGGGAAAACCAAGAAACCCAAAATCAGGATTGCCGGGCCCAAAGGATTTAAACCCGGAACTCGCTCAATGCGAGTGTCAAAAATTTCCAGCTGAACCATTCCGCTAGATTGGCTAACACAAGGACTCAAAATTTCCCTGTCTTCGCCCATGTGGCTGCGCGTGTTTTATACAGGAATGGTGGTATTTCTTTCCTTGCAATCAATCAAAAGAATTCCTTAACAATCCCAAATATTTTGTCATGATCTTCTAGGTTAGCTGAGCGGTCTTAAATTTTCTAATCATACTTTGCCTGTTTGCACTATTCCTTGGATTCGCTTACAGAAATAGGGTCATTGGAAAGAACTGTGGTCTCATTCCCTTAATAATAATTTCCCAGTACTTCTTTCTGATAACATTCGCAAAGCTCTAAAAAAATTACGGGAATGGGTTACAACATGCCCCTCCTAAACTATAAAAATAAATCGGGGAACTCACCTTGTACTGATTTTTGCAACTGAAGTTTCTCGAATAAATAATTTTAAAAAACAGTAGTAACAGTAAGCATCAACCTTGCTGAGATACCTTTGAGCTTTAGTCACCTGTTATTGAAAACCTCGTCTTCATCAAAAGAAAGGTTCTTCAATCATCATTTCCACAGGCCGAGAATTATCTTCGATGTACCGCCAGGGGTGGCCAAGCTCGTTAAGGCGCGGGAGGTCTGAGGTTCCCGCCGGGATTTCTTCTGACTGGATTTTTTTTCAGGTTTTTCTCAGTCTTCATAAATGGCAAATGCTCGGGAAGTACCCTAAACTTAGACCTTGAACGTTTCCTTCCTTAAAAAATTACCTTTCTCAATTTATCATTTCATCTCATGTATCATCAATGTCCATCGTCTGTGGTGCCTCAGTAGTAAAAACGGACGTTAAATAACATTAAGAAGCCATCTCTGATGCTTTATTTACCCAGAGGAAACTGTTTAATCCATTTCTTCACGAAGCTTTTCCATAAGCTCCATCTAGTTTCTGATAGCACATGGAGAAACCTCTGCTTTGATAAGAAAATTTTATCCCTTTAAGGTACAGTTTTCAACATTGTAGAAGGCATGTGTTGGTCAAAAGAGGGACTCCAGCTAAATGGGGCATGTAATAGTTGAAACTTACACCAATGTCCCCATAAAAGCTATCCGTCAGGCACTGCATGTTAAAATTGGCGCGAATTGTGCCATGCCGGAAACAGAAGCATCGTATTCCCTTATATTTTAGGCCGTTTCTATATTTAAAAAATAATTGAGCCTTCCAAAGCTATTGATCAGTTTAAATATTCAAAGCCTCAATCAAAATTTTAAAAGTATCACAGGTTCCCGAAATTCTTCTAAACTTCTCCAATATGTAAATAATTCTTAGAAGGTTTCTTCAGTTGCGCCTTCTTTCTAATCTAAAAATAATTTCTACTATCCCACCTATCAGTTCCTTCAAATTGAACAAATACTGCTGGACTGGTTTGATCTTAACTAAACATAAGCAAAGAAGAATATGCTGCTCGTTCGTCAATTAAAACAACAAGAAAGGGAAAAAAGACAGTAAAGCGAATCTAAACTGCAATTGTTGGACCCCACTGTTTGTAACAACTCTGCCACACACTGTTTCGTTCTGATATTTCGAGCTTCGGTTCAGGTCTTATCTTACGAGCTGTACCTTTCTTTATATCTCCTGTCTCCAGACCCCTAGTTATTTAAACCAATTAACTCTGTCTAGGCTGTGATTTGTAGGCCATCCACTACTTCAACTAAAAATATTTAATCATTGCACAGAATTAATTTCTCCCTTTCTCTCTTCTCCTTCATTTTAATGAGATGTGAGGCATATGGCTATCAAACGATAACTACCTGTAACATCAGACATATATTAGGGCATTAACCGTCACAAATATGGTGCTTGTCAATTGTGATACCACATAACAAATTTTCACTTTATTTCGTTGAAATAATCAGACTTTCCATTGGGCTTAAATATTTCCTTAAACTTTACAGACTTGAGAAAGACTGCTTTGTAATAAAAACCACAACTTTTAAAACAAGAGGGATATACTTTTATTTCTTATTTGGCACATACAAATTACTGAGAATGAGCATAACGCTAGCAAACATGCTGTCAATAATAATACATTTCCTGTCCTCAGTGATATGTCCTTTTGCTTCAAACGCACCACTATATAGTATACTTAAGTAGAACCTGTTAATATTCGTGTTGTTTAGAAAAAAATAATATACATCTCGAATATTACACAACACGTATACACTACATGCATGTAAATGAGTACCTAGGGTTATTTTTGAGACTAATTAACACTAAAGTACACTGAAAGGGAACTAAGCTCTCCATATTGACAACTATTATATTGTAAAGGAAAAATAGTCCCCTGCCTTTCAACAGTTGGCACTAGTGGGGTGTTCGATTGAGCAAGATGAAAGGTTTTTCACAAAACATTTGAGCATCATTTACAGTATGTAAGTTCCACGGCCGTTAGGAAAAAAATTGACTGTTCGTTTTAAGCTCTCACATTTCAGCACTTCAGAATTCATACGTTATACAACACTGCTAGGTGAATCCGCAAATTACGACTCGGTTGAAGGTTGTCTTGATAAAATACATGGTAACTCCCGATAGACTTTTCAGCTGGCGATGAAGTGGATTGTTTCGATCAAAGCCTGAGCGACGCAGGTGGATTTGGGGCAAGATTCCAAGCTGTGTCCACCTCAGGCTTAGCTTGGCAACTTCTAGGGTCGTGTAAATATCATCAAGAATATGGGCTGGAAGTATGGGCATTTACTTTTTTAGAAAATCCCTTTGTATGATAATCGCTACTTTAGAAAATTCCTTTGTACGACAATCGCTACTTTAGAAAATCCCTTTGTATGATAATCGCTACTTCAAATTAAAACGTGTTACTGAGTTTAATATCTGGAATTGACAATACTGAATCTGCTTCCTACTTGCGTCAACAGGGTAATTAAATAAAACTTTAGTGTGAGAATCACTGGCTCCGCCCTTGCAACTAGAAAAAAGTGGCTTGTGCACACTGCATAACACCATCGAAGTGTTCTTCGCAGAAAGAGATAAGTGTCTCTGACTTCTAGGGTTGTTAACTGTAGAATTCTCCTAATAAACAAATGTCTGACTTCCTATATCTGCGTTATATTCACACGATCTGGAGGATGCCCAGGGCGGCTACATTATAGAGGCCGACACCGTGGGCACCGACTTTTCTCACAAGATGTCATTCACCACAGCGCTACTGCCGTTTGTTCGGGTCGTCTTGGAATCTGGGGTACGCCCGTTGGCCTGGGATATTCCTCCGATCTGCTGGTTGTGCTGGTGAATGGTAGAGGCTCGCTGGTAGCCACGCACTGTCCCAGTGCCTACGACAGCCCCGCGGCCACAGTGGATCACCTTACGAAAAGCTTTACGGAAGTGATCCGAGAGGAAGGCGTATAGTATCGGGTTGACACAAGAGTTCATGTATGCCAGGACGTGACTTACGATCTGCACCATCACCGTCGTGTTGGTAATCTCGTAGTGGTCAACACTCTTGAGCACCAAGATCAGCTGCAACACAATAAAGTTACCAATGTAGAATTGCACGCAATTAAAAGGAATTATATACAACAAAGATATATATTTCTTTATTTATTTCAAAACAAATTATGCTAACCACAGACTTATATCTAATGTAAAGCATCATTGCGAGATTATTAGCCTCTATAGAAAATGTTGAAAATGTCCTTCCTCTCATAAGGCAAAACTCAACACGTCGTTCCATATTTCCGACCACTCGTTGGAGGACTATTTAATCATTACTATTAATCTCCTGTGTAGTGCTATGCATCAAACCTTCTAATGCTTGGTGGCTTGTGGCGTAAACTCTGTCTTTTAAGTAACCCCCTAGGAAGAAGTCCAAATCAGGAATTCTCAGCATCCACGGCAGATAATCCTGTTGTAAAAGAAAGTTTTAATTAGCGCCATGAATTGATTTGATGTAAATCTGTAGCGTTATCTGGTTGAAAATATCCATGACGCAGCCTAAATCGTCCAGTTACTCAACAAACTTCATGAAAATCCGGTGGTATTCCGCAGTGTCCACAGAGTGGTCAAAAAAGTTGGTCCCATCATTCTGTGCGAATATTACTCACCAAACCCCGACTTTAATTAGGTACATAGATGCTTCATGAATGACATGTGGATTTTGGACGACCCAATAGTGTGAGTTTTGTGAGTTCGCATAGCTGCATAAATGGAATTAGGCTTCATCTGCGAATCATGTGTTGGAGAATATATCAGGATTTTGTATAATTAATGTCTGAAAGCAACGGCGATACTTCTCTTTTATTCTTATCTGGTCCTTGCAAGTGATGCTCAACTGTAACCCTATATGGTTTTAGGGAAGCACTTTTCACAACTCTCTGACAGTTTGAGCAGATATATCCAGTTTCCTGCGACAAACGTCTTAATGACTTACTGGATGACCGCTACACTCATGCCCGGACGTCCACAACAACCGTGGGCAGTCCAGATGAACGAAATTTGTCTATCACTCATAGAGATCCAATTGTTTCCAAACAGTTTCTTAGGCCAGTAATGTGTTTCTTTTAGGGGGAATTGCGAGCAGCAAATTCTTGCTGGTGTGCCCTTCGAGTAGCTGTAATTGATATCGTATTGAGTATTTTACTTCACAAGGAAGAGCCCTTGATTCATTGTGTACTGCATATTCTCAGCGACTAAAACAAAATATGAAAACAGCTGTCAAACATAAAAGAAAACAATAAAGAATTAACATCTGCACATCTCGTGACAGGGAATCAAAACTGTCAACTAGCATTCTTAATTTGGCGTTAAACTCGGTACATGGGGTGAATTTACAACCGAATAATTAAAGAAAGAGATGCTGTTAGTTCGTATAAATCACTCCATATATGTATTGAGACACATTGAGGGCTATAAATAAAGTAGTGGCAACATAGTTAATACAGAGCTGTTATTGAATTTACAGTTATTATCACATAACACGCCTTCTATATTACCTCCTGCGTTCTGCACTTTTTTCTAGATCCGTGTTAGCCGTCGTATTCCGTTGGCGGGGGTGTTATTGCTCGTGTCGTCTACGGACTACAGCCCATACATGGAGGGAATATCTTGTGACACAGAGAGGATCTTTCACCCCAGGAAAGAGGTCGAATTCGCACTTTTCATGTCCGACTAGTACGGTGAACGTCCCCACAATGCGTGGTTGCAGGTGATGCTGGAGGAAACTTAGTATGCCCCCAATCTATAAGTTAGCCCAATTTTGCCACACGCTTGCTACGACCCATTATGGTACTGATGTGCATTTTCTTTTTTCTTTTTCTATGATCCACTTAAATTGTTATTCAAGAACACTGTTCTATATTCGTAAACGTACTTTAGAGCACCACATACAACTGGCCAATTCAACCACGTACAGCAGCATAACCACTCGTTTCTTGACTGCTTTCGGCAGAATTCCGCTCAAGAGCATGTGCATACTCGACTGACGAAAAAGTTGCTAGTACTTTATTCACAGCCCAGTATTTCTATATTGTGCATTAGTCATTTAAATCAATAAAGTTTCTAAAAATTTGATTTACAGGTTCAACTTCAATCCTCTCCCACACAAAAAAGTTTTACACTTTGAACTGTGTCTCTTGAAGCTTATAATTGAAGAGCAAAGCAAGCGCTGTTTCCTATACTGGAAAACTTCCATACGGCAAGCCTTAGGGACTATTAGATATTTATTCACCTCATCCATTATGTAACACGCGTATGGCATGTGCACAAAGAAAATGAAATGTTTATATCCGGAACCATCTGATTTTTAGAGAGCATAAACATTACAGGAATGAATCATGGCCTTCTATATCAGACCGGAAACTTATGTATACTACACAGAGCATCTCCAGGGTCCCTGAAAGCACTAATGCCATTCTTGACTGGGGTTTGCTCTCTTCAATTTCATTTTCAGTTACCTTTTTTCAGTAATATTTGAACAACAAGGCACTCATATATAAACAAAATAGAGTACACGAGATTTACGTCTAGAACAAAGGAAAGCAGATTTAAAAAAGAAAGAGTGCTAAAGCATAATTTAACAGTGGGTCAAGGAAATGAGGAAAGTTTAAATTAAATTATATACAAAGGAAGAGTTAAACTTAAGTGAAACAAAAAGAGAGAGAGAGAGAGAGAGAGAGAGAGAAACTAAGATAAAATTGTATAAGCAAGCATAAAAGGATAGAAAAACAATAAAATAAGGGATGTGACAAGACTCTGAATAAACTAAAAGAGTACCTGTATGGGAAACCAGCAGATAGCGAATATGGCAACAACCACGACCACCATCCTGGTGACCCGTTTCTTCCCTCGGCGGCTCTCGGCAGACACATGGCCTCCAGGGGCCGCACCACGCCATAGCCTTATCAGCAGCCACAGATATAGACCACAAATTAGAGCCAGGGGCGTCACGTACGATGTGGCGAAGAAAATTATCTGTGGAGAATCAGGAGAGCAAATTGTGCATGTATATGCAAAACAAACTTGTGCTTTATTTATCGTTTTATAAATACTACAAAATATCTCACAATGATTAAAAAGTGTCGCGTGTGGTAGAAATATGTCCTTTTAAGATACATATTTGTGTGCATTACAGAGGCGCTGTAAACTGATGGCTTAGACCTCATGAACCACCAGAATTTCGGGCCACTGAGCATTATAAACTTTCTAAATATTCTTACACATTTCTTATTTTTTTGAAATTATCAATACTTTTCGCATTCTCTAATTCTTTCTTTTTTTGAAAAAAGCTCTCTCTTTCTCTCGCTCTTTCTCTCTTCCTCTTCCTTTTCCTCTTCCTCTTCCTCTTCCCCTTCCTCCCCTTTTCTTGAGTACCTTCCTTACTTCCGATTCTCAGTGAAAGTTAAGGTTTAACTCGTTGTTAAAGGTGGCTTATTTTAAACATCAAGCCAGGAAAATGTGTGTCTAACATATGGTCTTACATCTTTAATAAAGGCGGATTACCAACTAGTCTATGCCAAATTCCGCTTCCAATCATACAAAACCGCTAAATTTACTCAAAAACCTGTGCCTAAACCTGTGTTTTCTTTATATTTACAATAATCGGCAAAACAAACGACACTGAAATGTTAGTTAATAGCGTTGGTACAGAGTGTGTTCAAAATGTGTACCATCAGGTGTCACACATTGTTCATAACGTTTCTGAAGATTATTGAACATGTTGATGAACAAAAGTTGCTGTAAGAACACAAAAACGACGTTAACCTCTCGAGTAGTTCGGGAAAATTTGTAGATGGGTTATCTGTCTTGAAAACTGATTCTTTCAACATGCCCCATATGTAGACATCAAGAGCCGTGAGATACGGGGAGCAGACAGGATACGGGAATGGAGTTCCACGAGAAATTAGACATCTCCAAAGTGTCGCTGCAGAAGGGCAAGTGACTCCCCAGCTGTGTGGGTTGTTGCTCCATCTTGCTGAATGCATTGTCGTTGGAGGGGAAAGTTTCTGGCGTGACAAAAAAGACATAAATCCCGCACGAATGGGGTAATAATGAGATCACTGTAGCGCTTCTGGTTTACTGTTTGCTGATTCTGTGCAGCATCCTCGATAAAATAACGGTCCAATATTCCATGATCGGACACGGCGCACTATATCGTAACCCGTGCACTGTGCAGCGGTTTCTGTATTACGACATCAGGCTGTTGAAACTGTACAAAACGAGTTGTCTGTTGATGTAGTCATCAAGGTGAATATGACTTTCATCTGGAAACCACATGTTGCAGAAGATGCTCATACGTCATAGACAACACTCGGACTCACTCATCTCTTCCTGTCAGACGCTGAGCAACTTGAATCCGGTATGCACATACACCCAGTTCTTTAAACATCCGCCGAACAGACGTGTTGCTCAAACCGAGTTTAGTCATAGACAACGCTTAGGCGACTCTAACACCTGTTGGAGAAGTATCCCTGACTCTGTTTGTGGTGACGGTTCTTGGGCGACCTGTTGTCCCCTTTCGTTGGCATGGTACTGATCAAGTACGGTGGAACTTGTCAACGACAGCTAACATTGTTTTGTTATTTGGCACCTCCTTATTAAATCTTTCCTCGTATTGTTCTTTAAACTCGGTCCATTCTGACGTTTACTCCGTATGACCGAAAATAATGTTCCGTGATAAACAACGTCTTCTATCATGAGTACCACAATAGCAGAAATGAACACAAAACTGATTTCTCAATGTGCCAAATTATTAGACACAAATAATAAATGTCTAATTGCTATAAACAGTAAATGATCGACAATATCATGACGTTTGTTTTGCCACATACCGTAGATCCGGTTCTTTTGAAGCAGTCTTCAGAACGTCAACAATTGATTGCGCAACAGCTGCAGGCAGCACAAAGGGCGCTAAGTGTATTGAAATGGCTCTGTATTTATTATTTGAAAAGTAGACTATGCATATTCCTAGTTGTTTTTATTCCTGTATCATAGATTCATCTCTCAATAAATAACTATATTCTCCATCCCCATATCACTTTTAAATTCATTTTAAAATTGAAGAACCAACACATTTTCATAGCACTTTGTACGATGAAGTTTTGTTCCACTTCCCTCTAAGTATTTATTGCACAGCTTCCAAGACGATCAATGTAAGCATCTGTTTCACGTGCAGTAAATAGGGCCAATGCAGCTTCGCTCGCACCATTAACCAAATTAGCATTATCGGCGGGGGAAACATGCAGTTTTGTTTGACGAAATGAAGAAACGGTTCTTTTGCAGTTCTGTTTATTTGTCTTTAAATATAATAAATAATTTTGATTTTAAATTGCAGTGTCAACATTTATATCTCGCTATATTAGTTCTCAGCAATGTCCAGTAACTCGTGTTTGAAACCCTTTCCCGAATGTCTGAATGAACGGAAATTTATATTTCTCCATTTCTAAACACAGGCTACCGTAATCATTACCACTATCACAAGTCACAACTACCTACTCACAATGTTACTGCACATGATGGTCAAGACAACAAATCTTTTAATTGGTGATTTTTCTTTTGCAGGACCGTTCCATGCGAAACGGCCGGTCGGTCGGTTCAAGCTGATATCGCGGTGAACGGGAGTCAGAAAGTCCGCAGCTATGACTGAAGCGTAAGTCATTACTAACACTTAAACATTTAAGAGGTACATTTACTCACCATTATCAAGCGAAAAGATTCTCCCTTCTTTTTCCATACATTTCCGGCATCGGTTTATGAAATTAACCATTAACCTCCGCAGTTCCCTCTGAGAAATGGAGGATATTTATTCACGAATGTTGTGTTTCAGTTCATCAAATGTGTGTGCAATTATCTATACACATTTTCTTTTAACCCCCCCCCCCCAGAGATAAAAATCACAGGATGTTAAATTGCGGGATCGAGGGTCCCATGTATTGTTAGTGATGACTTTATTGTCGAGTATTTTATGAATTACATACAAGGTGATATGGGCTGTGTATAACGTTGTACAGATCTGCTGGTAAATCGCCTTCTTTCACAGTTAAATATCAGGAAAGAGGTTGCAAAAAGTCTGCAAGTACCTATCATTATTTTTTTTTCTTAAAAAAAATGTTATTCTCTGGCCGCTATTGGCGCACTATACTCCTTTAATCTTGTAGGTGTTCCTCGTGAAGCAGGTTAGATTTTTCTAAATCCACTGTCAGATTTTTTTTTTTTTTTTTTTTTTTTTTTGAATTAATATACCCACTTAGCTTGAACCAAGATTTGTCCATAAGGAAAATTAGGTTTAGGGTAAAATTCTCTTTATGCACACTATTCAAAATCCATTCACAAAATTTAAATCTGGATGCAGGGTCACTCTTGTACTACGGTAATTTTATAGAGCTTTGACTTCAGTAGCTAGCAGTTTGAACAAAGGAATAGACAATTGCCGTTTTCTGAGAGGGACGTCGAAGTAAGTACGTTCGAGAGCATGTCCACTGTTATCTAACTTTCCTCCTGTGAGTACTGTACGTGGCTGTGTACGCTTTTTATCAAGAATGATTCTCATTTCACGAAATTTATTTACCAATCTGTAAATCGAACTTTGATTTCGAAATTGAATAGCAGGGAATCTCTCTTGAAACAATCTCCATACATCATGAGTCGATTTTATGCTCACGTACAAATCGTTAATAAACACTCTTTGGGGAACAGAATACTTGAATTGAGTCATTTTAAAGTAATTAATGCGCTGTATTATGCCTAATCACTGCTAAGTACACTGCCACACAAAACATAAGATGACGTCCTTGGGTTCCTAGAGTTAAACTCGTACCGACCTCCCCTTCGGCTCCCCGGCCGACTTTCAATCGTGGAAACGCGACTATAACTTCAAAAATTAATCAACTCCTGCCAACTGCACAAGGAGTGGTCCTACGAAGGAAAAAGCACTGAGTGTAAAAATGCAAAGAGAATTAGACTGTATTGTCATCATTTGTTGCGTTTTCTTATAGGCCTCCCCTTTAGCGTGGCCATATTTTAGCTTTACAATCGAAGAGACAAAATGAAAAAAGGATTGCTTTGGCTTTCAAAATTCTCTGATAATATTTCTGAACTCGATCACAAATTTTTCCCTCTGAAATTACCTCAACACTACCAGATTCAAAGAGAAACCACCTACGTTGGCAATACTGAAGAGAGGATAAAGGTTAATTGTTGTCACTTATCTGAACTTGTACCTCTACAAGTATTTATTATTCCATATGATCATGGATGGATTTTCAATAAAAGCATAGTATTACGTGAGTCAGCGTTCGATAGTGAGATAAATCGTTGCTGAGACTATCGATTTTATCTCTCGGCATATTTGCTCCAAGATCGACTGTACAGGGAGATTCAAAATTATAGACGCACTTTCAGTTGGAAATAAATCAACAGTATCTGTTACTTCTTTTGTTTTTTATTAAGTAAATGTTGATTTAATGAAATTACACCAGGAACTTGTTTAATTAAAGTGTTTAGTACAATATGAGTTGCTCTTGTATGTCTTAATAATGGCAGTGCACGATATAATAATACATTTACATTTTCTAAATTGTAATAATTAAAGTAGTGGATACACAGCATACACCATTCAAATTTTGAAGTTGATGAAACTTTAGTATGCAGTGTGTATTAAGCATTTTATCCAAAATTGATGGTTAGATTGGATATCTTCCTTGTGAAATTTTTCTAATATACCAGTATATGTGACATTGAGATAGCAAAGAAAAGTTAAGTTCCTTAGGAAGCGGGTTTTGGAGTGAGACGAAGAGAGTTTTAATGAATGGTGTGAGCAGGATGTTACATTTTGACTCCTTTGCAAATGAGGTTAAAACAAGGTAGATACACCCATTTATAATTATTGCCAAGAAAACATCCTTTTTTTTAAATAGACGATGATAAATATGATACTGTCCCATCTATGTCAACTAGTTTTAAGGTGTCCGTTATTTGAAAGTTCGTGTGTTTTATAAAGACTTATGCCTACCTGTGGACAGGTTTATAATGCATATTAGTTTATATTTCGTTCACATAAGAGAAATATTGTTTGTAAACAATTTCAGATTCTTAACAAGAATCGAAATGTTTTCTACTGATAAATAATGTAATCTTATTAAAAGTAATACTGTATAAAGTTTCGTGTTTCAGTAGTGGGGTGACTTCGGTAGACATTTCTTTCCGTACTGGGGTTCGGCAAATGTAGTAGGTCTTGCTCTTATTAATGGAGCATATTTTCTGAGAAGATGTGATAGGCCCAATCTGTTCTACTCCAGGTTGTAAGCATTATCACGTAATCATAAGGTACATTAACAGGCCTGAAAGTAACTGCGGTGATATCAAAACATTTATATATTAGTTTTAATTTTAATTAAACATTTTAATTTTATATAAGAAAAGGCAACTCTTAAATGAATTAATTTTTAAAATATAATAATAATTAGAATTAGCATGTATTTTTATTATTATAATTGTTTTGACGGGGATGGCTTTAATAAGTGTTTAATGTCAGTTTCAGTCTTTGGCCTCCATATTTTTTTCCCCTGACTTCCTAGGTTTTGAGTGACATTGATTCTTGGATTACCATGTTTGAGGTGATAGTTTTTCCCCTCCTTATATTATTTAGTACAAGTTGCGCCTTTGGTGCAATTATTCTTTCCGGATCAAAGCGATATCGGCATTGGAGGGGATGAAGTGAATGGGCTATACATTAGCAGAGAGATCCGGCATCAACTCACATGAAGATTGTGGGAAGATGCGACTAAATGAAGGAATAGCATTATTGCTTTCGTGTTTCCAAAAGTCTCCTGAGTCAAAATAACTAATTGTCTCATCTTTCGATATACCTTTTTAAAATAGAATATTATTACATTAATTCTTTCATTCGCTAGAGAGCATGTAGGGACAGCGGAAAAGCACTTGCTACTAACCGATTCATCTGACCTTCATAGCCCTGCATAAAGCAGTTAGAGCGTTGTTTTTGTGCCTTTCAAACGCTCTTAAGTTGATAATTGGTGAAACTAAGTATTTTTCGCTTTATTTGTGCGTCAGTGCTGTTACAATAACACGCATTTTATGCATGATCCGCAAATGGAAAACTCTTACAGAAAAGTGAAACGGCGCTTCTAATGAACTCAAATTTCAAAATATAACTCTGAAAAGGTATTTCATGTAGGTGCTTAAGTGTATACAAAAAACATGGGGCAAGAATTTCCTTTCTTGTTTAGATACTTATATACAAATGGAAACAGTAATGAGATTTTATGGGAGTATGACTTTTTTTTTTTTCGTAAAATGTGCAAAAGTTATTTCTGCTACATATATATTAGTGTTGTACGCATGTGAAATTTCTTTGTTATTTACCTCTGCGTAACATTTTTATTTTCACATTTTACTGTCAAAAATAAGTTGTTGTTCAATGGATGGAAAGACTCATAAAACAAATTAATTTCATATACATCGCATGGTATTCCTACCGGTACAAATTCGTTATTCTCTTAAAAACCGATCACATTTAATCACCATGTCAAACACAAAAGCAAATAAGTGTCAAATAGATTTTATTGCATTATTGATCGTGGCTTCCACAGAATTTATTATTTTAATTTTCTCTTGTTGCTCTCTTTAATATGTGTGTGTACGCGTGCACATACACACATTACCATCGCCTCCCAATCCCCCCTCCAAACTTTTAGATACGATTATTAAAGTCGAATTGCATCCTACGTTTTACAACAGTTAAAATAATACCACTCATAAAATAGTAAGTACAATACTGTAGGAACGAAATATTAACTATAAGACGATGGGGGAACAAATAATAAAAAATTCAAGAATACTTAACCTCTGGGAATTCGCATGTCCATCATTATACGAGGAACATTTGAAAAGTTTTCAAAATGAAGCACAAATAATGGCATATCTTTTTGAAACTATTCTAATCTTTTTCAACACAGTCTCCCTTGACACTAATGCACAATGTTCCAAATCCTTAATCCCATTACGAAAGTCATGTTCCTCCAGGCTTGCAAAATGCGCTTCAAGTGATGATTTAAGGAGGAAAAGTTCCTTCCACCAAGAAATTTTCTCAGTTTAGGGAACACATGGAAGTTCGATGGAACCATGTCAGGGAAATAAGGCGGATGTGGCAGCAAATCTTACACCAATTCATTGAGTTTCGTCATGGCAACGACACGTTTGAGGGCGTGGATTTTCTTGGTGTAATTGACTATCTTTTTTCGTAAATCCGGTTTTTTCCCGCATATTTTTGTCTTCAATAGGTTCAAAATGTCAACATAATACGCTCTTATGATAGATGCTCCAGTGGGATGATAGTCAATTAGCATTACACTATTAGCATCCCAGAAATCCAAAGCCATCATCTTCCCGACCGATTTCACACAACTGGCCTTGGCGGTGGAGAATGAATCGCTTCCATTGTTTAAATTGCTGTTTTGCTTCAGGTGTGTAGTAGTGCGCCCATTTATCATCACTGGTCACAAATTGACGCATAAAGTCGGTGGGATTACTCTGAAAACGGGCCAAACTTTGCTGAGAGATTTGAACTCAGATTCGATTTTATTCCTGAGTCAACAGTCGCGGCACTCATCTTAGCGATAATTTTTAAGCATAATTATTCTCTCAAAATGTGAAATGGGCATTTCCTTGAAATTCCTACAGCTTCACCGGTTTTTGGTTACCTTTAATTGGTGATCCTCCAGAACCACATCGACAACTTGTGATATCTTGACGGATTGAGGTCGTCCGCTGCTTTGGTCATGTTCCAAGCTTTCAAGGCCGCTTTAAAAATTCTCTGTTCACTTGAAAACGGTTGAAAATGATAGTGCAGAGTCCACTAGAGTGTTTGCCATATCTGTGTAAATTTCTGTTGAATACGTCTACACTGCAAAAACAAATATAGCTACTACGATTCTTGCCCAATCATATTATTGCACCAATGTTTCTATGGAAATTGGGCATTTTGGATCTGATACTGCAATCTGTGGGTCATTACGTGAATTTTTAAATGACTTTCGTACACTATATAGACTATAGTAGACAATATGAATTTATTTTCAAATTTTAAAAATATAATTCTCTGTTTTGGTGAAGTGTGGACTTGATTCAAGTTTTCAGCCATATTACATGCGGTTCTGCTTCTCCGTGAGATGATAAAGATACTTGCCTTGAAGAGCAACTTCATGACTACGGTTGAAAGTCATGCAAAAAATGTTTTCTATACTCTTTAGGCTTTAATGACAGGCGTTGTATTGTATCAAATGTCACCAGAAGCCACGTCTTTACTTCAAAAATTAAATAACTTTGTCTAAGCACCGAAGAAGACCCTAAAAAATGATCACCACACAGGTTGAAAACACCACCTACAACTTAACGTCTAAGGGTGTCGAAGTAGTACGATTGGAAACATGTATGACACAGGGTGTCCCATATAAAACCGGTACGCCTCATTGCCCCATAAGCAAATGTTGGCCTCACTGCCATTCTGGCGCTAATATTTATTCCGCACTGCGTTCATATTTAGAATTTGGCTACACTGTGCCCCGTTTAGGTAATTGTTAAGAGTTGGACAGTTGCGTTTAACATATTGTAGTGAATGGAAGTACTGTGAGAGAAATGGTTCAGTTTTTAGTTGAACATCCGTTACTTGGACCCCATGCTCTTCTTTATGAGAGACGAAGCCTGGCTATGTAAACTCACAGAATTGCAAGTTGGTCACACGATAACCCACATATTGTGCATGAAGAACCTCTTCACTCAGAAAAGACAGGCGTGTGGTGTGCAATGTAAGGAATGCGCATTATGGACCTTTTTTTTTTCAGTGAGACGACCAATAGCACAAGCTATCTGCAGATCCATGAGTCGTTGTATTCACAACTACCAGAACATTAAAAGAAGTATGGCGTTTTTCAACAAGATGATGCCACTCCACACATCCAACCAGAGTATTCGTATCAGCGGAGTGTTTCCCGAAAACAGGGTTATCAGCAAAAACCTATGGCCTCCGCGATCGCAGGGCTTAACATCCTGTGATTTTTATTTATGGGGAGCTCTGAAAGGCAAAATGTTTGCTAGTAACCCTTGTACGATAGACCAACTGAAAGAGAACATTACAAATGAGATAGAGTATTAAATAAAATCATTCTTCAAGAATTACAACGTGATAATCAGAATATTGTAGTGCCTGGATGTGGGTGGAGGGCATTCTAGCACTTGCTATAAATCGGAAAAGTCTTATAACTTTGCGATATTTATAAAAGAGGTAATATAATATAGTGACATATGCCTTTTACGTGAAATGCCGAAAGACAGGTTTACCAATTTTATGTGGGACACTCTGTGTTAAAAAGCAAATACCACCTTAGAGTAATTTGCCTAGAAAAGAAAGACTTGAAGTCAAAAATTTACGCGTCAACAATGATAGTTATAATACCTAGAGATAAAGGTATTTCGCTGTTATAATGGACACTGAGAAATGCGAAGATAAAATTAGCTTTCTTCTACACCAGAAACATATTAACTGATGTACATAGAGAGCACAACTACTGCTCTGCTTAAAGCCACAAAGTGGAAAGCAGAAGATATCAAGAGCCTACTACCCATTTACGCCTTTCCGTGAACTCCTTAAGAAACTCCACCAAGATCTATTGTCCACACCCTCAGTTCCCCTATATACAAACTTGCTAAGTTTCTTACTATGTTACTGTCTCCTTTGGTTGGACATAATGAACATCGCTTTGAGAACTCGAAGCACTTTGTGGAAATTGTTGAGAAACTAACCATCAAACACTCCCATATTCTGGTAACCTTTGACGTAGAATCTTTCTTCACAGAAGTTCCGCTTAAGGAACCCTGAAACTTTTACAACCACACTTTACATCTAAAGAATTACGTTATTCAATCCAGAGTTCAGTTGAACTAGACATACCTGGCGTAATCTTGGATGTTCGCCAACTAAATCATTCCCAAAATTAGCACAATGAATAGAGGTTTCAGAATGTAATGGTAAACATCAGCAATGAAATCAGAAAGATTACGGTGGTCCAACTTAATTCTATCAATCAGGATGTACCTTCATGATACAACGTTTGTTCAGCCGACGGAGGACGATAATTTCAGCATAAGATAAGGTTATACACACATTTTAGGAAGCAGAGTTAAAAATACAGGGGCTGCCAACTGCAGGGCACGCTTAATATGAGGAGCATTTAAAATAGTTTGCAAACAGCCTATCCATGTAACCACGCAGCTGGCATTAATCTATGAGAATGTGCATAAGTGCAAGTTTAAACTTTTGCAGTTTCTGTCATACAGTCTGTTAAGTTCAGTCCTGTGTCTTTAGCTGGTAAAAAAGCATAATTATTTGTAGAGAAGTCCTTATATTCTACAATTTCACACGCTATAAGCTAGTTAAAGAGTGAAAGAAATTCATGAGGACTTGGTAGCTATTTATGGTGATGAAGTGTGTTCATTTGATACCATTGCCAGGTAGAGTTGATCATTTGAAGAAGGGCGAAAGACTTTGAGAGACAACCCTCGCTCTGGCAGACCTCGGGAAGCTGTGAATGAGAGAACAATTTAAAGAGAGGGGAATTTAGGGGAGAAAAATCGACATACTATTGAAATGCTAAGTATGGAAGTGAGTATCAGTGTTGGTAGCATTGACAGCATATCCCATGAACATTTAAACTGCAAAAAGTCTGTGCAAAGTGTTCCACATTCCTATTCAATGAAGAGAAGAAAAGGATGTGCAATGAAAATGCTGAGCAAATCCTAAACGTTTGGCTGGTAATGAAAGTTGGTTTTATTACTATACTATGTCAAATAAAGCTCAAAAATGTGTGAGGGAAAATGAGACCCAGACCAGTTGTTCGTCGACAAGATTGTTGTTCTGGGAAGAGAATGTTCACTGTTTTCTTGAACTGTGAAGGATCATTAGTGGTATGACAGAAAAAATGACTTATATTTTGGATCCTTTATTTGAAGATCTGAAGTGGCGGCGTCCAAAGACAGGAGCTTCAGGCTGTTGCTTTTGCATCTCCTCACAGAACAACTCCAAATTTAGGGAAACTAGAAATCGCCAAAGTCCAGTCGCTTGACTATCCATCCTACAGCCCTGACCGTGCGACTTCTGGTGGTTTCCTCGAGTGAAGTCTTGCTTTGCTGGAAAACTTTTTTAACGAATGCAGAACTTGCTCAAGCTATAAATTCAGCTCTGTTGACAATATCTCAGACCAAGTACCGCAGTGTTTTTGACAGGTGGTTGCACCGCTACAACTGTATGTGGAGAGAGATGAAGAGTGCTTTGAAGGATTGTGAGGGTAAGTTTTCTAATTCAGTCTTTAGCTTGGACTTTAAGGCGACACTTGCAAAACTTTTGAATGCCTCTCTTAACCGAGACGCAGAAGTAAAATACTGCAAGAGCGAAGGTTTATAACTAAAGCCCGGTGTATCTAAGTGTGTTACAGTATGCACATTCCGTTCGTTAGCTCAGTAAATTCAATTATTATTTTACGATTTCACATACATTTACATAAGTATTCAAAATTAATGCATGTCATATGTACTGTATTTGTGGAAAAATAGAGATTTTTTCTGTTACTTTTTTGTCCTTTCATTGCTGCAGTCAGTGTTTTCAAACTTCGAGGAATTAACAATTAAATACATGAAGCATAAGAAATAGCCTAAGATACCTTGCTGTTTAGTTAGTACTAACCTGGAAGGCGGGTTTGTTGTATCCATCAGGCCTGTGTTCGGGATCGTGCTCCAGGAAGACGCAGGCCGTATGTTCTGCCGAGGAGTACATGTAGGTGACCTCGCCGTGGCTCAAGTATACCGGAACAGACACCACTAGGATTACAACCCAAGTGATAACTATCGCGCCTATAGCGTTCCTCTCGGTTCGAATCTGCAAAGAATTACCACCCAATTGCATATCGTGTTATATAAACTGTGTGCCTCTTTTAATTATTTGTGCTTGTGTGCGTGCATTTTTTTATGCGTGAAGTTACACAGAGGTTCTATAGAGGTAGGTTTCAACATTCTGTGTTATGCTTCGTATTGCTAAAAGTCAGTAATGCGACTTTATATTGCAGTTTCATATTTTTTTGTTTGCATTAAGTTATTTAAACTTTTCTTGCAATCGACGAGAACTCGATTAGAGTGACCCGGGGCAGATGTGGCGCATTTATGTGGTAATAATGCATTGACAATATTCCCTGACATAGTTAATATATCATTGTAATGCACTACTTAGCTATGTATTGGTAAACCTTGCTTCGCTTGTTAGATTTGTATAAGTAAGGTGGGTTGGTTTGCTGTAAAGCGCATGCGCAAGTTGGTAATGAGTAAAGAAGCGTTAGGAGACACAAGAGGGAATTGGAAGAGGACGGACCGCTTGCCTGTCTGCTCCGTGTATCACCCAGCAAAGAATCATATAAGAATACATCAGTAGGTAGCTTTAACATTGATAATTTGAGTGCATATCTCAGATATAGTACTTCATGGATATGTGTATTTTTAATCTCCTTTAAGCCCCTAGTTTAAGATGGGAGGGATATATCTTGATTAATGTGTGTTTGCCTCTTTGTTGCACCACTTGCTAAGTAAGAATTTAATAAAGTTTTTTTAGGAAGTCGCAAGTCGTTCTACGGCGTTTGATGACAATACTATGTCTGATGTTACAAACGGAGCTGCAGGATACGCCTGCCACACAGCACACAGTGACTGGAGAGTGCAGTTCATTCAGAAGTTAACGCAGTGCAAGAGACAGACGTTCGTTCTGTTTCTTTCAGAATGCGGAAGTTGAAATCAACTAAATTTGATATATTACAGAAGTATGTTTTTCATATATGGGGTAGATGCATTTTCTTAGTTGGATAGTGACGCTATGTACGGGGTCACCTGCAGAAGAGAGTATGCCACAGCCATTTTTACGGCTTGGAGTGTAATAATTTAGTAGCCTTTTGCAAAGACTCTTATGCAACCCCCACTTATTGTGCAAGGCAGCGAAAAGATTTTCTAGTGGAATTTTCTAAACTATTACCAATGTAATTTTTCTTGGTGAGAAACCCTACTCTGCTTTTTATTTATTTATTTATTTCTTAGGCTGGACACTTCCATTTTCCTGAAATTTATTATAAACATTATGGACTGTTTTACGAACCGGAGCGTCTACACCCGGGAATCATGCTTGTAACAGCCTTCGAACTCACGAACCGAGTTAACACATATGAAAACACGCTGTGCCTTGTAAACACCCGAGGCATAATATATTTAATGTATAGATATTCTGTCGAATGAAGATACTAACAACACAACAAATTCCCAGGATCATCTGCACCACAACTACAAAAATTAGCAAGGTCAACAAGTAGGTAACCAGGCTTGCTACCCCCTCCATGGCGCTGCAAACGAGTTGGGGGCTCTCTTATAGGAAAAAACCCGCGCCACGGAGGAAAGCATCACTGATCGCTCGGTATGTACACATGACAAACATGTAAGTGAATAAGAAATGAGAACGTATGGATTTCAATTGACGAAACTAAACGTCATGTTGTAGGTAAATTAAATGCAGAAGGTATAGGTAGGACGTACTTTACAACATGCGGCTGATTCAATATGTAGGCTAACAAAGCTTCGAATGCTTTGGTCATGTTGTGTTTAAGTATACAAAGTGATACTATTTGTTATGATGCTGCAATCAATATTCTATTATATATTAATATAATATTGTTTAGATTCTTGAAGTGTCTTTTGATTTGGTATTATTAGGCAGGAATAATCGTCGGTTGCTTGAAAGTTTGAATATGATTGGTGGTTTGAAGTCTCCCTAACTAAGAGTTGCATTGAATTACAGCAGTTAGACAAAAACCACCAAGTGGGTAGAATGGACGCATCATTGCCGTATCCCCTTCTCGCTCGTTAGAACCATAGGATAAAAGGTAGAACTTGATAACAGGCAAGTGGTAATTTATATCTCTAATGTGTGACCAATTAGAGGCGTTGCAAAAATTTTATAATATGATCTAGTGGGCAACAAGTGTTTAATTTTAACAAAATCATTTCCAGACAAACGAGTGTTAGAATAAGGTATTTAATTTTCAGTTAGGTGAACTCCGTGGGGTTTCGTTCTCATACTGGGATGTCGTAGAACGTGATTTCAGGCAAAGGGGTCAGATTCGCGATAGTATGATGAAATCAGCTTAGCATCTTAAGGAACATATTTCAGCAAGTGCTATAGGTTTGTTAAGGAAGTGAGGTCACAATTTCCTGACGTTGACGGCCTTATGCTTAATTTTAAAAAAAGATTTCTTAAGACACTAAATGGTACATCAGTACCTTTTCTTCCAAGTATTAAGAACAATACAATATATCGGTAATTCCTTGTCATTCATCTGTACAGTTCAGATGTCGAACAGTTTGCTACTGTTGAACCGTCTTGATCAAAGTGTTCTGAGTGACAGGCGTATAACTGACTTTTAGTAATACTTTATGTGAAGTCTAATTATGAGGGATTGGAAGGTGAAAGAATGCAAATAAGAATAAATAAAATTTGACTCACCGACATGGATGTGATGGGATGCACCACGGCCAAAAAACGATCTAGAGACATGAGTACTAGCGTGTACACACTAGCGTAGGCTGTAACCACGATGAGGTACTGCACTATTTTGCACCAAATGTCTCCAAACGGCCAAAACGGCAGCACGTAGTCCGTGGCAGTGAAAGGTACACAAAACACAATGAAGAGCAAATCTGCCACCGCCAGGTTTATGATGAGAAGGTTAGTAGTGCTGCGCATCTGTTGGTTTGCGGACACCACCAGCACAACCTGGGGGCATGACAAATAGCCTTTAACAATAAACCAACATCATCTGCATGACCTAGCAATTAACGGAGTCACATACGAACACTTTGTCCTGCTCTAAATGGCTGCCTCGAAGCTAAGGCACATTTCCGAACAGCAACCATTAGTCCGACTGAAAGTGGTCGTTTTACTCGTGAAATTACAAGAAAAAAGTTTGTGTGTATTGAGGCTATCACTTCCGCAGTTTTGGTAAATCCCTTCCATAATGTGGAGAGACTTTATGATACTTACAACCAATTTAGCACTTGCACCAGGGTATGTCTGTGTGAACGGCAATTGATTTACATCTATTACTTTTAATGTTACAAGGAAAAACCAGAGGCCGAGAACGAGTGAAACACCGTATACCATAATACAAATTCTGCAATAGACTTTATTGAATCTTCAGCATGTGAACATATAATGAAATTACTCCAATTTGTTTAAATTTAATTTGTCTTTTCGCCGTCTTCTCTCAACATTACAAAATTAAATTATGAACTACTTAGAACCAGGCAATTCTAAGGTCATAATGCAAGATTATAATTAAATACCGATATATTTTTTAACTCTTAGTTTTTATGTTATGCTTTATATGTCACTTATGATATGCAACATAATGAAACTTCAGTACTGCATTCTCAAGTATACAAATTTAAATCTATAAGCAGAATCCTAAATCGTTTATTCGTCCCTTAGAAATTGCTTTTTCGTGTATTTCAGCTCGCAGAGATGCATATGACGCGTCTTTCTGACTAAATCGAACTTCGAGGGGAGCTACTTAATTTTCAGGAGTAAATACAAGGTCATGGCTTACCAGCAATTGGGTTAGAAGTAGTTTCCCTACTCGATATAAAGTTACATCCTCCGGAACCAAAAACAGAAGCAGCCACCCATGCTACTTTAGAGATGGCATGTACCTGCTCTTCATAAGTGCAACACATTCTTTCGCACTTCCAAATTTTTCCTTGTGACCGAGGTGGTTAAGACGCGGACTCCTGAGCGGGTGTTCTTGGATTCGATTTCCACCAGGACCGTCCTCCCTGACTGAGGTTTTTTGCTGGTTTTCCTCAGACCTTATAAATGGCAAATTCCAGGGAAGTACCCTAAACCTTGGCTTGGAACGCTTTCTTCCTTTAAAAAAAAAAAAAAAAAAAAAACATTTCTCAGTTTATTATTTCATCTCACGTATCATCAGTGTTCACCACCTGTTATGTGTCAGTAGTTAAATGGGCGTTAAACTATTTAAAAAAAGTTTTCTTTGACAGTTGAAACCAGGAAAATGTCGCAGCAAGTCTAATATTGACTGCATTGGTGGTTTGCAGGTAACACTCCCATTCTTGCTGAAATTCCATTGTTTTAAAAGCGGATGCACTTCAGCACGGAAGTAAGAGAGATACTAACCAGATTCCATGCATAAACAGAAAATGAACTCAACTAGCGTCTTTTTCTCATTTGCCAGGACTATTCAAAACTACTTTACTTTATATTGATCAATATTTCCATGATGTTCTGAAAGGTGAATGTTCCGTTGTAACTGGTATAAGTGCTTCCGAAATAGCTTGTTTTAGTGGAAGTAGAACGTACTTTTTCCATGATGAAAAAGTTTCTCTTTTACAAGCGTCTATGACAGTTGACACCTTGAAGGGACATCTTGTTGTTGTTTGTAACGCAGAAAAGCAAGCTTATGTGCTGTAATTATGTGATAAAATAATTAATTATCTTAAATACATATTTTCATATGTATTAATGAATAATTAATATTACTCTTTGTTTTTACTTTTAATGGATGTCTATTTTAATTATATTACTGCCTATTTTAAGTACCTCTTTGTCTGCCTATTTTAACCAAATGAAATTCTCTACCTCAGATCTGTGCTTATGATAGATGTCAGTTTATACAGCAGTAATGACATTTGATCATGGTGCTTTCGTGTGAAAATATCTTGCAACTATTCATATTTCGTTCTCGCTGCAGGAATTTGGAAGAGTTGTAAATTCATAACTTTGGATCATCTGCTTCTGTAGTGAACAAGAAAACAAGCGGCACTCGCTCTTGGTTTGTCACGTGGCAGGGACAGAAAGTTGCATAAGGATTTAAACTTGTAAAATGTTGTGTTGCAGGAGCTGAATGATGGTGACAAAGCAAACAGTCACACTGACCGATGTAACGCTCCTGTTAATGAATGACGAAGCGAACTTTCATGTAACTTGCACAGTCAACACGCAATGATCGGTTTCATTTGAATTCCCAAATGTTTTATATGCGCACTCTTCACAACCAACGTGTAAATGTTTGTTGTGGTGTTGCTCACTTTGGAACCAAATGCCTTTGCTTCTTTGAAGCGAATGGGCAAACTGTCTGTCACTTCTGCCCGATTCAGGCCTTTGCACGTGAAATCAAACGGAAAATTAGAACACTATTGACATCACATTTATTAGATTTTAATATATTTTTATACTACTACAGGATATAAGTACGAATATTTTTGTGAAACGTGACATACCTAGATCTAATAGTTCCTCATACAAAAATTTTCCAAAATAATTACTTTTTATTACAATTCTTTTTTATATTAGAAATGCGTAACTTTAACGTTTTTGTTTGTTAACACAGCACTGCGTCGCTAGGGCATTTTTTATCGTTTGTCATGTTTCATTCCTTATTTAGAGCATTCAATTTGCAGATTTGAAGCAAGTTTGCAAGTTGGATTGTCAAATGTAAATAATAAACACTTCCGACATATTCTTTTTGAATTAAATAGAGAAACAAAGGTATCGGAGGCATCTCTAAACATTTATACATCATTGATGAAAGTACGGCAAAAACATGTTTCTGTTGTTTCAATAGGGCCACTTTGATGTGTGTGATTCGCTAGTTCAGGAAAGCCATGGGGCTTTGATGAAGATCTTCTGAATTGCTTAACCCATGATTAGCGACGTCAATCTACCGAATAATTAGAAGGTGTGATGAACTATGACCAGTGCGACATTTGTATTTCATTGGTAAAGTTCAAAATCCGGTGTAAGGCTACCGCATAACCAAAACTAGAGCGTGGGCATCTGTTCATCTCTGCTTGCTCGTCATCGATTAGCTCGTGAACAACATTGACCATTTCTATCCAAGTTTATTACAGGTGAGGTAAAATGGGGCTCTGTTTCAACATCTAAAAAAGAAACGAATGGCTGTCTCCTAACAAAAAAGTCCGCCATGCAAGAGCTGCGTAAATTAAGCGAATTCCTCACCGGTTGGATAACTTTAAATAAAAATGAATATAAAATTCAAATTAGGCCTTATTAATTAATGCAATTAGTTATGGGCATTGCTGTGTGGTATTAGCGGAACAAAATTAGAATTCTTGCACTCTATAAGCATCACAAAAGAGAAACTACATTTTATTGAAAATAAGCCATAAAATTAATGGTATACTATTAATTAAATCACCACTGATAGACAAAGCTATACTGTGTGACGATTTACATGTTACTATTTAAAAAATTACAATGTATTAAGTAAATATACACAATCAACTCTAAACAATCGCAAGTTTCGTCGATTTTCATTACTTTAAAATTGAATTTAATATTATTTTAGTAAAAACATGTAATGTAAACGCTTTCTGAAGGTTATTACAGAGCGTTCTTACATACAAATATAATCCTCACACATATTAGATTAATATTTCACATTTTCTATCTTCACGAGGATGATTTTGTTAAATATAAAACATATGTATACTTATAAATACAGTTTGTATGCTGAATTAATTAGTCCTTGTATTTTAAAACAATAGAGAGAAAATTAAAGGCTAGAGCACTTGTTAAACTTCAGTTTTCCAGTATATCTCTACTCCTAGAGGTCAGATTTCCCTAATTTTCAGAAACTATTTTAATTATTTTATTTAAATTATTTATGCCGAATTTTGTTGTGAAAAATATTATTGGTGCCGCTAGAGCGATTTTTAACATTTGGATTTCAGATAAACACCCACTCCTAATGATCCGGTTTCGCTAATTTTCAGGAACTATATTTCTTATTTTATTTAAATGGTATATATCGAGTTTTGTTGGGAAGAATCAATAATTGATGCCGATAAAGTAATTTTCAAATTTTGGGTTTCAGGAAAACCCCCCACTCCACTAATTTGATTTCACTGATTTTCACAAACTATCATTCCTATTTTATTCCAATGGCATGTACTGAGCTTCGTTGAGAAAAAAACAAAATTGCGGCCGCAAGGGCGATTTTTAAATTTCGCTTTAACCCCCACTCCTAATGTTCCCACTTCCCTAATTTTGAGAAACTGTTATTGTTATTTTGTTTAAATGTACATACCGATTTTTTTTGTGAAAAATAAATATTTGTGCCGCTAGAGACCCCTGTGAGGACTCTCCGGGAGGAAGGGACGAAGTAAGGGAGCCACAGGGAGATCAAGGCTCAGAGGTGGTGAGATCCGAGCTTAATTGCATTCCTAATACTGTTTTCAAGAAAGTGAGTCCCTTGTGCGGGGCAAGAAAACCTGTCCAAAATGCAAACCACCGTATCACCGCTCACAACACTAGTTCACCTCGCCCGGCACTTTTTACTTCGTAACAATATCTGTGACATGAAATGACACAAAAGAGAGCGGAAAATTCATGGAAAGGAAATATCTATCCCAGTATTCACCTAAGCAACCGGGGAAAATCATGAAAAAAGCCAAGATCGGGATGGCAGGTCCCGGCATTTGAACCTGAGACCTCCCAAATGCGATTGCCAAGCCTCTTGGTTAACTGTCAAATGGCATTGGTTAATTATACGAATAATTCAGCTAATATTACCGAAATAATGCAACTTTTCGTATTTACTGCATTGTCATACAGTCGCAATGCCCATTTAAATTCGCATTTTAATTGACCTTATGAAAAGAAGACCGGGATTCGCGGAACATAATTTGATGTCAATCTCAGCGTTTTTCTAAACAATGGTTTTCTAGGGACTGATAGAGCCTTATTTCTTCGCTTAACAGCAAGTTTTATAAATAGATACGCTCACTTAACTGTCCACTATTTACTCTGATCTTTTGATTTATGTCTACCCATTATGGAAATTTAGCTCTTATCTCCAAGACTCTAATGATGAGAATACTGCTTTGCTTGCATCCTTGTGTACCATTCTTGATGCTTGAAGTAATTTTAAATTTCGCTGGTGCGCTATTTTTAATCTAAAAGACGGCATGCTCGAAACGAAGAACGTTTAATTGGACTGGAAAAATATGTGCGCTATAAAACCTTCATCTGTTTCTTTGAGCTTGTTTTGCTATCTTCCGGTTTAAGGCGATGTCTTACTTCTTGATTTATTTCTTAGCTTAGAGAAAGTTCTCCACGCTCTTTTCATCTCCAACTTCGTTCTTTTCAATAGAGAATTAAATGAATATCCTTGTTGTCTGAAGGAACAGATGCTGAATCCGCAGATACCACTTGAGAATTAGAGCGCTATTTATTTTCTCAACAACTGCCAACTGATAAAGAGGCATTCTGGTTGATTAAGTTTAAATACGTTGTTAAACCCTCGGGTACAATCTCGACCTCAAACTTTCTACCAATTTTAATTATGTTCCGTTCTATCTATATAAATTACATTTATGATCGTGTAGTAGAACATTTGAAATGTGAAAACATTCAGTGCGACCCTCCGTATTGCTCTTTACATATGACATATGAAGAAAGTGAAAATAAACTATAAATAATTATGTAATGTTTACATAATTGCCTCAAAATTATAATTTTATATGTAAAATAAGAAATCAAAAAAGTATAACAAGATGAAAGATCGTCTTGAATAGCACAATCAAAAAAGGCGAGGGGTTTCATGTACCTAGGCTTTTAGACATGTTCTTGGGGCTATTTAGAACGCTAAGACAGAAAATTTCATTGTAATAATGAAAAGGGTATATCTTTCTCCAGTCCTCCATACTCTTTCCCTGCCATCAGACGATCTTTATGCTGAACCTCGGCTTGTCCATGAATAGGACAGTTTTCCATTGCTCCGCAGTCCACTGCAGATGTTGAGCAAAGACAAGGCTAGCATGCCAATGTTGCTGGGTAAGCAAGGGACCTCTGGCTGGGGTTCTAGAGGTGAGCTGTGCTTCTTCAACTCTCCTCACTGTTCTGACATTAACATTGACTACTGATGCCCTTTGCAAGAGAGTTTGAGCTTCCACTGTTGTTGTGTGACGATCACACAAAACTTGCAGCCGCAGAAATTGGCCTCTGGCAGATGTCACCCTTCTGCGATCTGATCATGACAGATGCCAAGTTCTCTTAACCTTCGGTATGTCCTTTTTATAGTACAGACATTTACTGGACAACATAAACCGCCACGGGTGGCCGAAGTCGTTAAATCGCGGACTCGTGAGCAGGAGGTCTGGGGTTCGAATCCAGCCAGGACCGTCTTCCCTGACTGAGTTTTTTTTTTTCAGGTTTTCCTCAGTCCTCATAAATGGCAAATGCCGGGAAGGTACCCTAAACTTAGGCCTGGAACGATTCCTTTCTTAAAAATATCCTTTCACAATATATCATCAGTGTCCATCGCCTGTGGTGCCTCTGTAGCAAAAACGGGTGTTAAACACTATTCATTCATTCGATAACATAATGCATGCTTTGTCCATCTTTCAACAGTAAAACTGTTTTAGCATTCTCCTCTCGACTTGACGCCATCTTTACCTCTGAATGAAATACCTCAAAAATAGAATAAAACTGATGTAACAACAATGTCATTAGACATTTCGTTTGGCCCAGGTGAAAACAGGTGATTAAATTGCATTCATGTTCTTGCTCATGCAATAAAGGCAATTATAGACCCAAAATTATATCTGAATACATAAGAGTAGTTGCAAAATGTTTGGAAAAGTATTTAATGTTCAAAAATGAATGGAATTACAACACTTCACATATAATAATTCGTAAAATTAAAAATATTCTGAATTTTTAGGTGTTGCAGTTTTTTATTTAATTTTTCCTCGAAAATTACCGACAATAATCAATAATAATAGTTAAACTTATTGTAAAAATAATCTACCTCTATCGGTTTTGAAAAAAAAAAACTATAATTTTCTGGATCATAATTAACTTGAATGCAGTGCAGTGGAACAGTTTTATGGTCGATCTGTTAGAAATCTGAACGTCAGCGAACTTCCTGGCAGTGCACGTTGTTGGTAAGCACAAATATAAAAATGTCAAGTTGAGAACAACACCTACAGTTCCTATCAGAGTTGCTCGTAGTGAGCATCTCTTATCTGCTAGACACAGCCGTAATGTCATTACGAGTACAAACGCTATTTTAATATTGATGATGTCCGTCCGCCATCAACTACAATAAATGTCACTTGATATTGTGCATTCTTATGAATAATACATCTGATAATAAATGTTACACAGTGCCTCATGCTTAATCCGCCTCTTTGCTGATCCCGAAGCACCTCTAGAGTCTCCTTCTGGGCTAAACTTCTCTCGCTGAGTTTTCCGTTGCATACAGGGGTTACGGTCACATCCTGGTAGACGCGTCTAATCATTAAATAGTGTTGGCAGGATAAGCCGAAGATCCGTGTTTCCATTCCTGAACGTGACCAAGGATTTTCCCACCTCATTTACCGTCTTCTCGTGGATCTATGGGCTTGTATGAAAAAACTTTCCTAACAGAGGGTTAATTTTTACTTCATTATTACTACAAAGTTATATTTTGAAGCTGGAATTATTGTCTCAAGAATTCCTATTATAATAATAATTTCATAGTATTTAACTTCAGGTGTGATTAACAAAGCCAAGAATGACAGAATAATCAATTGCATCAATATTACCATTCTGATCAATATTTTAATATTGTAATCGTTGGGTACACATGTCTTTTTATCTAATAGGTAATATTTAAGACTAAAGTGTCATTTTCGTGAAAAAAGACAAAGATAATAAAAAAACGAAGTATTGGTCTTCCGTTGCTATCCTGGTAATCTCTGGGGCGAAGGTCAAATCATTATAGCAATAAGTTCACTTCGAAAGTACACTCCTTTGTTAACGCTGGACCCCTTCTTTCCATTATCACTCATCTATAAAGGGTTACCGACAGTGGGCCGCAAATTATTTTATAGCCTCGACATGAAAAAGTAGGAATTTTGGTATAAATTGGTAACTACTTGTCATATTCAAAAGACATGCCTCATGCGAAAATTGTTGTCGTATAAGAAAACACAAAACTTGGGAATTGTAACTTTGGAAAGTATTTGGGGTGAAGCAGACCGCTAATAGCTTTTATTGCCCTTAAGGGAGACAGCGAATAATATGAAATCAAAAAGGATTACTGTGTCTGTCAGATTCAAAGTGATACCGCTTATATATGGCCGAAGCATGCTTTATCGCAAAGACTTAGTTGTGCGGAACTTAAGTATAGAAAGATGAAACAGGTTACAGGGGAGAAAGACATCAACCAATAAACATACCTCAAAATTGGACGAATGATGAAGAGGCAATATTAAAGATATCATGTAATAGCCAATAGAAAGTTAAGAGTTGAGTCGATTTCTAGAATATTTTAACAAAATTAAGTTCGCAGGGGCGGAACCAATTCATGAAATAGATTTTATATCAAATATAAGAAGTAAGTTTTTGGAGGGAGACAATACAGAAAACACACTGCAGGACAGAGAGGATGTGGCAATATAGCACAGTACAGTGGTATTAGTAAGGCAGCAAATAGTTGAAAGATATTACACAACAGTTCATTGAAAGAAATACGTCGTCATTAAGATAACATACGAGTCGCGTTAAATCAGTGTTAAGTTACGGCAGTTAAATTGTTTTTATAGTAGAGCCCTTACATCGAAGGGACCAGCGTTATAAGAAAGTGTTACAGTAAAATCATAGGTGACAGTCATGCGTGAATTTGTTACGGAGGAGTGCATATAAAGTTAAAGTTACTTGAACAGTGTATTTAGGTCTTCCAGTGAAAGCAGCGAACTTTCGCCTAAGGGCAAACATACAGTAAATATAAAACCAGACTTATCATCACGCGAGAGACCCCCAACATGTTTTAAAATCTCCAATTATTCAATAACTTAAAACTTCAATTTGAGCCCAGAAGTGTATTATTCCAACGAAGAATCTTCTTCCTTGACTCCAATGACTCCAAGTCATTAAAAACAATCCATATTACCCTGAGATTCCCATCCTCTGCTTTGGAACCGGAGACACAGGAAACAGCAAACGCCAGAGCTCAAGAGCCAAGCCAAATCAAGAAGATCAGCATAAATCCATCTAATAGTCTAATTATTCAGCACATTAAAGCTAGTTCATAAAATAATCCCCATAAATACGAGCATAAGTCATAAGTTTCCGGCCTCGCCTTATCTGATGTCATGCCTTATCTATTAAGTAAATAGTTACAGCTGTAACTTCCGCTCTGCAGTTGTTCAGCTATAGTTGCATAAAGAAAGCTATTTGTAAAAGATTGTCACGTGGTCAAAATGGAGTTTCGAGCTGTTATTAAGTTCTTCACCTTACAGACCAGATCTAGCTGCCCGTGTCTATTTTCCCTTCTCAAAACTGAAGAGGGGTCTTCGAGGAAGGAAATTTGAGTGTGACGATGGATGCTGTTTATGCCCATTTTGCAGACAAGACCTCTAACTATATTGGGGAGGGGGGGAGCATTGAAAAGATGTGAGAAGTGTATTGCAATAAAAGGTAAGTATAATGAAAAGTGAAATCTAGCTTTTGCCTTTGTTATACCTAGAAAATGATTTAATCCGGAAACTTTTGGACTTTACTCTTATATCAGTAATTACACTGTTATTGTTACCGCGCTTGAAACAGTAAATATTATTCGTCATGATAGAAGCTCTATTAGTATCATCGTTGAATACAATAAGCAGGGGTTCATGGAACCAGAAGGCAATATAAACTCTCAAGCAGAAATGGTTTTCAGTATATCTGATCATTCACGAAACATGTTGACTTATTTAAAATAGTAGCCCTTATGAAATCTTCGTGTACCCCAGGTTGAATATCACTGCTATAGATTAGGCTTTAAAGTGATAACAAGGGCTATCCAAATAGGAGTGATGGTATTGGGGTATTTTGTTATTTTATTGAACGAATGAATAAGTTCTGATTAAGTAGTTTTATTTACAAACCGAATACGTCTGCAGAATACAATCTTCCTCTTGCAGTTCGTACCTCGTGCTTTCGTGCGCGCGATTTACGAGGGGCATTCAAAAAGTTTTGCAAGTATCACCTTTAAAGTTCAAGCTAAGAACTGATTTCGAAAACTTATCCTTATAATTCTTCAAAGTTTTCTCCATCTCTCTTCACACACAATTGTAGACGGTGCAACCACTTGTCAATTACACTACGGTATTCGGACTGAGATATTATAAATAGAACTGAATTTATAGCAGGGTCCTGCACTTGTTTAAATGGTTTTCCAGTAATGTAAGGCTTCACTCCAGGAAACAACGGTGCAAGGTCAGGACTGTAGATTGGATGGTCAAATCACTGGACTTTGGCCATTTCTAGTTTCTCAAATTTGCAGCTGTTCAGTTAGGAGACACGTTGTTATGAACAAGCAACAGCAATGGAGTGTCAATCCTGTTGGTGTAGTCGTAACCATACTTGCCTTCTAAACCCAAGATCGCGGGTCGGCCAGGATCGATGGATTTTTTCGGGCGTAAAAATCGTAAGGAAGGGAAGTAAAGCCGTGGGACCCGTGTCGTACATTTACGGCACGAAAAAGAACATCAAGCCTGAAAGAAAAGGCCTCTGAGCAAAATTAGTCGGCCGTTTCACGCCCGGAATTGAATGGGACGCTGATGACCTGAGATGTTAAAGAGCGTTCCTTAAATAAAACGAATCAAAAAAAAAAAAAAAAAAAAAAAAGCAATGAAGTTCCTGTCTTTGGAAGGCGCAGCCTCTGCTGTTCATATAAAGGATTCAAAATGTAAGTGTCATAGCATTCTTCATTCTTTCTGACATACAATCAACCATTAATGGTTCTTCATAGTTGAAGAAAACAGTAAACATTCGCTTCCGAATACGAAAATCTTGTCGAAGAACTGGTCTTGAGTCATTCTCATTTACCAACACGCAGTTCTGAGTTTTATTTGGGCTGATTTAGTAACAAAACCAACCTTCATCACCAGTACATACAACCGTTGAACGTTTATGACCATTAGGACATGCTCAGCAGTTTCCTTGCACATTCCTTTCATCTCTTCATTGATTAGGGAAACCATTTTGCACAGATAATCCGCAGTTTTAAATGTCCATGGAGTATACTGTCAATGCTACAAACATTGATACCTACTTCCATACTCAGCATTTCAACAGTAATTTCCATCCACCAAGTTCCTCACTCTTTGAATTGTTCTCTATTCACAGCTTCCCTAGTCCGGCCAGAGTCCTTCGCCCTTCTTCGATTGATGAAATCTCTTGCAATACCCAAGATCGCGGGTTCGAACCCGGCCAGGGCCGATGGAATTTTTCGGGCGTAAAAATCCTAAGTATGGCTTCCTTCGGAAGGGAAGTAAAGCCGTGGGTCCCGTGTCGTACATTTACGGCACGAAAAAGAACCTCAAGCCTGAAAGAGAGGCCTCTGAGCAAAATTTGTCGACCGTTTCACGCCCTGAATTGAATGGGACGCTGATGATGTTAAAGAGCGTCCATAAATAAATAAATCAAAAAAAAAAAAAAAGATCTTGCAAAGCACACACTTGATCTCCATGAACAGCTACCAAGTCCTCGTGGATATTTTCGCTCTTTAACCTAGTTTATAGCGTGTGAAAATGTAGTATAATCTAAAGTATTGTTTAGAAATATTCGTGATTTTTCACCATGTGCACATTTTGATAGCTTAAGGCCCATTATTGCCAGCTGGGTTACTTAATTCTTTTAGTCATTGTTGTCGAACAATGGATAGGCAGGTTGCAAAACTTTTTGAATGCCCCTCAGAGTTTTCTTACAATGGGTTTTTAAAGTTTTTTTTTTTTTTTTTAATATTACTGTAGACCCCAATCTCATAAAATATGTCATTTTTTTATTAAACGTTGCTTATAATTTTGAGATTGAGCATATTTATCAGTGAATTTCTGTTTTGTTGAGATGAAATAAGCTGTCAAATTGATTGAACTGGGCAGACATGAAGATTTTTGCAAAATAATAAACGCTGAAAACGTTAAGATAAGGCTAATTTCACCACTACAAGCCTTTAGCTGTCAATTATACTTTTTAAGAAGTAATATTTTCACTTGCACTATATTCATTTTTACCATCCTGGAGCACTTGTAATCACTTGCGTTTACATTAATGGAATATGTAGAAATTCATGCCAGTTAATTGCAGTGCAGCGGAAAGAACAACAAATGTGAATGTATGTGCGCCACAACGGATAAGCCGTGTGTTCTAGAAACTGCGTATGAAGCATACATGTATCACTAAAATTTATTGCCGTATATATCATTTGCCCAGAATCAACGGCATTTCTTGTTGGTGTGCAATCGATTTCGGTTTGTTTGGCCTCTTGCCTTGGGGTCAGGGGAGGCAGAAACGAACTAAAACAAACGGGGATAAAGAAAGAGAGACGTGAAATAAAAGGTAAGCTTGCAGATAAGTTTTATAAACACGCGATACAATCTGTCGTTGAGATGGCAGTATGTAAACATTAAGACACCGCGGGATTTATTCCAGTGCACAGAATAAGCTCTATATTTTGTGTTTTTCTGCACCCGCATCGCATACGGCATGGAAATTTGTTATTTTGTTGCCAGTTTTATTGCTATAAACCTATGCACGTCATTTCGCCCTATTTACTCAAATAATATTTATTTATTCAAGACCGTTAATCATGTTCTTTACCACCTACTTGATGCATGTTTAGGTCTTCTGCCAAAGATATTCTTAATGTAATATCTCTTTGTTTTATGTTAGCTGACGGCAAAGGAAGAAATTATGATTGTTTAGAACCGAGTGCTGCTGACAAATCAGAGTGAACGCGGCCAAGTTGAGTTGATGCCAAGTTAGCGACAAGTGAGGGAGAAGTTAGGGTTATAACACTTACCCTTACCCGGAGAAAATTTCTCGGAGTTGCTAGAGCTGCAGTTTCAGACGACAGAGGAAAAGAGCGAACTCCTCAAGTCCCGAACGGTAGATAGAGGACCAGATATCTTTCTCTGTTTGCGTGGCCGATTGTAAAAGTGTAAATATTGCATTAATTTTTTGTCCAAGGTTATGTAATCTATGCGTTGACCCCATAACTTTCTAGCTGCAATATGTTGTTCCTTATTACAAAACTGAGTTTTTCACTGTTTACCACGTATTGTCTTATTGTATTTCGCAAAATATATATATATATACACTAACCGTAACGCTAAGCTCGGGTAAATCCTAGAAACCAGTGGACCCAGTGATATGCTGCGGCTTGCTACGGCCTGACGACCCACGCTCGCCTCCTTTTCGTAAATACAAGTTGATAGAGGCAGGTAAATGACTAATTTTTACCAGGCGTTATCTTACTGGAATTCGCAATTAATTAATACATACACACACTAACCTTAAAGCTAACCTCGGGTAAATTCTGGAAACCGGTGAACCCAGTGGTTTACTGCGGCTTTCTACGGCCTACGCTCGCCTCCTCTTCGTAAATATAAATTGATAGGGACGGGTAAATCACTGTAATGGTGACAATTCTCCTTTGATTCCAGCAGGAAAAAAATGCAAATATCACTTTATAGCGCATTGTGGTGCTGTGTTAGTGAATAAATCATTATAATGATGGAAAATCTCATTTAACTTTGGCAGAAAAAAAAAAAACATCAATAAGTGAGGATTCGAAACCACTACCTTCACAAATATAGTATGATGTTCTATCTGAGCTATCATGTCGTTGTGCTTGATAGCCTTATTATCTAGCTATATCTGTGAATGTTTCTACCTTCGGCTGTCTCCGCTATCGCTTGTGAATGACTCGGGACTGGAGCTCTAGTAGCTCCGAGAATCATTCTACGGGTAAGGAAAAGTGTTACATCTGGTAGCATTATGTCCTGCTACAAGTTAGGGTGATGGGGAAGGCACCAATAGAAGTGAAAGTAAACTATTTTTGCATTTTACTTAAGGCATAAAATGATACTGTATTTAATGTGATAATAAAAATACTATCTCCGAGGTCACGACTACTTTTGTTGCGATAGACATCACGTGGAATCTGAGTCAGATAGGTCACTGCCGGGACGCTATTGCCATTTGAGTTATTGTATTTCATTTGGTAAGTTTTCCCACATTTGTATTGGGAACTGTTCCTTCCAAAACTTAATTTGCTTACATTCTAATATACAGTTTCAAGTACTATCTGGTTCTTCACACATTCGATATTACCCCTTTATGTATCCATTTCTTATCCCACTTAAATATATTACTCCTGTTTTAAACCATGCCAGTCCTTCCCTTCCTGCCTTATCGCAGGTTTTAATATATCTTTCTCTTCCCAGTCTTTTTTATTGTGCTATATAATTTTAGAAATTTTTTGATATTAAGACTAGCTCATATTTCCTGTTTTTCAATATCCTCAATTCTTGTTTTTATCTCTTTCCAAAATTCTACTTCTTGTGAAATATTTTGGGTTTTATATATCCAACTTTCTCTCCCCTTTACAATTTCTTGTGTTACCAAACACCATTTAATGATACTCTCCTCTTCTAGTTTCTCTATTATATATAGAGAGAATATTGCAGTGCTGTTTCTATTATCTTGCTTTTATAGCTCCATTAAAGCAACCTCGTTAGATGAAGATCTAAGTAAACCTAGGACAATTATACAAAATAGTCTCTTTATCACATTTATAGCTTTCCATCCGCCGTAAATTTCTATTCCATGTGTTATTCTGCTCTCCGCTATTGAACCATATGCTCTCTCTAACTATTTTACTTGCATACTTGGTATTTTATCTACACGAGATCTAATTGTTCTCATAGTCATTTTTCCTTCTGCAAATGGGTTTCCTTTTTAATCGCCCTATTTCCCGATAGTCAAGTCCCAAGGTAATCAATTTTCATGACAACTTCAACTGTGCCTTCCCATCACCATTTCTCCTGTATTTTTAGTTTGAAACTTTTTTCATAACCATAATCTTAGATTTAATTTTGTTTGTCTTGAGACCCCATCTTCTACAAAATGTACCTATAAATTCCAGTGATCTCGTCAATCGTTAAAGAACTTGCTACCAGATCATTTGCAAAGATCAGACCCGCTATCTCCATGTTATTTATGGTTAACGAATGTGCATTACTTGTAGTAATTTCTTCTAAAACTTAATCAATAAATAGATTGAAGACATTGGGCTTAATTTTCATCCTTGTCTAAGACCTGCATTATTTGATATTTTATCTGTAACCCTCCCCTTTCACATATAATACAAAGTTCATCTTCCTTATAAATATTTTGGATTACCTTTATAAAATTCCGACTTACTCGTTTTTTTCCCCCTCTCAGTTTTATCCAAAGTGCTTCCCTAGAAATTGTGTCGCAATTTTTTTCTAAGTCCAAAAACAACAAATAATTCCTACCTCATTTGTTTCTAAGATATTTATCGGCTAACGTTCTAATTATAAAAGTATTATCAACCGTTCTTTTTCCTTTCCTAAACCTTGTTTGAAATACTGAAAGTTTCCTTTCTTTCTCTGTCTATTCTTGTAGCCTTTTTGCTAACATTTCAGTGAAGACTTTCCGGATTATTGAAAGTAAACTACTTTCTCTATAATTTGCTGGGTTCCTAGTATCTCCTTTACCTGTATTTTAGTGGTAATGACTTTTAATGCTGCAATTTTAAAGTACACACAAGTAAGTATTACTGCCCCATGGGCATTATCTAATACCGTCTTTGTAACAATCAAAATATATCTACGTATGTATATACATACATGCAGACCTATACACATAGATATACTTAAATCACGCGTTTTCTATGAGTAATTTTATATACATATATACCAACATGAACAGGACCCTTAAACCTGAGCCCCTCTTCCCTTTACTCACCCCTACTCCCCAACTCCCCTCTCTTCTTTATGCATTAACCTTCTTTGTCGAGTCTTCCCTAGAAATACTCACGATTTGTGTGTGTATCTCTCATGTACCAACACTTTCTGGCAGATGTTCAAGCTTCTGTTGCAATTCAGAAATTGTGGTGGTAAATACGCATTTCTTAAAATCTCTGTTCCCCTGCATTCTTCAAGAATATGCCTCCAGGTATCCTTTTCTCCGCACAGTGGGCAAATTCTTTCCCCGAGGGCATTGCGAGACTCTTCTTTCTTCTCTTCCACAGACATCTAGATAATCCCCCCTCCCCCACACCGGATATATTTAAGTCTGCAGATTAGGCGAAACCTTTTTACGCATTGAGTCTCGTGCTTTGCCTATTTATATCTCGCAAACGTCTGTTAACTATTTTCCAACTATTCCGCGTAATGTCCCCTTCCCTTAACCAAATATCCTAATCCAATTTTGTGTAGGCTTTTTCTAATTGTTGATGCTCAATTCATATCCCGTTCTTCCCTTATTTGCTCCCTCAGACTAACTGATCGTAGAAGTGCTTGATACCCCCGCATTATTCTTAACCAGTACGTAATTGTTCTAACTTTTGTTATATACCAAACCCTTTAAGAACCCCACAGTTTGCTGTGCCAATCCCTTGTAGCAACAGTTTTAGAAACTGCATTTGTAACTGATTAAGTTCCTCCTTGTTTTCTAATCCCCAAATTTCTGCCCTGTACGTCATAGTTGACCTCACAACCGCCCTATGCACCATCTTCATTGTTCTCAGCGGCATTTCCGGTATTTTTGCCAAAAACCTTTAATATCTCCATATTTTTAATTATGCACTTGCTTTTTTGATGCCTATATGTTTTTCCCAGTTCCCGTTCATTAGTAAACTGACTTCCAAAAAGGTGAATTTCTTCACATTTTCCAAATGCCTGACCCCATCTCTCTTTCCTGTTGCACAATGCACAGTTCTTGAACGTTATTGTTTTGGTTTTATCCTCATTAACTAAATTGGGTTACTATTTCCTCTTTCCAATTTTTTTTTTTTTTTTTTTTTTTTTTTTTTTTTTTTGGTATTTTACCATCGTCAAAGATTAAATTCACTAACAGCACCAATGAGTTTAATTTGTTTAAGTCTTCTGCACAAGCTTATCAACTTTCCCTGGAATTCCATCTATTCCACAAGACTTGTTAAGTTTTATTTACACTTTTTGCTACGTAATAAAAAAGGATATGAAAGTTGAAATGTGATAGAACACCCAGTGAAGATAAATGCGGCAGCTGTCCTTCGAGTTCTATCACAACATAAGAAAACATTAGCCACATTTATAATTTAGTGTTCCAAGATCGACAGTTGCCATCATCAACAGATATTATGATACAGTCCCCTCATACCTAGGGTTTATAATGTTTGTCGGAACAATTTCAGATGAAAAAGTTAACCGCAAGAGGGCACCTGGAATTTTGGCACAACTCAAAAACGGTTGCCAGTTGTGATTTATACGACAGGTGCAAGGTTACAGAGAAACAGCGGTTCAGCAATAATCCCGAAACAAAAATTGAAAGTAAGAAATGGATGTAGGAGTTCCTTCTCTTAAGTTACTCCGCTTGTAGCAGGCAAGATCATGCGGCAAGGTGTTATTCCGGTTATCTGCAGAGAGGAGGCTTTATTATGCAAATTCAGTTTCAAAATTGTAGGTTACAGACAAGGGGAAAGTTGTTGCAAACTTAGGGGAGGTGCGTTTCAACCCACAAACCAATAAACAGACTTTGAATTGACGGAGCATCCTGCTTATTCATCAGACCTGACTTCCAGAGAGTACGAAATGGTATAGTGAGGTTATCTGACCTACAGGCCGGCAGAACTGGGAGAAGTCCGTCGCCACGGCCGTATAATTCATGTGCAGGTAGCAGATTGTAGTTAGTTTGAGGGAGGCTTTGGTACCGAGTGGTTGTGCGTTCTTATGTTACTCGATTTTTTCATTGTGAGTCAATTGTTATTCGTTAGTTATGCCCCTATATGCGAAAACAGATTCTTACAGATTGACGTGAATGTTATAAATACAAAAACTATTTTCCGATATGTGAAAAGGTTATGAGAGTATAGGATCACTAAATGACAATAAACGTGTTTCGAATCGCTATGCCCTTATGAAAGGAAAGTTACATGAAATACAAGAATTCCTTTTCTCGAATTGTTCCATTGTAGAGTATTTATTTTTTTCCCCTTCAAATGACCCAAAGAAAGAAATAGGGATGCCTTAGATCGAGAGATCTTGGTTCCAAAAACTTTTTTCTGTTCTTTATCACGTGGAAATGGAGACTAGTCTCTTAGGAAGGCCTGCCTAATGATTTTTATACAACTCTTGCATTAAAACACGCTTCTTATGACGCTATAAATCGTGCACAATTAGCCTGATTCTGTAATTGATGCCAGAAAGGTTACCTAGCAACTTGTGTTCCATGAAATCATCACCGCCTTCACAACTTCGAAAGAGGTATCTGTAAGAAAAAGCTAAAATCTGATCCTAACAGCATACCAATATTCAAATTATTTAACATATAAATAATCAATAAACGTTACATTATATATGTACCAGTTCTGAAAAATATGCGAACAAGATATTTTTCATTAGTTCAACTTAATGTTTCCCCTTTCTTCATGTACAGAACTTGTCATATTCCTTTTCGTATACACTTATCAATCTTTGAGGAATTAACAAACCATCAGCTACGTCGGTTTCCTTTATAATTTCTTCTGGAATGATATTCATTTTTTCAATATCAATCATTGCGGGATTAGCATCCATATCTATTTGAATTCTTCAAAACCCAAATAACATCGTCATAAAAATACTAAGATACCATGTAATATATAACGTCATAAGATCCCATTTTGCAATTTTTAAATGTTTTTAAGAATATTTCAATGTTAATTGCAGAAACATTATATTCAATTAGTATTTCATGCCCACTTTGAAGGGTGTTAAACATTATGGAATTGATAAATTAAATTAGTGCACTCTAATACAAGTAAAAATTACTACTATTAAGCAATAGTAAAATTTTATTAAAATATTAGTGTTTCTGTGGCTTTCCTGTCTTAATGGAAAATTTTGTGACCCACTAAAAGCCCCTTCAGGACCCATCAGTGGGTCAGGATCCATAAGATGAGAAATGCTGCTTTAAATGAACCTGTATTTACGAACGAGAAACATACGCTATGCGTTTGCGTATATTGTTAATCATGGGACAGTAGAATTACAATCCCGAGACGACTCCTAACCTCATCTATTATTATTTGTCATTTGAGAAATGTAACTTTTTAACTTTTTCCTAAAAATACACTTTATAATTATTGTTACTCTAAAAAATGCTGACACAGACTGTAAGAGATGAAAATCAACCTTTGATCATTTTAGTTTTCTTTATTAACTTTTTGGGGTTTTAATAAAGCAACGGTCTTCTGAGCAATGAGTGGAATGAACAATATTTAGATACATGGCAGTGTGGCAAGTCCTAGTCTTTCAGCATGAAAAAAGCTCGGGAAATAATTCTCTCTGTGAATGTTGTGACGTCTACATGTCCGTGCTAACGATGCACAAACTCAACACAGAGAAAACTGCAGTATGAGATTTGAAGAGTGGAGCAGATTTATAAACACAGAAGTGGAACTTACCAGAGCGTTGCCGATGAGGCCGACGAGCACGATCAGACCGAACAGCAAGGGCACCACTACAGAGACGACCTTCTGTATCAGCTGAAGAGACGTGTCGATGTCCTCTTGCTCCACAACGTCGCTGACCGTGCTGTTGCACAGCCCGCTCAAAGTGACGTTGGGAGCCGAAGAGTTCCAGCAACTCACGTAGGGAAGTGCCAGGGGCGACGCCGGGGTCGTTATCGTTGTCATTATTGCTAGGATTCAGAAGTACTGTCATGCGAGAACTGCACTAACTATGACACCACAGCAACAAACACTTTTTGTTTTTACTAAGAAACACAGAGCACCACAAAACACTGTACCATAGCAACAAGATTGAAAGCTTAAATATGTGCAAATAAAGACTTTAGTTTTTGATTTTTTACAGGATGAGTCTGTTGTGGGAGCTTGGTAATGTCATGTTCTCTGTCTACATTTTATGATTTTTATATCTATTATATATCGACAGTACAACGTTTTCAGACTAAAAAAAAATAAAAATAATCTGAAAAGCAAGAAGAGATATTTTAAAGTCGCCAAACTCGTAATAAAACCTCCTTCCCAACTCTCGAGCATTAAGATAAATGTTGTTGATCCTTGAAAGTGTTTTTATCATTCCGTTTAAACAGAGCAACAGAAGTTAAAGCACTGCAGTACACACAAGTAGGTTGTATTTTATCGTTAGGTGGGTCTTATCAAGCGTTAATTACCTCGAGCAAAGTAGCATGAAGTTCGCTAGTGAAACAAATGAGTTTATTTGCTAATGTTACTTCTTATTGCTGACTCCTTCCGAGGCATTAAGCCCTTAAACAAAATAAAAACAAAGATATACGTGTAATTTATTCACGCCACTGGCTTAGCTGTTCTAGGCAGTGGAACGGGGACGTTGTTTCAGTTCCAAAAGTGTCTGCAGATGAAGCGCTCTCCACCAGTCAGCCACTTGTTGCCGGAGCAAATTGCCAAGCAAGTGTTATTTATGACATTTTCTCGCCAGTTCAACTTATGGTACTTAATTACTTTGCCAACTGGTGCTATTTTCCGATAAAGTTGTTTCACTTTCACAGGAATAATAACGCTTGCGCTAAAGAACAAGTGAAATGTTGCTTCATTGTGAAGGATGTCACTTTTTATACTGAAAGATGGTGTGTTTTGCAGACATATCCGCAGAAAGTTGAGTTATTCTCTTTAGATACTACAAGAACCTGAAAACGCCACTGGTTGTGCTATTTATTCAAAGATACGACTATTTATTTTTAATCCAAGAAGAATATCACGCCCTAAACTACATTAATATTACAAATTAACGAATTTCAACATTCATCTAAAGACATTTCGTCATAAGTTCAGTCACTTCATACAAAGAATTGTTGTGAACGTCACTTGATCACTGGCAGCGCCCGTTGTTCATCCGAACCGTCTTCAACTACTACTAATGTCCTCATTCACTTCGATCAAGTCCTAACGACCACAAAGAGAGTTGTTATTGGGTTAGAGTCGAGCAGCGGTCGAGGAACTGCATGTAGGCTATTACTTCAGCTGAAGAGCTCCGCAATTTTCTTCCCCGCAGCTCCTGATAACAGAGAAGAGACGAAATTAGAAACATGTGCACGTACATTTGCCTGGGGAGGGGCTGTTTTAGAGGTTAAGTACTCCTACCCTCATTAGCAGAATGATGCATTTTTAGCAGCACTTGCAATTATTCTAAAATGAGAGGCATATCATACGTGCTTCTTATATGCACGTTTCAACCAAAATGCGGGTCAGCGTTAAGTCTGCATTAATTACTCTATGAGCCCGGTTGATATCGGTAGTAAACTTAGCGTCATATCGAACACAATTACAGTAGTGCCATTTAATTCTGAACATTTTCATAAAAGTTGTATTCTTTTTAAATCTTACAACATATACAAAATTGTATTTTGCTAAATCAACAGATGATGTTTTTATTTTGTCTATAATGTTTCTATACCATATTTACTGTCGTCAAAAAGGTGAAATATGCTACACACACACACACGTATGTATATACACACACATAAATACATACGTGTGTGTGTATATACATACGTGTGTGTGTGTGTGTGTGTGTGTAGCATATTTCACCTTTTTGACGACAGTAAATATGGTATAGAACATTATAGACGAAATAAAAACGCCATATGTATATACACACACATAAATACATACGTGTGTGTGTGTGTAGCATATTTCACCTTTTTGACGACAGTAAATATGGTATAGAAACATTATAGACAAAAAAAAAACGCCATCTGTTGTTTTAGCAAAACACAATCTTTAAAGATTATATATATAGTCAGCTGCCCCTACTTATATAGTTTTATGCAATCCGCAATATATACGCTAACATGAAAACATCGGTCCCTATGGTATCTATACAAAGTCTGCAACATGGACAGCTTTGGTTGCACGCCTAGCGAAATTATTAAGCCAAGACATCCGGACCATGGAAAGTTTGTCTTTATGTACGGGTCTTTAGCAATTGCAGACGATATGATCTCTGTTGATGTTTTCTTAACGTCTTCCACACTGTCATTGTTGGAATTGTTAATTCTTGAGTCGCCCAACAATCAGATTTTTTAGAACTGCGCGCGAAAACTGTTCTGACTCTCTACATTCTCATCTGATCTCACGCGCGGTCGTCCGGGGCTCTTTCCTTTACTAAGACACCCCATCGCTTGGATCTGATTGTATCACATACGAATGTTGTTATCAGAAGCGGCGTTAAGACCAAATCTTCTGGACTGGATTGTGTTTCTCGATTTCCAAGACATAAAAAGATTTTTGCACGCGAGTTGTCTTGTTTTATTTCGTTACCATGGCTACAAAACAAAATCTGCGCATGTAGAATTGAAACTTCCACAGTTACTCTTCAATTTAAGTTGTGATTCAGAATTATACTGCATGCCGCAGAGAGAAATTATAGGTTTAAAACCGCTATAATCATATGTATAATTATTGAGGCTCCGTTCAGCTTAGCAATTTTTAAATTTAACGTTTACAGATATAGTGACTTAGCTATTTGTTTTGTAATCTGTAGCTATAAAAACAACTTATTGGATTGCTATTGCATTTAGCTCCGACCATATTAAAGAGCTTGGTGTGGTACTACTGTTTGTAGCTTCGGTTTCGGTGCCGTTCCAATGCATTATTGCATTTACATCAAATGACGCACAAACAGATGCCAATATACTTTTTAAAATGTACATTTTTTGTATTATATACCTCTGATGTGTTGTAGTTTAGGTTGGTACAGTTTTATTGTAATGTAATAAGTGATCTAAAATAATGAATTGTATATATCAGTATATTTTTATACTGAAACTGTGTAATTTACACTGAATATTGTTTTCAAATTAAACTCATGCGAAGGTAGCGTTGCATGTCACGAGCCGCCATTAGAATCGAATTATCTTGCTGCAAGTTGAAACTTTCCCTTATAAGACGCAATGCAAATGATACTAGATGGCACTAAAAATGTTTATGGTATTGTTTCCTTCAATTTTCGCAATATCCATCGAAACCATAAGACGTGCCCATCATGTTTACTAACGGTTAGGCAAACACTGGTGGGAAATCTCTGCATTTAAGTCCCTGTATCAACGCACTCATATTTGGATTCATCTGTGAGAAGCACCTGACCAATCAGCAAATGTCCTGTGATGATGATTCCTATCTCAGTGCAGCCTGTTCTTTATGTTAATAGCAAGTAAGAACTATTTTTAGAGGCTTAGAATCTCTTTATGGTCATCATGCTAAATGAATAGAACTACAAGGTAATTGTTTTCAACATATAACAGTTATGTTCTTCTTATAGTTAAGAATTTCGACGGGAAAAATCTAAAACTTTGTATAGAACTTAAAAAAATAAACTAAAAAGCTTTAAGAGATTAGCAAAAGCTATGTTGTTTTATATCTATGCATACAAAAATGAGAAAAATAACTCCAGACTCAAGTCTTAAAGTTATTTATTTTTTCCTTATCGCACCGTAAGGTTTAAAAATCGCATTACTCTTGTTGCCCATTGACTTATCCGTTTATTTTTTCGTTTCTTCAAACTGTGAAAGGTAGAAATGATTCAAAGGAAGAGAATTTCTTTCTTTTACTTTTCCTCTTAGGAGAAAAGGTATAAGAAGAAAAAGTTCAACTTTCATTTCATGCTTTTGTGAAACTCTTTTATTTCTTCGTCCTTTCCTTCATTTCTTACCTTTTATTGTTAGAGAATATGAAAAGAAATGGTCGCAGGAGTATAATGGCTAACGCTCTTTTTGATTTACCCATAAGGGCACGCTAGCAGTAAAAAAAAGTAGAATTTTGGTTGAGTAATATGAAAATGAGAATGATTTATTTTTCACATAGAGTGGATAAAAGACAGATACCAAACCCTAATTTCCAGGAATTTTCAAAGTGTCATATATTCTGGATGGTTCCAGAAAGCCCGCATGTTTCCGAGTAATTTATCGTAATTATGAAAGACATCTGCTCGTGCGGTCGTTTTTTATGAGTACGTAATTAAGGTGAATTCACGGCGTCGTTCAAACAGCAGACATAAGCGTAGTATGTCCAAAAGAACTGGAGTGCCTCTTTGACTCTCTGAATAGCCCTTTTGCTCTGTCAAACACTTCGTTAATTATGTACATATCTCTTGAGAAACGTAGCTAGCGAAAAGCCAAAGAGTGAAGTTTTTTTTTTTGACATTATGTGGTTTTGAATGCATTGCCGTAACTGCTGGAATTTAAAATTTGCTAGTTGAATAATTCCTTTCACTATGCAAAACTTTTCGAATATATTTTTATCTGGAAACAAATACAACTAAATTGTTTTTCTAAAGCTTTAAATGACTAATTTTTTATTCAAATTCACGTTATTTAAATGTTAAGCACAATACTCGAAACTGAAACTGATGTGTTAGATCGACTAATGTATAATTTGGAAACATTCTCAAATGTTTTGAAATATGCTTAGAAAAATCCGGGTTTGGGGGGGGGGGGGGTTAAGGGTACCCACAATGAAACTGGTGGAAATCCTCCAGAAACTCAATTTCTCTTTTCAATCTTAAAAAATATGAAAACTCCAACTGTAATATATATAATATCCTTGCGTATTTTTGGCGGGACAGAAATCTTTGCAGTCGTTTGTGACCGCACAGTATAAGTCTGGCGTTTGTTATTTCAATTACGAACCTTCAAACTATTGTTATTTTGACTAGACATACTTTGAATCTACTGCAAAGAGTGGTTACTCACAGTTAATGTGACTAAAAGGACCCGTTAGTAGCAGGGAGGAGATATGGACATATGCGATATAACGTAAAGACTTTCGCATACTTGGGCTTTACTTTTATGATGAAAGGAAGGTGGACGAAGCACATGACATGGTAAAGCATAAAGAAGGAGTGAAAGCAGAAAATCTTTGGTTACGTAGTAGAACCCCAGACATGCATTTAGGTGTACTGGAAACCGCCTACGGGATACTAATAATATCTACAATGACACGTGGGGCTGAAATTTTGGGATGGGAACAAACTGCGAACCTACATTCAGCGAGAACATGTTTTTGAAAAGAATTGAGGATTAACAGTGAAATCGGAGTCTACAGCTGGACCATTGAGTGTAAAATCAGAGTAGTGAAGCACTGGCTGCGAATTATTCATGGGGGACTAAAATTTAATTACCACATTGTGCTACCATGAATAACTTGGGATGGGAGGGAACAAGACATAGACATCCAAATTAAGAAAGATGCTGGTAACAGTTTAGCTCTGCTACATTTGAATGGTGGGTCAGGGGAATAGAAAGAGAGCATGGAGGAAGGCTAACAACCGTTTGAGGGATATGGATAGGCAGCAGATAATTGCGCAAAGCAGAGAGATTATTTGGCTTGAAGTACAATCGAGGCTAAAATCTGAATGAGTGATGGACGGGCACAACAGGGCCATGATGGATTATTAAAATCACCGATGACTATGAGCGGGAAGTTACTGCATCTGTGATTACATATTTTAGTTGAGTGTAAAGATACGGAAGAATGGGGGAAGGGGATTATCTCTACTGCTCATCCTTACTGGATCTAACAGATGGAGATGGTCATGTCGGTCTCTGCTGGCAGGCGAGGAAGGGTAGGACAGCTTAGGTAAATTTCTGATGAAAATGAGAGAGCTGTTATCTGAAAACTGCTCATAACCAGGGAGGGGTATGGGGGAAACAAATTGAATAAATCCAGCTGTGTATTTTTTTTAAAAAGTTGAATTATCTTGATTATTTATTCTGTATTATTCTATTTTATTGTTGACTAAATACATTTATTTTATAGTTTATTGTGAAATATCTAATCTATTATATTGTATTAAATCAAACAGACCTATTGTATTGTACTCCTGTTGTAATGTATTGGTGCTACTGAAATAAATAATACACTCCTCTTACTATTCTTTCTTTTACATGCATACAATAAGATTTGAAACAGTCTCGGGAATGATATGTGAGCAAACAATTTCCCATCAATACAAATACAATATCGACATTCTCGTCTTGTAATCCTGAACAAGTTGAATTCGAGCAGGAATATCGGACACATTGAACATTATGAATATGCTACGACATCTGTTTTGGGATAATTCACCCTTGTGTCACTACACGTCACTATCGGCGCATGCGGAGAGGTAAATCGAGCAATTATAATCAAGTAACAGCCGGCTACGCTGTCAGAATAGTGAGCAGTTGTTTGTGCGCCGGCCGGGTAGGTTAATGAGGCGCATTCCGAATTAATTACATCGCTTGGAAATGATGCCATAACCGCTGAGACTTGCCGGACATGGCCATCTATATCACAACCGTTTTGTTTTCCTTCCTGCACGTTAGCATTAATAAGGCAAGCCTATCTCGCTGCCAAAACAATATTTCTGCTTACTAGTTCGTAACTGGTAATGAAGTTGCATAGTTGGGACATTGTGTACGATGTTTACATTAATAGTACGAGGTGCTCAATAAGTGACGCAGCACACATTTTGTTTTCTCTTTCGGGGTTTGTTTTATCTCATTTTCAAATTCACTGTTTTACTTATGAATTATTTGGCTATACACTGTTATTTTTAAACACTATCTTTAAAATATGTGGTTTTATCACATCCTGTATGCCGTCACGGTATCACCCTGAGGTCTGTTTCGTAGAAATCTTCGTCCTGCTGCTATGACTTCCACGTCATCGTCAAATCTCCTCTCGCTGATTGTTACGTTTTTGAGGATCGAAGAGACGGTATTCAAACGGTGCAGGATCAGTCGGTCCTGGTGTAGAGGTAACCATACTTGCTTTCTAAACCCAAGATCGCGGGTTCATTCCCGGCCAGGGTCGATGGATATTTTCGGGTGTAAAAATCCTAAGTATGGCTTCCTTCGGAAGGGAAGTAAAGCCGTGAGTCCCTTGTCGTACATTTACGGCACGATAAAGAACCTCAAGCCTGAAAGAAGAGGCCTCTTCTCATTATTAGAACTATACCCAACAATGCATTGGCACTGTTTCTGAATGTAAACAGCCTATAAATGCAGCATAGCTATGTAAATAGATACCACAAGATAAATGCTTATTTAAATAGACACAAACATATTAACTTTCAATTGCAATAAACTGAAACAAGGCAACAATATTAAAATCTTGCCTAGGGACGAAGCAAATAACGCCGGCGGTGTTTAAGACAAACTAAAGTTCAAGTACCCACTCTGAGCAAAATTTGTCGACCGTTTCACTCCCTGGATTTGTATAAACTTAGGATAATTAATTATTCCTCCAAGCAGCTATTCTATATTCGATATTTCCGGTTTTTGTTTTCTCTTAAGAGCAGGGGATAAAGATTATCATAATTCTATATAGTAAAATAAAATGTTTAAAGGAAGAATTAAAGTGAAGATGAGTCAAAAAGATTTATATATCACATAAACAAATATTTAGAGTAGTATTGCTCTTCGTGTAAACACAATATTAGATTTTATTTTACATGAAGAGCAGCCCTATTCAAAATATTTGTTTACATTGTGCTTTTAGTTGTGTTCAATGGTTATTATTATTTCAACAGTGCAAAGTTCTAGTTATTCTATTTATTTGTGCACTAAGACATTTGCAGAGAAAACACGATGCTCTTAATCCGATAAATACCAGAGACACTCGCTCTTTGCCTGCATACTGTAGGGTAAGCAAAAGACAAGGTAAGGAGAAAGAATAATTTGTAAGTACAGATTGTGTTCGGTTAGAGAATGATATAAAATTTGGATGAGTTCAATAAATTGTATCAAAAACCAAACAAGTTTTTTTCCCTATATCCAACAAACTGGAACACATGTATCGTTCACATAACTTAGATGAAAAACATTCAGAAAAGCTGATATCATTCTATGTCGAGCTGTGTTTTCAGTAGATTGGGTGATTGATCCAAAGTTTCAAATACATTCATTCTTATTTAGATATACTCAATTATTTTTTCATGTAATTGTCACAAAACTCTTCCAGTAGCATTTTGTTTGGTAGAAATGGAAAAGCTCAGATTTTAAAGTTGGTAAAATATCAAGCAACATTTGTTTATGAAAATGACAACTTTATTTCTGACGTAATGAAGTAATTATCACAAGTAATGTCACGAGAGGGTCTGAGATTACCGGTAAATCCGTGAACGTACTGAGTGAAAGCTCAGATCTTCGAATGATATTTATTAGGCCTATTTCACTAATAAAATAAGAATTTAAATGTAATTCCTTTAAACTTTGGGTTATAAAATTGTAATAATTGTATATTTGCACTTAGCCTTTTCAAGCAATTTTGCGACAGAAGAATGTCGATTGTCAGTAATGCCAATAGAGAAGAGCAATATATATTAACACTTGTATAAAACGTTATACTTATGAATATCTATCTATTCTATTCAGAAACCGTGAGACTGAAATGAACAAAAGTCCACTATTACAATCGCTACCGTTCAATTTTCTAATACCAACTGAGAGAGAGAAGTTTTTTTTTTTAATGTTGTTTGACGCCGTTTTTACTACTGAGGCACCACAAGAGGTGAACACTGGTGATACATGAAATGAAATTATATATTTGAAAAGGATTTCTTTTTAAGATAGGAAACATTCCAGGCCTATGTTTAGGGACCTACGCGGCATTTGCCAGTTATGAAGACTGAGGAAAACCTGGAAAAAGCCTCAGTCAGGGAGGACGGTCCTGGCGGGATTCGAACCCCAGACCTCCCGCTCACGAGTCCGCGCCTTAACGACCTCGACCACCCGTGGCGGTGGAGAGAGAGAGAGGATAGCATACAGTGTTTCTATTTTTCTTTGTATTCTGCGGTTTGGAATTCCTAATGATAAGATCAATTTGCATATTTGACGCATCACCAAAACGCTTTGAAGAACTATCCATTTTGCTTTATGATTGTCGATTGTTCATGCTTGCTATCAATAGCTCCCCATGCCTCTAGCAAAAGTGGAGAGTTGGTTACACTGAGCGTGAGACAAATGCACGTCGCGTGATAAAATGCATTTGATAATTTTTTCTCAATAATTTCACTCCGTAATCCGGCTGTGATTGGTCAAAATTCAAAATTTTGTTTCGTTTCATTGGTCGATTTTAAGTGACGTCACATAAATGAAATATTCATCTTAACTCTCCATGATCACATTTGTTGGTTTCCAAAAATTGCTGATTTAAAAAGTAGGATGAATATTATAACTTCTGGTCATATTGGTGAATTAGCTTCAAAATGTTACTGAAAGATCAATCAAAAACAGAACTGATGTATATTTTGCAGAATGTTAGTAGCTTGATTGTAAACTAAACTGAAAAGCATATGAACCCAAATGACGCCAATAAGCTATTTATGGTTTTGAATGTTTTTTTAACTCAAATAATGTAATCAAGTGCAATGGAAAATGTTTCTTAATTTTTTTAAAAATTACAAAATTTGCCCATTTTTAGGTAATTTAAACAGTCTGACATTTTGATTGGGTGTCATGTTCTAAAATAGATAATTTAGCTTAACAAAAACTTGAAATAATACTTTCAGTCACTTTAGGTACTGGCACATTTGTAACTTGTCAACCTGTATTGAAATGTATTCGGACTGTTTGTACATACGTTGAATCACAGTGATTTTTTTTTTCGCAATAGAAAGAGATCTCTAATGTAGCGTGCACCTGTCGGTCTTGATGGTCCTCCTAAGCCCTAATCGCGTGTTCAAATCCGGCCAGGGTCAATGGACTTTTCCGGGCGTAAAATTCTAAGTATGGCTTCTTTCGAAAGGAAGTAAACCCGTGGTTTCCATGTCGTATATTTACGGCATGAAAAAGAACCTCAAGTCCGAAAAAAGAGGCCTCCGAGCAAAATTTAACGGCCGTTTCACATCCTGAATTGAATGGAACGTTAATAACCTGAAATGTCAAAGAGCGTCTGTAAATAAATCAAATGAATGTAGCGTGCACCGCAACCTCTTTACAAAATAAATGCGTAAAAGTAACACATGAGTAATTATTTGAGAATTACCATTAGCTAATATAAATAAATTAATAAATTATAATTGTTATACTAATTCATTTCCATTCCAGTAATGCTAATTTTGAAAATCCGTTGTAAAAAATTTCAATAAAATTAAAGCAAAATTAAAACTATATAATTGGCAATATTTCGCGAAAAAACGCGAAACTTTTTTTTTCTGTGGTAATGGAAAACAAATGAAGAAATAATGCCTCTAACTACTATTGTAATAAGTTAATAATTTCATCTGTTATCAAAGCACTGATTAGAAAAAATTTCATCGTGCTACATTATTAGTAACTAATAAAAATAAGTATTGCACTTTGATACTCTTGGGAGTGAACATGCCTTAATTAGATTTATGATTGCTCAATAATAACTTTTTCAGTAAAACTTCAGCATCCAATGAAAACAAAAATAAATAATAAATATAAAATTCTGGCGTAAAAATATAGGTATATGCGTAACTCATGCAATCCGCTAGGACTGCATAGACAGCCAAATCCAAGGCAGACAAATAGCATCCTGCTGCAGACGTCATAAGATAGGCAGCTCCGATAGGAACAGCAAAACAGCGACAGTAAAAAATTACATGATAATATCTCCATTACAGACTTTTGATTGAGTATGCCAAAGGCTTCTCTAATTCTGCCGATAACATTCCTGCATTTGTTAGAGCTCTCTTGTGTAAACCTACATGCTATATTTACTTTAATTCTCGATAGCATGCTTTCTGCTCTTGCGGAACCAAATGATAAACTGCACTGGCTTATGGACAAACAGACAGACGCTGGAAAATAAAACGAAGAAACAAGAAACTTCTGCTATGCATCCAAAACCTATCTGAAAGCATCATTAATGGCTTTTACAGAGGTCGTTCAATAAAACATTAACTTTTTTGGCACTGTATACATTTACTCATGCACATGATTTTGATGATATTTCTCAAAGTAGTTCCCGTTGTATGTCATGCTCCTGTGTCTACCAGTTTTCAAAGACAGCTGCAAATTATTTTTGGCAGGTCCCTCAGAATCGTTTCTGAAACCTTTACCACTGCTTCTGATGATGGAAAATGCCTCCCATGAAGGCATTTCTTCAATTTAGGAAAAAAGAAAAAGTAACATGTGGCTAAATCTGGACCATAGGGCAGATGAAGAATACAATTCACATTGATTTTTGTGAGCTATTTAGCAACAACATTTGCGATGTGCGACCTTGCATTATCGTGAGTCAGCAAGCACAGAAATGTAGCGATATGTCCTAGCAAAGTCTTTAGGATAGCTCTGTAATTTTGCTCTGTTACAGTTATGTGTGCAGGTAAAATATAAACCCTTAAACATTCCTTGAATATCGAAAAATGAGATGATCATAACTTCCCTGCAGAAGCAACCATTTTTTTTTATGTGTGTGTGTATGACCGCACAGAATTTTGCTATTTACTGTCAGGGTCAAAATGATACAGGCAAGTTTCATCAGCAATGATTATTTTTGAAGGAAATTCCGCATTTTCCTGTAAAATCGTCTTCAACTTCATGCAGCATTTCCGGGAGAAGACACTAGTCAACCAGCATCCATTGGTAGTGACGTATGGATCTAAGCGCAGACTCTTAAGAATGTTTCCAGATAGAACGACTCGACACCAAAGGAGAATCCCTCCAAGGGGCTCGAGCCCCTCAGAAGGAGCGCTTCCAAACAAGACGCCGGGATGGAAACATTTCCAAAGAGACTATTACACCTGCCTGGTACTCTCGATCCTATAACAGAACTCTATAAATGAAATTAGATGAGAAGGGATAGGTGCAACCCAGTATTCAGCTCAAGATAACTTTCAGTGTTACCAACTGAGTCACCTCGACGGTTTTTAACCTGGAGGTGAGAGAAAAAGTTGAGCTAAACTTTCCTTCTCCTAAAGAGTTTTCCACTGCGGACAGGCAAAATAATTTCTTGGACAAGTGGTTGAAACCCGCTGGCATTATGATGACAAAATTAAATGCTGAGGGATGAAAATTGTAGAAAATGATGCGGAAAGAATATTAAATTTACTCCCCCTAGATATATAATTGCAAATATGTTTCTAGATTGTTAGATTGCCGTATATACAGATACATACATAACAAAATAGTTTCCAGTTCTTTTCTCAGTCATTTCTGTATTTCTGAGAACATTTCAGATAGATCTCCGAAGCTTTTCTCTGTTTTCCAGCATAGCTTGTACACATAATCGTTACTTGAGAATGAGTAGGCACCATTTTTCCAAACTTGTTAGCATTTTCATCTTTGTCGAATGCTGTTCATCTGGGAATATCTAGACCAAAATCTTTTCTTCGATGATATGCATTAACTATTCACTGCTACTCAGAATCAGAGTTGAGAACGATCTGACTGACAGGAGAAAATTCACCTACTCTATCTAAGAGACTTCCGGTCAACTTAACAGATAGTTCAAGAGTAGGAAACTCTTCAGGAGCTGGAGTTTATGGATTATTTCCCAAAACAAAGATCTCTGTAACCCTTAGAAACTTTGTTACAGTTATCTAAACAGAAAAATCGCACCTCTGTGAGAAGAGCAAGTATTATCAACTTCGCATACTCATCTTCACATACAGTGCATTTAAATTTCATCAAATTAACTCTTAGACTTGTATGGGAATGTCTCCAAACTCTCATATCCTCTCCACAGAAGAACAACTTAGAACATTGTTGGGTGCCTGAACATTAAGGCATAGAAGGTAAAGAAGCAAGCAGATAACTGGCTAAAGAAGGAACTAATATTGACTTCACAGGACCAGAATCCTTCTGCGTCATTAGCAAGAAAATTGCTGGAACAACAGTATATCAATGAATTAAGAAAAAAACATCAGACAAGATGGAAAAAATCTCTGGTCAAGAACTAGATAAAATGCTTATTAAAATACCCTGGCTAAAGACCTACTGAGTAAGAATAGGATGCAAGTCAAGAAAGCTATTGGAAAGATTATTGGGCATTCCGGAAACACGTAAGTGCGATGGGAATCTGCAATGGAAATTTCACATACCATCAATGCGAACAATCTACAGAGACTGCAAATCACATCTTACTAGAGAGTAAAGGTCTAAAAAGCAAATCTCTTTTAGGAGTCAGTTCTTTAGAAGAGGTAATTTTTAAACTTGTAGGAAAGATTCTAGTAGATCTGAAACTACGTAATTAGGATATGAAGCACTACACAAGAGCCCAAAGTGGATTACTACACTCCAACATCAATCTATATCTAAACAGTCACAAGGAGCCAAGTAATTGGGACGATTGGAATCACGACAATACGAGGGACGTTCAAAAAGTTTTGCAACCAGCCTACTCCATTGTTGGACATTAATGTCTACCGAAGTGTAACTAACGCAGTGGGCAACAATGGACCTTAAGTTATCAAAATATACATAAGTGTACGTTTAAACTTGTCTAGTAACTGTAGTGTGTTGAGTTCAGCCTTGTGTCAATAGCTGGTGAAAAATAATGAATATTTCTACAAAACCTTTAGATTCTACATTTTCACACGCTATAAGCTAGGTGAACGAACGAAAGAAATCCATGAAGACTTGGCGGCTATTCATGGTGATCAAGTGTGTTCATTTAATACTATTGCAAGATGGATTCGTCATTTGAAAAGGGGCGAAAAACTTTGAAAGACAATTCTCGCTCTGGCTGGTCTCGGGAAGCTGTAAACGAGTAAATAATTCAAAGAATGAAGAACTTGGTAGAGGAAAATCGACATATTTCTGTTGAAATTCTAAGTATGGGAGTAGATATCGATGTTGGCAGCATTGGCAGTATACTCCATGAACATTTGAAACTGCTAAAAATCTGTGCAAAATGGGTAACACATTCACTAAGCAATGAAGAGAGAAGAGGAAGGAATGCTGAGCATGTTTCCACCAAATGATTCCAAACGTTTGACAGATATATGCGCTAATGATGAAAGTTCTATACCACCCCAAATAAAGTTCAGAAGTGCATGTGTTGTAAATGAGAACGACTCAAGACCAATTGTTCTTTAACAAAATTTTCGTTCTCGGAAGCAAACGTTCGCTGTTTTCTTCAACTATAAAGACCCATTCTTGACTGCATTCCAGAGGGGACGATAATGAATGGAAAATAATATGGCACTTATATATTGGATCCTTTATTTGAAGAGCTGAGGCGGCGTCCAAAGACAGGAAATGCAAGGCTATTTTTCACGACAACGTGTCTCCTTACAGAACAGCTGCAAGTTTGGGGAAACTGGAAATCTCCAAAGAGCAGTTACTTGACTATCCACCCTGTATCATGATGCATCATGCGACTTCTGGTTGTTCCCTCGAGTGAACTCTTGCATTGCTGGAAACCTTTTAAACGAGTGCAGGACCTTACTCAAGCTATAAATTCAGTTCATGACAATATCTCAGTCCGAGTACCGTAGTGCTTTTGACAAGTGGTTACACCGTCTACAGCTGTGTGTGGAGAGAGATGGATAGTACTTTGAAGAATCGTGAGGGTAAGTTTTCGAATTGAGTCCTTAACTTGGTCTTTACTTGCAAAACCTTTTGAATATCCTTGTAGAAGTAGAACGTTGTGGTTAAGTGATTTGTTTTACCGCCAAAAGTTCACATCTTGGACTACCGCCTTGAGAACTTTCCAGAAAACCTCTGGTCCGTTATCATTGGCATGACAACATTTTCATCAGCAGTTCTTTACGTTGGAAAATAGGTACCTAAACAAATGGAGTTGTGCTTAATGGTCGACTATTGCTGCACCATTAAGAGAGACATACTAAAGGTGTCATATACACTTTTTCGATAAGTCAGAACAAATTTTATATTTATAATTTAGAACTACATAAATACTGTTTTATTAAACTTTAAAATTGTGTGATAAAATAGCCTATCTGAGGGGAAAAAATAGTAGACCACATATCAAACACCTAGACACCTCAATAACGCAACATAGTCTTCAAACTTTTCTGTAGGCCCTTGACGAAAGGATGCAGATGTGTTTTTGCCACATTAACTTAATAAATATTTACTCGATGTAAAAATTTACAACATTGTTAACACATAATAAGCAAATTTGTAATAAAATGACCAAGTTAACGCAGAACATAACGAGCGGTACTCTGTGCATCAAGGGACTGACAGCCCTGTTGTACACTATGCCGGAGTGTTAATGAGGCCTGAACCGAAGTCGCTCCCGGGGGATGCGTGAACAAAATGTGTTTACCGTCCACAGAATAAATGATGTGCCATTGTTCTAAACAACGTTCACTGGCTTTCCTGATTAACCACGGCTTCTTGCTATGCTTACTTTAGAGGGACATTTTGGGGCAACACTCATTAATTTGTAACTTTCTTTTTTTAAATTCCTATTATTACAAGGGTTATTTCATAAGTAAGTTACTATATTTCGGAAAAAATTATAAATTATTTTTTTTTTTTGGAATCAAATGAGTTATATTTTTAAAACTTCTAAGCTATTGTTTAACATAATCAGTTTCTTTATCCAAGCTTTTCGTTATCGTAGCAACCATTTGTCGATACCTTGTCTGTCCTCTTTGCTCCGCAGTCTGCTCACTGCGATTTTTACTTCCCTCATTTTCATGTTGCCACCCTCTGAGGATTTTTGTTGAATTGGTTTATTTAAGAACGCTCTTTAACAGGTCATCAGCGTCCTATTCAATTCAGAGCGTGAAACGGCCGATAAATTTTGCTCAAAGGTCTCTTCTTTCAATCTTAGTTCTTTTACTAGCCGGAAATGTACGACACGGGAACCAGGGATTTACTCCCCTTCCAAAGGAAGCCAGACTTACGATTTTTACGCCTGAAAACAACTATCGATCCTGGCCGGGTTTGAACCCGCTATCTTGGGTTTAGAGTGCAAATATGGCTACCACTACACCACCAGGACCGACTCCTTTTATCATAAAACAATACAGAAAAAATTAAACGCACGGTAGCTTTTTAAATTTTGATTTTCAACTATATCCCTGCTCCTGAAAATCGGATTTCCGTAATTTCAGAAACTATTTTTGTTATTTTATTTAAATTGTATATCCTGAATTTTGTTGTGAAGAAACAAATATTCCTCCGCTAGAGCGATTTTAAAATTTTGAGTTTCAGGTAAATACCCATTTCTAATGGTCCTTTTTCCTGATTTTCATTAATTATTTTTCTTTAAATGGAATATACAAATTTCGTTGGAAAAATCAAATATTGATCCTACTACAGCGATTTTTTAATGTTAGGTTTCAAATAAACTCCCATTCCTGACTTCTGATTCCACTGATTTTCAGAAACTATTTTTCTTATTTTATTTCAATGGCATATATGAATTTTCCTTTCAAACATTTAAAATTGTGGCCGTTGGAGAGATTTTTAAATTTCGCTTAAATCCCTATCCGGTTTTCATATATACCCCACTCTAATGGTCCGATTTTCAGAAAGTGTAAAGTTTAGTTGAGAAAAATAAAAATTGCTGCCGGCAGAGAAGTGATAAGCTATTCGCAAGAAAATATCTTGCAATCGTGTTCCTTGTATAGAAATCGTTCGTCAATTTGTTAAAAATTTACAATAGACGGAACCTCTTAGTTACAAGAAACGTGTTCTGGATTATCGTGTTGTTCCGAAAGAAAATTTAGATGAAATACAGGCATTTCCTACCAAGATTCTGTAATGTATTATCACTGAGAGGCATCATTTTCAATATTTCGTTTAGCACAGGTTATTGTTTGCTATTATCAGTTTTAAATACGTACAGTATTAAGTTATGCTTTCAGTAAAGATATAAGTACTAAAATAAAAGGATTAACTTTGCCCGCGGCGACCCTATCTCCCTTTTCCCGTTTGCATCAGCCACACTTCTGCAGTAAGCAGCCATACTCTGGTGGCCCGTGGTTCAAATAACCTCATTGTTCCCCCCCCCATTCCATTGCTATGTGCTGTTTGCGTATTTTTGTGTTTGTAATATCTTTCTGACGTTGGACTGAGCACCCGTTTAAGGACTCTCTCAGTTTCAAGGCTTGTCTGTGTGTGTGTGTGTTTTTTTCCCCCGTCTTAAGATAACTTTATTTCTTCTAGTGAAGTGTTCTGAGGCGGGGTTAGAGTTAATTGTTAAAATGTACAGAGGTTTCCAAAGAGGTTCGTTGTATTTTATTCTAATTTTTATTTTGAAGCATCGTTTAAACCATAAAAATCTGGATAACTTTCTTAATTTTTTAAGTATAGACGTAAAATAATAAAATAAAATTCTCTATACTTTTGTTGAAGTTAAACTTTTAGTAAATGTTGGAAATATTAGTTTATTGGGATAACCTACTACATTTACGAACGCGTCAATTTCTTTTGATTTAAGACAAATCCTTTCATTGTACCTTAGTTGGATTAAAAGGTCAACCATAGCTCAATATTTTTTTAAAAAATTGGCAATTGTTAGAATAGAAAGAATATAAAAATATGCTGACAAGGAAAGGTCACGGGGAGTAGCACGGTAACTAAATCAAACCTTGTTCATCTGAAAGACCGAACTTCATGTGCAATCACAAAACAAGAGACGACATGACTAACGCATGACCCAGTTAGTGGCCATATCCAATAAACCAGTAACATATCGTTTTTGCTTTTCAAGATTCGATCACACTTTGTGACTAGATCACAAAGCTTTCATCCCAATCTCGGTGGAAAACTTTAATTTATTTCAAATCAGTACAGTTTTTGTGTTTGAAAATTTCCGAATTTCATCATGTTTCAACGTCTATGACCTTCCTCCTCCCTCTTCTTCATGTATAGTTTGCATCTATACATGACTGTATGTGTGCCTTTGGATGAGTCATGCTTGACCGTGTTTCCCTTGTCAACCAACTGTGATATTGTTGTATTAGTGCACTGTAAAACAAAACAAACAAAAAATATGTTGCTGGTTTATTGGCAATGTCCTCTAACGAGAATATGTGCTGACCATGGTGCCGAAGGTATTGCGGTTGTACTCATTAAAAGATTTTTTATATTTCTTCAAGTGTCCATTGATCCTGCCTACTAGGCGCCGAAAATGACAGTTATATATATCAAAGCTCTAGCGGCCACAATTTTTGTTTTTTCTGAGCGAAACTGAGTAAATAGCCATTAAATAACAAACGATTCGTCGATTTGATTAGCCAGCAAAATTGGACGATTAGGAGTGGAGTTAACCTAAGCGAAAATTTAAAAATCGCTATAGCTACCGCAATTTGTTTTCCTCAAAGAAACTCGGTATATTGCCATTAAAATAAAATTTATAAAAATAGTTTTCGAAATAAATCGCACTATTAGAAATAGAGGCTTAACTGAAACCCAAAATTTAAAACTCGCTCTAGCGGCACTAATTTTTGTAACAAATTTCGGTATATACCATTTAAATAAATTAACATAAATGGATTTTGAAAATCACGGAAATAAGGCCACTAGGAGTAGAGGCATGCATGAAAACCTGAATGAAGATATACCTGAAACATAAAATGTAAAAATCCCTCTACCGGTACCAATGTTTGATTTTTCGCTACGAAACTCGGTATATTCCATTTAAATAAAATAATAAAAATAGTTTCAGAACCATTAGGAGTACAGGTATACCTGAAAACAGACAGCTAAAAAACAACTCCATCGTTTAATTTTCTCAATATTGTTTCATAGTAAAAGGACAAATTAATTCAGCATATAAACTGTATTTATAGCGTTGCATATGTTTTATTTTTACCAAAAGCATCGTCGTGAAGATAGAAAATGTGAAGTATTAATCTAATATATGTGTAATAATTATATTTTATAAGTAAGAACGCTCTGTAATAACCTTCAGAAAACGTTCGCGTTTCATGTTTTTACTACAATAACATTTAAATTAAAAGCCACTTAAAATAAATGAATCTTTCAATTTTTATGGTTGTTTGTGTATATTGCTTTGTACATTTTAATTGTTTCTAATAGTAAAATGTTTTTGTTTTGTTGACACATATGAATATCTTCTTCTTAAATACACAATGTAACTCGAAATTTTCTGTTTCTCTATTTTAATGATTGTAAAGGGCTCAGTTCATAAACATGGTTACATTTAAAAATATTTAAAAATACCCACACAGTATACATGTGTATATCTGTGGTGGTATCTTTCATTTAATTAATAGTAATTCCATTAATTTTTGTGGTTTAATCTCAATAATATAATTCTAATCTTGTAGTTTCTCTTTTGTAATACTTATAGGTTGCAAAAAGTTTAACACAGTAGTGCCATAATTTTTTTTCATTTCATTAATTAATGCGACAATAATTTTGGGTTTTATTTAATTTTTATTAAAAGTTGTCCAACTCGGTGAAAAATTCGCTTATTTTACACAGTTCCTACGTGACGGACTTTTTATGATTTCATGATTACCCCACTCAAGCTGAGAGCCCATATATAGTCCTAATTTCTTTACTACAGAACTGCATGGAATAAAAATGTTGTTTACTGGTACAGGCAGTAAATTACTTTAAAGGTTTTTTTTTCCATCTGCAATGGTCTATTAAAATAATCTGACACTTACTTGCTGTGAGCTGGTTTTTTTATATATACTAAAGGAGAATTGAATCAAAGTAGTAGCAAAATTAAAGGAGAAGATATGCCGGAAAGGTAATTAAAACAGAAATTTTTAAAAATTAAGAATCAATTTTGCAAATGTTATTAAATATGAAATAAAAATATTTCCATTTGTGCCGTTCTTGCACGTATCTTTGTGCCAAGTTCCTTTTCCCTTCCCTTCGGTACCGGTTTTTTCACGCTGGAATATTATATTAGCGTGCTCTTCTCCTTTAGTTGAGACGCGTATGCAGTTTTCTAGAATGAATGTGACCTCAGACTTTTGTACATGGTGTGTCAGGCTCTTTTTTCTTGCTGGCAGAGGGGGCTCCGATTTCAAGGGGTTTAGACCTTTCGGCTATTAATTCAAAATTTTTTAGGATCGTTGTCCTCTCATCTTGTCTGGCCCACTGACCAAGGTTGCACGTAAGTTTGTAATGTATTAAGTTTATTGTGACATTCATTAAATTGTGGGCTAATGGCAATTAGGATTTTTAAAGCATTGAATCTAATACTTTTTCCTTTAATAGTAATTTTCACGGAAATTTTTAAACTGATTAACCACTAAAGCTTACTGCTCTTTTGGAAATTGTTCAAGGTTGTGCAGTTGATTAACGGCATAATGCTTGTAAATTTGATTTATATAGCTGAATGCAAGTGCGGTGCGTTATTTTAATTGAGATGTTTGTATACTTTTACGTTACTTTATATAATAAATCAACACACTGCATATCTTTTTCTCCCGTTATTGAATACTAAAGGGTCATCGATAAGTCGCTCCGCAGTCATTGTGTAGCCCAGATTTCCCCAGGGAAGCGAATTCGGGTGGCAGCTCTGATCGCGCGTCGAGCGATCTGAAGTAATGCAAATGATCTGAAACTAGAACTCAGCAACGAATGCAATAATATGTATTAGTTGTAAAATTGTCGTGTTTCTATCCTCATTAGTTTATGATAAAAAGGTACATGTGTTGTGAATTTTTCACTAACGACTAAAATAGTGTTAAAGTTCATACAATTTACATACTAATTTATTTCTTGCACCTGCATCTTCCACAAAGTAATATTACAGGAAACGGTTTCACTCAACACTGTAATTAAAATATTCAAGTTAATCAATTAACATTTCCTTTATTGTCTTCAATGATTACCATATGTCTTTTTATTGGAAACACTAGGGAGAGTAAGTAATTGGTTTATCATTTTCTGAATTATTATCTTCAGAAATAGGCGTATTATTTTTATTATAACTACAACCATGTTTTATTGGATAGGTTCTGTAATACCAGTTTCCTTTGTTTTTAAATTTGTTTATAAACTTGGTGGACTTGGTAGTGGCATGATATTAGATGTATTTAGGAGAGAGAACTGGCATGTATGGCTTGTAAAACTCAAAATAAACACAAAACTTTCCATACACCTAAAAAATTAAACATACAACTAATCATTACTGTTATTGACATTTAAGCGTTAATTTCCTACAATATACATCAAATGGTTTCGGAGATGTTTTTATTTTTATGCTATAGTGTGTGGTTTATAAAAAAGGAATTTGACTTATAAAACACATTACGTAATTAAAAGCACTTACAATTGAAAAATTTCAATGAAATATATATTAAATTAAGCATAAAAATCCAAAATATTATTTTGAACAAAAAAAAATAATAAATTTGAATTTTTTTTTTCAAAATTTGATATGTGGTCTTAACCTTAAAAACAGATTTCAAAGGAAGACAAGAATGTCACAAACGAGCAGTAGCAACTTTCCCCTGTGCGGTGCACATCACCCGAGTGCCCGAGTGCGCAGGAATTGTTGATGGCCCCGTTACCTTTCTCCAACTATATCCTTGAACTGCTCCTAACTCAATGCTCGTACAAGCATCAGTGGGGGGGGGGGTGCCGTATTAGATAGCATATCTATTTCAAGAGGAAAGGAGGAAAGGGAAAACATGTGGCACGTTAATCCCTAATTAACATTTTAAAATATTGTGCTCCATTATTTTTTTTTCTGTACGTTAAACATTAAAAAAATATATATTAATTTAAATTTATAGAGTGCAAATTTTGTAAAGTTCGTATTTTATAACATTTAAGTTTCAAAATATTTAATAACTTTATATTTTAGTATCAGTAAACAATAGTTGAGTGTGAACTATTTTGGAGTGAACTATTTTGCAAAGCTCTGAGCTGTATCAGCGCTCATTACTGAATATTTATGCTTCATAAGACTTGCAAAAGGTGTTTCTGCCATCGTAACATTGAGCACAACTGCTGAGTTATCTAATCCATTGGTTTGTATGTTTGATCCCATTTGTGTGTCACGTGGGTGTTTTTCAATATCTGCTGCTGGTGATTGGAAAGGGGGGAAGTGCAAAGATGAAGGTAAATAGAACCAGCAGAAATGAAAGGGCGAGAGAGAACAGAAGCCGTGTAGATAACAGGCATGAGGAGGGCCATCGATCAGAAAAGTTAAAGAGACTCCCGGTTCGAAACTTGGCACTTGTCTATCATTTCTAGATACGTTTTGTTTTCTTTTATGAAAAAAGAAACTGCAAAAATAAACTTCAAGGTTGATAATGAAACAGACAAATAAAAGGGACAGGAATAAAAATCCGAAAGAGTAAATGGGTAACACTAAAGGAAACAAAAAGTGGAAAGAGGAGAGAAAAAAGGAATGAGAGATTACAAAAATATGCGTTAAATTGTAATATGAAACATAAAAATAAGCCTTATTTGGAGAATTAAAGCAAATATAACAACAGAACAAAGCAAAAAATAAGATAAATGCAGTATACTGTAAATATTGTTGAAAGGTTGAAAACGAGGACTTAAGAAGATATTAAAAGAAGGATAAAGGAAGAGAGATTAGAGTAAATGTGAAGACAAGTAAAATAAAAAGCAAGAAAAAAGAAAGGCTAGAAGCGAAATCTAGAATTTTAAGGTAAGAAATAAATAAATAAATAAATTTAAAATAATTAATCATATAAATCATATAACTAAATTTTTCTTGTGGAGTTTTACAGTTCATGAAAAAAGAGAAAGAAAATATAAGCACGAAAATATTCATTTAGAGGCAAATATGAGAGGAAAGTAACAAGAAATAAAAAAGGAAATTTTTCCAAGAAAGAATGGTTTAAGTTGCGAAGAAAACAACTAATAAGACAAGAAAGAGATAAACAAAAGTGTGTGTGAACGAGACTAAGGAAAAGGAAACAGCTGAAAGAAGATATAATCGTGTTTATATCACATAAGAAAATTCTGTAAAGGAAGTGGAAAAAATTCACTTTTTGTTCTTTCTTTATACATTCTTCAATTTTTTTTATATTTTTAATATTTTTAAGGGTTGATGAACAGTAATAGTTATCAGTTTGTAACTTAATTATTTTTTAAATATTTAAACTACAAAAGTAGATGTGAAATTGCAACATCTATCTTTAATACTTTATGACACCAATCCGTAAAGTATTTTAGCTTAATACAACATTGCCTTCAGAACATGTCTTTCTCTGAACCTAAAAGCGTCCTCTACTGCAGAGTTTCTATTACCCAATGCTCGCCACTAACTGCCACCAGAGCGGAAAATCTATCAAAGCAAGCAAGTTGTACTTTCCCTCAACGCAGTGAAGACTTCTATCATTAAACAGCTGCTCTATCAACTTCTTAATTAGCCACAAATCCACGAGTTGCAAGCAATTCTTATTTTATTAGATTCTGTGTTTTTTGCAGACTACAGCAAGTCCAAATTTAAACCTTCGCTTCAAAAGCAAATGTAGGGGGCATTCAGAGTCGCTGAACCAACAGAAGTTGAAACTGTAATGTAAAAACAAGCCTTTGTATAATTATCAGAAACTTGCCCAGCGTACTCGAACAATAACGATGTTGAAATTAACAGATTTCGCAAATAGATTAAAAAGATTATAAAGCGAGCAGAAAGATTGTTATACAAGATAAAATATCTTCAAACCCATACACACTGCACGGTACACATAAATGGCTCAAAGCATTAAAAAATGTGTAAAATTACACTAGGAAACAAAAATTGTTTTTGTCATACCTCAAGAGTAAAAATGTCCGTCGCGCAAGAACTGCGTAAACTAATCGAATTCCTCCCCAAGTAAAGTTACTTTAAAAAACATAACATAAAATCCAAATTATGTTCTTAACAATGAATGAAATGAAAAAATATAGCAATACTATGTGGTATTAGCATAACAAACACTTAAGCTAACTAATAAAAGAAAAGCTGAACTATAATACATTACTTAGTTAGATGGGTCCCCCCCCCCTCCGCTCAAAATCACTTGAAAAGAAATGTCTGTAGGGAAATTACTCTTAATTTTCAAAAGTAAGTGGAGAAAAATTAGAATTCTTGCAATCTATATGCATTACAAAATAGAAACCACATTTTAGAATTATTATTATAATTAAACCACAAAAATTAGTGTTATGCCTTTAATTAAATAAAATATTTACTACTGATAAACAAAGTGCGTATTTTTACACATTTTTAAATGTAACCAAGTTTATGAACTGAGCTCATGATATCATCCTTACATTCACTGAAACAGAGAAAAATAATATAGTTTCGAGTTACATTGTATTTAACATAATGTTCATGTTTCTTTAAAACAAAAACATGTTACTGTTTAAAAACATTTACAATGTACAAAGAAAATACACAATCAACAATAAACAATCGAAAGTTCCGTCGGTATTCATTAGCTTTGAAATTTATATAAATTTTATTGTAGTAAAGACATGTAATGAAAACGTTTTCAGAAGATTATTACAGAGCGCTCTTACATTCATATATAATTCTCAAACACTAATTAGATTAATATTTCACATTTGCTATCTTCACGACGATGCTTTTGTTAAATATAAAACATATGCATAGTTATAGTTTAAAAGCTGAATTAATTTATCATTTTATTTTGAAGCAAATGAAAAAAAAAATTGAACACAAAAGTTCTGCTCTTTTTAAAGTTTGGTTTTCAGATATACCCCTAATCCTAATGGTCCGATTTCCCTGACATTCAGAAACTATTTTTCATGTTTTATTTAAATGGTATATACCGAATTTTGTTGTAAAAAAAGGATATATTGATTCCGCTAGAGAGGTGTTTACATTTTGAGCTTCACTCCTAATAATCTGATTTCACGGATTTTCAGAAAGTAATTTTTTCTTGTTTTATTTAAATGACAATTATTAACAGATTATGGATAATCTGTTAATAAATATTTTATTCTTTTTCTACTTCCTTAGTTATTATTATTTTAGTAACATTGATCAAAGTGTTTCTTTATTTTTCATTTATATTACATATGATATATTTATATATACATGCATATTTTCATTTTCATCGGATCGATGGAGATGAGGACATTTTTTCCAAAAATATTTTCATGAGTTTAATCGCAATTACGACATTCCCTCGGAATTCGTTAAAAGCTCTTAATTTTATAAAATTACAGTAGAGAGTAAAAAAGGTTTTTGTCATATCTCAGCATTAAAAACAGCTGCTTCATATGAAAAATGATACGTTTATTCCGAAAATTACTTTGCATTTTTCCTATATGGCTTAGTTCAAAAGATATACAAGAAAAATTAAATTTTGCCATTTTAACCACCTGCCATTGCGCAGAACACTATGCATGAATGAACTAATTTATTTGCTTTCAAACCTATGCATACAGAGTTCGACACATTATTTAGTTTTTTTTAAACATTCATTTACACGTCACTGTTTACTAACACGCTGGAATCAACAAAGAGAACGGTGCTGGATATATCACTGTTTGATTAAAATAACAGTTGTTGATTGTAGAGCGCCATGATTAATTATTTCCCATTCATTTTTTTTAATTACTGTTAGGATACAAACCATTTTTGAATGTTGATTTTGTACTTCATTGAAAGTTAATTTAAGTATCAAAATCCAATGAATAGTTTAATCAAAAGTTGTAGTTAAATCACTAAATACAATGTAATACCCCTCCTTCACTTACCTTCCTCTCTTTTTGTCTTTATCTGTATGTCCAGACCATTATACATTGAATAACATTCAAGATAAATGTTATTTGGCTTTGTTTGATTGGTACTTTAATATTATTTTAAATTTTTGTACAGATATTTTTAATAATAATGAAAATTCGAGGAGGTACAAAACCAAGCCATGAAACTAATAACTAGAGCGCTATGAAGGCATCTCTCATCTCTATGCTAGTCTCTGCTGATAATCATTAATAGCAGAATCAATAAAAAATCTTCATGATAAATTAGTTCGCTTACCTGCTATTAACAATATTTCCAGCTCACAAATTTCTCGATATTTAAGACACAAGAAGGTTTACTTCAGAAAACATTATAACGCCAGGAAAAGATGGAAATCTCCCTAAAGTCTTGCACAGTAGCGCTCACAGAAAATCTACCTGATCAATTTCTGATTTAAGTTATATAAACCAACCAGAAAATTAAACCAAAGGAGTTGTTTAGAAAGATGTTCTTCTATACCCAAAATGAAGAAATACAAGGATTTTCCCAGATTTATATCCACAACTAGAAAGAAGAATACCTTATTGCACTTTCATTAAAATAATACATAACAATACCCAATTGAGCATTAATATACCAGAGGATATTTCATAATTTTATCAATAACGAAAACAATTACTTTCTTAAAATACGATGGGTGATCAGAAACTAGGGTAACAAGGCCGATATTCCTGGAGTTTCGTCCGTTATAGAGAAATTAGCAGTGTGCGGTAATTCTAACACATGTGGTTGGTAAATATGCACAGTTTCAGCCACCTACAGCGCTAATTGTACATAAACACAAATAAATGCCAACCCGTTTGGAAAACTGATCTTGCGAAGAAATCCGCTCCACCGCTTTTTTTTTTTTTTTTATCCTTTTTCGAAACATAACTGCGGCTGAAATTTACCGGCATCTGGTAGAGGTTTACCGACAGACTGTAATATCTTGTCAGCATGTCGCAGAATGGTGTCGAAAGTTTGCGGCCAGTAGAGAAAACGTCACCGAGGAGGTTCCAGTGGCTGACACAGCACGGCATCAACAAACTTGAATACATCTCGCGTGAAGGAACTGATTCAGGACAACAGGAGGATCTCGTACGGCATATAATGGTAGAATTGGGAATGTCGTTCGGAAGCGTTCGTCATTGTTCACGATATTCTGCAGTACCGGAATACCAATGGGTTCCACGAAGTCATCAATCCAACACAAGTAGAAACTTGATGAAGCAGTTTCGCTGGGATATCTTCAACCACCCTCCCTACAGCCTGGACCTCGCTCCAAGCAAGTTTCACTTTTTCCTTATTTGAAGAAGCACCTAGGAGGCCGACGATTCGCTTCAGACGAAGAGGTGAACTTCGAGACAACATGGCTGAACACGCAAGGGCAGGAGTTTTACCAGGAGGGGAATATTCAAACCCATCGCACGATGCGACAAATGCCTAAACCGATATGGAGAATGTGTCGAAAAATAACCTAATGTATGCACTATCAATTGGATTTATTGGTTGTATGAAATAAAAGGTACACGTTTCACTGCAGGCTTTGTAACCTTAGTTTCTGATCACCTCTCATATATCTGGATTAATAATATGTTAACAAGGGAAACCGTTATTTACTGCATTTTACAAAATTCTTAAGCAAATAAATATCTGGGATATGACTACTGCCCTTCCCCCAAATAGAAATTAAGGTATAATATTCCGAGGAGACGCCATTAACTCACAACGCATTGAAAGTCAACCCAAATCACGAATTGATTCACTCAAGCCAGAAACCGAAAGCTGTTTTCCACTGAACAGCCCACAACCAACTCACTAATGCCTCGGAAACAAGCTGAAAGACATCAGAAAAAGGCGATGACGCACGCCTTGCAACCAGTCAATAACAGATATCGTTACATGCACTAACCAATGAGCAGTAATCACTGCTTTGGAGAAAATTCCAAGAAAATAGCGCCATACAAGATAGGAAAGTGAGGAGTGGGGAAAGGAAGGAAAGACAGACTACGTATCGTGAAATATGGTGTCATAACATATTGACAAAACAATATGTCTTTATTAAGTACAGGGAGTAACTTTTTTTTTCGGGGTTTTCACATCTTTAGTAGTGAGGAGAAAATCAGGTTAACAATCCTCCAAGAAGTAATATTAATGTCGTAAGTAATATGATTGTGGGGTCATTCAACTCTCTGAAGATTTCTAGTTCAACTCAACATCAAACTTGCAATTCTAATTCCCAATTGTAATGAAAAATGAACTGAACAACTGGGTTGTTTTGCAGCGCAGAAAACACTTTGCAGCATCTTCATGTAATCTCTTGAAATTCAATTTCGCTCCGAAAAGCCTATTAATACAGGTTTCGAAATTCATTCCCCTTGCTAACACTGGCTGTACATAACTCACCTGCAATTAATTAATGTGGATTTGTATCGATCGATCAACTCAATTATAATGGTTAACATTTCAATGCGGTTTCAGTTGTGCTTCACGTGCTCATAACGTTGCTTTCATCACATCAATATTCTATAACACTCCCTACAAAATCCTAAGAGATATATCTAATTATTGTCGACATACATGCACATGATTTAGTAATAACACAGCCTGGAAGTTCAGGCATTTATTTTGGTTAAAATACGCAGGCAAATAGGCACTTAACCACTGAAAGCAGGAAGTAATACACTTAAAATAAGCATTTATTAAAAGTAAAAAAATAGAGTAATATCACTCATTATTAATGAAAATATGTATTTAAGAAACTTAATCATTTCTTTGTCTCGTAATTAAAATACTTTACTCACTTTTCTTGATTATAAGCAATTACAAGATATTTTCCAGGTATCAAAGTTATGCATTAGTTTCCGGTCAAGTTCATTTTCTGTTAATGCGTTTATAAGGGAATCAGGTTAGTATCTCTCTTACTTCCGTACTGAACACATTGTAGGGACGGTTTATTGTACAGCTGTACCGCTCTCGTCTTTCTCGCTTGCAATTGTTACATTTAAGTAGCTGAGAAGCTGCCCCTATCACAAATTTCCTAGCATAGTCTCACGCAGATCGAAACAAGATCATTCGCCAGGACTATTCAAAACTACAGTACTTCCCTCATCCTCTCTGTTTCCTGTTATTTGTATGCCCGAGGTAACCGTGCGTTGCTTTCACTAAGGAAGGTTCCGCTATTTTAAGAGCTTAAGTGAATGGGTGGAGGAGAAAAGTTTAGGCTGCTTGAAAAGAAATAAAGGTATAACAAGATTCACAATAAATATTTTTGGAGGTGAACATGGCATTAAATTTTTGTAACTATTATCACTTCAATATATGGAAATTCTTTATGTGCTTTTGAAAATGCGTAAATAATGACATAAAATTTCATAATGATCCAAAGAAGGTCAAAAAATGTTTCAGAACATTAAGTAACAAAAGCTAAAATAGACAAAAATACAAAATTAAAACTGGCCCTACCGACCCCAAATGTACGGAAACATGTGACTCTTAAATATATCCACCCAGATAGAAAAGTCATTTTGTCTAACTTCCGGGCTCTGGTAATTCAAATAAATACAACTGTTGCATGGGCCTTATGGCCGTACATGCTAATGCCGTCCTTATAACAATCAAAAGGGCCATACATATAAATACAAATCTACGTGCATACATACAAATATACAAATATTACGATATATTTACATTTTCTATTAATAATTTTATATACAAATACATAAACATGCATGAAACCCTTACTCTTAAGCCCCCCTTCCATTTATTCACACCCCCTCTCCAGCACCCCCTCTTCATTATAGCCATTCACCTTCTTTGTCGAGTCTTCTCTAAAAATATTCTCAAATTGTGTGAGTATCTCGCATGCACCAACACTTCCCGGCAAATGTTCAAATTTCTATTCGAATTCAGATATTGCGGTGATAAATGTTCATTTCTTAAAAGCTCTGTTTCTCTGCATTCTACCAAAACACGTCTCCAGGTATCGCTTTCTCCGTACAATGGGCAAATTCTTTCCCCGAGAGCATTAACTGTTTTGTTTCCTTTCCAAGCCGCTAATCTGAACTACACGAGACCAGTTCTTTCTTCCCTGCCACAGATATGTAAATAATGTGCCCTCCCCCATAGGGGCTCTGGTAATAACTATGCGTTTCCTTCAGTATAGGGTGGACTTGACTGTCCAGCCCTCGCTACTTTTGCTTTGTTTGCTGTTGTTTCAAATTTTGTGTTCAACTTATGCAATATTTGTTGAACTTTAGTTGTATCTAAGTATTCTGCGGGAGACAGTTATAGGAAATTTGTGGAGCGGTAAATTCTTAGTTGCATAAATGTAATAAATTATTGCAAGCGAGAAAGATGAGAGCCGTACAGTTGTGCAATTAACCTTCCCTATAATATGTCCATTATGGAAGTAAGAGAGACACTAATCTGATTCCCCTATAAACGCATAAACAGAAACTGAGCTCGACCTGAAACCACTGCGCATCTTTTACTCATTTACCAGGACTGTCAAAACTACTTTACTTTGTTGATCAACATGTACTTGATGTTCTGAAAGGGTGAATGTTCTGCTCTAACTAGCATGGTATGAACCCTTCCGAAATAGTTCGTTTAAATATGCTCCAATCACTTCAGAGGAAGTAGAACGTTCTTTTTCCATGATGAAAAGCGGCTGACTATGACAGTTGGTACCTTGTTGTTGCTTGTAAACAAGAAATGTAAGTTTAAATACTTTAATTATGTGATAGAGAAATTATTAAGTATCTTAAAAACATACTTTGTTTATATTAATCTCTGCTTTCACTTTTAATAAATGCCCATTTTAATTATGTTACTGCCTGTTTTAAGTATCTATTTTGCCTGCCTATTTTAACCAAAATAAATGACTGAACTTCCGGACTGTGGATATTACGGGACGTTAATGATAGAACCCGTTAATATTCTTTACTGATGAAGCATAGTTCCAATTACGTGGTCACGTTTCGGCGCAAAATAACCGGTAATGGAGTACAAAACCCCAAATTTTATACACAAAGCCCTCTTTCATTAGAAGTAAATCGCCGTATAGTGCGCAGTAAGTGCAAACAGCAGTGTAGGCCTATCTTTTTTTTTAGAATACCACAAATATATACACTCTGCTATCGCGTGTTCAGCTAATGAGTCATTAAATTTTATTGAAGATAGGGTTATTAATTTAACCTCTGATCTGATATTATATGATTTTTATATATGGGAGCAGTTGGAAAATAAAGTATATTGAACAAATATCCATATTTTAGAAGAACTGAAAGAAAATATCAAGTTTGAAAGATAAATTGATGCATGTGAATCACATTTACCGCCCTGACACAGTCACAGAAGAAAGTTACCATGAAATTTTGAAAGAGAGTGTACTTCCTGAAATAAGAAAGCACACGAACTTGCGCAATGATTTAGTTTATCAACAAGATGGTGCTCCAATGCATTGCGCTACCAATGTGAGAGTCTGTCGGTCATTTTCACTCAGTAGATATATAGCCAAAGAACTGGAATGACGCCTGCATTCCTGCGAGCGGAATCCTGTGGGAAAATTTTAAAGAAATTTACTCTAAGAGATCAACAAACAATTGTGAAAATAATAATATTAACGGTTATAAGGGTGTCGCGTAAAATAGCTAATTTAAAAGCGGAGGAATTCTGAGCAGGCATGTAGGATCAGCGGCCATGTGCACCATTCTCGATCAAATCCGTGCTGATCTGAAACGTGATCAAACTTTAACAGCGGTGTAATTGTAGTTGCTGTAAATCATAGTTAATTCTCGTTCAACGAACCGGCCTCAGCTAACCGCTAGGTTGCTGAACGATCACGGTTTTATGATAATTACTCAAAGGAAAGCGTCTAACTCTACAGTCAAAGAGGTTGTAGTGCAATTACAATGTCTTTGTTTATATCGCTTTGTTTTGTGTGTTGTATTTGATTAGCGTATGTAAGTAAACGAAAATGGAAAACAAACGGAAATCTTAAATGTTCTCAGCATAAGACAGACATTCTGTTGGAACTAGCTATCTCATATTCCAATAAACTGGAAAATAAAATGACTGATTCCATGTTCTTTAAAGCAAAAGAATGAGGCATGGTTTGATTTAGCCATACATTTCAACATGACACCAGTCGAGTTCTATTTACAAATAAATAAATCGCTACTTGTTAAAACAGCGTGAGTCATGAAGTGTAAAATTCTATTCATGAGTGAAACAGGTGTTTGCGGTTAGTAGGAAACTCTCATTTCATATATTAGCTACCACATTGTATTCTTTGATAGCCGGAATCTTTCTCCAAATTTGCTCTCCCCATACTGTTCAAAAGGGTCACATCTTTTCACTTTGATCTGGTTATTATGATGTTCATTATTTTAGTAATCCAGATATATTATCTCGCCCTCAATATCTTCAAGAAAATCGAAACGGGCAGTCATTTTGTGTAACTTGACCGCAGTCCACAGAGCTGATCGGTCCAGTACTGGCGGTCAAAGTTGACCATAATCAACTACTCGTTTAACTTTGATCATTGCCGATGCACGAAAAATCGCAGTGAAAGCGGTCACCGTCTAACATTGATCGAGGATGGTGCACATGGCCATTACTCAAGATAACTCATTTAGCCTACGCGTTATGTTTTATCTTTGGAGCTTGAGCAAGAATTAGAAATCTCTTTAGGTATTCACATTCGCCTGAACTTAGTCAACCAGGATTACATCTTACCTTTCCTCTCTTTCTTTGAAGTTTTTGTATTTTAAAAACATCTTGGAGTTAAGTAAATCTGGCATTCTCAGTACATGATTACAGTATTCATCTTGAGATTCTTCTTTTTTATTATTTACATTAAAATGTTTCTTTTGGTTTTTTTTTGTCTGTGTTGCTTGTCTGTTCTATTGTATCCAGCAAATGCTCTCAAGAATGCAATTCTGAAAGTTCTATAGTATGTTTTGATTTTTGTAAGTGTCCAACATTCAGAGATGACATTGTCATCTCTTTGTAGCACTTAAAGATCCTTTCTTTCTGAATTTTCATTGAAGTTTTTTCTCTTATTGTTACGGATTTATGATTAAATTTGTGTAATTTCTTAAGTAAATCCGTTTCCTTAGTACTACTATTGCCTATCACGAAGTCTTAAACTTACTAATATTTGTACTATTGCTTAGTTGTTCATTATTGCCAGAAACTATTACAGTTTAGCAACGTCAAAGGCGAAAAAACAATATAAAGGAACTACTACATTACATTGACTATTCACTTATGTGACACTTCATAAAATTGACAAATGAACTGAAACGTAAGTTTGAATTTTAACCAGTCACAGTGCAATATCATTCAGGGAGAACGGTTGTGATGGCAATCGAAACCCAAACCTCCCGCTCATGAGTTCGAACCTTAACCATCTCGGCCACCCGTGGCGGTATCTAATATTGAGTGATTCAAGCATTTTCTAGGAGCCAGCATTTGGGAATTTTCCATTGTAGGGGTGGTGATGAATTTCCGGTCACATTGAGAACAAAAATGGGTTGTTTTGAAAACTGATTGATAATAATTTTTAAAGAAAAAAATTAAAAAGCAATGGAAAATATTAAAAGATGTTTTACGTAACTAAAACCTTGTAGCAATATGGCAAGGCAGATATATAAAAACTCTGAACTGCTCCAATTGGATGTTGTGGGTAATCTTTGTTTTTTTTATTATATTCCATAGAAGATTTAATCTTACCTTACCAAAGGCTTGAGCAATGTCTGCATAAATTATAACATTGCAATGGCTCTAACTGTTGGTACATTCTGTATATCATAAAATAACTTTTATACTTGCTATTTTCTTAAATCTGAACGAGGCGTTATTCTTTGTAAAAACAAGAAAATGTGTATTTGTGCCGGGTATTTTGTTATAAAATGATAAACGACTGCTACTGCCCTGGAGGCTGAAGATGCGAACTCTGAAATGTAAAGATTTCGTTAAATTTGCCCTTTAAGACAGCGGAACGGAGTCAGACTTAACTTTCTCCACTTTAAGGTACATTTGCATTTTAGAACTATTGCTTTATGCTGTATAAAGTTTGATGAAACTGTTTTAATTGAATTTTCCTTTAAGCCTGAGGCATGGCTCAGAAACAAAGGAGAAAGGGATATGAATAATAAGATTTTGACAAGATATCTTGGCTGTACAAGCTCGCTACCAACTTTGCCGTCATTATAACAGTCTCAAACGTTAATTATAATGAAAAACTATGCAATTTTTCTCAGAGAAAGTGATCCCTATCACTGAACCCCCCTTAGGGGTTTAAGAAAGGTGTGATCCACCACATGCAATGTATTGTTTCATTATTTTATTCAAAATAATCTTATTTTATTGCTTGGCAGCTAATAAAAACCTCTCTAACTTTAGACAATAGTACAAGGGGCGGTCATAATGTTCGCATTGTCGGTTTTAACAATGAAGAACAACTTCACGCTTTGCATTGTAGAGCAATCACGTGTCATTGAAATTTTGCCGCGCTACTATTACACAGAACGCCGCTAGAGTGCAGAATCCAGAATGACGCACTCTTTCATAAGACAAACTTGTGCGGTTATTCGTTCCCTGTTGAAAGGAAAAGATTGGTTGCCGTGTAAGGAGACATTGCCCCAAAGTATGATATTCTGATTAAGTGGCACAGAGGTTTCCAATGTGGACTAACGAACCTGGGAGTTGGGCCAATAAATGGCCGCCCATCTCTCTGTGAGGAACCGGGAATTGCGGCGCAACTGGAGGCCCTAGCGCTTGAGACTGTGGCATTTCTGTCGATGCAATGCTGCCCATTAGTCGAAGTTCGATGATAAACATCATTCACAACGTTTAGCATGACAATCGCCGCCCGCTGAATACCTTAGCAAAAACAGCGCATAAAGAAAACGGTAGTGAAAAAGTTGCAGCTTTGCCAGGAAGATACATCGCCTGATCACCATGGATGAATGTAACCGGAGACGAACCGCCAGACATAGCGAAAACACAGACGTCAGCGGGGAAGGTCATGTTGAGTGTTTTATGGGAGTCCCATGGTGTGCTGTTAAAAGATTATGCCTGTAAGGTCCAGCCAATAACTGGAAAATATTACCAGGACCTCCTGATGAGATTGCGGAAAGTCATCGCTTGTGAACGTGGTTTCAGTGTTGCTCATAGCATCAAAATAACTGGAAGGAATCACTTGTTCGTTAATATATTACAGTCCCTGATGAAAATTAAACTTAATGGACCTCCTTTGAAACTGTAGGATGCAGTTAACGTAGCTGATAAATGGGTCACTGCTGGGCAACACTTGGCAGATGAAATGGCAAGTGAGGAGAAATCCATCTCAGATTTTTTCTTGCTCTGCTTTCGTTTAAATAATTTAAAGTTACTTGTAACTTTCCAAATCAGTGAAATTATCCGACTTGTAGTTCAGACTTTTCTCCCCCCTCTTACACAAATTTTAATGATTTCGCACCCTGGCTAATATTAATATTTCTAGCACCAGTAGAGACCGCCACAGATGCCCCAGGCCGTTAAGGCGCAGACAAGTGAGCGGGAGGTCTGCGGTTCGTTTCCCATCTTCTCCTTGACTAAGATGTTTTCCAAGTTTCCCTCAGTCCTCATAAATGGCAAATTCCGGGGAGACACCCTAAACTTAGACCTGGCACGCTTCTTTCCTTTAAAAAAAAAGCATCCTTTCCCAATATATCATTTCATCTCGTGTATCATCAGTGTCCACAGCCTGTGGTGCCCCACTAGTAAAAACAGACGTTAAACACTGTTAAAAAAATCACCAGTAGATCAAAATACCGGATACTAATTTCAGATAAAATAGCTCAAAGATCGAGAACCTGGAAAATCAGTGGCCAGCATATTCAGGAATGCCACGAATTTCAAACGTACCGCAATTTTTTGCACCAACACCTCGATGGTGGGTTTTTCCAAGTCGTGCATTTTTTGTTATTTGATATAGCACCAAATCGGGCAAATGCGTTTTTTCTTCTTCTTTTTCACTAACACTGTTCAGTGATGAGGTGTAATTTACAAACCACGGCCAAATAAACCGGCATTGTATGCATGAATGGATAGCGAAAACTCCACAAAGACTACGAGAAGTAGGGTATCAACATCCATGGGGTGTAAATGTATGGTTCAGAACAATGAATGGCAAAATTATGGGACAGTAGTTCTTAGATGATATGTTAAATGATGAAAAATATGAACTTTTTAAATACAGTTATACAGAAATTTGAGAAAAAATATCATCTCAGCAAAGAATAAATATCAGCATGATAGTTCCAAGCGCATTACTCTCGTGAAGTTATAGGTGGATCGGGGGCAAAGGACCTGTAACTGGGCCAGCTCGTTTGCAAAAATTTACATCTCCAGGTTTTACCTTTGGGGAAAATAAAAAGTATTTTAAGATGCAACATCTTATGAGAAAATAGAACGCATATCGTTATATGCATGTACACTGAGTGCTCACGTTTATTAGGGTTTTATTGTGAGCCATTAGAAATGAATGACGTCACTGTTGCAGAGCGAATTTCAGACACCGGTTGATCTAGTTCTAAGAAGTCGCCTTACGCGACAGGAAGCCTCCTCATAGTTATTACTTTTATTTTAGTTTGCCGATTTTGCTGGGAGCGCTGCGAACTGTTTACGTCTGTTTATTGGTGCCTTCCCCACTATCCTAGCATGACGCTCGTGCTGCTATGTAGAAATGATAACTGAAGGCACAAACACAGAAACAACTATGTCAGATTGCTTGTTAATAGGCATAAACAAAATAAAGCTAACACCAGTTACGACTCAAGCTATGCAGATAGAACCTCCCTTCCTTCTCACTTGATGTCAACCAGCTCGGCAAGGTTCATGCTTAACTTACCCATACGGGAAGAAAAATTCTCAGAGCTGCTGTAACTGCAGTTTCGAGTGACAGCGGATAGAGCCGAACTCCTCAGTCCCGAACGGGACTTGGTTGTATGGCCGCATGTAATAGTGAAAATATTGCAGGTATTTTTTTTTTTTTTTTTTGTTAAACGTAACGTAACGTAACGTATGCGTTGACCTCCGTAACTTTCTGGCTGTCATATGTAATACCTTATTACAAAACTGAGTTTTTCACCTTTTACCATCCGTTATCTTATGGGAATTCGCAATTAATTCATATACACACTAACCATAACGCTAACCGCGGGTAAATCCTAGAAACCTGTAGACCCAGTGGTTTGCTACAGCCTACGCTCACCTCCTTTTCGTAAATATAAATTGATAGGGTATTGTGTATTATTAAGTAAGTGGGTAAATTATTGTAACGGTGGCAAATCTATTTGACTGCAGCAGAAAAAAAAAGTGTGAATATAAATTTATAGCGAATTGTGTGCATAGTACTATGTTAACGAGTAAATCATACTAATGGTTGCAAATCTCCATTAACTCCGACAGAAAAGAAAAAGCTTATGACGTGAGGATTCGAAACCACTACCTTCACAACTATAGCATGACGCTCTAACCGTCTGAGCTATCATGCCGTTGAGATTGAGAGCCTTATTATCTACCTATATCTGTGGAAGTCCCATATTGTTGGCTTTCTCCGCTACAGCTCGGGAGTGGCTGGAGACTGTAGCTCTAGCAGCTACGCGAATTTCTCTTGCTGTATGGATAAATCACTCAGGTACCTTGTCTCTGCCTGTAGCATTCGGTTCATGGCACACGTGCTGCAAACCAAGTAATAGGCCAGCTTGTTTATAAAATTGGATCGGTTGGTTCTTTAAACTGTCTAGTTGCTCTAGTTGCACAGTACATACTGTCGAAGCCAGTACCCTTTCACCATCCCTTCAAGCCAAGGTGCATTGACTAACGGTTACATCATTCAAACTGAGTCTCGGTAGCCGAATAAATTTGATCACCTAGCATTGATGTATATTAATTATTAGCAGTCGAAACGAGTTTTAAAAAACGTGTTCGAAAATGCATCTAGTCAAGACTATATTTTTTCGTTTTTTTAAACAAATCTTTGGTTTCTTTTCAGGAAGAGTAAATCTAAATTGTTTATTTATGTTGTTAATGAGAATTTAATCTCAGAAGAAAACATTTTTAAAACATTTAGAACTTTCAGATAGTTTATTTTTCACAATAACGTTTAAACAAATACCAATAAATATATTTAGTTGAAACTGTAACTTAAGTTTTCAATTAAAATGTCAAAGTTGCTCTGTCCCACTCAAATAATGAATAGAGGATGACTCAATATTTGTGTAATTATAAAACCCTTTTTGAATATTAAACTTATTCTGAGCAGTTTTTGTAGCATACTAGACAAAATAAAAACAAATTAAGCTTTTTGTAGGTGTAATATAACACAAAATTGTTATGCAATATGAATATTTTAGTATTAATGATATAACATATCCAATTTTCGTTATAATCCTCGCTTATTAGATGACTATATTGGGTTTTCCAACATTATCCGCACTGATTTGCTTTCTCTTTCTGTCTATGAAATCAGATATACGTTCAATATGACTAAAAATGAATATTGTAATCATGTAATGACATTTAAGAAATAAAACATTACAAAAATCCTTTTCTACTGTTAAATAATGAATAATTGTGTAATTCATGATGAATAGTTATAAGTACTAAAACCGGAATGAGTTTGAATGAGTTATATTGATGCTTGACTGTATAGAACAATTTGGAGGATAAGTAGGTTACGAGCTACAAATCACCTTCCCCTCCCTCACGCCTGTCACTCATCATTTCCTGTTTATTGTCGGTCGGCGGCTCATAACTTGTGTTCGTGCGTTGCTCGTATTGACCTAGTAGTTTGAGTGTACCTAACTAGATGTTAAATGCTTGAGAATCTCGATGCCTATTGAGGGAACAAGCTGTGACTACTGTCTTAGGCTTCAGAACGTGTTTGGAGAAAAGACTGTTTTTCAAATTTGCACTGGTGTAACCGCCTCCAGATAGGAAAGGAAAATAAAACTGTTTCTGAATGCCCCTCGAACATGATGTCAAAGACCGAAAATTAAAACGAAAACCTTCAATATAATGCTTGCTTTGCTATTCACTTGAACCTTCAAGCAAGATACACACACGTACATATTTTAGAATATCACCAAAAAATAAGGGGGGAAATTATCTTCATCATCATTACATTTTTCACTCTGATCTCTTGAATATTGTTCAGGTAGACAGCATTTTGAAGATGAAAGTTATATGCGACATATACACTCAGGGTAGAAAAAGCGAAACAGCAAATTAGACCCTGTTAATTTTTACAACATTTAAGCAACTTTGAGACATTACAGAAACGCAACGCCATGCCTATTGCTTAATCAATTGATTTACAAAGCTTTGGTTCACCCTAGGAATCTTTTTTTATTATTATTATTAATACTAACATACCGTTCATTTTGTACGTTAAGGCGGCTTTTTACAACAATCACCGCAAAGTATATTTTAATGTTTAAAATTGTTGCTGTGAATTGTTGTGTCGCAGTCGCATTATAATTTAAAGCATCCAGGGTTGCCTAGCACCGCCACGGGTGACTGAGGTCGTTAAGGCGCGGACTAGTGAGTGGAAGGTCTGGGGTTCAAATCCCATAGGACCGTCCTCCCTGACTGAGGTTTTTTCCAGGTTTTCCTCAGTCCTCATAAATGACAGGTATCCTAAACTTAGACCTGGAACGGAACGTTTCCTTCCTTTAAAAAAAAAAAAAAAAAAAAATCCAATTTATCATTTCATCTCATGTATCATCAGTGTTCACCAACTGTGGTGCCTCAGTAGTAAAAATGGGCGTTAAACAAAATTCAAAAAAAGCTTGCCCATCAATCAGTCATAAACCAGCTTTAACATTTTTAAATGGCCCTTAGAGTTGAAGATACAACAAGGGGCTGTGGCATTAGTGGAGGATGGACGAAGTTTACGCTATGTTGCTGATATCATTGGCATTTCTCATTCCAATGTACGCAGGACTGTCCAGAGGTTCAGAGAGAGGGTGGTATCACCCCCCCCCCCTTTGTACGTTCTTCACTTTCGGCACGAACTCGTAACATCGATGGAGGCCAGTGGTAGTTTGCAGTCAGTCCGGTATTTACAGTCCAGGAGACCTGCCAAAAGACCACTGCTGACCAGAGGGAACACCATATCTCTCGGGTGCAGTTTGCTCGTACCTATCAAATTTGGACTACACAGGAATGAAGGATAGGGCTCTTCACCGATGAGAGCAAGTTCTGTTTGACCGCGCCAGATGGGAGGGAGTATGAAGAAGGCCAGGAGAACGTTATGCACCCTGCACTTTCTCTTCAAGGACATCTTTTAATGGAGGTCCAGTATTGGTTTGGGCAGGGATCAGTATTGAAGCAAGAACTTAACGTGTTCATCAAGAATCGGTCACCGACAGCTCATCGGTACATGGAGGAGATTCTTGCTGGTTAGGTAGTGCCTTTTGTACCCGCGTTAGAGATGACAGCATTATCTTTGCTGCACATTAACGCTCGTCCACACATTGTACGGGTGTTTCTGAGTTCCTGGATGTGGTTAGGATTAAATGTGTGGTATGACCAGCACGCAGTTCAGAGCTGAACCCGATAGGAAATGCCTGAACACGCTTGGGCGCGTATTTCCTACTCACTGCCAGATCTTCGGCAGCACTTCAAGCGGAATGGGAACTGATACCATTAGACACATTATCGGAGCATGCCTGATAGCATCGCAGCTTACAGGTGGCAACACTGCTCACTGAGACCGCGGCTATCTTACCAAACAGAGAAACATAAAAGAGATAATCTCCCAAAGACATTCTACATTTGGGTATAACAAGTTCATTCGTTTTGAAATAAATAAATGAATGTTATAGTTCTATGCAAATAACTCTATATAACGATTTTTTTTTCAAAATAGTTGTGTCTTCTCTATTTTTTCACGGACTTACAGAACAGCACTCGGAACTGCGTTCAACTTATCTGTCATACTATATTAAAGTATACAAGAGAACAAAGAATACCGTGAAAAGCTAATGTACCCCATTTAAAAACATGAAGCAAAAAGGGACTAGCGATGAATATGACTGGTAGGGATAGAAACATTAGCCGTTCCGACGTAGCAAGTAATGAACAAATGGAAGCCTGATGAAACAAACGAACGAAACAGCCTCAGTTAGACATTAGATTAATGTCAGCTAATGACAAAATGAGAGAGACAGAGAATGCGTGTCAACCCAGGCGCAACTAACTGATCATCATTTACGCCAAGTGCAGCAAACAGATGAATGGAGAAAAGAGAACGCCAGGTTTCGCTCAAACAGGAGTGCGTTATTTGAAAGTTACTGGTGCAACGTGCGGGTTTTCAAAAAAACCGCATCCGATAATATCTCGCTTTTGAATCCATATACTGTGGTTCTGTTGTTTTCAAAGTAATGATCTGTGATCACAAATTAGGGTTTTGGCCAACACGGTGTTCTTTTCCTTTTTCCCAATAAAGAAGCTGTCTAAATGTAAATTAACTGCATGTTACACGCAAAAAACAAAAAGATAAAAAATGCTATCAAGCGTAGCTACTGTTTTCCCTTTTCATTTTATATTTCTAATGTTCATTCTTTACAAATAGCACAGAGGTTTAAATAAATATTTTGCATGTTTTCATAAGAGGTCGTTTGCTTTTTAACGCAGTTAAAATATCATTTATTCCTGCCCTCAAAAATAGTTTTCGTCATCATTGAAGAAATTAGGATTTGATAGTTTTCAATATTAAAGTCCAGATATAACGGACGTTATATATTATTGTTACTTTAGAACTCTAGGGTCAGATAAGAAAAATTCGAGGTCACCTGAAACAGGAATTAATTAACACATAATTGTGCGGTTTCGCAAGGACTATATTTACTTCAAGGCATAATGACGTCAGATGGAGAAGATTTGCGGTTATAGTTGGGCAGGGCATGATAATTTAATTGGTAAGAGCGTCGGCACAGCCTGGCAGATTACAAAGCATAATTTGTGTAAAAAATCCCATTTCTAATTGTTATGTTATTACTGGAAAAGAATGAAGCTACTTATACTAGGAGCGTTCTAAAAGCTTCTCAATCTCACTCAGAGATATCGTGAAGATTGGCAATTTATTGTGATGGTTTTGTTTGTGACAATCGTGTAAACAAACTGTTAACATTTTATAAAAAAATGGATCAAAATGAAATACGATCTGTGATAAAGTGTTTCGTTTTGCAGGGTTTAACCCCAACATAAACACAAAAGGAGTTAGATTCTATATTAAAGCATTCTCCTCTTTGTTTTCAACGGTTGAAAAGTGCGCTGCTGAATTTAAACGTGGTCGTACATTCATTTAAGCTGATGGGCGCTCAGAGCGTCCCAAAACTGCTATGGCCGATGAGATTGTAACAAAAATTCACAAAGTCGTGTCAATGATCGCCGATTGAAGGTGCGCGAGTTGGTTGACATTGCAAAGACCTCGATAGGTCATGTCCACTACATTTTAAAGTTTTGGGAATGAGAAAACTTTTCCCTCGATAGGTGCCTTGTTTGTTAACAATCCACCAAAAAAAAAAGCATTCGAATGAACATTTCGCAAGAGTGTTTAAACACAATTCATAACAGTAGATAAAACATGGACTCATTATTACACGCCAGAGACGAAGGAGCAGTCCAGACAGTATGTACCAACAAGTGAAAGTGCATCAAAGAAAGCAAAAACGGTTCCATCTGCAGGGAAGGTCATGACTAGAGTTTTACGGGTTTATCATGGTGTGGTGCTCGCAGACTACCTGCAGAAGAGCCGAACCATCATTTGGGAATGTTATGCTTCACTACTGGCCCAACTTAGGGATACTATAAAGCTAAACATTTACACATTGCAGAAACGAAATTTCTCTTATCACGATAATGTACCTTCACAAGTTGCTGGAATTGTTACTGCTAAACTGCTTGACCTTCGCTTCCAACACTTTCACATCTGCCATATTCTCCGGTTTTGTCTCTCAGTGTTTACTTTTTATTACCAAACCTGAAAAAATGGCTGGGTGGAAAGATGCACATTATATGATGAGTTTGAAGCTGTGACAGACGCTTATTTTTCACATTTGGACAAATCTTATTTTCTCAGCGTATAAAGAGCTGGATAGTCCTTGAACTAAATGTATTGATTTACAAAGTAACTATGATGAAAAATAAAAAAAAAATGTATTAAATCTTGTGTTTTCTTGGTCAGGCCGCGAACTTTTAGAATGCCCCTCGTACAGAAGGGGTACTTTTGAAAATTATGAAATATGGAGGGGATATAAATGAATTAAATTACTGATAGAAACAGATAGTATCCTATACTTAAATGTTAAAATAAAAGTACTTCGATTTCTATTAAGATAAATACATTTCTGCTGTAATTTACAATTTCCAAACTCAAATGGAAGTTTTAAGTTGGAACCTTTAGTTTTTAAAATACCGAGATGTATATATACTAAAAATAAACGTTTATTTCTTTTTTTAACATATATTTTTACTATGCTATGGGACATACCTTGGTGGCCTTTTTTCCTAGAACAGCTCAGTTAACCAACTTATTTAAGTTATGATGATATGATACGCATGAGGAATGAAGTGATTCAGAGTTCGCTCAGGAAAACAACGTTATCACGTCTCTGCAATTTATTTCAGTATAAGTTTAGTGCTAACTGAGATCAGATGTAAAAATGAGAACAAATAACTAATTTCTTTATTCTTTATTTATAAATTAAGGTCCCTAAGATGTTTTAATACGAGTAATATTAGGAACAGGAAATATTTTTAGTTTCTGCTCAATCTATGATGTATGAAAGTAACTGTGGCAACACTGGACAATTGCCAGGTATCTCGTGGTAGTGTGTTACCGTTTATACAACGGCGATAGCACAACTCTGTAGGATGGAACGAAGTTATTAAGATTTTTTCTGCGCGTTCACATAAATATTATTGCATATTTTAAAACACAACGTGCAAATAAATAAATATTCTGGTCATTTATGAAATTAAATCACCTTTAAAACTACTCTGAAGTGTTGCTATGATGAAAAACGTGGTTTTAAACATAGAACTCAATGGGGTAATGCACCACGCGTTACTACAGGACTTCCTCAGATAATTCACCTTGCTGGTCACTGCTCTTCAGCATTACGCTAAACTATGGCAAAGTACGGGACAAGACTTAGTGTATCAGAGCTAGCTTAGGAAAACAAGGTTGTCACGTCTCTGCAATCTCTTTTAATATGTACATGTTTAGTGTTAACCGAGATGTACGTATGTATGTAAGTGGGAGTAAATAATTGAGTATTCATTTATTAATTAATACACAATCAAATGTTCTTAATAATATAAAAAAGAGAAACATTCGTCTATTTTGCTCCGTCTTTGATATACGAAAGTAATAGTGATAAGTGTGAAAATCACTAGGTATCTCATGGTAGTGTGTTGCTGCTGCTAAAACGAAAGTGATAACAATAGACACTCGGTGGGGCGGGGCGAGGTTATTAAGGTTTGTCCCGCACTCTACATTTCTAAACGTAAGAACAATGGGAAAATTGAAACAAAGTAGCAGCGTTCCTTTTCGTCAACAGACCAAAGAATTCAAAGACAATATGTTTACAATAGGTGACAAAAGTCTTTTCTATAATTCGTGTGAAAATACAGTAATTGCAAACCAGCCTTCTCTAGTGGCTTCATACTTAAGCGGACATAAACTTAACCAAGTTAATAATTTAAAAGCAAATAATAAAACCTACTGCCTTGCCTAAATAACTTTGAAGTTTCAATTGATACGCAAAATTTCACATACATACAATATAAGTAGTAGATTAAATTGTCACTTCATCTCTAGGAATTACAACAGTTTTCTCTCTTCTTCTTCTTCTTCTTCCTCTTTTTCTTCTCCTTCCTCTCCTCCTTCCTCTCCCCTTGTAATCGAGAAAAATTAGGGAATTTCAAGGGAATTCTAACACTATCTTCATGAACTTTCTAACTATATCCGTAAATCACATATTTTTTGTGGTTAAAATTATTAAATATAAATGGTTAATGTCAATTTCAATCACTCACTTATATTAGGAAGGGAGAAGCTAAAACGTGTGCTTCGAAACACTTTTATTAACTGCTTAATAAATAACGCTCCAGTTACCCCAGAGCAATGTTTCCCCGTACTAGTTACTTTTTATATTCTTCCAGGGTGTGTGGAACATGCTGTAGAGACCTATCTTTTAGTTTCCTCAGATATAAAAGTCACAGGGTTTACGGCGGGGATCGATAGAGCCACCACGCTTACTTATAATTCTTTCCTTGAACACTGTCCGTACTTAGGTCAGTGTCTTCTACTGTTGCAGATTCCTTTTGAAAAAAAACAAAAGTATACGCTCAGTTTTCGTCAAATCACAAAAGAGATTGAGAGCAGCAAAAGCATATTCGCATATCTTTGAACATTTTAATTTAAAAAATGGAAAATTTTACATTGCCCTGTGAATATATACTTCGTTAAGATCCATTCTCGTGATCTAGTGGTAGCCACGCTTGCTTTGTAGACTCAAGGTTGCTGGTTTAACCTCGAACACGGCGTAAAATCTTAATTATGGCTTCCTTCGGAAGGGAAGTAAAGCTGTTGGCCCTGTGTACGTAAAAGAACCTCAAGCCTGAAAGAAGAGGTTTCTGAAAAAAAAAAAAATTGTCGGTTGTTTCACGTCTTGAATTGAATGGAACCCCAATGACCTGAGATGTTAAAGAGTGTTCATAAATAAAAATAAAACTAAAACTCTTTGTTATGAGCTTTTATTTTTAAAATCAAGAATACTTTATAAAAATGCAAATGCATAATATAAATAATATACAAAACATATCGACTGCCTCCATGATCTAGCGGTAGCGTTTGCTACTGCTGACCAGAAGATCCGGGTTCGAAGCCTACCCCGGTCTATCTGCGTAAGGTTTATTTCGGAGTTTTTCTTTGCCTTGAGAAGGTAAAGATAGCTTTAAGGCGCAAAGAACTCCGAGCTCATTTGTGCCATTATTTATTCATTTCATTCCATTGTTTCCTACAGACTTACACCTACAGTATTTAGTATACAATCTACAGGCATAGCGACAGTAAATAAAACATTAAAAAAATCTTCAAGTTTCCAAGTTTCCAAGTTTCCAATGATAATTTAACTTGCTAAGGGAGTCAATTATAAATGCGTGGGAATATTTCATGTTCCCGCAAACAATTTCAAATCATTATGTGAGAACAAAAATGCAAATCTGTTTGTACAATATGACAAAGCCTACTACTCTGCAAATGAAATTTTCTTTCTTTGATAACATATTAACGATATTTTATAGGAGCGAAAACGTGGACGTTGTGCAGAAATAGATGTGTAAATTGGCTATTAGAAAATCTAAAAGAGAATATGTTAGATGCATGATACAATTTTAAAAGAAAGTAAGAATTCTTTGTGATTTGCTTTATTTACGGACGCTCTTCAACTCCTCAAGTCATCAGTGTCCCATTCTATTCAGGGCGTGAAACAGCCGATAAATTTTGCTCAGAGGCATTTCCTTTCAGGCTTGAGGTTCTTTGTCATGCCGTAAATCTACGTCATGGAAACACGGCTTTACTTCCCTTCCGATTGAAGCCATACTTAGGATTTTTACACCTGAAATAGTCATGGTCCTGGCCGGGATCGAACCCGCAATCTTAGGTTTAGGAGGCAAGTAACCACTACCACTAGAACCCACAGAAAGCAGGAATGCATAAATTTCCCCCAAAATAAAAATACGTGTATCTGTTGTGTTTGAACAGGCCGATATGTCACGGGTTCACTACCGGGACCACACTTGTGTGAAGGAGGCCCAAACTACAAATGGAAAAATAGCCTTAGTTTTGGGTAATAATCGTTCTATTATAGAGTAATAACCTAAATCATATCAATGTGATAACTGTAAATCAATGGATACGACATTACAGAAATTTATGGTATAATGCAGAAGATTATTATATGGAAATGATAACAGTCTGTAGATCAAATAACACAAAAGAATTAGAAGCAGCTCTTAAAGTAACAAGAAACAGAAAAGCCGCTGGGCTGGAAAAATTATTCTGATTTAATAACATGGTGGAACTATATTAAAGTGTCTTCATTTTTAAACATCTGTTGGAGGAACTGTATAGTACCTATAGAATGGAATACCTTAACTTATTTCCTTATTTAAAAATGACACAGGAAATTGTAGAGGAATAAATTTATTAAGTACAGGTTATAAAATTTATGCTAATAATTACAAATTACAAGGTATTACTGACGCAATAATATTAGCAGAACAATCGGTCTTTAGAAAAGGACGTTCATGTAGTCATAATATATTTATAATGAGACAAATTATTGAAAAAGGTCGTGAATTTAATCTAGTAACTCATAATAAATTAAAAAAGGTCCCTTGTGAAAATATTAGAAATAAGAGGTTTTCCTTTATTAGTGTCATTAAGAGTTTGTAAGTAAGTACTAATATAATTATTAGTTTAGGTCTTAAAATGTTAGAGGAAATCATAACAAATCAAGGTGTAGTTTATCATCCAATTTATTTATAAGATTTAAACACCTACTTATGAGTTGGAAAGATGAAATACAGCCTGGGATAAAAATAAAACCAAACATATCTTTAAAGACTTTACTATATGCTGATGATCAAATAGTTATGCAAGAAATAGAAGGTACTTTACCAAGACCAATGTGTAGATTAAGTAAAAATGCAATGTATTGCAATTTATTGTAAATAGAAAAGATCGTGGATTTGGAAGGGAAGAATCCTGTTAGATCAAAGATACTAATAAATTTAAAAAATATTATAACAGGTATCCCATTTGAATTATTTAGGATGTGTTATTAGTTTTAAATTTGACAATGACATTGAGATGAAAGTTAACAAATTTCAAACAATTTGTGCAACAATTAGAAGAACTTTAGGAAGAAAAACTAGAAGAGAGACACAAAAAGTTTTATAAGGTTATGGCAACTCTTATATATGGCTCCGAATCGTGGACAGTGACAAAGAGAGAGGGATCACGTATACAGTCCACGGAAATGAAGTTTATGAGATATGTAAAAGGATGTACTAGAGTTGATAAAATAAGAAATGAAATAATAAACCATTTGGGAAAAGAGATTTGGGTAGACCCCGTAAAGGTGGCTTGACAATAGAGACAGGAACAGGTGAAATCACCTATCCTTGAAAGGAGAAGCAGAAACCTAAATAATGATGTACTAAATCATGTCCAAGAATAGAGTGGCGGAAATGATTTTATCAGCTGCTTGATGATGAACAGTCATGTTCAGGTAGCTTATTCCGAGTAGGCAATAAAACCAAGTACAAGTTTGGTGCAGGGGAATCACTTTTCAGATTTGAGGGTTCTAAAGGATTCTTTCATTTGAATATCACAACAAAACAAGCAGAGAAAATCACGAACATACGCTGGTCTACAAAAAATAGTTTTCTTCCTTTGTTATTTTTCCAACTGGATATACGTAATATGGAATGCCCTGAATTCAAACATGTTTTCAGTTTTACTTTGTCGGGCTAGGTTTTTAAACAAAAATCAGTCAAATGTAATGATATATTTATATTTTTATGAAAGATTATTAAGTTTTAAGACATATGGCCAAGACAAAACTTTTGTATACTTCATTTTAACTTAAATATGAATGAATATATTGAAAAAAGAGAGTTATGTGCCAATAATTGTGAATTTCCAAACATTTTTCACTATTAGGGAGAAGAAAACTTAATTTTTTTTTCGAAATTGTGATATGCCCTTCACTAGTTTCCCTTTTCAAACACCAACAGTAATCAAGTCATCATTTACACAACTCAATGGTCTTGGTAGTGCTTTCCAATGTCTTTATGAAACCGCTCACCTTGATCTTCACTCACTGCACCAAGATTTACAAGGAAGTAATCAATGAATATGACTGTTGAGAAAATACATTTTAACGCTAATTCTGCACCCTAGATTTCTAAAATGTTGCAACATTTTCTCCAATTTCTTTATAGTTCTCAGAGTTCTTGTTGTCGAGAAAGTTTTATGTCACTTTTTTGTATGCCAACCATGCTGACTTCTCTAACTCTGACATCGACTGAGGAAAGATCTCATCCTCCATATGCTCTCGAATCTGGGGTCCTGCTGCTATCTTAGCTTCAGTTTTCTGTTGGAACTTTGTAACAAGAAAGATGACAATCACTGTCCTTATTCAGAGCAGCAACAAATTGCTTCATCAGGTCTAATTTAATATGCAATGGTGGAAGAAGGACATTGGCAGGAGAAACCAATGGTTCATATTTCACATTTTTTTCTCCAGCAACTAAATTGCTCCTTTTTGGCCAATTTTTTCTGGTCCATTGCTCTTTTTTTGGCTCTACTGTCCTATTCATAAAGGGAACAGTTTATTATCGTGTTTAAATCTCTCAAAATATTTATTTTATGTATCTGCTCAATGAACAAATAATAAAAATTGTCATTTTCTATAATGCCGATTTCTGAAAAACTGTGGCCCGATGAAACAAAACTAAGGCTGGTATGGGAGATTCCATGTGGTAAGGAATCGGAAAATATGAGCAGTTTTTATTTCATTCGGCAAAAATTGTGTAGACCAGTCGCGCATCAAAGTTAACCATGTTCAGTGCCGCTTAATCTTGAGGTCATACAGTGCAGAATACAGTCCCAAAAATAAATGAATACAAGTATAAATTTGTTTAAATTTAAAAAATGACATTTGGAAATAGCGCCCATCAAAAAGTCTTTGTTTCCTAGAACGTAATTTCATCCCCTTTCCTGGTATAAAATTTTGTTTTATGATGAAAGTGAAGATTCGGTTTATTATAACTTAAAATACTAAATTAGAGGTAGGGTTTGAATATTTCAGAGAGGAAAAAATAAAACACTGCCGCTATCTAGCACTTGACCTTTAAACATCTAACTTTGCTCGTATTTTCAGTTCCGGTTAGCAAGCAACGGAACAAAACTGTTCCAAAAGGATTCCAAGCAACTTCAAGCACCGATGAACACCGATCTCATTTCCGCCAAAATAGCTTCATTCATCACCTGACGTTTTCTAGTCTGTATAGCAGTTTACAGCTACAATGTAGGATACTCAAAGGCACGCTAAGTTAGACAAACTTCTCACGCGAGTTAGCACATGCTATGTCTCGTTCTCTGTAATGAAGAACTTGTTTTCAGAATAAAGTTGAAATATCATAGTTTGTGTTTAAAATATCTACCTGAGCCTTAGAAATAGAAAAGAGTGAAGCAAAACCAAGCAGTCGGCAAACGATAACATTTAGTACAGGAATAGTTTAATGTGTAGAAAACATTGAAACGTCAAAAGCTGATACTTTGGAGCAAGCTACTTGTAAAACTAATTTCGTGTAATTAACACATTAGAAAGACAGCACTAATTAAAAAAACATGTCTAAACCCTTTAGTCTCTGGCTGTGAATCAGAAGTTCGAATAGCTGGAGCAATAAGCTATTCCGAGTTTCCAGAAAGTTTCGCTGAATTTCATTGTGAATCATTTGAAGTCCAACATCTAAAAACATCATGGCACTCGGTAAAGCTGGATTCAAAGTAGGACGGATTTGTTTTCCAGTGAATATTGTGCGCGTCACACATAACTTGCAGGTACCCATCAAAGGTTATCTATCATACTACGCCCTATTAGCCGAACGGTTAACGAGGTGTTTTCCTTACCTGGTTACCGTTTATAACATATTGTGATCATAATAAAAATTTCCCACATTCACAACATCTCTGCTCTCTCCGTCTATGATGTGTTATATCAGCGGCGGCTCGCGGCAACATAAATCTGTGTTACACAACTTGGTTACTGTTACTAATGTATACGTGTTTGCCGGGCATATGTAACACAGAAAAAAAAAGAGGTTTAGGTTAGGTTTGTTTTGTTTAACGTTGCTCTTTAGTGATTAGCGTTCACGCTTGCGGTTCTTTTACCCGCCCTAAATCTGTGATAGGGACCTAAAGCTTTACTTTCCTTCCCAAGGAAGTAATACTTCGGATTTTACGCCCTAAAAATCGACCGATTCTGACCGGGAGAGAGAGAGAAAAAGGGAGAAATATTAACGCAATTATTTAAAAAAAATCTCTTCTGGTTTTCATGGAAACAAACTTATCAATGGGCAGATTAAAGTCAGGATTATGCAGGATTGAATATCTGTGTAGAAAGTATTGTGCTTATCTTCACATAACATAAGAACACAGTTTGTAATACCAGAAGAGGGTCTACCCAGTTTTAGCGAATTCCGAAGAAATTGTGGTTGTACCCATGAAAATATCATTGAATATTTTCTTCAAATCTTCACCGTCTTAACATGTGTGTGTACCTCTAGCGGCCGCAATTTTTTGTTTTTTCTCAATGAAACTCAGAATATAACAATTAATTAACAAACCATTCATTGAGTTTAAAAACCAGCAATTTTGAATCATTAGTAGTTAACGTAAAGCGATGTATATATTATTATATAAATGAGTATGCCTTTTAACGCTCTAGCGGCCGAAAATACCCCCCCCTCTCTCAACGAAATTCGTCATATAAAAGCAAATAAACGATTCATCGAGTTTTGCAAAATTGGACCATTAGGAGTTATGGTTAACCTAAAGCGACGCATAATTTACATGCATGGGTGTTAACGCTCAAGCGGCCGCAATTTTAGGAATTCCGAACTATTGCGGTTGTACCTATGAATTATTTTTTTTAAAAACTCCTTCAAACCTCCATCGATTATACTATAGACACCAAAAATGACAATAACATTCACAAAATCGATTTGCTGAGAAATTCGCTTAGTTTACGCACCCCCTGCATGACTTACGTTTTAAATTTTAAAATTTCTCTTATAATGGTTATAAGAACACAGGACATAAGCTTTGCACAGAGTTCAAATTGTGTACATTAAATTGATGCAAACAAAATAAAGCAACTACACGAATTCACACGAAACTTCACCATTCAGCAACAGCTGGCTACTAACGAAACAATTGATTATCGCTGCTGAAGAGCGTCTACATGACAGTTCTTGTTTTGTTTATTTATGGACGCTCTTTAACATCTCGTGAGAGTTCAAATGCAATGTTGTGTGATATTGAAATTTTCCCACATTTAATATATATTAATATATTGTTATTATGTATCGACTAATAATCTTTTAAAACATTTTATTCGTAACGCAACAACAATCACTGTGTGAAAAACGAGGCAAATTGTTATGGAAACGCACGCGATCAAGGGTGAGATTTCATGTGGTTCAAACACATGACTTTTATGCGCAAGGAACTCTTTCAACCGCTTCCTCTCACCACTTATCAAAATACTCTACAAGCTCCCCGAAACGTTCGTGTGCGCCGCGATTGCAGACCAAGTCCCCTACAGATAATAAACACAAATATAAATATTAGCACAAAATAGAAGTCGCTTATGGATAGATTTACGCATAAAAACGCATCAAGCAACTATTATAGGAAAGTATACGTTGAAACATTTGAAGATACCGCAAACCAAGAACCTTCCAGAGGAACGCCCTTATAAGGCGCTCTAGTTTTCGTATTTGACCAAGGCGCTGTACCAAAGTGCAATCCACTTAGACTTCAAGATTGGAACCACCTTTATTTTTTTCTTAAGGTGTACATGAAGGGTTCATTTCACTGAAGCAAATTATACTGGAATTTTGCATAATAATCAGTTTGGTAAGCAAACGGCAAACAGGACGCGTTCTTGGTGGGTTGTCCAGTTGCCGGCGACGAAAATCTGTCATTAGCAGAACTGCAAAACATCAATTACCTAACAAACGAACATATATAGTTATGTATGTACTTATAATAACTGACATATTTACTGACGAAACTCTTACAGTTTCCTTCAAGAAATGAATGATATCTTGAAACACAACGTTCATCTTTAATTCCTTAAAGCTGCGAAAAGTTTCTCTATATATGTCTGCATTCAGAACTGTATACGTAAATAAGTTTCGAGTTGTAAAGGCCGCGGTGTCAATTGGGAAATGTCCCGAAATGTTTCCTGGGCAGCTCGCGGTTGCTTCAATGCAAACCCCACACGTAAGATCCAAGTCTAGCGTCACTTTAGTTTATCGGCTTAGTTTTTTACGTGTGGCTTGCTGCAGATGAAGATGTTGAAAGCATTCTTGATGCATTAATGTGTTGTGAACAAGCCTAGCGATTCTTATTTCAGAGACGATATTAAGATTCCTGGTTGTTCCACGAAATACTCAGTAAAATGTTACAGATAAGCGAAATTATATTTATTATTTACAATTATGTGATGTCATCATAAAATCGACCAATGAAATGAAACAATATTTTAAGTTTTCACCAAACACAGCCTAATATTGCAGTGAAATTATCGTAAAACTTTATCAACTCCCTTTACCACGCGAAGTGCATTTGTCTTCTGATTTGAACCACCGCGGGTGGCCGAGGTCTTTAAGGTGCGGACTCGTGAGCGGGAGGTCTGGGTTTGGAATCCCTCCAGGATCGTCCTCCCTGTCTGAGATTTTTTCCAGGTTTTCCTCAGTCCTCCTAAATGGCAAATGCCGGAAGGTACCCTAAACTTAGGCCTGGAACGTTTGCTTCCTAAAAAAAAAGTTCCCAATATATCATTTCATTTCTTGTATCATCAGTGTCCACCACCTGTGGTGCTTCAGTAATAAAAACGGGCGTTAAACACTACTAAAAAAACTATCTTCAGGTCAGTGTAGTCAACTCTATACCTGACTATAATTCCTGAACATCATACAGATTAATCAAGAACATCATTCGGCAATATTTAATAAAGTGCTTTCATATCTTCATCTACTAATTCTCAAATGTCCTTTGTACTCATTGAAATTTCAGCCTCTTCATTCAAGTTTGATAATTGTTTTCATTAAATTATATTTAACTAACTTAATTTATATTCACTCAAGCAATTGTTTTTACGTAATCAACCAAACAGTCTGAAATAATTTTATAAATTATGTAACAATACCTGCCTAAGCAATCATAAATTGCTGTTCAGAATGGCGAAATATTTTGTTTCTCTCAGTAAGTATGTATAAATCGAACGATAGCGATTATGACAGTCGACTTTCGTATATTTCAGTCTCACGTTACTGAATAGGTCGGTATTTATAAGTAAATATAACATTTTATACAATTGCTGATATTTTGGGGCAAATTTCAAATATGTTACTTTTATTCTTATTCTATTCATGAACTAGTCCTAAACTCCTATTTGGCTCTTCTCTATTGGCATTACTGACAATGGACATTTGTCTGCTGATAGATGATTTGAAAAGTTAAGTGCTCATAATGCAAATATACAACCATTACAATTTTGTAAGCCAAGCTTAGAGGAATTATATTTAATTTTTTTTTTTATTCGTGAAATAATCCTAATAAACGTTACTCGAACTTTCTAGGTAAATTCACTTACTGTGTTAAGCAATTTCAAACCCTTTTGTGATATTACTTGTAATAAAAAACGTATATAAGATAAATGACATAATAGATGTTTGGAATAAATCCTCACACTTTAAAAGAACTAAAAGTGAAAATGTGTGCGGAGGCACCACTCATTTCTAATTAGAGAAAGTTTGGGCATTTTATAATTAGTTGCAAATAATACTTGTAAAATAAAACTAAACTATTTCAGCAATCATTTGCTTATTTGGAGTAAGCATATATTATTATATTTAATTATTTGTTACAGAATTTGCAGGCGGCTACTGCTGGCGTGTCCGCCGAGAACGGCGTAGGCGTGCTGAATGGATTACGTCTGTATTCATTGCTTTACAAAAGTAAATCTGGGAACAAAATTTTACAACCCAAGGTAAGGAGTTTGAAAAAAATATCGAATTTAAACTAAAAAAGGGTCTTCCATCTGAAAAAGTGGAAAGAATCTTGGATTTTAAAAATTCTTGGATTCTAAAACGAGTTTGTGTTCTGAAATGAAAAAAGTGTGTACATCTACATTTACAGATCATGTTATCTGAATGCAAAATAATATTTTTAGATATTTCCAATTTCATTTGCGCATTGCTTGATTTTCAGCATAAAAATAAAATTCTGTAAAGGTGAGAAAGTTTTGCCCTCATTGATACGTTCGTCCGTTTTAACTATTTGGAATTTCAAATAAAACTCTCGTGTTTTACATTTCATAGTTTTTATTGAATTTACCGTGCTACTACAAAATGTGCTTGTAAACGATTCTTATTACTTTCATTTTGAAAACATCGTGTTAAATTTCCAGAGAGCTATCTCAGAATATAGTAAACTGGAAAAATATATTGAATTTGATGTATTTTCCAATAATATCGCATGTTAACGTCTATCAATGGCATTAAAAATCCACTGTCTCTTTCTTATACATTGTTAACTTAACTATATAAATATTTTCATTAATATAACATTTCGAAATTACGTAAGACGTCTGTAAGCGCCTAACAACTTGCTTACACTATAAGGTGGGATGGGCGAGGTCGCTAAGGAATATTTTGTAAACGGCAGGTCTGCAGTCAATTCCCGCCAGGATCGCTTTCTCAGTCCACATTAATGGCAAATGCTGGGGAAACCCTAATTTCTTCCTTCCTAATTATTCTTTCCCAATTAATCATTTCATCTCATGTAACACCAGTGCCCACCACTTGTGATTTCTCATTGGTAAAAATATTACTTAATTTTTTCTACAGAAACAATTTTCTTTAAAATATTTGCACATAAATCTGAAGAATTTCATTTTATTGAAAACTCTGAAGTATAATATTGAGCTATCTTTGGTTTCTCCAAAAACATTTTATGCGCTAGCGATGTCATAAAGGAAATCGTAATTCATAAAACGGATATAAAAAGGAGCTGGAGGTTTTTGAACAATTTATCTACTGTGTGCAGCAAATGGCCGGAAATCTAACTGAACAACCTTCCCAGTCGACTTTGAGGCGCCGACCTCGCCAATTGGCTGGGAAATGTGGGAGTTGGAAGGGGTAGGAAACACACCGTTGTTTTGTATTGCTCCATATTACGATATGAGAAATCCTCTCGGACTTATGTAGAAATTTCATTGAGTTTTATTAAGGGGTTTTGGAATGCTGTGCATTTCCCAGTAGACCGCCATGGATGGCCGAGGTCGTTAAGGCCCGGACTTGAACGGAAATCTGGGGTTTGATTCCCACCAGGACCGTCCTCCCCGACTGAGTTTTTTTCCAAGTTTTCCAGTCCTCTTAAATGGCAAATGCTGGGGTGATACCCTAAAACTTAGGCCTAAAACGCTTCCTTCCTTTAAAAAAAATCGTTACCCAATTTATCATTTCATCTCATGTATCATCAGTGTCCACCGCCTGTGATGCCACAGTAGTTAAAGCGGAAGTTAAACACTATTTTAAAAAAGTCCCACTTGGAACAAGTTCTCTAATTGGGATTTTCTCCGCAATTGTCCCCCTGAAAAGGCGAGTGCCAAGTAACTTTAGGTGCCAACGGATTCCGGACTCGTTTGTGCCATCGCTAAGTAATGCATTAATGTAGAACTTTTTGGCACTCCATGGGTGTTCTTAAACGCTTATAAAAGTAAAGATAAAAGGGTCTAATGCTTTAACTTGCCACAGTATTTTAGCTTAGAAAGCACTAAAATTGTTTTTAGAAGTATTTGTGATTTGAAAATGCATACATTGACTGAAAAAAATAATAAAAAAGTGGGTTAGTAAATTCTTAATTGTCATTCTGTCTAGTCCAGTTTCAAACACTCACTTGCTTACAATTTATCGGTCTTTAAGCATTTAATACTAGAACTACGCGCTTACTAAAGTTATAAATAAGTGTTTAGTGCTAGTGTGTCGTGCTTATATTACATTTTTTTATTCGTTTTTAGAATGTTCCTTGTATCTCTCCATATTCTCGGCTGTGGGCAGCTCCACTTTAGGATGATATACTAATATAAAAAGTGTATATTAATTTGTTTATCTTAAAATTTAAGCAATTAAGGAAGTCTTAAGGGTTTCTTCGGGTCGCTGGGGAAATGTGGAAGCATAAGAGAGTGGCGCCTGAGATTTTGAACTTCCTGCAACAGCGCGGATTGTAAAAAGTGCTTTTTCATCTTTTAAAGTACAGCATTAGCGACGAAGGTCCCTATTTAGCTCTTAGAATGTTTCATGTATGTCAGATTAGATTAGGTTTTAAAGAATTAGATCAGTGAGGGGGCATATTTTCGAATTACTCTTGATTTATATATGCCCAATATATTTTTTTTTTCTCTAATGGTTTTAAGCATTTGTATTACCAGGATGTATTATCAGATCAACTATAAAAGCTAAGCAAGCAGTCACTTGCATGACCAAGAGACTTACGAGTGATGGTGGGCTTATTGCACTTCACTGTCACTGGACCGCGTGTTCCTAGCTCGGTACACAGAACGCACTCAACACGTGGTGTCCGTGCAACACCCGGAGAGTAACTGACGGCTGACTCTGGAGCGCGCGAGTCGGCGCACCGCTTCCGCGCAAGATCACAAGTGATGCTCATACGATTGGAATCATTAAAGCACATCACGTCTGCTGCTAAGAGCGCTCTGCAGTCGAGGATCAAAACATTTATGAGCCTAACACTTTTCGTTCATATTTACCTTAATCATGTCGATGTTTTAACTAGCGCGCATACGTATATTACAATCTCGATAACATGTACTTATTTAAATTATAGTAACTTTTCTGTCAATTACCCAAAGAGAGAGAGAAAAGAGCTGTACATGAAGCAAAACCCTTTTTGCTTCCCTTCATCAATTATTTGCCTCTTTCTATAATCCTTCCTTGTAAAATTTAACTTGACTATTTCACTCATGCGACGTCATCTTAAAATCGACCAATGAAATGAAACAAAAGTTTGAATTTTGACCAATCGCAGCCGGATTATGGAGTGAAATTATCGAGGAAAAAAAGTATCAAATCCATTTTATCAGGCGACGTGCATTTGTCTTGTGATCAGTGTAACCAAACTCTATACCTTCACAAATTCCTGAACACGTATCACTGACCACTTTTGCTAGAGGTAGTGGGGGAGATATTGAGGAGAGTTCTTCAAAGCGTTTTGGTGGTGCGTCAAGTGTGCAAATTGATCTTATCATTAGGAATTCTAAACCACAGAATACAAAGAAAAATAGAAACACTGTATGCTACCCCCCTCCCTTCCCCCCTCTCTCTCGGTTGGTATTATAAATCGAATGATAGCGATTGTAATAGTCGACTTTTCTCCATTTCAGTCTCAAGGTTTCTGACTGGAATAGCTAGTCATAAGTTTAGTGTGTTAATATTCTGCACGAATTTCAAATATGTATCACTTTTATTCTTATTCTGTTCATGAAATAGTTCTAAACCCTATTTTGCTCTTCTATATTGGTATTACTGATAATCGGCATTTTTTGTCGCAAGATTGCTTGAAAATGTTAAGTACAAGTATACAATTATTACAATTTTGTAAGCCAAGTTTAGGGGCATTATATTTAAATTTTAATTTTATTCTTGAAATTGTCCTAAAGGGTCTGAGCTCCATCGGCAATCTCAGACCCTCGATATTACTTGTGATAAAAAACTGGTATCTTTTTTTTTTTTTTTTTTTGAGCATGCTGCGTAATTTAACTTAACCCTGCAGTGCTCGCACACATTGCAAAACGAGTACCCTCGTCGGTGTCAATAGTCACCCATCGTGACGTAACTATGTTCAAAAAAAATTTAGCCATACAAAAACTTTGGACATTTGAGGCAACAACAAACCTTGTGTAACAATAACTTGTTAATTTTTGAAATTATTTTTATTAAATTAACATAATAAACACCTAAGAGTACTGGTTTGAAAAAAAAACTTCTATTTTTCAACATAATCTCCTGTACATTGAAGCAATTATCCCATCGTTTCATAAGGTATGGAGGACGCTCGAAAACTTGCGTCTCAATTGTCTTGTCAGAGTGAGGGTGCAAACTGTCATGCAAGAGAAATACCGCCTTGGAGGAATAACGGTGAAAGTTGTTTTTCTGTTTTAGACTATGACACCATTTGATAAAGCGTCTCATTTAGTTTCTCTTATAATCATCTAGGTTTAAAACTATCAGAAACCAGTGATATTTTAATTAAAGGTATCACTGAAGATGTAAAACTGAAATAGTCCTACTACTTTAGAAAAATTATTATTAATTTCCTCTTTTTTTTCTGTCTTTAGAAAATAAGTTTTAACGCTTAGAAACTCTGTTTTGTATTATGAAATATATCTTCAAAAGACCGTAACACCAGTAAATTAAAAGTAATTTATATTTAAGTATTCTTAGTAAGAATTTGTCTCTCCCAAACAAAAATGCAGACATAAGTGTCTAGATCTTATGGTTTCAAATGTAACCTTAGCACTAACCCTTAAAAGATGGATATATGAAATTATTCAAACTTAAACCAGACTTTTGTTCTATGAGTTGGAAAAGAGTGGCCATAGTGGCAGTTAGGGAGGGAAGCAATGGAACGGATACTTCTGCATTTGTCGTTCCATAGCCAGTAGCACTATGTATGAGCAAGAGGTTGCACCGTCTTTTGCGCAGCGGATCATCATCTGTTTTCTAACCGAAGAAGTCAAACCAACCGAAATTCTGTTCAGACTTCGAGCATAGTTTGGAGAAGCTCCGCTTTCACGAACTCAAGTGTGTGAGTTGCACAAGAAGTTCTTCAGCAGTCGTGTTGCAGTGGAAAATGAAAGCCACTCACGGGGTTCACGTATTAGCGTCACTCAGGAACAACATTCAGGTCGTTTACGACTTTATGGGAGGTGATCGACGCTTAAGTGTGCTCGAAATTGCTTCAGAAATGAGTATAAGTTGTGGAAATACACACATAATTCTTTCTGAAGAACTAGGATTTTGAAAAGTGTCGGCAAGATGGGTCCCAAGTCTCCTTATTAATGAACAGAAAAATGTTGGAAAGAGGCTTGAAAACAAGAGAACCAATAAGAGTGGAGAAGTGAAGAGGGTGCTCCAGTTAGTCCAAAACTCGCTTGTACGTCGGAAAAGTTCTTGAAACCGTGTTTCGGGACTCCAAAGGCGTGTTGCTCATCGATTTTCTTCACGAAGGAAGGACCGTGAATGCACATATTACTGCAAACTGTTGGACGACGTAAGAGACGCCTGTCACAACAAAAGACGCCATAAACCCATTCGTGATGTCTTGTACTGCATCACAACGCGAAGCCATAAGCCGGGATAATTCACTGGGCACCCTCTTTACAGTCTCGAATTACCTGCTACATTGTCGGGCCACTAGAGGAGGCATTTGAAGGGAAAAGATTCAGCAGCGATGCAGAGATTCAACACTTTGTGCACAATTAGGCCCCATTTTCTTTCCTTCTTTCTCTCTCTCTGAACGAAAATGCATTTCTGTTCAAGGAACATAAGTAGAAAAGTAATATAATTTTTTTTGTAATTGTATACGGTAAGAAGCTTCTTTTATGTATATATGTCATAGACTGCTCCGTGGTCTAGTGGTAGATTTTGGAACAACAATCAGGAATCTCGGCCAGGTCAAATTTGTTTGAATAAGGGTTTGTTTTCGGAGTTTTTCCTTACCCTAAGACGGTGAAGACGCCAAGGACTCCGAGTTCATTTGCGCCATCATTAATTTATTCCATGTCTACAAACTTACATCTACAGTGTTCAAGTCCAGTCTGCAGACCTCCCAAGAAGATCCATACAGTCAAAGCGACAATAAATAAAACATTTTTTTTAATTTAATTTGTTTGCAAATGATGTGAAAAATGCGTTTATTCAGTGGTTGCATGTGATTCGGAACTAAGGAACAAAGCGTGCATCCATGCTGAAATCCGCCCCTATTTATATTGTGCTGTAATATTCCAGGTATGTCCGCGTTCCCTGTATGTACCAGTAATAGATACAAGGTTTCATTCTCTTATTCACTCGTTCACTCTTCCATCAAAACATCAAAGTTTCACATACCCAGAACTTCACCTTTTAGGTTAGTAACGTAATAAAATGCAGAGTTTTGTATTTCCATTTATGCACTTTGGAGAAGAGCATTCCTCGTGCAGAACGAAGGGAAATGCTCGAGTTTTAAGGTCCACCACGAAACCTCCAGATACAAAATCTATTATCTCCGCTATGAAACATTCAACAATCGATAGGTGATTTAAACATACGACATTGGCGTCACGTAAATTGATGTCACATTTATTCCTGTATTCACGAACATAATTTTGGAGCTGACATATCTGTCAAAGCGGATAAGGTTTAATGTAAATGAAGAGTGACACGCCTTTATACACGACTACAAAGCGCTCAGTGTCATATTTTTCAGCAAGTTTGTTTATAAGCCAAATTCCTTTTGACATATACTATGCATGTAATGGTTTTTTCGTTCTTTCGTTATGGAAGACGTGTTGAATGTTATTATTTGTTAGTATTTTGTTTTTAATTTTTTCGTGTGACTCTTCACCGGCATCACATTCTACGATAACGAGTAAATATAAGGTAATACGACCTCTTATATGTGCAATTTCATTAAAAGGTCTGAGCTTGTAGTTCTCACCGTCAGATGCAAGAAAGGGGGTTTATACAGCATGGTCAAACATGGAAATACCTAGGCTGAAACTAGATATATACACATCGCGAGTTGAAAATCAACGTCACCTTGCTCAAATGCGTGATACTAACAACATGCCGGGGAGTTCAGCGATATTATTTAATTGGTTTTTGCCAAGCACAAGGGGAGCGGACAACTCTCTAAGGTACTGTGGCTGTGGCTAGTTCGGAAACCGGCTATGCCAGTCAAAACATTAAAAACCATGTATGAGGCAATGGTTAGGTCCTCATTGTTATATGGAAGTGAGGTTAGGGGATGGCATAAAATAATGCGAATTTTAGAAGTAGGGAGGGGTATATCGAACTATGGTGTACTACGAGAGGTGAGTGCAGGGAGGGTGCAGCCTACAGCAAAATAAGTTTAACTACGTAGATACTGGTCAAGAATAATTAAAGGACAACAAACAACCCTGAGGACAATATGGTATCGTCACAAATTCAAAAAAATGCAATATCTAAAATGATGGGCGGTGGTTGTACAGCGAAATTGTCAAAAATTGGCTTAAACGATATTTGGCAGAAGGATGTTGAAAAAAGGCGTTGTGAAAAAAGTCAAAAGACGCCGATCTGGCATAAACCGGTAGGAAATAGAAGCGCGATGCATGCAGATGTCATCTCTGGACCTGCAGAACGAGATGGGGTGAAGAGACCTATATCATGAAACTAGGCATAAAGTAGAAGTCGGGAATAACATGGCTTAGACTGGGAGGCCGGAAGGCCGTAAGGTTGTTGACGAGAAGTATTTGCCCATTATGCTCGGAACCGGAAGACTGGGTGCACATTTTGGCAAGGTGCCCACACTCCCGGATTCATTTTTGACTTCCAGTAAGGGGAGGCTGGAATGTTAGGACTTAATTGTAAATAAACAAAGCTGGCTAAGCCTGGGCATTTATTTGAATGAAATATATCGTTTTAGGGACAGGAAAGTTCTAGAAACATTGCACGTATAACCAAAAATTTTATTTGAATATCAGAAGGATTGTATATATGACTATTTCATGTGTGTGATTACGTTGTTGTTAATGTTGTTGTTTTCTTTGTTGGAATTAATTTCAGAAATAAAGTATTTTACAAGAGCATGAAAGGTCTTGCGATCCATGCGACTGTGGTGTGCAATATATGTGTGTATAGTCTAACTGCAATAATAAACACCACCACCACACACTACTACTACCACCATCACTACTACTAAATTCTTTGATCACTAGTGCAGGTGTTAAGGTAAACGCCGTTCTGCCTTAATAAATTCCTAACTATTGCTTTTGGTGAAGTTCAGTTACCTATATATTCTTTGATTTTTCCTTCCTTAAAAGAAAAATGAGATATTAGGATTGAAATTTGAACCAATGAAAACAGCAGCAGCATTTTTATTTCCTGCCTTTCGGCATAGAAATTCACACACAGTTCATACAATAAGTATTTATAATCTTATCTTTAACATGTTTCTCTATTCCCGCTCACGTCCTCTTGGCGGGTCCTTCTTTAATTTTTCATTCTTACCGTCTACAAGGTTTTCTTCCTTTACTGCACTTCTTTTTACGAGGGTGGGTCAAACATAAATGAGATGTTTATTTTTTTTTTTTTCTGTTTTAAAATAACCTAGTACAGGTCACTTTTCTGCTTTCTGCCCTACTTTAGATATGCGTTTTTGATACCCTCGACGTAAAAGGAGGCGGATTGTGTCATCAGCCAACTGAGCACGAAGCCTTCCAAGCTCGCGTCATCCTCACCGTTTGCCTCTCGTGCTTCTTTAAGTGGCCCAAAAAGATGAAAATTGTAGGGTTTTAGCGAAGGTGGTCGAGTGATGTCAGTCTCATTAGCAAGTGAGGGCTGCAGTATGGGGTCAAGCGTTGTTATGGAGAGAATCATTTCTCTTATTGGTCGGTCACCTTTTTTCCGGCGATAAGCAAATCTGTTGCTCAAAAGGTCGCAGTACTAAGCGTGTTGAAGGTGCGACGCTGTTACAAAAAAAAAAAAAAAAAAAAAAAAAAAAAAGCAACGTGCAAAACGCTACGCAGGTCAAGAAACACCTTGCCAGCTGGCAGTCGAGTCTGGTTTTCACTGGAGATGCCTCACACTTCCTTTGCCCCACCACTCTAACTTTTGACTCGGGCGTGTAGTGGTAGATCCAAATTTCGTCACAGGTGACGATGCGATTCCAAAATGCATCCCCTTCTTTTGCATATAATGCTGAGAACCTCTCCGGAACTACAAACTCACCGAGCGGAGGCCTAGGTCCTCTGTGATGATGGTTTGACAGATCCCATAACTTATTCCAACCTGATAAACAATATAGTAAACCGTCAAACGTCGGTCGCCTACAAGGTCATGAAAGTCGAGAATGTTCTGCTCCGTAATGCTCGCCCGTGGACGACGATCGTGGCTTTTCCGTTCACCCCTGACCTTGAACTTCTTATGACAGCAAACACACGCAGTTTTGACAGTGTTAGATCACCGTAAAGTGTCTGCAGGTTTTATGCCTTTACGAGTAAGAAATTTAATTATAATGCTCTGTGCAGTTGGGGATAATTGCTAAGATATCATGAGCGGTCCGCATGCTGCGGAAGCCAAACGATCGCTCTCCCTACACCCAACATCTCCAACCAACCCACATAGACGCACCCGACCACTCTCTTCAATATTACGCGCTCAGCGTCCCATTATATATTTCGTTTTCTCACTTGTATCTTGCTATGACAATTTGGTTTTGTTTGTGCCCTCAGTGGATGGGTTCAGGGAAGAAATCTGCAAGGAACCTGAAGATACTTATGGGAACTGAAAATTAACCACATTTTATGTCAAGTGTTCCATTCACATATTAGGGCGACTGATAGGACAAGAGCCTTATGTTTTGTTTCATCTATTATGAAATAGGCTTAATTTTCTTTCTTAAGTAAACCCTTGTAACTATATAACAAAAAAGTTCAATTGTGAAAAAGAGTACATAATTTCAAATGCATTTATTTTATAATAAATAATTTTTGGTATGTTTTTTCATAAGAAAACAAACGTGTTCTGTTAACTATAATATTGAAACCAAAAATCCTTTCCAGTTCTTATTATGTTCATCAATCACTAATTAACAAATGAAAGTTATATATTCCACGCTACTTCAATTCAAAACAGCATTGCTAATTAATTATTTAACCCTAAAACTATTATATTAATTTCAACAATTTTAAAAGTAATATAACAAATCGCCAAACACTCATTTGTTAATTATCTACATTCACTTATTTTTTATTCTGTTTTTGATTTCTAATTTGAAACAAATGCCTCAAAATACTACCTCAAAACGGAATAGATCTAAATGGTTAATAATCCAATAGAATACAATTTAGATATTTTTATTCACTCTCTTATTTTTCTCCACTGACCATCTCTATTCTATCTTTACCTTTCATAAAGCTATCATACTTTAGAAAGCTGAGTTTGGTCTTGAAAAATATGTCCTACTATTATAATTTCTTAATTTCTCAATAACCATTTCTTGCTTATCAACCTTACCCTCCATTCATTCGTTCCTTTGCACTGAAAAATGATATGTATCTCATCTTTCTTCTCCCCTCCAATAGATCAGATCCCTCGGATAACATCCCCTTCTTAACTTCCAAACACCTAATCGAAACCAAACTAACCCTTTTCTTTTATTCTCCTTACAAAGTACGGTATACTTTCCCTCCATTTTTAATATCCTTATATCATGTCAATGAACTTTTTTCTCTAACCTGAGAGAGTAAAATTTGTCCGTCCATATCTTACAGTTTTGTCTTATTCTCAGTTCCCTCCATAAATCCTCTTCTAAAATCACCAATTTTAACCTAGAAAACTCCTATACCATTCGCACACTGCGCTCTAACTTTCCCTAGCCTGAAATCCATTTTTTTTTTCTTGATACCTCAAATATATTTTCATAATATCAGTATCAGGTAGCTCTTGAACCCGACACAAATATTTCACTGTCCTTTCCATCATTAATCCTCTCACACTTACCTTTCTAACTCTACCAAAGTCCCAGTGTTAGGGTGCGGAGTATTATTGGGGCATTCCAATATTAGCTTACAAAACACTCTCCTTAAACAAAATGAGCATATTAATAATGACCTCCAAGAGGCGAAGGCCGTAAAAAATCCTGAATATATTTACTATCTTTACCTATATTGCTCCTAGATCTAGATATATACTGTTTGGTCTGTGACAGGAAATGCTATATTAAATCTAGAATAACAGCACGCCCATATGTGAGTGTGCACATCTTGTGATATGTGCATTACTTTTTGAATTTCCCACATGTCCCACCCCACAGAACTTTTACAAATCCCCCAGGTATTGGTATCCCAAAGGAATATGCTTGCATTATGATGTTAATTAGTTAGCCACCTCAAAGAGAATGAAAGACGACCAGGTACGTGCCTAAACTGCACGAGCAAGTCCGGATAAGAAATAATCCCATCCTCTCCCACATTATACCGTCCTTTGTCCTGCCTATACTATTTGTGTCCTGAGGGAACCAGAGCAGGCTTGGGTTCGAGACGCCTCTGGAATAAGAACACGGCGCTTTGAAGGTTTTCAGAAGGAACCTGCAGCTGGTCTGGAGGTTATTTACATTTGTTTGTTTATTTCGGGTTTTACAATATTTGCGTATTTCCCGGAAATATTATTAGAATGTTTAAGATTTCTTTCCTTATATTCTTCTCTGTCTGCTCTCTTCTTGCCATATCGTACACTGCAGCAATTTGCTGCATCCACGTGGTTTTCTTTTTTAAGCGAATTGCGAAGGAATGTAGTTATTGCTGTTGTAAACATGAAATTTTTGAAAAATGTCTTAAAAACTCCATCGATTCTACCTACTAGGCCCCGAAAATGACAATGAAAAAGTTTATATAATACATATGCATATATATATATATATATAAACTCATAAAAAACACTCAGAGTGCAATATAAAAAGGTTCACATAAAACTTCACACTAAAAACCGTAAAATTGAACACTAAAATCACACTATATTTCGAGCTTGGCTCTTGGTCACATGATGAAAATGAACTGAACTCTGGCAGGCAGCTTCTGTCGTTGTGAGGCATAGAGATGTGACGTGGCAGCAAAACTGCCAACTTTGGCTGAACAAAGTAGTTTGGCAAACCTGGCAGTATTACAGGGAGATGTTGAGGCCTGGAGGAATACGGGCTTTATGTAAAACTATTGCTGCCATCTCTACGTCTCTGAGTAAGGTGTGTTTAGATGGAGGGGCGGCATCTATGAGAATAAGAGAGAAACAGTTATCGAACGTGGCCTGGTGAAAATTGGCATGTTGTGATACCGGTATATATATCTGTTAACGCTTTAGCAGCCGCAAGTTTTGTTTTTTCTTGTCGAAACTCTGCATATAAACATCAATTAACAAACAATTCATCGAGTTCTTTAAACAGAAAATTTGGACCATTAGGGGTTAACCCAAAGCAAAAATTTAAAAATTGCTCTAGCAGCCGCAATTTTTATTTCTCTTAACGAAACTCTGTATGTTCCCTTTGAATAAAATACGAAAAATAGTTTCTATTTGTGAAATTGGACCATTAGGAGTGGGGGTTTACATGAAACCTACCATTTAAAAAACACTCTAGCGGCACCAATATTTGTTATTTCATAACAAAACTCGGCATATACATTTCAATAAAATAATATAATAATAACAATAGTCTCTAAAAATTAGGAAAAACGGACTATTAAGAGTAGGGGTATACATCGAAACCGAAATTTAAAAATCCTTCTAGCGCAATTTTTTTTTTCTGTGTTATTTCAAAATAAAAGGACAAAGTAACTGAGCATATAAACTGTATTATAGTACGCATATGTTTTATATTTGACAAATAGCAACTGTGAAATATTAATTTAATATATGTGTGAGAATTATAAAAGTATGTAATAGCGATCTGTAATAATATTCAGAAAACATTTATATTACTTCTCTGTGCTATATAAAATTTAAATTACATTTCAAAGTCACTGAAAATAGATGGAAATTTTGAATGTATATTGCTATGTTTATTTCCTTAATGCATTGCAAATTTTTAAATAGTAACATGTTTTTGTTTTATTGAAACACATGAACATCATCTTAAATGCAGAATGTAACTCGAAACTTTCTGTTATTTCTCTCTGTTTTAATGAATGTAAAGATGATATTAAGGTCTCAGTTCAGTATGGTTTACATTTTAAAATATTTAAAATACACACACAGTATAGTTTGGTCTATCAGTGGTCATATAGCATCAAATTTTGTGGTTATGCTCGATAATAATAACATTATTATTATTATTATTATTATTATTATTATTATTATTATTATTATTATTATTATTATTATTATTATTATTATTATTAAATGCGGTTTCTCTTTTGTAATGTCTATATATAGCAACAATTCTAATTTTGTTCCGCTAATACTACACAGTAAGGGCATAACTTATTCCATTTCACTAATTAATAAGACAATAATTTGGATTTTATATTCATTTTTAAATGTATTCAAATTGCTAAGGAATTCGCTTAGTTTACGCAGCTCTTACGCGACGAACTCTGTGATTTTCTTTTCAATGCTATATTTTATAATATTTCAGCTTACTTTTCTGCAAGTGTTACCTTTATTTGAAACTGAAGCTTGCAACGTTTACAGAAATTCCTTCTTTTAAATAATTTGGTTTTAGGTCATTTTATCTCATAAAGCACATTTTGGGTAAGAATATAAACTTCTCTGTATTTATGTAATCTTAATTTCGTTGTATTTCCCCCCATTTATAATGCTATTTAATGTTTAATATTTTATTATGTATCAATTGTGCCCATCTCTTTAAATATAAACTCTTGACGCAGTCCTCCTATGATCATATATTTTGTTTCATTAATATTTGCAATTAAGCCCCATTTTTTGTATTTTGTTTATTAATAATTCTTTCTATATTGCATTGCTCGTAAGCTGAAATTAGTTGATCATCAGCAAATTATAATGAATATACAGTTTCATTGTTCCATTGAGATAGAAAATAACAATACACATACATTATTGCCATACATGGTAACATCAGATTGTGGACAGAAGACTATGGTAGTTCAAAGACAACTCGTAATAATTACCTACATTTACTTCTGACCAAGGAAGTGGTTAAAAAGCCTTAAAAATTAAATACTCAGTAATCTATGAATGAAATGAGCAGTTACCTCTTTTTTTTTAAATAGTGGGTATCATTTCTGAATTCAAAATGTGCCATTTATTTTCTCTGTAATTTTAAAATTAATATTTAAATCCATATATATATATATATATATATATATATATATATATATATTCTTCTATTTGTCTTATTCTTTTCAGTTGTTCTTGTTTGTCTCATTTTCCTTTCTTTTTCTGCTACTCAAATCAGAATAATTTCCAACAAGCAACGTCTAATTCCGCTTGTACACACCAGCTGATTGTTTACATTCATGTTAGCCAGCATAGAAAAAAAATATTTCTGTCTACAGTACAGGAAGCAATAATGAATGCTTCAGTAATTCAAGCTACTGCTTCTCTGCCTACTGCGCTCTGAAATACAGACATTTATCAATACACACATAGAGAGAGTTGACTGTTAGGGATGGGGTACTAAAGTCTTTCTCCGGAAGGAACGATTTTTTTTTTTGATTGATTTATTTATGGACGCTCTTTAACAGCTCAGGTCATCAGCGTCCCATTCAACTCAGGGCGTGAAACGGCCGACAAATGTTACTTAGAGGCCTCTCTTTCAGGCTTGAGGTTCTTTATCGTGCCGTAAATGTACGACACGGGACCCACGGCTTTACTTCCCTTCCGAAGGAAGCCATACTTAGGATTTTTACGCCCCGAAAAAATCCATCGGTCCTGGCCGGGTTCGAACCCGCGATCTTGGGTTTAGGAGGCAAGTATAGTAACCACTACACCACCAGGACCGACCCGGAAGGAACGGATAAGGTGTAGGAGACACCAGGCAGCTAGGATTTACGGGCGATGGGACAGTTAGACGGGGCCCCTAGCATTGTTTTAGATATAACACCTCCTCCAAAGTTCGAGCACCTCAGGAGCTCTGTTTCCATATCAAATGCCGGGGAAAAATGTCTTCTAAGCGCAAGCCACTGTCACGTTGCACCTGCCTACCTCACCCGATCACTTTCGACCAATGGAATGAAATTATTTGAAATGGAAGAGTGAAAAGTTCGTGGAAATATAAGAAAATTGCCACCATTTGCCTAAACGAACAGGGAAAGCCATAAAAACAACATTCAAAGCCAGGGTGGCCAGCACCATGGGATTTAAAGCCGGAACCTCTAGAATGGGAATCTCAAGTGTTATCCCTTACTCAAGGTAGGTACTTTCAATGAAATTCAGCGCGATTTGGACTTACTTTTTTTTAAAGAAATCCTACACGGGACTTACTGTTGTTTGAAAAATAATCTTGTTTTGGGAAGCGCTGTGTCAGAAATAATAGCCGTCATTACAAAGTAAAACCGCCAAAGGTGGCTGAGGTTGTTACGGCGTGGACTCGTGAGCGGGAGGTCTGGAGTTCGAATCCGACCAGGACTGTGCTCCCTTACTGAGGATTTTCTCAGTGCTCATAAATGGCAAATACCGGGGAGGTACCTAAACTTAGGCCTGGAACGTTTCCTTCCTTAAAGAATCCTTTCCCATTATATCATATATTATATCCTTTCCCCTATCCTGCACCATGAGTCAGCGTTAAATGTATTTACCAGCACCGGTAATTCGAGTTCCTCTGTTTTGCTTTATTACTCTACGTGTGCAGATTGTTGAGTTTCTTGTGCACTCTTCGATTTTGCGAAGGGATCAAACTTCCGCTCTTTGTAGTTTATCGATTACATTCGCGTCCAATGACCCTGAAACAGCCATTGTCTTGTGAGACTATCTCTGCATCTTTTCTTATTTTGCTTTGCAATGCATTATGACCCATGGCGGAAGATGCAGACAAGGAACAAATCGCTCCCTCATTATTTTTGTCTGCTCTCTTGTGTAATATATGCAGGAAATAGCGCTAGAAGTACATTATGGCTGGGGCCGAGATGCAGAGCGTAGCATACCCATAGAGCATTTTCATCTGAATTCTGATATAAGCAAATTATACAATAAATTAAAATTTACATACATAATTTACGCAGTTGAATAATTTATTAGTGTTTTGTTATTTTAAGAGAATAATTGCACAGGCCTGTGATGGAAAATTGTTTGGAGAGTAATAATCGATTTTTACAGATTTATGTGTCCTCATTCCAGAAAAAAAAACACTTAAAAATTTCCATCACATGAATTTAATTTTATGTCTACAGAACCGCTAAATTTTACTTTTGTCTCTTAATCTACGTTGGTTATTATTGGTTATTATTTTTTATACATAATGCATTGTTGTTTTACAATCACAGTTGCACTTTTTCTTCCTTTTCAGGTTCTTTGTGAGATGGTTGTTATTCCTGTGTAGATTTCTAAATTGTGCAAGAAATTTACTTTTTCTATATTAGTAGTGTGTTGTGTTCTTCAGTTTATTTAATTTATTTCTTTATATATTCCAAACACAACAAAACGTCACTTTTCACTACTGTAGTCGTGCATTCATTTATTTTTTATTAATTAAGACAAAATGACTTCAATGGGATGCCGTAAATCGCACAATAACTTTTATTACATTTGTGGAGACTTTGCTGTAAAGAAACAGCAAAGAAATCTCTAAATAAAGCATACTATGCATGTTTTGGGATAAAACTTGGTGATTTCGATAAGTCATGGGCTCCACGTAAGGTATGTTGTATTTGTGTGGAAGAACTCCGACAATGGTCTGGAGATAAGAAAAAACGCTTTCAGTTTTGGAGATCCAATGTTATGGCTGGAACCCACAATCACAGTACTGGCTGTTACTTCTATTCCTGTAATATAGCAGGGTATAAGAAAGAAATTGTTTATTCTAATGTTCAGTCACCAAGACCTCATTTACCGTACACCTTTATATTTACCCTGGTTAAACTAGAGGATACGCCTGACGACACTTGAGAATGAATCTGGGAAATTTGACGAACTTTTCGTAGTTACAGACAGTAAAGAGCCTCAATTTTATTCACAACTTGAATTGAATGACTTGGTTAGAGACTTAGCTCTTCCTAAAGAGTTAGCATAACTGTTAGGTTAGGTTAAAGGAAAATAATGCATTGGCTTCTGGTGCATCTTTCTCGTGGTTCAGATGTGGAGAAAGAAATTTTGTACCTTACTTTTCACAGGAGACTGAAAGCAATACCTCTCCACAATGACAGCAAGTACGCCTCAGTGCCAGTAGGACAATTTGTGATGCATGTGAAAACTTAGCATTAATCCTTTCCAAACTGAAATACAATGATCATGGTTGCACGATATGCGGCGATTTCAAAGTAGTTACCATGCTTCTTATACGAGGTGCATCCAGAAAGTAAGTCCCAATCGCGTCTAGAGATGGCACCATTAGTGGAATAGGAATGCGCTTGCGCAGTAGAAGAGAGGAAGTATGTGGAAATAATGCAGTAAAGTTTCAGCCTTGCGACGGCCGTGGTTACCGCGCTGTGCTAGGAGAAAATGGCTGCTCTGATATTGTCTCCCGCCAACTGCGAGGTTCGTGCAGTCATCCGATTTTTGCACGGTCAAAAGCAAAGTCCAGCAGAGATCCACCGCCAATTGTGTCAAGAGTATGGACACGACATTATGTGCGACAGTATGGTAAGACGATGGAGCAGGCAATTCACTGAAGGACGAACCGAACAATTGATAGTATTATTTTATTAGAATATAAAAATATTTCATTTGGAATAAGTCAATATTCACGACGACGACCGTAGGGGCCGACCGTCCCTGGTGACGGCAGAAATGTTGGAAAGTGGGCGGCAAGCAATTGAGCAGAACCGACTCTTCACAATTTCAAAACTCTCTTGTCAATTCCCCCGATGTCTCGCTCGCTTGTGCACGAAATTGTCTCCCGGTGGCTTGGTTTTAAAAAAATGTGTGCATGATGGGTGGCTAGGCAACTGACAGATGAACACAAAACCAACCGTCTGGCCATAGCATAGCTACAGCCCCGACCTCGTCCCAAGTGATTTTCATCTCTTCCGTCTCACGAAGCGTTTTCTGGCAGAAAAAAGTTTCCACAATGACGCTGAGGTGCAGAATGAAGTGACTTCGTGGCTCCGAACTTTGGCGGCAGATCCCTATGACTTGGGCATACAATTGATGGTGCACCGTTACGATAAATGCCTCAACAATGGTGGTGACTATGTTGAAAAGTAGCCAGCGAATCTATATAATTATTCCAATAAATATTTCTTACTTAGTGATGCTTTTGTTCTCTTTATCGGTCATCGGGACTGACTTTCTGGATGCACCTCGTATAACAGAGAAGCTTCACTGAATTCCCGTTTCATGTAGTTATGGGACAATAGAGATCGGAGCCAGCACTGGATCAAAAGAGAGTGGCATCTAGGGTAAATTTAGAACCTGGAAGCAAAACTGTATTATCAGAATGTTTGGTTGATCGAAGAAAAGTTCTCCATACAACGCTTCATATAAAGCTTGGACTATTGAAACAGTTTGTGAAAGCCCTTGCCACACGTAGGAGAATGTTTTCAATAACTTGCGAAGTAAATCTCAGAAGCAAAGTGAAAGAAGGTATTTTCGTGGGTTCAGATATTCGGAAACTCGCTGGAGATGAAGAATTCAAAATAAAAAATGGAAACTATTCAAAAAGAAGCTTGAGAAAATTCAAAGAAGTTGCACAGAAATGAAATTGAAATGCAGTTCAATGAATCTGGAGGTACCTTTCTTATCTTCCCATTTGGTTACTTTCTCTAAAACGTAGCTGCTTTAAGTGAAGAACATGGTGAGAAATTCCACCAAGTTGTCAAAGAAATGGAACATAAATACCAGGCAGGATAAGTGATCAACGTCAACATGATTGCGGACTACTGTTGAATGTTGCGCAGAAGAACTGTTGAAAGCAACGTACAAGAAAGGTAGCATTATCATGCTCTGTAAACTTATATGATGCTATTTGTAACTTTCCACGTGTCAAGTCACAATGTGAATTAATCCACCTTTTTCTAATTTTCAAATAAACTTTGTGAAAAAAACCTTACGCAATAGAAAAAATTTGTGGTTATATTTCAGTTTAGCACACCAAATTACATACAAATCAAGTTTCACAATTTTCAATTACTTCAATTTTGCAGATCTGTGTTAGGGAATTTTTTCTTTGTAATAAACTGAAAAAATAAGTAACATATATGAAAGTATTTAAAAAAACTTCACTCATAATATATAAAAACCAGAATTAATAACAAATTCTTGAAGTTTTTTATTCATACTATCAAAATTATTCTCAACACACGTTTACGAACTGAATGCAACAAATCTTGCATGTAGTTTTTGTCTTCCTATCCATTTTTCCAGGAAATATTTCACATTTCCCAGAGGACCACCTCGCTATTTCTGTCTTGGCTCTTCTATTCTATCTTTTGGAACTGGAGTTACATTGGGAACAAGTGTTTCAAGGTTAAACGATGAGCGAAAAGTTGTCTCACAAGTCCAAATGAAACGATCTGCAGATGGTGGTTTATTGTGAATGAATGTTTTTGATTTTAAATAGCCAATGAATGCTTGTTTAAAAATAAAAAGAAATAAAATGAGTGGCCGAATCTGCCATTTTCTGGACACGCTGCAAATGCACTGGGAGGCTGGAAAGCACGTAAGGTTGTTGATGAGGAAATCAGGAGGATTTGCCCCATCATGCGCGAAACCGGAGGACTGGGTGCACATTTTGGCTAAATTCCCATAGACAAAATATGCTAGGATAAAATTTCTCCCTGATTGATTTTTTACTTCTAGTAGTGGAGGCTGGTATGTTGGGACTTAATTTTAAATAGACAAGACTGGCTAACTACACATTTCTTTTAAGAAATGTGTAGTTTTAGGGACAAGACATTTCTATAAATATTGTACATAAATAAAATTAAAATTTATATAAATATCAGAATTATTGTATGTATGCCTGTTTCATGTGTGAGAATGCGTTCTTGTTAAAGTTACTTTCTTTTGCAGGAATTAATTTCAGAAATGAAGTATTTTACAAGAACATGAACGATCTTGGGACCCATGCGACTGTGATATGCAATATATCTGTAATTGAATAATAAATACATCTACACATAAATCACCCATCACGTCTTATCATTCTTCGGTAAAGTAAAACACTGTTCTGTTCGCAATTTTACCGAAAATTCACAGCTTTGGTAGCTGGAAGGTAACACTCCGAAAGCTGATATTCAGTTTATCCTTTTTGTTTGGAAGTATAATTTTATCATCCGGTTTTAAAATTAAAACAGGGATCAAGAGAACCAATTTCTTCACATATATATATCAGTCCTGGTGGTGTAGTGTGGTAACTATACTTGTATCATAGACCAAATATCGTGGGTTGAAGCCGACAAGGGTCGATGGACTTTTCTAGCGTAAAAATCCTAAATATGGCTTCCTTCGGAAGGGAAGTAAAGCCGTGGGTGCTGTGTTGTACATTTACGGCATATAAAAGAACCTCAAGCCCGAAAGAAGAGACCTCTTAGCAAAATTTATCGATTGTTTCACGTCCTGAATTGAATGGGACGCCGATGACGAGATGTTAAAGAGCGTCCATAAATAAAACAACCAAGAAATGTCTCAAGGTGTTGATTAAAAATTTATTTGTATTTAATTTATTATGTATGAAGTATAGGGGCAAAAAATCAACAGAATTTTCAATTCCGTTTCTTTGTGGTCTGTGCACTGTTTTAAATTTTGCAGACTACAGCTCATCGTAGAAAACCGCAGAGGATAAAAACAGTGGAGAGGAAAAAAAGATTGAAAGGAATTCTGTTTCTCCTGATTAAATTCCCCTCAGAGACTCTGCTCTGGGATAGGTTGTTTAACACTCCTCTTTCATTTCTGCGTTCCAACTAGAGATTATCTAATTTTCTGAAATTAGTCATATTTGTTTCGATCGTAATCGGATTTGAAAGTAAGGAAATACTCTCAGCATTTACTGTATTGTACTTTTTCACAAAAAGATATCATGCTTAATCACCACTAGCGAAAACATCTTTAGTATAAAGCAATTTCCTCAATGCTGATGTGCAACATTGTTTTCCCTAAAACAATAATTCTATTCAAAACCATGAAAATTTTGCATAAACGCCTGCCGCCACTACGTTTGCTGGCTGGTTAGCCCGGGTTGATATTTTCTTACTATCGTATGCTGGCACCCGTGTTTCGCTCGTTCCCGTTTGTTGTAGTCAGGCGAATAGTAAAAGAAAGGTGAATATTTTTAATGGTTATTTTCGCTTATTTTAATTAACGATGCATTACAGAGAGCGGATACTGACGACACATAACATAAAATGCTAAACTAACAATGAAATTTGGGGAGATGAAGGGCGTTCCGGATCTAATAGGGTATCATCCCGCATTTGCCATTAAATGATAGGCAAAATATCATGAAAAAGTATAATTTTTTTAATTTTTCATTTTATAGCTCATATAGTCAAGAATACTTCCCAAATTTTCATATTTTAGTTCCAATCTTTTTAGCCTCTGAAATTAAAAAAGCATGGCTTTGTTATCTGCCACGATCACTTACTGTGCTAACACTATTGACATCTTTGGTTATAATGTTTTATTTTACCAGTTTTCTTGCAGGAATTTCAATTGTATTATATTATAAAGCTTTCTTTGTGTTTTCTAAACCAATGTTTTGAAGTGTAAAAAGTAGTTCACATTAAAAATTGTTAAATCAATGAAAAATATAAAAGATTAGAAAATGTATATTGAAATAATGGTACAAAATTGTATTGTTCAATGAAAATTTAATCCTGAAGAAGATTTCATTTTACAATATTATTTTTGCTTACTTGTCGCCTTAATGAGGACTGGAGAAGTCTTGGAAAAAACCGCAAGTTTCCAGTTCACAAGTCAGTGCCTAATCGAGACCCTTCTTTCTTCTCTTCCACAGATATCTTAAGTAATACTTCTCCCCCACACTTGACCTATTTGAGCCTGCAGGCTAAGCGAGAACTTTTCTGCACGTTGTGCCTCAGTATTTTGTCTATCTATATCTACATAACTGTCTGTTAACTATTTTCCAATCATTGCGTGCTATATCCTGTACTTATAACTATATATAACCCAGTCCAATTTGTTCTAAGGCTTTCCTTGTTTTTTATACCCAACACATGCCCCACCCTTTCCTCATTTTCTCCCTCAAATACACTGCTCGAAGAAGTACTTCATTCCTCCGTATTATTGTTATTCAATACTTAATTGTTCTTATTTTTAAATTTACACTTTCGTTAAAGAAAACAAACTCTTTAAGAACCCCTCCTTTCCTATACCGTCCGTTTCAGAAATTGCATATGTACCTGATTCAGTTCCTCGGTGTTTTCCCACTCCCAAATTTTGGCCGCGTACGTCATAGTTGACCTAACAACCACTCTCTACAGCCTTTCCATTGTTCTTATCGGTATTTCTTATATGTTTACCACAATGTCTATATTTTTTAATATGCACTTGCGTTTTGTGATGCCTATATGTATTTAGCCCAACTCTCGTTCAAAGTGACACCCAAGCATGATTTTTTTTCACATTTTCTAATGCCTGTCCCGTTTCTCTCTTCTGCTGTATACCGCATCATTTGGTATTTTTATGTGTGCACACCATTTCAAACCTCTTTTTTCACATGGATTTCCCAGTAAAGTTTGCCTCCAGTGTTATCCGTGGATAACATTGCGTTATAAAGCCGAATAAAATATTTTCAAAGCTATTAGATAATTATATTCAAAGGGTATATTAATGGCAGCACAACCATGTACAGGGTGTATCAGAATAACTATTCCTAATTTTCTGATGCGATAAAGGTTATAAAAATAAATTTTTTTCGTAATAAAGTAGCATCCGAAAATGTTTTGTTTTCAATATAAAAGACCATCGCTCACCTTATGGTTATATTTATATTTCAGCTATTCTTGTTATAAACTGAACTACAGTTATTTTGTTGCCGTATATCATAAAATATCTTCAATAATATATATTTATTTTCGTGATATTAAAGTACATCGGTATGCAAATTTTGATTTTGCAGACATGCATTACTTACGGCAATGCTAATTTGGTAAACCGAATCTGTGAGAAGCAACACCCTCAGGTCATATTCCTTGTCATACAACGTTTTCAAGACTGAATCAACGTCTTCGGGATAGTGGCCAGTTCGAGGTAAAGAAAGTAAATTCAGGCGTTAATCGAGCTTTGAGAACATCACACTTTGAAGACGAGGTATTGCAGGGGTTTGAAAACGAACTAGCACTCGAGCTGTTGTCCATTCAATGAACACCAGTCACATGTCTATATGGAGAGTCTTAAGTGAGTATGAAAAGCTTCCATTTCATATCCAAAAAGTACAAATATTAATCCTAGATAATTATCTTAACAGACAACAATTTACTGAATGGTATTTACATGCCTTCAACAATGAGCCTGTTTTTGCTTGATGCATATTATTGAGATGAGGCGTGCTTTATCAATAGATAGCATTTTAATGTACATTAGGAGTGACGCTAATCCTAAAACTGTGGAGAATCTGTGCAATCGCTGGGGGTTTTCTGTAAATATTTGATTGAGTTTGTTGATAACTTTCTAGCGGGGTCATGTGTTATGTCTGCACGATTGAATGAACATGTTTATGACATTTTTCTTGAGGAAATGCTTCATAGCTAGTTGAAGATGTCTCGGTTAATGTTCGGAGAAACATGATCTTTCAACATGACGGTTCACCCGCACATTTCGGCTTAAATTGTTCGAACTTATTTAAATATGTCTTTTCCGAATCGTTGGATAGGGAGAGCAGATCCAGTTCCGGCACGTTCCCCAAATATAAGTGCAGCTGATTTTTGTGTTTGGATGATATTAAATCAATTGTTTGTGAAACATCCATCGATACAACAGAAGAATTAGTTACTAGAGTTATTCTTGCTTTTGACGTTTAGTTACTAGAGTTATTCTTGCTTTTGACGTTTTTCATAACTGACCACACCACTACCGGTGGCAGAGATTGTTAAGGCGCGTCTACGGTTCGAATCCCACCAGGACCGTTCCCCCTGACTGAGGTTTTTCTAGGTTTTCCTCAGTTCTCATACATGACAAATGCCGGGGAGGTACCCTAAACTTAGGCCTGGAAAGCTTCCTTCCTTTAAAAAAAGTCTTTCCCAGTATATCATTTCATTTCATGTATCATCAGTGTACGCTGAAACAAGCACTGTCTTTTGAGATACCCAGCTACTGTGCAATTTCTGAGAACCATTGCATCATTCTGCAGCAGGATGTCTTCTATGCTTGATGTTGTTGTATCGTCCTTGCCGATCACCATCATTCGGGTCAGTTAAATACCAGGGTATTCTTATTCAAACTGCTGGCTCTGTTTCAACTTGACTAAATGCGACAGTAATTTGGCATATACATGACCGATTTCAAGATGAATTTCCATGAAATCGAGACGTTTGGTCCAATAAAAAGCACACTGTTCCTCCTACTTCAATCTTGGAGTACGTTTTCATTTGGTGCGTTATGTCGTACTCGTGCTATGATGCACATCTTGTCGCTTACTGCAATGAAAGTAATGGCCCAATCACCTGTTCACACAACATTCACCTTCTGACTATCTCTTTCCATTTTATACACCATACAAGGATTCTGGGATCACTATATCCGAAAATTGTGTCCATTTACAAGTGAAAAGAGAATTCGTCCGAGAAAAGCAACAAATAATGCGATGTAAACATCTTACCTTGTGCTGTACCTCCGTTTTTCTGAATAAACAAATACATGACGTTGCTATAGAAACAACAGTCTTTAGTGCAATATACAGAAACATTTTAGTTAACAATTGCAATGCAGAAAACTGCAATCTGCTTCCTGAGAGAGAACTACGTAAGGAGAAGTAAAATGTCTTTAGCATTTGTACAGTCACACTTACAATTTGTTCAGGGTAAAACTTGCTTGTTAAGTTAAAACTATTTATACAGTAATAAAAATGACAAAATTGGTGTATCAATTAGCAGTTAATACAGCAATTAATTTACAATTAATGTTAAATAGGTATATTCTTACAAAATAAAAAAATAAATCTATTTTAGTCATATATTTTCCGTTTAAAATAATATACATTTTGATCATGTACATTTCAGTATGTATTAACGTCCATTAAAGTTTTGACAACCACTCTTCTAAAGTTTAACCTCATTAATACAATTCTCAGGATCCCGACTAAGTCCAGGGTGGTCCTAAAAATTTGACTGGCACTGTATGAAACAAAATTTGATATTACCTAAAACGAAACGCAGGCCAGGAAAGCGAAAAATAATGCCTTCATCTTATTTATATCGGATGAACAACTCTTTACATTTACCCTATGCAGCACTGTTATTGATATATAAAAAGTGTTTTAAAAAAAAAGTGTCCCTTATTGCTACAGAAATATGATTGGTCAACATTAGAATAAACGACCCGGAAAGCAATATCTAATGAAATATGGGTCATGTTGCCTGTGACGGTAGAGCAGACTGTCTTCTTGTTGAAGTTCATTGCTCAATTTTGAATGTTGTGTATGCAGTTCAATGACAGTGGTATTGGTACCTGTCATAGCAATAAAAAGGTCTCCTACATCAGTCATTTGAGGCTTTGCTTTCAGTGCAGTAAGATATCAAAACAATAGTGATTCCGTGCAGTGTGGAAAAAGCAACACACCATTTTTATTCCTGTGCGAAAATACCTGACGACCCAAACGCTTTATGGGTAATGGATTGGCCGAGGACACCCATTGGCATGGCCTTCCCGTTCATGTAATCTGAATCCATTGCACTTCCAATTATGGGGACGTTTAAAGACATTGGTGTATGCCCACCCATCGTCAATGTGCACCCCGTCACAGGGGCGTGTTACTAATGCATGTATTTTAACCAAATCCGAGAGCAGCCTGTTTTGCTAGCAAGAGTTCGTAATTCTTTGCGAAGAAGGGCTGAAGCATGTGTATATGGTAATCAATCAGTACCTGCTGTAGTGTATGATACTGACAGAAGTGTATGTAATGAATGAATGTGTGTATTTTGTTCAAATTAACATACATATTAATAATTTTGTAACCTTCGTACAGGCCCACGGGATCGTACGTTTCTTTCATAATATACAAAAATTACATTACTTAAATTAATAAATAATTTATACCTCCATTACTTAAAGCAGTTAAAATAATAATAATAATAATAATAATAATAATAATAATAATAATAATAATAATAATAATAATAATAATAACTTTATATATATTCAGACATGGAACCCCTTGTCACTGGAATAAGTAAACACAATATTATCCATACATATATATTTTTAAATCAGTTTATTTCCCCCCCGCCCCTCATCCCGATTTTCAGCCTTTCAGACCCGAGCTGTCTCGCTTTCGACAGGAATTTGCATACCAGCTCCTCATCTTTGCTTGCCAACAGAGCCCAGCACGCCCCTTGCCTTCTGTTAGAGTCAGTAAAGAAAGGCTGCAGGTACTTCTTTCTCTACACCTCAGTGCTGCTACAGTTCGCTAGGTCTGCGACTATGATTCTTCTTCTCCATATAAAGAACAAATTCTCAGTTCATTTTCACTTGACATTCTGATTTGCCGCCATGCTCCAAGCCTAAACCAACGCGAGTCCCTGTTTAATGAGTCGGGCCCCTGTTTTGATGTACTGCTCGCTCTCCTGCCCAGATTTTGACCCCGTTTGCACTTTAACGAGATCCTCTCACAACAGAAATTGGCCCATATCTCAACAGTAGTTGGTTTCCTGATTTATAATTACAGGAACATTTATTCTAGTTTTGACCAATCCTACCTTCTGTAGCAATATGGGATACTTTTTAAACTTTTTATACTTATACTTATATATATTCTAGGAGAGAAATTAATGGGGTAAATTATACTCTTGAGCATATAAGTGAAATTCACTGAGCTCAAAATGTCTAAAAGTTCATCCACTGTAAATTTTTCTAGAAAATGCCATGTCTAAAATATGTTTTGAAGTATACTATCTCTTCTACTGCTGGACTACACCTGGACGTTTGCAGAATACAACAAAAATAGCAATTGAGCTGGCGAGTTCATTTGGATATAAACGAAACTTCCAAATGTGGTACATAAATCACTGGTTCACTGGCTCGCTGGCTCAGTGAGTGTTTTTGCTGGAACGTTGCAGGCTGTTCAGATTTGTATCCTTGTTTTCAAGCTAATGAAAATACCTTGCATGGTGAACCTTCTCCTGTTTTCTATTATTAAAGTTGTCTCTTAGATATTTAGATTAAGGTTTGTCATGATGTTCATTGAATTAAATGTCTTCCTGTGTTTCATTTGTTGTTATGATCCGATTATAACAGCTGCTTTTTTATAAAGACCAGACTTTACTCCTTTAAGGGTATCCAGAAGGGGCCAGTTATTTCTATGTAATTTTTGGTGACTACAGCGTCTGAATAAAGGAATATGGAGAGGGATGGGCGGGGTAGATCGCGGCACCAAACTTGTTACTTTCAGTGCCTCTTGTTCTTAATTCCTTCTTTCCCCGTGTTTTTTTTTTTTTTTTTTTTCCTTGCATTGCATCCACTGTTTTTATTTTTACTTATTATACACGTTCTTTCTCCTACTGTTAATTTTCCTTTTTCATACAACTTCTATTGGTCTCTTCTATTCTTTTATATATTCCTTCTTTTTCTCTAACTTTCCTTTTCTGTCTCCCCCCCCCCTCTCTCTCCTTCCTTGCTCCTGCATTCTCTCAAACTTCTTCCTAATTTTTAATTTTTTTTTTTTTTTTACTCATACTAATTTCTGTTATATTTTCCCTTCTTATTCATATTGTTAGAGTTTCTTTTTTTATTCTTTTCCTTTACCTTCTTGCTTTTCATCTTTATCGTGTAACTTCTACAGGATTTTCTTACATATTTTTGTTGCTTTTCATTCTTCAAACATTTTTAACATATTCCTTCATCCTTGATCTTTTCTTTCAAATCTTCCTGTTTCTCTTTTATTCTTCCCGCACTCTTTCTGCCGCTGCGGGTGGCCGAGATCGTTAAGGCGCGGACTCGTGAGCGGGAGGTCAAGAGTTCGAATCCCGTCAGGACTGTACTCCCTGATTGAGGTTTTTTCCAGGTTTTCCTCAGTCCTCATAAATGGCAAATGCCAGGGAGGTACCCTAAACTTAGGCCTGGAACGCTTCCTTCCTTAAAAATAAAATCCTTTCCCAATATATCATTTCATTTCATGTATCATGAGTGTCACCGCCTGTGGTGCCTGTGTAGCAAAAACGGGCGTTAAACATTATTCATTTATTGCACTCTTCCTGCTGTTTAATTGTGTTATGGAGCATTTGAACAATTTTAGACTCCCTTAATTTCCTTCTCTTGTTCTTTTACCCTTTTCTTCTTAGGTCTATTATCGTCATTTTTATCTTTATTTATTTTCCCTTATTGCGCTAATTTTTTCATGCTTTCCATTTTCCTTTTAGATCTCTCATTTATCATATCCTGTTTTTGTTCTTCTTCCTGTTATTCTTGTCATAATCTTTTTATATTTGTTCCAATTGTTGTAGCTCTCTTTGCTTAATATTATTATTCTCTTCTTTCATTTTTTTTTTTATTTTTTTTTTATTTTATTTTTTTTTTTTTTTGCTCTCCTCTTTTTCCTCGTGTTATGATGTCCATTTTCCTCATCTTTTTCTTCTCATTGTTTTTCTCTTTTCCTAGTTTTGTTTTTCCGCTCATTGTTCCTGTTCTCTTTTCTTGTTCTTGCTCTTTTTCCTCTAATTATTCTTGTTCTTCTCCTAGTTCTCGTCTGCTAACACGATATTAACCCTTGATGCTGCTTAAGCGGGTAGGATTGTCTTAGACAGTTCGCACTTCACTTGAAGAGAAATTCTAATTAATTTCGCCGTATCGCGTGCAGCTATGGACCTCAGTTAATTACCCAAAAGGATGGGGCAGTTTCCCACGTACCTGATAAACTGTGCAGCCCAGAGCTGTTCCAAGCGCCTGACTTCTTAACAATTTCTTATTTACATTTTGAGTTTTCTAAGTCCGATGAAAAATGACGAGCCCGAATGTGACGTTCGGTTCAGTAATGTCCTCCTCCTCACCGTATTAATCAATACGTTTATATTATTAAGAGATGAGAGACATCTACCGAAGATTTAAAGCACTGTGTGGAGAGTTGAGCGGCCGCGGTGGATGATCCAATGTCAGTAGGCGCTTTCCTTTTGTGGGACTTGTTATTGTTATTTCTTTTTCCAGTTTAGAATTGTGCATTTTTTTATAATTCTCTATCTCCTGTCTCTAGTTATGAATAGTTCACGAAGGAGAGGAAAATAATAAAAAAGGCTTAAGATTGTTCAACTTCTCCTTAATCTGTATTAAAAGCAAATTATACATTTTGGGTACCCCCCAAATAGTCCAATTTCACTCATTTTCAGAAAATATTTTTCTTATTTTATTTCAATGGCCTATATTTTCTATTAAATTTGTGCTTAACCCGCAAAAAAATTTCAGGTACACATTCACTCCCAATAATCTAATAGTTTTAAAAACCCATTTTACTTGTTTGATTTAAATGGCATATGCCGAGTTTTGTTGTGAAATGACAATTATTGGTGCTGCAACAGCAATTTTTAATTTTGGGATTCAGGTAGACCCCCCTTCCTAATAATCCCTTTCACTGATTTTCGATAATTATTTTCTTTATTTCAATAACATATACCTAGTTTCCTTTAAAAACGTTTCAAAGTGTAGCCGCTAGAGCGATTTTTAAACTTCGCGCTTTAACCCCCAAATTTTTTTTTAGATCTACTCCCACTCCAAGTGACCCGATTGCCATTATTTTCGAAAACTACTTTTATAAGTTTATTATAAAGATTTTTACCGATCTTCGTTGAGAAATCAAAGTTCACACACACACACACACACACACACACACACACACACACACACACACACACACAGACATATATATATATATATATATATATATATATGAAAGAAAAATAATGTAACACTATTCACAATAACTAAATTAACAATAATTATAAAAGCAGAAAAGGATAAAACACTAAAACAAAGTCACACTTATAATCGCCATATTTCGAACTACTGGAGTTCTTGTAAGGCATAGAAGAACTCTAGTATTTCGAAATATAGCGACTTCAAGTGTGACTCTTTTTTTGTTTTATCCTTTTCTGCTTTTATAATTGTGTGTGTGTGTGTGTGTTATTATTTATTATCTCCTTGCCATAGAAGGACTCTAGTAGTTCGAAATAAGTGATTTCAAGTGTGATTTTTCTCTTAGTATTTTATCCTTTTCTGCTTTTATAATTACTATTAATTTGTTACATTGTTAATAGTGTTACTTTATTTTTATTTCTATTTTATATATAGAGGGAGAAGTGACACATTTTTATGTTTTCTTTGTCTTTTTCGGTGCCCAGTGAGTACGAAGCAGATTTGGAGATTAGTAAAAACTCTTTCCATTGATACAGCAGCAATAGCGTATATTCCTCAGAAATCGCCATAAAAAAATCAAGGACAGGATGGCTCACTAATTCCAAGGGATTTGACCCCCGAACCTCCCGTTATCGCCTGAGCCACCCCGCTTGATATCGCTCTATCAGGACTAAAATGGGCACTAGGTAGGGAAGCATAATATACTGCAATGACAGGAGAAGACAGAACGACAATAGCCTGGCTGCGCCTGGCGAAATGGAAAACGTAGAAAATGACGCATTACACAGGGGAAAGAATGTGTCATATGTGTGGTAAAAAGGAACTGGTACATGCTCTTGCAAAAGTGAGCTTCAGAGTTTCTCTTCGAAAAACTTTGTGAGGTCAAAAACGAATACGGCGGCATGTCTTAATTTTGTATTGAATAAGAATAATTGGCAGCGCTATGTAAATTTATTAAGAAGATAAGATGGACAAGAGAATACTCTGGCTTGAGAGGACATAACATATAATGTACCTATATACGTATTTTAAATGTACTTTTATTAGGATTTTATACGTATGTATGTATTTAATGAATTATGTATTTCAATGCACTGCAACGACAAATTTAAAGTGCTTATTAATGACATCATTTGTTTCTTTCTGCCATGACTGGGGGAGCGGGAATTATTTCCTAAGCATTTTAGTACACGACATGGTGTTTGTATATATGCAATTTATGTATTTTTGTTTTTTTTTTCTCAACATGCCTTATGTGTAAATAAGAGCACAAACGATCTGGCTAGATCCCTGAGCTGGATAAGTATTTAATTTATGTAATTAATTTATTTAATAATATATTAATTTAATTTGTTTATTTTATATATATACAATTTTCACTTCCCCATATTTTCAAAACTCCCTTCATAATACCTTCATAGAAACACTTAAGACAGTTATTATTAGAAAATATCTCTTTACAAGTTAACTTGTTAAAAATAATAATATACTAATAGGCTATAACATTTTGTATTGCCAAATAAAATTTAGAGCTAAATATGAAGCATTTCATAAGATTTTCAGAAACGTAAACGAAATCATAAAAAAGAATAAGAATGCAATTATACTATTCTTAAAAGTGAATACAAAAGTAATATTAATGATTGATAAAATCTTAAGGCACGGTCTCGTGAGCGAGAGATCTGGGGTTCGATTCCGGCCAGGGCCGTCCTCCCTGACAGGGATTTTATTTCAGATTTTCCTCATACTTCATAAATGGCAAATGCCGGGGAGGTACCCTAAATTGAGGCATGGAACGTTTCCTTCCTTTAAAAAAATCTTTTCCCAATTTATCAGTTTATCATTTCATCTCATGCAATCAGTGTTAACGCCTGTGATGCCTCAATAGTAAAAACGGCTGTTAAACATTATTAAAAAAAAGTTGATTGACCACATATTGATCAAATGTTTCAACTTTAACAGCAAACATGTTGAACACTCTAATATGATATAACTCCAGTTTTTCTATACCAAATTATAAAAAGACTAAAATACACTACAGTGACTTTTTAAGGGACACAACGTTTTTTTTTTTAAGGGATACAAAGAGATCCAAAATGTCACAGCTAAATCTTTGCTTCCAGCGCTCTTTTGCTGGGCCTTTGTGGACTAGACAGTTCGCGTACTGTAAGAGATAAAAGCTACCACGACCTGCCCCACATGCAGTCGCATGTACACTACAGACCGGTCGATGTTGAACTGGAGAATGCTGACTTCTCTACTCTATACTACAAATAGGAAAGAAGACCTTACTTTCAGTCAGCAAGAACTTTAGGCATATGATCTGAGTGTTAATTGTTGCACAGTTTTATCAGTATTTGGATGGATGACTGCCCGATCATTTATTGCACAGAAGTTGCACTAGAAATAAATGCAAATTGGTCAAATGAAAAGTATCTAGATAAAAAAATTAACAAATGAAAAACCCAAAAGTATTCTGATAGAAGTTCCTGTAACAACTTGTAGTTATTGTAATACAGACCTGCAAATTTATTTTTGAATTCCTATTTTAAGACAGATTTAGAACAATGTATTCATTTAATATCGAAAATACAGTTTTATTATGCAAGTATAGGTTAGTGCATCCTTGATGACTTAGTTCAGACATGGCGAGAACTTGACTCGTGTGTGTCCTGCTGGCATAAGGCCGCGCCGTTAATCTGTTTCAGTAAACAAGGGTGGTTGCAGACGGCAGAGCGGAATATCGTTGTCAAAATCATCCAGCTCAAGAAAAGAGGAAGGTTCAAGCGATGCAGGAAGAATACTCTTTAGCGCACATAGCAACTTCAAGTGCCCTATTTGTTCGAAAATGCGATTAGACGCAGAGAATGGAATGTCAACGGCATTATACATTATCATCCAAATTACGCTGCATTAAAGTGTATATTATTATTATCATCATTATTATTACTATTATTATTATTATTATTATTATTATTATTATTGTTGTTGTTGTTGTTCTTGTTGCTGTTATTATTATTATTGTGTTCTAGTAAACGTTACCATTTGGTTATGGTTTCTACTTTGTATAAGTTCCTCTTAAAAGGTAGCTTAGTTCAGTATTTACATCACTAGAAAGTGTCAAAAATATTCTGGAGCTTATGAATGCATGTGAATCCACTACACAAACTATGGCAGAGAGGATCTTTTTTTTTTTTTTTTTTTTTACTGCGTTCTTTAACATTTTCAGGTCATCAGCGTCCCATTCAATTCAGGGCGTGAAACAGCTGATAAATTTTGCTCAGGGGCCTCTTCTTCCAGGCTTGAGGTTCTGGGACTGGAAACAACGTTAAGGATCCTCTACGACTGTGTCTCACTGCTCTTGGATATTTGTCGTTCGGTGACCCTTTTACCTCATCCCTTCCTCTCGGAGGTGTCCACAAACGACCAGCCGTTCAGCAGGGCTGGAGAATTCCTTCTCTATCCCTACTAATTCAACCAAGAATGTTCTGTTTGATGCGTTAGCGGCAAAATATCTAAAAACATAACAATTTGCAAGGATTTTAGTAGATACACAAACATCAAAGAAACGATTAATTAGATTCTGTGGTACAGTTCAAATGCCGTTGTGGACATTCTATATTAAAATTCCATTCATTCTCAACATTTCATTGCAAAAAAAAAAAACTCTACTCTCCACCCGGTCCAGTAATTTTAGTTGTGCCACATCAATGTTTTTTTGTTTTTTTTATGTTTTCTTCGGGTATGTTTCAAAAGTAATTTATCCGTAGAGATAAAATAAATAAATTAAAATAGCAGAACACTGGAATTCAATAAACGTAAACGCGACTAAATACATTAAATTTTGCTTTTGTTACATCATAATTATTTTTATATGTACGTATTCATGCTACCTGCAATTAGGCCTACACCCGGTGGCAGTAAAGAACTACTCAAATTACAATATTTACACTTTATACTAACAATTTATACACGTAACCGTAATTAAATTCATTTTACCTTAATTAGGTACATGTCACCCTAATTAAATATATAAAATACATGCCAATCCGATTAAATACATTTAAATGTAATTAAATGCACGTCAAGTAAATTAAACACAAGTGAATCTAGTTGAATATACGTTAATGTAATTTAAACTTTACTAATCTAGTGCCAACATAATTGAATACCTTTCGACCTAATTAAATACATTTCAATCTAATTAAACGCATATCTTTTCAAGGATTGGGTTTATCCCGTTCTGCGCCAAGGGCATTTTATTCATTAAATTGATCTTTCACCTAGTTCTCGGCCTTCCTATATCTCGTCTTACGTTTGCTTTGTAAAGAAAATCTTCCTGTGGTAGTCTGTCAGGGGACTTCTGATTGATATGCTCTTGCCATTTCTTTTGATAGTGAATACTCTATCATACAATTTCTTATATCCCGTTCCATTCTTATGTTTATACTTCTCAGTTTATCTTAGAAATACTCCTAAATCTTCTCATAAATCTCTATTTCTGAGCTTTCAATTTTATTTTTGTACTTTTTCCTCATTACCAATGCAGTAGCATTGATTTCTATACAATATTATGTAATCTGAGAGTTTGACCTCTTTTCTTATTGGATTTTCCAAGAATCTATCGATGTATCCATTTATTGATTGCATTGATGACTAGATCTTGCTTTAAATTATATATTGATAGATCGCATCCCACATATTTAAAACTATCTACTTTTTCTATTATCTAATTGTTTATTACGATTTCAGCTCTTCTATTATACTTCCCTTCCATAGCCACCACTTTTTTTTAAATAATAGAGAGTTTCATATTGAAGGTTTCTAAAACTTCATTTAACTTTGTTGCACATTGTCACATTCGGCCAGAAAAATAGTAGGATATGTATTGATTTATTTGAACTCAACCTAATACCTTTAGAATTTAATGTTTGCCATTCTTGAATAACTATATATATATATGGAATTAAACCCCTACCTCTCTAACACCTTGATTAACTGTTATCAGAGTATTATCATATAATAATTAAATTGCATTAATTATATCATGGAGAACATTATAATAGTTTAATGTTTTTCATAGTTTCTATTTAATCGATCATATGCTTTTTCATGATAAAAATATGATAAACAGTTTTACGTTTAATTCCCTTATTTCTTAAAGTATTACTGCAGCTTCTGGTCTTTGTCGGGTTGGCGACTTGATGCTTAGATGAAAAGAAAGCTCGCCTTTCGGCAAAAATGCAAAGTATTACTTTCACATTATGTACATTTCTTATCTTAAAATGTCTTACAATCTGCCTGGAAGATTTAGCCTATCCACAAATCTTAACTTTCTATCCGTGTTTGTTTGTGTAAGATATAATGAATATGGTACGTCCTTAAATTTTTTGTTAGCCCTACTTTCGCTCTAGAAGAACAATATATTGTCACGCTTATGGCATGAACTGAAAGATGGGTAGCAGTAGGAGCACTTGGAGGTATAATTAAAGAGAATGTTACTGCCATTGCTACTTTTTTTATTGAATATTAATAGTAAAATTCACATGTTAAGATCTCCTCTGATACTGAAGGCTTAAAGTAACTCGATAGCTATAAATGAAGCCATTAAGGCCGAACGGGCCGTTACCCTAGTGGTGATGTCTCGAAGAGCCAAGGGTGCAGAACGGCCAGAGGCAATACAGGATAGCGCAGGCAACGAGCGACGGAACAGACTCTGCTATCTCCTAATATAGCTTCGCAATCGCCTAAGGGGGTCTTTACATTATGTTGTAATGTTCACTAATTATGGTATACCTACGCCCTGAGTTTGAATTATAATGACCAATGAGAAAAGGGTACATAGGTGTAAGAATCTAAGTTTAACCTAATCCTGTTTGTTGCTAAGCGGATGAATGCGTCACGGTAAAATCCTTTAAGTCATCTACGGAAGTGGCAAACCAAATGAATGTAATTAAGTTAGCACTTTCTGATTCAACTGGAAATGTAGGAATATAAAATATTCAAGCAAATAACACTAACTCTTCGCATAATAATTTTGACCAATTACCCCTCGGTCATAAATGTAATAATATCATGCAATCCATTCCGTCTACATGTGAGTAAAATAGATTTCTACAATTAACTTTGTTGGGGTATGTCACATGTAATGACCAGTTGTTTTAAATACATATCAACATAATTAAATACGTATCAACGTAACTGTCAACCTAATTAAATAAATGTGTACTTCAAAAGCTAATCTGTGAATTATAGCACAGTGCGATCAGTGATCCTTTCCCCGCCTCTGCCGGATTCCGGCTAACGATCGACGCGCTTGCTCATAAGCAAAACACTCCGGGAGAAAACAAAACTAATCTCATGGTACTTATCGAAATTTGACTTACTTTTTTTAACTGTTAGAGGATAGCCCTAAACGACTGCTGCAGGTAAGTCATTCCAATCATCGATTGTTCTGTTTAGTAACGAAAATTTCCCACATCTGCCATTTGTTGCCTTCCTTGAAATTTAAACGTATGATTTTCCCTTCAATAATATGAGTATGATAAGTTTAACTTAGGTAAAATAACTAAGGCATTTTATCTCTGCACCTTAAATAAAACTAATAATATTAAAATGTTATAGTCTCGTCTACTCAATCAATTTCTATACCCTTACTGGTGGCTTAGGTGGTTAAGGAACGAGAGGTTTGCAGTGCGGTTCACGTAAGGAACAGTCTTCCTTGACTGAGCTTTTTACTAATGACAAAAGCACGGGAAGTACCCTTACCTTAGGTTTGGTACACTTTCCCAGTTTATCACCTCATCTCATGTATCATTGTTCACAGCCTGTGAATCCACAGTAATGCATACTGACATTAAACAACATTTAAAATAACAGGTTCTATAGCGCGATGCTATAGAAGTGATATGATGCTTGGGGAAGTAATGAGCCTCTTAAACTGTGTCTATATTGTCGTATGGTTGGTTTGCTTTATTGTTTTACCCTCCCTCCGCTAACCACCGAGACCCGGCTGGCTGGCTAATGCGTGCCCATAGGCAAAACACTCCGGCAGAAATCAACTGATCGCAAGGTATCTGGAGCAGAGTTGTTCTTGTTGATTTGTTTTATTTGCTGACGCTCTTTAACATCTCAGGTCATCAGCGTCCCATTCAATTCAGGGCGTGGAAAGACCGATAAATTTTGGTCAGAGGCCTCGGCTTGAGGTTCTTTATCGTGCCGTAAATGTACGAATAGGGACCCACGGCTTTACTTCTCTTCCAGAAGGGAATTAGAATTTTTAGGATTTTTACGCCCCGAAAAAATCCATTGACCCTAGGTGGGTTTGAACCCGCGATCTTGGGTTTAGGAGACAAGTATGGTTACCAATACACCATCATCAGAGTACAGATAACGCTAAGATAACGGTGTCAAGCAACAAATAAGAGCCAGATATTTCGATTCACTTGCTTTCTCCTAGCCACACTTATACCTTAGTTGAACAAATGCTCCGTGTGTTCTCGTATGTTGCAAGAAACGTCTTCCTAACTGAAGGAGCTGTTTTCCGCAAATCCACTTTAAACTGATGTCTAAAAACAAATGATGCTTCTTAATTTTGTCAACTCCATAAAAAACTCGGGTTACTGCATGCTCTAATCTTCGGAGTAATGGTAGAGGCAAAGGAAAAATCCTTTAAAATCCTACAATTTTTTCGAGTCAACATTCTCGCTCCAACTCGTCTATTCTGAAAGCTAGCCCAGCCTTTTTGTTAAACGTCATGTTCAAAAGTTAGCCCACGCTCTTTGATCCTTGGGCTTATATATAAACTTCCTTATCAATTTCTTAAATTTATATGTAAACATTCCCCCAGCATTAAGGGAAATGGGGGAAATCAAACTGTGTAAAATATTGATGCAGCCTGCCCCATTTTCCTTTCAAAAGAAAGCTATGTGCGATCAATAAGGCAAAGTGAGAGATTTGTGATATCATTCTTACTTATAATACCGGAGCGTTAGGCTAGTAACACAAAACAAGTTCTTGGAAAACTGCGGCAGTGAATGAAGTGCTGCAGTTGCTGTTTTGTCATAGCTGTAAACGATGGAAAACAAAAAGAGAGGCTGCAGAATTAAATGTGTTATTGACAGTGAGTTCCTCAGGCCAGGAACATGTATGACAATCTGATAACATACTGCGATGAGTGTAAAGAACATGAGAAACATACAATGAAATCCTCGTACAAAACTTTTCAGCGTTACAACAGATGCGCCATGAAAAAGTACGCATAGTTTTATTATACCTCGTGTGTTTACAATGGTACAGCGTGTCTTTATGTATAATTCATATGTGTTAACTCGGACAGCTCGTGAAGTTCGAAGACTGTTTCAAGCAAGATTTCCGGGTGTAGACGCTCCAGATCGTAAAACAGTCCCAAATCTGTATAATAAATTCCAGGAAATTGGAAGTGCCCAGCTTAAGAAACAAAAAAAAAAAAAAGGGGGGGGGTAGCATAGGTTTTCTCACTGAAGAAAGGTTACATGAAAATGGTAACGTTTGGAAAATTCCTCTAGAAAATCTCTTCATCGTCTTTCACAACAAGCTGGAATTCCATGTGGATGTGTTCAAAAGGCTACTAAATTTTAACTAAATTATCTCTGGGGTAAATGAAAAAAATGTCATATAATAGGCGAACGCGCATACCATACTCAAAAATAATATTCGCCATGGATTTCTCAAAATGAACTATAGCGAATGATGAATAATTTTCTAAAGAGGTGCTAAAATGTATGGAGAAAGAAGGCGGGTTGTTTCAACACCTCATTTGATAATTTGGTAAGTAATGAACTAATGGTTTGTGTACGGTTGTATGGTTGGTTTGTTTCATTGTTTTACTCTGCCGCTAATCAAGGAAATCCCACTGACCGGCTAACCGAAAGGAGCGACGCGCTTTCCCATAGGCAAAACACTCCGGAGGATAACAAAACTGATCGCACAGTAGCATACGTTTAAAACATCTCTTGAATTTAAAATAAATGTGCGTATAATTCTATTCAGAATGTTATTAGCAGATCTTCGAACCCAGGAAAACTTGCCCGAAAGAAAAGACAGATCTGTCATTCATCTGCCGACGATGCTTCTTCAGGATGCCCCAGGATCCTCGGTTAACTCAACAGATCAATGTGGCAACATTTCCGCAGTTAAGAAGGCCAAGTTCGCCGTGATGGGGCAGAAACTACTCCGACATATCTGCTCTGCGGGTTGCAAAACCCTGGCGAATAGGCGCCATTGGAAGGAGATGTTTAATGATCAATTCGATACGCAAACCGGGACTTCAGCAGTTGTTGGCAATGAATGACTTTCATTCGAACATCAACCTATTCCATAATATATTATTATTACAAATTGTTAAATATAAATAACGATGTATGTCGTTCAAAAATCGCATAAATACTAAAGCTCTGAATTCATATTTTGTTAAGCATTTTTTGCTACATGCAGGTGAAAATCAGTCGCAGCAAGTCCCTTTGAATCTCGTTCAAACGCAAGGCTACAGTTTAATGACTGGTCCGATAGGTAAAATACTTAAGGGAGTTCTAGGCAAATCGAACCGAAAATTAGAAGACTTTACTTCATATTTTATAGTGCAATATAAAATATATGTTTTTGTGAAATATTACATCTCATGAAAATATTTCCAAAACTTCTGTATCGAATTAAAAGTTTCTTTTTATAAAGGCATTTTAAATAGTGTTTAACGCCTGTTTTATTGCTAAGGCATCACAGGCGGTGGACACCAATGATACATAGATGAAATGATAAACTAGGAAAGGATTTTTTTAAGGAAGCGTTTCAAGCCCTAGTTTAGTGTACCTCACCGGCATTTGCCTTTTATGAGGACTGAGGAAAACTTGGAAAAAACCTCAATCGGGGAGGACGTTCCTTGTGAGACTCGAACCCCAGACTTCCGGCTCAAGAATCCGCGCCTTAACGACCTCAGCCACCCGTGGCGTTTTATAGAGACATTGCTCTGGTATACCTTAAAATATACGTGTGAACAACAGTTCATTTTAAAGCTTACATCTTGCCGAACATAATGTTTTGTAACATATAATCATCCATTTGTGATATTAGAGAAAATTTGTGTATATTTGAATTTATTTTATCAAAAGAGCAATGAGAAATAAAAATATGGCAAAACTAAAAAATTTTAAGTCAAATAAATATAATTTCCAAATGTGTGCCCCAAGGTAAACGAATATGAAAAAAGCACTTCCATACCTAAAAATATTATATCTGTCTTGCACGTCAATAGAGTTATCAAACAGCCAGCACTGCACAAAATAACACAATTGACTTCTCGCTCGGCTCCGCAACTAGCAAGACCCGCGTGTTCCAATTTAATGTAACAAAACTATTTTTATGGAAGTTCTTCTTGATGAACAACATATGTTTGTAGCAATCAGCCGATATTTTTGTGTTTTCTGTTTTTCGTGGAGAAGATAGCCAAATATGAATTTATTGATTTATGTCTCTGATGAAATATTATATTAAATATGACACATACATGCGTGCCATCAGCTATAGTAAACTTTTCAAAATTATTGATTTGCATTAAGATATGATAAATGTATCTCAGTAAAACAAAGCACTGTACCCAAGTTTTACTGAATTAAGTTCCTTTTTCGATGACCCCACAGTATTTCAGTAAAAACTGCCTTCACGTTCTTTAAATTCTCATACTGTTTGCGAATTTTGCCATTGCATTTCATTTCTTCAAACCATCTTTATAGAAAAGTATACAGACATATTTGTTAACATTAATAAACTTTTACTTGTATTTGTTAAGTAAACACAAGTCCCGTTTGAAAGTTCTCTGTTTCTCCACATTTCTAAATACATACATGTGTTAAATGTGTTTCTTCTGAAAATGCTGTTGTCTTGCAGACCCTGCTCTACATGGCAGCTAGACAAGGCAATGCGACGGCTCTAGATGTCTTATTGAAGGTGCCCGATATGCAATAACGCCAGGGAGTATTCCCGTCGAACTCCCCTGCTGCCTGACCCAAGTACAGTGTGCAGGCAGTAAGGACACTGGCATACTCCAGAGTATTCTCAACTTGCTTCTTGCTCGGGATGCGGGTACAGGTTACAAGCCACGGCTGCATCGGAAGAGACTCATTCCATGTTGCCGCAGACTTGGTGACGGATAGACCCGCTGGTGTTGGTGAAGAACTCAGGTGAGAGTTTCTTAACCGTATATACCACCATACCGTATTCATTCCAAAGTTGTTAAGAGTGCATGTAGACAACAACACTGTAATCTCCGTGTAACTGTCGGCAAGCCTCATTTCACAAACATATATCTTGAAACCAATTGAATAACACTGTAGACCTCTACAGACGAGTTCTTACTTAACGTACTACTACGAGTAAAATCTGCATTAGTGTACGTGATTAAAGGGTACCTTCGTGTTCTTATTAATAGTGATTAATTTATTTTTATAGTATTTGTTAAGCGATTTGTTTCATTAGAGTCAATGTTCACTACAGCTCTCAATAGATTTAGATTTGAAAGTAGAGGAAAAAGAGGAATTAAAGGTAATTGTGCAAAAAGATGAACGTCATATTATGAAAATACTTTTAAAGATAATTAATGTTCTATAGATGACAAAGTAGAGGGCGGTTCGGAAACTAACTTATAAATAAAAAGCTTTCATATATGAATGAATGAATTTATTCAATATTCAATATAGCAAATATCAAGTAAAGTATAGTTTACAAATTACAATATAATTTACATAAACACAAAATCTCCAGAACTGAGACCCTTCCAAATTCCAACCACCAGGTTATTTGTACTCCTAAAAGGAATTACTAATTTTCATCATTGCGTGTGCCCTAAAGCTCCTTCTTTATACTTCTTCTCCACTTATCCCTTACTTTTCCTAAAAATTCCCCTATCTTAATTATTTTCTCTACTGTCGTTTCTAATAACATATTTGCTGCCACTGTTTCTTGGTGTAATTTGTCCCATTTTCCATCTTAGATACTATACCTCAGCTTTCAAGCTTGTATACTGTTTAAGACACTCTGACTGATTTGTTCTTTGGTTACTGCACTAGTTGCTTCTCAAAAGATTTCCATTCTCCTCTTCCTCTTGCTACTCTTGACCAATCTGGACCTGCATGTTCCTTACAGAGAGCTGTCCATCTTCTTCTGGGTCTGCCTTGTGTCCTTTTTCCTATCCGGGGGTCCCCATGCAGATCATGTAGGTCCACCAATTGTCCTGCATTCTTGCGAGGTGACCGCCCCATTGCCATTTGTTTCTGGTAGCTATTTGTGCGATGTCTGTTGTCTGAGATGACTGATTTATTAATACCACAGGTATTTTGTCCTTCAAAGTTATTCCCAGGAGTTTGCGTTACATTTTCTTTGGCATTTTTTAATTTTGTTCTTTTGTTTTTGTGTTATTGGCACCCACTTAGTAATACAGGGTATACACAGGTTTCGAGCGTGTGGAAAGTGATTTTCTTAGTGTATGTTTAGTCAGGCAGTATTAACTTAAGGTCCAAAAATGTTCTCTACGTTAATAAGATCCTTCTTATCCTTTTATTTTGAAAGGAAATCTGTTGTCCTAGGTATGTATATTCTCCAAACAGTTTATTACGTACATCTGAAAAGTAAAGATTTCTGCTATTTTTCGCCATTTAAATTCAGAGCACTTGTCATAGCGTTTCACCAATTAAGTTTTGAAATAGATGTCTATGTGATTTTTGTTATTGTTTCTGTTATGTATTATTCATATTGCTTTTTATTATAAAGTCGCGTTTAATTTTGACAGATTTTCCCCGGAATATTAAAACGCGTTTTATAACTGAGGAGCAATATGCATAATAAGTTATTGTACTGATAATATAAAATAATCGAAGTCCGTAGGTTACCGATTTTAATTTGGACATATTTCTTAATCTCTTTCAACTTAAAAAAAATAGTTGCCACTGCATAACCATTATTTTGTGATTAACGGTGTAAAATATGTGTTATCTTTTGTTATCCTCTAGTTCCGGTTGGGGTTTGAATTGTTTCACTATAACAAAAGAATGTCTAGTCTAGTACAACATTTAGATAGGTTGTGAAACGTTTAATCTCTACAGTTGTTTTAATTAAACTTTTAACGTCTCTTGCCTACTCTCACAGATCTTTAAGGCGAATTAACATGGAAATGAGTCTGCAGTTCTGTGCTCTCCAAAGTTTCCTGACATTTACTTTTTATTGATTACTGCTTTAGTCTGGATGTCTGTACGTTCCCAATCACATAAAACCTTGAAGAAGTGCTTAGTCATTTGTTTCTCTACCAGGTAGAGAGCAGCTGACATGTTTTTTTAGTTTTTGTTAAAGAGCAATTGCTTTGAAGGAAGAAACTACCGCGAAAATAAAGAAAAAGAAAATAACTACATTAAAGGTTACGAGGATCGAACCCCATAAGCCCTGAAGATGGGGGAAATGTGGGGAAAATTTTTGTCTATTATCTCTCCAGAAAAACAATAATGTTACGCGTGTTTCTGAGATCTCTGACATGTTTTCTGCTTTAGTAATGAACTTTCTCTCATAAAAGTATAACCCCAACGAAATTTTATGTTGCATTATATATTTTAAAAAAAATTTTGCAACAGTTTTAAAACTCGTTTTTACCCAGACACAACAGGCTGGGCACTTGTTTATTTATGGACGCTCTTTAATATTCTTAGTCATTAGGCCTCATTCAATTCAGTGCTTGAAAATGACGATAAATTTTGTTAAGAGGCCTCTTCTTTTAGACTGGGGGTTATTTTCCGTGCCGAAGTCTAATACACGGGACTCTTCCGAAGAAAGACATATTAATGATTTTTACACTCGAAAAAATCTATCGACCCTCACCGGGTTTTAGCCCGCGATCTTGGGCCTACGAGGCAGGCATGGTTATGACTAAACCACCAGGACCAACGCAGTTGACACTGATGATATCATGAGATGGAATGAATAGTTGGTAAAGGATTTTTTAAAGAAGGAAGCGTTCCAGGTCTAGGATACCTCCTCTCATTTGCCAATTATGAGAACTGAGGAAAATCATGAAAAATACCTATCAGGGAATCGAACACCAGACCTCTCACTCATGAGCCATCCCTTAATAACCGTATTGGTAACAATAATGTTAATAAATGTATAAAAAATGAAATGATATTCTGGGAAAGGATTTCTTTTAAGGTAGGAAACTTCCCAGGCCTAAGTAACTACCCGGCATTTGCCATTTATAAGGACCGGGGAAAACGAAAAAACCTTATTCAAGAAGGACGGTCCTGGCGGGAATCGAACCCCTATTCCCCCTGACGAGTTCATGCCTTAACGACCTCGGCCACCCCCATGGCGGTAGTTTCATCCTGAAGAGATGCTCTGACAGGAAATCACACCCACCATTAAATAGAATTGGGCAACTCCAATTTTTCTTGGTTTCAATAAAAGATGTTTGAAAGTCTTAAAACCTTCATATGGTTTTTTTTAAGTTTTTGTTGGATATTTTGTTGTTTTTGTTGAGTTATTAATCTTTTTATATGTTTAAATTTAGAAGGAAGTTTACTATAAGTCTGTAGAATTATTTGGATGAATGTTTTAAATAATATTTCAAATGATTATTTATGAGCAATAAATGGAAAACTGTTATTGATGATGAAACTATCGTGTAGTTTAGACAGGTGTGAGGATTTGTTGGAATAATAAATCAGGTCAGAAGTTTATTTTTGTGGAAATAAAAAGACAACATACAAAACTATCATTAATGATAATTATAATGCTAATAAATAACTCAGAAACATATGCTGGTTTTCTATTTTGACTCATTATATATCCTGCTTCTAAACTGATGTTATCTCAGTATTTAATGCTGAAATTTATAGAAATTATTCAGCCTTACATTTATATGCAAATAGAGAAATATTTAATTTTCTTTTAAAGATTCTCTTCATTATAATATATTAACTTACATTCCCTATTAATAACCCTTTATGCTAATAATATTTTCTAACATTGAATCTTGCAAGGGAAATTTGGAAAAAAGCATATTGTGTATAACTCAGAGGTTCCAACCTCACCCCTGAGAGAGGTCATCATCCAATTATCTAATTTATCACCTCATTTACAATATTTTTAGAAAACTGCAGAATACCTTTAAATACAGGCACTTCTAATTGCAAAAACAGATAAAATAGAATATAAGACAAGGTAAACATTACAATGATCCTGAAAATTAATGGATGGAACATACAAAGTAATTTATCAGCATATTAATTCATTTGCAATTGGAAAGTTATATATACATGCATCCAGGACGCATAAGACAAAAAGGAGCTGATTAGCATGTTCATTCTTGTGTCATTTTATACACCACTTTGTGGACCCAGCTTGTTGGTCTTCTCTCATGATAGGAACAGATGTTCCCAAAACATGTCTAATGTACAAAGCAAGTAAGTAAAGCTGAAAGTGTCACCAAGCCAACTCTATATCAATATATGAGCTCAATTCAACTACTCAAGGATTTATTTGAAGTTTCTCAGGATGCACAGTGGATTAATAAAGTATATTTATGCTTAATACTTTCTTTATCCTTTATTGTTGTAGATGTCAAGAAGAGTGTAGAAATTGTCAAGTAGTGGATAATTTCTACTAAAAGAAGCTTCCTTTTCAGTCCCAGCTGTTATGGCAGCTGAAAGTCACAAGATATCATGCATTCCTAGCGAAGTTTAGAACAAGCTGCGATGGCACCTTTGAAGAAGAGTCATTAATTCTTCTCAAGATCAAATGGGACAGTCTGAGAGTGGTCAAGTTTATTCCTGCAAAAGTTTATTACAAAGGTATAATAACTTATAATACTAGAATCCATTAATTTTTCCCCATTTCTGTTGATTTTAAAACCTATTTTAGCCATTCCTATAATATTATTGTTATAAATAATATAGGTATTTTATTTACCAATGTTCTGGCACTTTTCGCAGAAAAATTTAATGATCCACAAGACTTGAAAAGATTTTGCCATGGTGAAGTGCAGTGTATTAAAATTAGTTTAGTATAGTTTATTTTCATCCTTAGATCACAATAATCATGATATGTCCAAACTAATACAATTACAAATTAAAAGAATATTTAACAATTATTTGTAAACTCAGAATTCAATATGTTTAAATATTACACATGAATATTAATAAAACAATGAAAATTTTGCACATTTAAAAATTAGTAAACCAATTTGAAATAATATAAAATAAATGGAATACCATATTAATGACCAATAAGAGGAGGGTGATGCACTCCTGCATCACCCTGTCAATCCTGCATCATCCTGAACATGTGCTAATGTTGTGTAAGTATATGGAATTAGTATTAACATAATTAATCTATCCTAATAGATAAATTTGTTTCTTTTATACTGAAGAAATTAAGCACGAATAGAAACATGGGGGGAATAAGTGTGAAATACAATTTTTGGGGGAAAAAAAAGAAAATCTAGGGGTTTGGAAAAATGGACTTGAGTACTGCAATGCCCACCTGAGAAAAAATTGCTAATTTTGAGTGCCATGGATGATACTATGTGCAGGCCTGGGGCTAATGTCCAATGTACTGACAACAGTGCACATATAAATCTGCAAGTAACTGTGTCATCAATGATAGCTATAAAAGGGGACCTGAGCAATGTTCACCAATGGCAGATAACTGTTCCTGTCCATTACCTTTCAGTCATTCAGCTTTCAGTATACTGTTGAATTTCCCTTGGCTTCTCTCCTTGTGATCATAAATTGATTACCATGCAATCCTGGTGCAATTTTCCAGCCAGATAGCCATGATTCTATCATTGTTTTTCAAACTGATAATTTGTTCCAATAAGTGTCTTGCTATAATACTTTCATGGGATTCCACATGATTAAATATTATATTATAACTCCTTACATTTTATTTGTTTTATTAATTATTTTTATTAAATTCACAGATCTTACAAGATAATACAAGGCAGTCATTTTACAATATAACATTGTTGTTAAATTTTTATAAACAAATAAGTTATCAATTTAAAATATCAGCACAGACTACATTCACATATATACAGAACATAATCAGATTAATTAAATCTTAGATCATGAGTTCAATCCTGGCAAGTATCTATGGATTTTTTCAGGTTTAAAAATTGTAAACATAGCTTCCTTCAGGAGGAAAGTACACCATTGGTTCCATGTCATAGATTTAGTACATGTAAAATAGCCTCAAGTCTGAAAGAAGAAGCCTCTAGCAAAATTTATCAGCTGTTTCAATTCAAATATCTGTAAATATGATTCTTCACATTTTAATGTTCATTTATTTATTATTATTAATAATATTGTTTTATTTTTATTATTATTTTTCCTCTTTCTAATTGTGTACCATACTTGAAACATGTATGGCTACGACACATGCATTAAATATATTTGTAAATTTGTATATAGAATTTTATAACAATAAAGATTCACCTGATATTGCATTACAGTCAACAAAAATTTAATTTTTTAATTGTTAACTTCTTTACCAATCATACAGCAATCATGGAAGAGCAAGCTTGGGAACAATCACTACAATGGCAGCATGCAGACTCATTGTTACAAACAGGTTACATTGCATTATACACATTTTATAATTTATTTATTTATTGTATCTTACAGATCATATGAATGATGTGGGGCATGTCATTGCTACTAATGAATTGCAATTTTAAATAAAATTAACTAAATCCCATAATCTAGAATAATAAGTTACACAATTATTATATTGATAATATCTACATATTAGAATACAGTAATATGAACTACCATGTAATGCAATATAATAATATAATAAAATAAAGTGACATTGGATTTGGAGATTTATCCATAGATCTCATAAAAAGATATTGGACTATACACATACACATATGGGAGATAACAAACAAGTGGTTCAAAATATTGCAATATTTATGTTACTCTTGTAGTGTTTATCTACATTTGCTGCTCTATTAGTTACTTGTTCCAAGAACTGGGATTTTATTTTTCATTTTAATTATATATACCGGGTCAGTCTTCTCATCCTGCAGATTGGTAGCTAGGCAAACCTGCATTTTACAGTCGATGGGAAATGTTGCTCTCAAATGACTTGCATTCAGCAGACCACCCTATAAGAGAATTTATCTTTATCTTTATCTACTGTGTACATATTGCTCCAGAACTACTCCTATTTTTTGTCTTTCTTTTATAAGAGAATGTTTCAAAGAGAGAAGATTGTTATTGTAATTTTTTATTTAATTGAAATTTACACAATTAGGATTTTTGCATTAATTAATATCACAGATTAAGTATTATTTCTCTCTTTTGTGTCAATAATAAAACAAAAAAACTATATTTTCATGGAACACTATTTGAATCTCAGACCTTCATTGTAAAGCCCAGCATGCATACTGCGCAGCATGATTCAGAATTTGCCAAGAGGCACATAGCAGCCAATTCAATTGAAATCGATAGGATGCAGAGGACATCCTATGGGATAATCTGTAAAATGCCTGGATTATATAACTTCTCAATTCATAAGATGAGAACATACTAAGTATATATATAAAAATAAAATTATACAATTTCAATATAGTTACAAGATATTTTCATACATTAATTTCACACAATATTTAGAATGTTCTAATATATAATACATTTTTTTGGTTGACTTTTGTAACACATTGTCTTCTTGCTGTTTGTATCTGATTTTGGTTTTTGTGTGGGTGTGTGGGGGGGAGTGGTTGCTAGTGGCCATTGATGTTGCTGATATTTATCATTTTTCCCTAGCTTCTGAATAAAGAGCTTCATTATTTTTCATTTGTTTGTTGATATCATGGTGGTTGCATTTCAGTAGATGTTCTTTGTTTAATATAGTATTCATATTCTTACACAATGGGCAGTGACTATCCTTAAGTAATTTCAACCTGAAGAGATGTTTTGACAGCCAATCATGCTTAACAATTTAACAGAATTGAACAACTCCAATTTTTCTTGATTTCAGTAAAAGATAGTTGAAAGTCTTTAGATCTTCAAAATGGTTTTTATTTAAGATTTTGTTGGATATTTTATTGTTCTTATTTAGTTATTAATCTTTTATGAGTTTCAATTTAGAAGGAAATTCTAGTTCAAAAGACAGTTTTATTCTTATGGTGCTTTTTGCTAAAGTATCAGTAATCTGGTTCCCCTTTAATCCCACGTGGTTTGGGATCTCTTGTAAAACTATTTCTGTATTTCTGATCTGAATTGGATGATATAGTTTTCTTATTTTATTTATAGTGTATATTGGTGGGTAACTGTAATTCATCATATTTTGTAGTATCACTTTAGGGTAACTTAAGATAACAATTCTTTTAATTATGTTAGGTCAATACGTAGATTTTCTAAGACTAGTCTAATAAATATTGTTTCACCATTCTTGCTTCCTAAATCCAAGCTCACAGGTTCAATCCCAACCAGGATTGGTGGATTTTTTCAGGTGTAAAAATGCTAAGGATGGGAAACCTTTGGAAGGGAAGTAAAGCCGTGGGTCCCATGTCATACATTTACAGCATGATAAAGAACATCAAGCCTGAAAATAGAGGCCTCTAAACAAAATTTGTCAGTCATTTCATGCCCTTAATTGAATGGGATACTGATGACCTGAGATATTAGAGAGCGTCCATAAACAAACCAAATAAAAAAAAAAAAACATCAAAATTTTTTAACATATTGTCCCAAAGGTTTATATTGAGAGAATTCTTCACAGTATATTTCAAAGCATACCTCTCTGTTTTTAAGAGATCCGTCTGTATACACTCTATGTCATGTATCAGTTAGATAATAGTTGTTTAGTATACTAACTGCTATTTAATCTTAATACTTCAGGTAGGTATTAAGATTGACAGCACTTAGTACCTACCAGTATAATATACAATATTCATTCCTAAAATTAAAAGCATACCTTAGTGCCTACCTATGTGCGCATGTGTGTGCATACCTGTGGGTGCGTGCATGCATGCGTGAGTGCAATTATGGAGTAGAACTGGTTTTATAATAGCAAATTGTGAACTTCAGACATTGAATTTAATTGTTGTTTCAAATACTATGTAAGGAAAATAATATATTAAAACCTAATATGTTCAGCCGTATTTTCAACTCTGAATGATGACATGGTTTCCTTAAAAACTTGATAAACATCATTTTAATATTTTCTATTTATATCCCTCTTAATCTTGACAATGGCCTTCTGAATAAAACCACAACTCAACATTTTGAAACTTATTCTCTTTTTCCCTCAACAGTTACTATACTCATCCTCTCTTTATGTTTGTTTTCCTAATTGATATTTTATTTTGGTTTATCTTTCTTTTTAAATCATCTTTTAATGCTTTCATTAAAATTTTTATCATTTGAAAATAGAAATTAGATTCTTTTCATATATTCTGCATTGTTACAGGTGGGGAAGGTCAAATTACTCTGAAGGAAAAGATGGACTGCCCCAGTGGTCTAGTGGCAGTGTTTGCAATGATTGATCCGGAGATCCTGGGTTCAATTTCTGGTCTGGTCAAGCTGTCTGGGCAAGATTTTTTAACAGTTTTTCCTTACCCTGAGAAAATGAATAAGATACCAAAGACTGCAAGCTATTTGCGCCAACATTAACTCATTTCATTCATAACCAGTATTCACATACAATCTACAGATGTTGCAAGAAGACCAATGCAGTCAAAGCAACATTAAATAAAATATTAAAAGAGAGAGAGATGATGATCTGATGACAAGGTTTCAGTCCTCAAAAGTGAGGTCTTCTGATCACTGTTTCGGTTTTGAATTTAGTAAGTGATTTTGATAATACTGAAGATTCATAGCGCATTATGAATATTTTAAATGTAAAAAGTGCAAAAATGACATTAGTTTAGCCTTGATAAAGTTATATAATGTCAAACTACTGTGATGATGTATATGAAAGTATATTGGATAATCACACAGGAATTTGTATACTATATCTAGATTATACATTCTTTTTATTGCATACAGTAAGTTTGCTAAAAAGGAAGATTCTAACCTGAGCTGTAGCCATTCCAGAGGATGTATTGTCCTTACACTTAATATCCTGTGACCAAATAATGGATTGAAATGTGCAACATTAAAACCTGTATTCTTGAACACAATCTTCATTCACCATTAGAAGCAAGCTATCAATGTAAATCAAATGCTTTGTACATTCAATGATCATAAGTCTCAAGCATTTAATGAGGAAAAATGTCTCGAAAAATGTGGATGTTATAAGCAGTTGTAGCTGAAGCAATGTCTGGGTATTACCATGATGGATGTTGCAGCATTTTATTGGACAATATACCTTTATAAAAATATTCATTATCTTTCTACTGGGATTCTAGCAATTTTTTTCTCTGATTTTATTATGATATAATGTGAAGGTCATGCTAAAGTTTCTACAAACTAATATATATGGCAAAAAACTATTTCTGTTTCTGACTTTATTACTTGTCAAAATATTCCTCCTTAAATGTTATACATTTGTCCTTTTAAATGTTTAAAGGTTTTAAATGTTATGCAGTTGTCATAGCACTGCATACTTATTTTTCTAGAGTAATTTCAGACACCAGCTCTTTGAAGGCCTCATTTGCTGTTTCAGAGATGTTAAAGGACAATCCTTGAATTTTCTTCTTGATGGCTGGTGCCAGATCAGGACTGTAGGATGGATGAGTCATTGATTTCACACTAATATGTCTGATTTATCAGGAAAAAGTTGGATTTTACAGATAATACCTGGTTAGGAAAGTTAAAGAGCAGTTGTGTAAGAATGGTCTAGGAGATTTTTGAATTAAAATTGGCAATTTCAGAAGAAGATTTTGGAGGAGAGTGAAAATAAGACTGGAAGATATGGACAGGCAAATCTTATTCTTCCAGATTGGGGAGAAAAGTTCATTCAAGGAATTAAAAGATGGTCCAAGGAAATTATATCATAATTTGTAGGAAGAATTGAAGGAAAGGGCTAGTTTGGTTTTGATTGGGTGTTTGGAATTAATGAACACGAGGGTGGGAGAGTGGATATTATCCCAGTATCTGTAGGGAGAAGAAAGACAGGATACATATTATTATTCAGTGCAAAGGAACAAATGAATGGAGTATAAATTTGATAAGCAAAAAATGGTTATTGAGGAATAAAGAAGTAGCAAAAATTAATTGGAGGTGGTCAGTAGAGAGAAATAAAAATAGAAATATAATTAAAATAACTTCATTGTTATCTTATTAGAACATTAGACAATATAATGCTATGATGATTTGACTAATATAACTAGAATTAAGTCAAAATCTAACTTTGTATATACTAAGCACAAGTTTAGTCAAAAGTCTGTAATGTATGAAATTAATTTCTTTCATGATATAAAAATAGGCTGAAGAGGGGAAGTATGCCTCTAAACTGCCAGAGGTGCAGCTTCCTTCATTGATGACTACTGAAAAAAAAAGAGGCTAAAAGACATTTATGGTTCTATGAAATATTGTAGTGGTCTATAGAAAAAGTGGCTAGAGTCAGAATCTATAGATTTTTATTTCTTAGGTATTTTGCTTAACACTCAATAAATAAATAAATAAATAAATAATTTCATACCTGATGTGACCAAATAGGTCTGGGGTTTGATTACTACCAGGACTGTCTTCCTGATTAAAGTTTTTTCCACTTTTTCCTTAGCCCTCATAAATGGCAAATTCTGAGAAGGTACCCTAAACACTATTAAAAAAAATCAAAAGATCCACTATCTGTTCTGCATGTGGGATGATGAGAGGCTTTAAGATCATACTGAACATACTCCAAGATTGCTGGTAAGTAGATGGTGATCCAAAGCTCAGTATTAACTTCATGATGATCCTCCAGTGGACCAGAGATGACAAAACTAGAAAAGCAAAAAATGAGCTACCATCTTCTTGCTAGTGCTTTGGCATCTTGTGACATTGTTGACTTATCTTCATCTGAGAAGATTCATTATGTTAATTTCTAATCATTTTCTGCCTAATAACAGTAAATCTACATTTCCTCACTTGTTATTATGTCCAAAACAAATTTTTACCAGCCTTGAATTAATCTTTCAAGCATTTTCTTAACCAATTAACGTGTATTTGTTTCTCAGCTTCTGCCAAACTATGTGGTATGCACTAAGCACACAGATCCCTCACAGCAAGATGCTTATGGAGTTTGTTTTGTATTGTGTTTATACCCATCCCCATTGATGTTCAAATTTCCGTATAAATGATTTGACTATCATCTTTATTCATTAAATTCACAAAGTCAATATTTTGTCCCTAGTTGAGTATTCAGTCAACAACTGATGATGGGAGTGATTGCTCCCAAAACATGTCCTAATGTTGTATAAGTGGAGTTGGTGTGGATACATTTAATACATTCTAATAGGATGCTTTGCCCCTAGTTCCTATATCAGATCAACTCCGGCAGTAATTGAGATTGATATAAGTACATCCATATCTAAATTTTGCAAATCAATAATATATATTCCTTATTGATGGCACTTTATCTCCAAAAGCTTATGAAGTCAAGCTTTATTTTGGAGTCAATGATGCAACAAAACATACCTCAAATGTATAATTGACTTAAATCCATTAATTTGATACACTTTTAACTTAGAAAACATCTAGCAGCTAAACTAGGAGATATTTTTTTTACATTTGTAGACAGCAGTTGTCCTGAATACAGAATTGCATTCATTATCAAACCAAAATCTAGTTTATTGCTATACATATCAGTTTGCAGAAAAGTTCAGTGTGATGTATGAATTTATATGATCTTTTATGCAAGGTTATGCCTTATCTGGCAAAATGTTTTCTTTACTTAGTTTACTTAGCAATGCCCTGAGATACTGTTAAGAATTAATTGACATGATTATAGTGTTTTACATATTTCTTCATGGTAAATGATTCACTTTTGAAAAGCAAAAATGTAAACATAAAAATATGAAATTATTTAGTAGGCATTCAGTTTAATTTGGTAATGCTACCAATGACATTGCTTCTGAAAATGTCCTTTATTATAAGAATATTTTCTTTGAACAATTAGCATTGCATTTTGAACTAATTTAATAGATATGAGACATTTGGGAATATTTATTTTTTAGAGCAGCACTTAACAACGTTTTTCATCATTATGGTTCCACATAATTCTTTCATCTCATTCTTCCAAGGAAACTGGTCATTAAATTTTACTTTAAGAGTGTTAATTGATCCATTCAGTTTATTATAAAGCATTAATTCACTTGGTTTCATATTCCTTTTCATGCTTTCTTTTGCTTTTCATTATATTTCTTAAAATTCTCTCATCATATTATAAGCATAATTTATATTTACGTTTTGGAACAAAATCAACTTTAGCAAACAAATTGTTTTTAAATTAATTGCAAGTTAATTTATCTATGCAAAACATACAAATTTGAATCATTTAAATGTAACTTTTGGTTTTGAAACACTCTATAAGTATGCTTCAATTTACTAATCATATTACAGTATTATTAAGGTAAAGCATTAAATTAAGTAAAAAAGTAAGGTAGAAATTGAACAAAAAACTTGATTGTACATTGTATGTGCACAAATAATTCAGATGTAAAAATGTTTGCATTATTTTTTTGTGAGATTTTTAATTTGAGATATGTGGTTAGTTACAAAATGCTAGATAAGGATAAAAGTATGAAAAAATCACCAAGAATAAGCAGGACAATGCAATGTGTATTTCATGGGGAGAATTGAATTCAGACCTTTAGCAGCATTAAGTCTTGAACCAGGATCTCTGAAAGGGGCCATAAAGGTTCATAGAGCCCATAATAATCTTTCTGCTCAGTAATAAGTATGAACACCAGCTATATAATCACTTACAAAGTTTTTGTCCATACTCATTGTCACTTCAATCTTGTAGGGTTTTAAAGAGTACACCCAGTTATTTCTAAATCATTTTTCATAATCGCAGCATCTGAATAAAGGAATGTAGATGTAGAGTAGTTCTGTGTTACTTTCAGTACCTCCTGTTTCTAACTCCTTCTTGCTGCATATTCACTGTTCTCATATATTCCAGTTATATATATTAATTTCCCGTAACATATGGCCCCTGTTGCTTACATTTTATACTTTCTTATTTTTTCTATAACTTTCATTTCTATCTTCCTCTTCCTCCCCCTTTTTGGGCTCTCAAATTTCTTCTTTGTTTTTCATTTTTTATTTTTACTAATTTCTTTTCCTTTTTCAATTCTCAAGCTTCTTCTTCCTTTTTCATTTTTTATTAATTTATCTTATATTTTCTTCTTAGAGCTATAATTCCTAGTTTACTTTAATTTTTTTTCCTTCTATATGTTTTTTCTTTCTTTTCTTCTTTTTTGTGTATATTTTTCAGGATCTTATACATCTTTTTTATTGTTTTTTGTGCTCTTGTCCTTTTCATTCTTTGCATGTTTTTTTAAACATATTCCTTCATTAAGTGAATAAAGTGTACTTACAAAGCTGTAGACAATGGAGTTGTCATATACTCTACATAAATGTTTTCAACATGTTCACACTAACTCCATTTACTTACATAATACTAGGACGTGTTTCAGAAGTTAAATACTTACATCATCAGCTGTTGGCCATTACTGGAACTGGCAGCTGGATCCCAAGATGCTTTTGTGGCAATCTCTGGTTGTTCTAGTAGGAACTTGCTGAGTTTGTCCAAGCTTGGGAAGTCAAAATTCATCAAGTTTTTCTTATTTTTTAAGATAAAAATATTTTCCCAAGTGGGTGGATATTTCTATTAGTTTGTGAAGTTCTTTTAGCAGCCAAGTCTCTGGTTTAATTTCATGATTATTCAGGAGCAGCTACTGCTGACTTATCAACCTGTTTAAAACGAGTATTCTGAAAGTGTTCTTTCCTCAGAGTTTCCAAATTTCTGTTAGTTTTTCCAATGTATCTCTGACCACTATCTCCACATTTGATTTCAAAATTCCTGATTTCTGTTCTGTTCGTATGGTGTTTTTTTACTGTGGAACCTAATAAATTTTTGATATTATATTTGTTCTTTGGGGCTAACATTATACCACATTCTTTGAATATCCTCTTAAATTTGTTATGGTAAGTTGAATGGTACACAAAACTTTTGAATTTGTGTCTTTCCTTAATGTTCTTCAGTATAGAAACCTCTCTTATAGATTTTTGTCTTTTAACTTGATTGATAATTTTTATTACTGTGTCTTTATTGAAACCACTGGTTATTGCCATCTTAATTAGCTGTTAGTATTCCATTTTGTACTCTGTTTCTGTGAGGGAGATGTTAATTATTCTGTGTACCAAGGTGTGAAATACAGCATATTTATATGCAGTGGGATTTTAACTATTATTTTTATGTAATTTTTTTGTATGTTTCTTTTCTATGTATTCCAAGCTCAGACTATCTGTATTTCTTATGATTTTTAAATCTACGAAAGGGATCCAACCATTTCTCTTCTTCCATGGTAAACTGTATAGATTTATATTGCAGATTAAGAAGTTTCAAAGCATCTATGAATGTTTTTTCTCTATTATTGCAAATATGTCTCTACATACCTATGCTATACCTTGAAAATTAAAAGGAAGGCTTTGGTGATATGTATTTCAAAGGAACTCATGAACAAATCTGCCAGAAATGGAGACAAAGGTTTCCCATTGCTAGACCTGAAACTTGTTGATAATACTTTTGGTTGAAACTGAAGAAATTTTGTTTGATATCAATATTAGTAAGTTTCAGTAAGTCTTTAATTCCTTCTGTTTCTAAATGTAAGGATGTTAACATTTCTTTAAAATTTGCATAAGATTCTCTATTGGTATGTTCAGGAATAAGACCAAATGATACCATTATATCTCCTGTTGCAAATCTCATATTTTTTAACCAGAGACTAGGCTGCTAAAAGAAATTTACAAACTAATAGAACTAACTTGGAAAAATATTTTTATCTTAAAAATAAGAAAAACTTGACTTTTGATTTCCCACCTGGACAAACTAAGCAAGTCCCTACTAGAACCTACTAGATTGAATACATTAATTTAGTATATATCCCTTCATTTTTCCCCCTTTCTTTTGCTCTCTGTTTCTCATCCTCCTCCTTTCTCTCTTATTATTCCCGCAATCTTTTTCTAGTTTAATTCACTTTAAGGAAAATTTGAACAATTTTAGGCTCATCTCTTTATTTCCCTCCTCTTTTCTTTTTATGTTCTTTTTATTATTTATTTTCTTTTCTTTCCATTCTTCATTTTCCTCTTTTTCCGTTCTTTTGCTCTTCAACTCCTATTTTTTCTTGTCCTATTCTTTTTGTTATTATTTTTGTCTTTGTCTTTTTCTGTTTGTTTCTACTGATGCAGTCTTCTATATTTATTCTTATACTGCTCTTCTCCATCGTATCGTTCATGTCATCTTCCTCTTCTTTTGCCTCTCATTAATTTTTTCTTTTTCTTGTTCAGTTTTTCAGCACATTATTCTTGTTTTTCCTTCACTTTTTCCTGTTCTTGTTCTATTTCCTCTAATATTATTATCTTCTGTTCCTAGTTCATGTATACGAACACGATATTAACCCTAGATGTGGCCTCAAGGGGTAGAATTGTCTTAAACACTTCGCGTCAACCGAAGTTCTAATTAATTTTGAGAGGCTGGGGACATATCGCATGCAGATATGGACCTAAGTTAATTATCCACATGGATGGGGCAGTATCCCACGTTGTGTAGCAGAGCAGTACAAATATTGGAGCCCAGAGCTATCCCAAGGAGCTGATTTCTCAAATGTTTCATATTTGCATTCAGTTATTTTCTTTCGGGTATCTTAAGTGGCATGAAAAATATCAGCGATGCGCCTCTTCCCCACCTATTGATCAATACGTTTATATTGTTAAGGGATAAATGACATCTACCGGGGAATCAAAATACTCTCTGGAGAAGATGGCCGGCCGTAGTGGTTAATAAAACGGCAATGAGCTCTTTCGTGTTACTGCGTCTGATGGGGCCGGTTTTTTTTTTTTTTTTTTTTTTTTTTTTCCAGTTCAGTATTATGATATTTTCCAAGTATTAAATTGAATTTATTTACCAATAATATCATTACATAAACAATTAACAATTTTCAATTAACTACCCACTGTTTTTGGCTAATCTGTAATATTCACTGGAATTTCCTGAAGACTCAGGTTCGGCTACATAAAATACTCGCACAAACACAAAACAAAAAAACACCATTATGTACCAATTTTATAGCAAAAATGTGTGAATATTTAACAAATTAACATATTTATCATACATTATATTGTTAATAAATCAAACAAACATCCATACGAGGCCTCATTGCATACAACCCCCAGATTATCTGTATAATGAAGCCCCCCAATTCTTATATTTCCCTTATTAACACTATTTTATCAATCATAACTCAATCCGCTCATTCTTCTTAACTATTCTAATACATTTCTCTCTTACTTTTCCTAAGTATTCCCCTATCGTTTTATTTCTGCAAGCATCCAGGCCAGTCCTTCCCTCCCAGATTTATCACAATAATCTACATATTTTCTCTCCCCACTCCTTTTTAATTATTCTATACAATTTTAAAGAACCTTTTATCTCTAAAACTATTCCAAATCTCTTACCTCTCTACATCTTCAATTCTTTGCCTTACTTTCTTCCAAAACCCTTCTCTATTTTTATCGTCTAAGCCACCTCACATGGTTAAACAGTTTTGAGAGCGAATACAACAACAATATTAAAGGTTGATAAAGTATAACATTAAAATAAAATAATAGATAAAATTGAAATTATGAGAGGATATCATAATGCAAATAATTGCAAATGAGTACAACAGTTTATCAATACAAACATTATCCCTAAAATAGTGAATATTGTTATTTATGTTTTTGTATCATCAACTGTAATTCTGAGATACTCTTTGTAACTGATTTAAAAACATTATCGGAGGCTGAATGATAAAATATAATTGCACATTAAAACTTTTCTAATTTCGGATTTCGTAAAATCAACAGCCTCATAGAAATACAAAAAGTTCTCTCAACTCTGATTGCTGTTAATGATGTTAGATAGAACATGTCTATGTTATTAATCAAATGTTACAACTTAAACAACGAAAATTTTGAACACTCTAAAAGATGTATCAATTTTAAGTCTATACACCAAGTTATATATTTGAGGGCTAATCGAAGGTTTCGGGAAAAAATAAAATAGATGTAACTTTTTTGGAAAAAAAATTATCTCCCAACGTAATCTTTCATGTCTATTCCCTTATTTCGCGTTTTTATAATTTGTTTATCCGATGCACAATCTGCTATTTCTTCATTACTGCAAAATATGATATTTTTCGGAGACAACCTTTTCATTTGATGTGAATTTCTTTCCTGCTAGCTATATCTTCATTTTGGGGAAATAAGTCGTAGTTCGAAGGAGCTAAATCCGCAGAATAGGAGGATGAGGAAGGATTCGTACCTGCATACTTGTGCGCCGACACATTACCGTGATGGAACAGGACCTTTTTCTTCAACAAATGAGGACTATTCTTTTTAATTGCGTCGCTTAACTGCTCCAAAACATAGCATAATGTTCACCGGTTAGATCTTGTCCATTTTCCAAAAAGTCTATTAAAATCACGCCAGGCTATCCCAAAACACAGTCGCTGAGGGGATTGCATTTGCGGTTATCGGAATGCTTTCTTTAGCTGAAACTCACTGCTGTTTCTCCGTTTCCGGCGTATAATGGTGGATTCACGTTTAGTTGATTATCTCATACTGTTTCAAAAAGTGAATTCGTTTAAACAGCTCCAATTTTTGCACGAAAGTGACCACAGTAAAGGGGCACACACTTCGCCTATAGCTGATACATTTGCGAATGATTGTGCAAAATATTATGCACCCATAACTTCATCATTCTCACACACATGTTTAGTATTCGATAACTCAGCACCGTGTCAAGAATTTTTTCATTAATTTTGGGAGTCTTTACCTCGATGGGAAGTCAGAAACAGTCGCATCGCTTGTGCTCGTTTGCCACATTGAAGCACACCAATTCATTTATACACAATTCTATGCGAATGTAATGTTTCTCCTGTTTCCTTTGGTTTCTTTGGGTGCTGCCTCTTTCGAAAAGTAATGTTTTATTAATACACGAAATTCGTGTTTCTCCATTTTGAACGCATGTTTACAAATTTCACCAGTAAAATGTTTCTCACACTAAGCTTCGTAACTAAAGAGTGGTTTATATAGAAGCTTCTCGTTTCTTTCTTTATTTATTTCAAAACGAATGATGCTAGTCACAACTTATTATTTCAAATGTAGATATTATTAGTAGATTATTAACCTTTCTAGAAAATGCTGAAAATGGTCTCCCTCCTGCAAGACACAACTCAACACATCGTTCCATGTTAATGTCCTCTCGTCTGAGGACTGTCTTGTCAATACCTGTATAATGTTGTGCTTCAGATCGTCCAAAGTCGGGGGGCGTGTGGCATAAACTCTGTCTTTTAAGTAACCGCATAGGAAGAAGTCCGGTGTTGTCAAATCTAATCTCGGTAGCCACAGGTTCTTGGAGATTATCCGGTCGTCAACGAAACTTTAATTAGCGCCATGGATTGGTTTGATGCATGGCATGTAGCACCATCTTGTTAGAAATACTCATGATCAGCTCTACATCGTACAGCTGCTCAACAAACTCCATGAAAATCCGCCGGTACTCTGCATCGTTCACAATTTGGTCAAAAAAAATGGTTCCACTATTCTATGCGGATATTGCGAGCCCAACCCCAATTTTAACTGGGTATATGGGTGCTTCACGAATGAAATGTGGATTTTGGAAGACCCTATAGCGTGAGTTCTGTGAGTTCGCATAGCCGTATAAATGGAACCATGCTTCCTTCATCTTTGAACCATGTGATGGACAATATGCCAGGATTTTACACAATGACGCCGTCTTTTGTTATGGCTCATGCAGCAGGGAAGACATTTTCAACATTTTGTACAGAAGTTAAAAATCTCCCAAAGATACTCTACATTTGAGGCACATATAAATGTGCATCATTCGTTTTGAAATAAATAAATAAATGTGTTAGTTCTATACAAAGCACTATGTATTTATAACCATGTGCATCATTCTTCGACATTCACCACATTGTCGAGGTAACGTTGAAAATAATCTATTGCTACTATCTTTAGAGTTTGCACAGTCATACCAACCAGCCCTCGTAAAAGGATTAAAATCTTTTACCAGTAACTTTTTTTAAAGTATAACTACAAAGTTGAGGTATAAAGAGAACCAAAATGTCAAAGCTAAAATTTTGCTTGCAGCGCTCGCTCGCTCTTTCGAAAACTGCTACGCGTGGACTAGACAGCTCACGTGCTGAACGAGATAAAAGCGACCACGACCTGCCCCACATGCGGTCGCGTGTATGTACGACCGACACTGCTGGCCGGTCGATGTCGATGTTAAACTGGAAAGTTCTTTGTGAGTGAGTGCTTTTCTCTCCACGCTTAGGTAAGTAAAGAATGTACATTGTTCTCAAGTATTACTTTCAGTTAGCAAGAATCTTAGGGGTGTAATTTAATTGTCCTGTAATTTTGTCCGTATTTAAATAGGATACTGTCCCTTCATTTATCAGACAGAAGTTGTATTTGCACTAGATGTAAAAATATCTAGTGATAAACGTTTACATTAAGATCGTCAAGTGTGGCCGAGGTAGTTAAGGCGTAGACTCGTGATCGGGAGGTCTGGGGTTCGATTCCCACTGAGGCCGTCCCTCCGACTGAATGTTTCCTCAGTCCTCATAAATGGCAAACGCCGGGAAGTACCCTAAACATGGTTTGGAACGTTTCCTTCCTTAAAAAACATCTTTCCCAGTCTAACTGTGATATTTTAACTAATTATTCTTTCTTTATCATGGAAACCGTCACGGGTGGCCGAGGTCGTGAGCGGGAGGTCTGGGGGTTCGAATCCCTTCAGGACCGTCCTCCCTGACTGAGGTTTTCCCCAGTGCTCATAACTGGCAAATGCCGGGGAGGTACCCTAAACTTAGGCCTGGAACATTTTCTTACTTAAAAAAATCCTTTCCCAATATATCATTTTTTATTTCATGTTCACCGCCTGTGGTGCCTCAGTAGTAAAAACGGGCGTTATACATTACTAAAAAAAATTAAATTTACCATGGAAGCCACATAGTTGAACCCTATGAAACCTAAAAATGCCTAAAGGAACGTTAAAATCTAATAATGGCTAAAATTATCGTTTAAAAATTAATTTTAAATGTATTAAAATTAAATGTAATAATACTTACGAAAAAATGCTTTTAAAACATTAGCTAACATTGATTAATTTCAAAGACAAATCATTGTATTTAGTTTTGTAATATCACTATTGTCATGTTGCATTAAAAATCATTATCGAAATTAACTTGGATATTTGGAGCAAAAACTATTGTTTACAAATTAAATTTATGATACATGAGATGAAATGATAAATTGGGAAATGATTTTTTTTAAAGAAGGAAACGTTCCACGCCTAAGCTTAGGGTACCTCCCCGACATTTGCCATTAATGAGAACTGAGGAAAACCTGAAAAAAACTCAGCCAGGAAGGACGGTCCTGGCGGGAATCGAATCACAAACCTCCCGCTCACGAGTTCGCACCTTAATGACCTAGGTCACCCATGGCGGTCAAATGATATGGAACGTCTTCTTTTTCTTTACTGTCTTCACGTTCTGTTAAAGACAATTGTTAGGTGTAACTCTTATTTAGTAACAAACTGAAAGCATTATTAAGAAGCTCACACTTCCAGTTTATTAACAGCTACAGCAAGATGCCAAAGAAAGGTTTCTGAAAGTTGATTGATTAGACAATGGGTCGGGAACGATTTCAATTTTACCAGTGTTAAAAAATATAATTCGGAGTTTATAAAAACCTAAAAATCCTGGCCCTGATCATCAGTGTCCACCGACTGATGCCTCAGTAGTTAAAACGGCGCTAAACACTTTAAAAAATTATATAAAAAAATAAGCCGAATCCACACAAATTGCAAGAGAGCTCTAGTAGGAATAAAATTTACAGGCTGCAGTTATAGTAGTAGAGATCGGTAAATAATTCACCGAATTTCCGTTTTAAGGCGTATTTAGAATAATTCGCACACTGAGAATAATAGGACCACAACTAAAAAAGAGTAATTTTGGGTTTAATGTGGATTTTTAATGGCCTATATGAGTTTCGTTATGTGTAAAAATGTCATATCATATTTCTATTAATTTCCACCAGAGAGCATTAAAAATTAATAATTTCTTGATTTTACTCGTATATTCAAAATACAAAATTTTAAAACACACTCCTACTTTTTTTCTTTAGTTAATTATGGTCATATTATTCTCAGTGTCCGACATACGAGCAGCTAACTAAATTAGTATTGAGAACTGCAGCTTCATTATGTAAATATATGCATCACTCGTTGTAGTTTAATTACAAATATCTTAATGTTTTAAAACTACTCTGATAAGAAGTGCTTTGATTCTCAACAAGAAAGACGAGTGTTTATGGGTCAGGTTTGAGGGATTTTAAATAAGAGTCAGATTAGGAAAATGTGAAATAATGTATTAAACACAGTAAATTTAAATATAATTCACACACTAAATAGATTTCAGTTTGAGAACTGAAAATTGGTTAAAATGTAAATCAGTAATATATAATTTAAACTAATAATAAAACCCCGAAATACTGCCACAATAATATACAACCGAATAAATAATAATAATAATAATAATAATAATAATAATAATAAATTTCTTGGGCACAACATTTGATTAATAAATTAAATAATTTTAATAAGTTTTAATACATCGATTACCCTGGATAATATCTCCAAACTTACAGTTTAGAAGAAAAGACCAATAATAACTATTTAACCCCGTCTTCCAGAGTCAGTTCCCCAGTAGAAGGAAGAGAGAACATTCCAGTCAGTATGGTCGTGTCATCGTTTGCCAAACCTTACAATAGACTTGAAGAACCAATAGCTAACGAGTATTGTCTGCTGACTTGGCCAGATAGAAAGTAAAGGGAAGGAAATAGACATGCGAAACAAAGGAATTGCGCTCAAAAACGGCTCATAGTATTTGTCAAAATGTTCAAGTTGCAGTCTTGAGCAGAGTTCACAATAACTGCTGCGGAAGCTGAAGGCTAAGTTAAGTTCTAAGTGCAGATATTATAACCAAATAATGCTTGACCGTACGCGAATAGAACAAATCAAACCATCCCCATACTGTCCTGATATGGCACTATGCCATCTCAACGTGAGTAGGCAAAAGTAGTGGGCTGGGTTCATTGTCACTGAGAAGATAGACAATACCTATAAAATATTAAATGAAATAAAATTTCTATTTTTTTTATTTTATTTTACATGGAAAGAGTGTCAAGTACGTTATTTATACGAATAGTCAAAGCGTAAGCGACTTCTGGGATCCTAAACAAGAATAAAATTTTAACCTCCCCCCCCCCAATATCGATTCGGATGGGAAAAACGATACTGCTTAAAAATGCAATCCATAGGTCAGGATTAGGTATCACCAGCATTTAAGTGATTAGATTAGATCTAGTAAACGAGTGAGCTTTAGTATGAACCTTGCGATTATAAATGTGCATACCCTTTAATAATGTTATGTCACATCAGAAACTCCATTACTATATGCCAAGTATCTCCTATAACAGTTTGTTTCGTAATGATGTCAAAAGCAGTGATGCGCTAGTGTGTAATTAAGGTGTGTGCAAAATGATAAGACCAACTCATGTATAGAGAAAAACTGAAATCAAATACATATGAACTTAAGTACACAAAAGTCTTCTCATTTGGTACTACAGCCCGGGGTGAGCCTTGCCTGTCGCGGCAATCTCTGCTTCCTCTATCTCCGTCTTACATCTTCATTGATAGAGGACAGTATTGCAGGGGTATGTGATCAGCATGTCGGGTCCCCGCAGGTCACCCTATCACATGACTTTCAAAGAACGCCACCTCTCCATCAGGCAGCTTCCCAGTTGTCCTTAGGAGGCTGAGTGGACCCCGTTCCAGACCTCCCTAACTTGAAAAATTCCTAAGCAAAAGCAACAGCCCGCCGGCAGTCAGCAACGCTAACTACTAGGCCTAGGAGGTGATCAAGTACATAAAATTATATCGTAGGACTAGTTACAAACATGTGGATTCATTTCACACGAGTCGGAAGACAAAAAATAGCCCTGTTGCCCTGGTCCGAATACTTCGTGACGTTCTTCTGCAACTTGGAGTAAGCAGCCTTAGGTCTGTTGTGTTGTGAAGACTAAGAAAGTATGGTTCGGAAGGCAGAGTTGTTCCAGTCATGTGAAAGTCTACAAAGAAGAATTCTGGAAATAGCAAGAAACCAGGTCACCGTGTATGATAAATAACTTCCTGGAGTTAAGAAACAATTATGGAATGAAAAAGTCACCTGGAAAGGCCTCAAAAACTTACACCTTGACCAATGAGGCAGGTGATCAGAAAGCTCATTTCTGGAACAACTTGTTCGCACTCTCAAATATCGCTGTTGTTCGTGATAGTCAGACAAACAAACATATTGAAATGCAGCAAAAACAACCCTGTATGACGGTTCACCATAGAGAGAGACTGAGCTAAGGAACACATCGCCTGGAAGGGAGAATGGAAATGTGTAATATTCAGCAATGTATAATATTCAGAAATCCTTCTTCTTTGTAGACTTTCGCAAGAAACTCAACTTGGACAATCTTTTTTTTTTTATTTAGTGTCTGGCACCCGTTTTTACTACTGAGCACCACAGGTGGCTATTGGACGGTCCTGATGGTTGGGCATAACCTCAGAAAAGAAGAGGAATGTCTCTGAAGGTCTGGGGTGTACTCGTGTTTGGAGGGAAAACGCATCTGCAGTTACATGAAACCGATTCCCAGGATCTAAACCCTGTAATCTTATGCAGGTCAGTTTATCTATCGCGATGGGAAGCAATATACCAGCGTGCAGGAATTAAACACTTCTATTATATTTGCATGGAATGAACTTGTTACAGAAGTTTGGAGAGGGTATGGCGGATCGTGTGACTCAGGTTCTGAAATAGGGTTCGTTTACAGGATATTAATAACAAGTGGTCTTATCATTTTGCAACAGATAGTTTTTTTTTGTATTCGACAGTCTCTGAAAGAAACGTATTTGTTTGTAACTAATCATATGATAAAGGTTATATAGCTACAGTTAAAATATTTCACTTTTTCTCTTTTCATGACAAGTTTCATCACTTGAGCTTATTATTTTGTAAGAGACCTTATATGTTATGTTACCGAGCGGGGTAAGATCAGGTGGTAAGCTTGGACCCGCATTCGGGAGATGCGGGTTCAAATCCTTTGGGGTGGGCCATTCTAAACTTAGGTTTTTTCGTGGTGTTTTTCGTGGTATCCACTGGTCGCTTAGGCTGGATGGGTGTATCCTTTGAGAACTTTTCTGTTCTCTCGTTTCATTCTGTTGGTTTTTTTACAGGGTCAAAACAACCAGGCGATATGGGTCGGTGCTGTGTGCGATTTGGTGATGACTTGCGCTATGGAAAGGTTCGAGCCCCGCTTCAGTGTGAAAGAGGCCTTTCTGAGGAAAAGTTTGGATAGAGTGCTCTATCAGGAAACAGTGTTAGATATCCCATCTACGTCCATGTCTATTCTCTCCTGGATCCTCGCCGCCCGCATCCGTTCCTCCTAAAAATGTTCAGGTTAGGGGCTTAGGCACAAACGGCCAGCCCTTGAGCCGGTCTGAATAACCGAGAATTGTTCTTCTGTTCCTACCAATCCAATCTAGTATGTTCTGTTTGGCACGTTAGCGACAAAGTACCTAAGTACTATAAAAATAGTAAGTACATGACAATTTGCAAGAATTTTAATATATAAACACCAAACGGGATTGTGGGGAACCAAAGAAGCTGAATTAGATTTTGTCGTATACGTACGTATTCCATTGCCGTTTCAAAATAACACAATATTTCTGAATCTCATATAAACATTCCTTTTTAATTATCCATTCTCGCCACTTATTTACCTTCAAAGCACGTCATTAGGATTTCCTTTATAAAGCTGCACTTTCCATCCGTTCAGGTGATTGTGCTACTTTCACTTTATTCTCTAGGTTTTCTCCAGTTATATTTCTAAAGATTCGTGAAAAAAGAGAAACAAACACTAGAGTTCAATAAACATAAAGGCTACAAAACAAAACTAAATGTTACTTTGGTTAAGTCACAATTAATTTCTTACATAAGGTAAAATTAAAATAACTGTGATATTTCTAAATCTTCAACCAAAGAATAATAAATAATAGAGCTAATAATATTGTATATATATATATAATATAAATGAAAAATAAAAATAAAGTAACACTATTAACAATGTAACACATTAACAGTAATTATAAAAGTAGATAAGGTAAAACACTGAGAAAAAGTCACACTTGCAATTGCTATATTTCAAGTGTGAGTTTTTCTCAGTGATTTATCCTTATCTAATTTTATAATTACTATATATGTATATATATATATTGTATAATATATTAGTGTCGCGTCTATATCAGTCACCTTTTATATCCTCATGGCTGGCTAAGGCCATCGTGAACGAGAGGTTTGCATATTGGTTCACGCCAGGACCACCTTACCGGACTAAGATTATATCTAGATTTTCCTCAGTTTTAATCGATAGCAAATGCCGGGGAAGTACTTAAACTTAGGCCTGAAACACTTTCACAATTTATCGCTTCATCTCATATATTATAAATAGTTAATGGAATTCTTAAGCATTTAATATCAAGTTAGATACACCTAAACTAGCACATCAATACTAACAAAGCATGAACACAAGCTAGTCACCGCCCAGCAGGTAAACAAGAACTAATGAATGACAGGAGTAAGAGGAGAGGGTGCCTAGTCATCAGTGTCCAACTGCCTGATGCCACAATGGTGAAAATAGACGTTAAATAGTATTTAAAAAACACGCCCTACCTGGAGCAGAATACAGATCATATTAAAATGACGGTGACAAATGACAGCTTGGAATAATGATTTCTCTTAGACGTATTTGAACAACTAAATTCGTACGTTGCAAGTATTATGTGTCTGAAATAGGGTTCTGACTTTATAATCCAGTTTCAGTTAATGCCTGAACACAAATTTTGCAGCTTAAGAATATTGTGCTAATCTCTTGACTCCATCAAAAACCCAATTCACCTGCTGCCCCTAATCTTTGGAGTAATGGTAGAATCCTAGGACCTTTTTTTTTTATTTCAACAATCCTGCTCCACCTCCTCTATTCTGAAAGCTAGCCCACGCTGTTTGATCCTTAGATGTGTACATGAACTGCCTTGTCAGTTTCTTAAACGTATATGCAAACATTCCCCCAGCATTAAGGGCAATAGGGGGAAATCAAGCTTGTAAAATATTGATGCAGCCTGCCCCATTTTCCTTTCAAAAGAAGGCTATGTGCGATCAATAAGGCAAAGTGAGAGATTTGTGATGTCATTCTTACTTATAATACCGGAGCGTTAGGCTAGTAACACAGAGCAAGTGTTTCAATTGTTGTTTTTTTCATATCTGTAATCAACAGAAAACAGAGTCTGCTAAATTGAATGTGTTATTGACAGTGACTCCTAGGGCTAGGAATGTATGTTACAATAGGACACATGCTTTGATGAGTGTAAAACGTACAGTGAAATAACTTTTGTCAGCGTTACAACAGACCGTCATAAAAAAGGTACATAATTTTGTTGTTACTAAGAAAATTACCATGTCTCGTGTTAAATGTGACACATATTTTTCAATAAGACGTTTGAACGAAATATACTGGAAACAAAATTTAACTTTTTTTTTTTCTGTTACGAAACGAAATGACTAAAATTCAATGTGTTTTTTCATGCTCAATATGAAAATGGTAATAAAATTGCAGGATGTTATCTAATTTACTTGTAATTTCAGAAATAAATCAATAGAAAAATGTTTTTTACCCTAGATATGGTAATTTTCGGTTGAGATTAACTCATTTACAGACGTCTCCTTGTAGCTTGTCTGCTATAATGGACCTGGGGGCATCCTTCACCCAACCAGCAATAATCATAGCGTGGATGTACTCAATTTTCCCTGGTATCGCCTTTTGAATGTTAAAAGTCGGTCCTAGTGTTGTAGTGGTAACTGTGCTTGCCTCCCAAAACCAAGATTTCGGCCAGGATCGATGTATTTTTTCGAGCGTAAAAATCCTAGGTATGGCTTCCTTCGGAAGAGAAGTAAGCCGTGGTAAGTATCGTACATTTACGGCACGAAAAAGAACCTCAAGCCTGAAAGAATAGGCCTCTGAGCAAAATTTGTCGACTCTTTCATGCCCTGGTGTGAATGGGACGCTGATGACTTCAGATATTAAAGAGTGTCCGTAAATAAACCAAATAAAAAAAAAGGACGCTCTTTCTAAAATTTGTAATTCCAGACATTTGCTGTCGAGACCACTGCGTCTATTTTTACTGCCATATTCGTAATTAGCGGTATAAAGTAACCAGAAATTGCTTTTGTTGTTTCCCTAACATTTTGACTCTTGTCCAGTGTTATCTGTGCTCCATAAAATCCTAACCTAGCCCAATTGCTTACAAAGGAGTTGAATTAACTTAACAGCAATTATTATCATCATCATCATCATCATCATCATTATTATCATTGTTATTGTTGTTATCATTATTATTATTATTATTATTATTATTATTATTATTATTATTATTATTATAAGATATTACATTATAAACAGTTTACGCACGTATCAAGAAATCTATTCTTTTATAAGTTATAAGTTGACCAAAAAGATCTGTAAGTTTCCGACCAGACATTTCAAAATATATTATGAACAAAATAATATGTATTAATGTCACCATCTCTATCGAGAACCTTCTATCAACGTTAAGAAAGGCAATGAATTAAGTTTGTCCTGTTGGTCTAGTGGTAACCATATTTGCCTCGTAGATCCAAGAAGGCGGGTTCAATCCCAGATGGATTTTTAGAGCGTAAAAATCTTAGGTATGACTTCCTTCGGAATGGAAGTAAAGTTGTTGGCCCGTGTCGTAGATTCACGGCGAGTGAAAACAACCTCAAGCCTGAAAGAAAATGCCTATGAGCAAAATTTATAGGCCGTTTCACGCCCTGAACTTGATATCTAAGATGAAAGATAGTTCGTAAATAAAGTGAAAATAATTAATAAAAAATAATACTATGAATTGCATTGCGTTAGAGCTCCTTAGGACAGGATAAAACAGTTCATTCAGTGCAGTTTCTAAATTGGTAAAGGCTCGAAAGTGTGATTAATCAGTTGATCAAAGAAAGGAAATATTGATAATCTGATATTTGATAATAGATAATACTTTTAGAATTGGAGTGGTTATTTCGGTATACAGGTTTACTATCGTTAGATTTCTCTGTTTATAATTAATCCACAAAGTGAAATTATCTCAAAAAACTACTTTTAGGTTAAAATAATGAAAATATAAGAGCACGCTCAAAAGACGTAGCCTGAAATAGCTTTCTACTCTACAAAGTTCTGTCATTGTTTCTCCGCACCTGTATATAAAATATCACTACATTTATAAAATTAAACTCTAAGGGGTTTTCATAAAAACTAAATATTACATGCGCGTACTAATTGGTGTACCTTGGAGGCCACCGCATTGGTCCACCTCACCCGATCCATCTGTCACCAAATGTCCTGTTTATGTGATTTCGAGCTGCAATTGAAAAATGTGCAGGGCAGCGTCTTGTTGTAACAACAAGTTTCGCCTAATTTCAAGACGCGTTTACTCGTATTACCGTACTATACAGTACGCTTCAAAACACAAATGTTGCATTGAACATCAGACGTACCTAGCGATAGTAACTAATACATTACAAGAGAGTGTTTTGTTTACATCTGACACGCCACAAACAGGTTTCTCAATATGAGACTAACATGACGGATTTAATGTTCACCTATGTAGTAACAGTAAAAAAAGCTTCTGCGATCCTTTCCTTGTACCTATGCTCAAAATGCTTAGTTTGGTACTGCCTTTCTACTCTATAATTTTCTGCTCAATTTTATCCGTACCCAGTTTATATAGTTCAAGAATAGGAATATATATATATATATATATGAATTGTCTTCTTGCCATAGAAGAACTCCCGAGTTCGAAATATAGAGATTTCAAGAGTGACTATATCTTAGTGTTTTATCCTTTTAAAAGCTTTTATGATTACTGTTAATTTGTTACATTGCTAATAGTGTTACTTTATTTTTATTTTATATATATATATATATATATATATATATTTGTGTGTGTGTGTGTGTTCATATTCTTGAACTACGATATTATTCTGTCAAAGTGAAATATAGAAAAATAAGAAATAGTGTTTAAATATTATATATTTTTCTTTGGATTTCAGAATGATCTTCCATGGAAAGAAACGTAAGGCCGTGACTCCAGCAGGAGAAATTACCACAGGGGTCTTCATTCTTAACGAAAAAACCATGTTCCATCGAGTAAGTAGTTGCCGCTTACATAAAGAATTTTGTTCTTGTGGTAACCACCTACTATTTATTTTGAGGTCTAGTAATGTGATTTCGGTAAAAAATATACCCCAAGCAATGTTAGTTTTCTCTACTGCTTTTACATTTTCTAATACAAGTAATAATTAATGTTTAAAACAGCGGAACCCGATGAAATAATATCCATGCTGTTGTCTACAAGGCCCCTTCCTTTAACGATAGAAAAATCAGAATTGTTTCTTCTGTAGATTGTAAACAGAATACTATTAAGTGTACGTATAACCTGTAGTCTGTAGCAATGAACAAAATGAGTTGATGACGCAAATAAGCTCTGAATTCTTTGCGCCTTAAATCTACCAGGCGTTCGCCTTCTCAAGGTTAGAAAAATCTCCGATATAAACCTTATTCAGATAGCTTTATCTGACCGAAAATTGAACCTCGAATATCCGGGTAGTAGTCGAAAATGCTGCTAGACCATGAAGGCCATCTGGACCATCAGGAGAGATGGCTAGTCAGAGGAATGTGCTGACAACGCAACTATTAATATTCTGCTTTCAGTAACGCATTGGGAATAGACCGAATCATATCGTGTCGTACATTTACGGCACGATAAAGAACCTTAAGCCTGAAAGAAGAGGCCTCTGAGCAAAATTTGTCGGTCGTTTCATGTTTAAAACTTTATTTAACAGCAGTGTACATCTTGTTTACTTCTCATTTAACACAAGGATGCTGTAAGCCGAAATTGCAGACAATGTTGAAAACTAAAGTGTTGTTCAACAATTAGCGTTGTTTGAAACTGACATCTAGTGTCTGTAGGTGAAGAGTTCGCCTGTGTACTCTGTTTACATTTACATCGTTAACATGCAGTACCTTATTGAGGTAGAAATTGTTCGACCGGTCGGTCACACAGCTGCAGGAGGTTGATCTATCCGTGCAGTAGCTGCTGAGCTAATGTGGATAAATCTGTTATTGGTAAGGCATGAAACAGGTACGTATTCTAGGAAACCAGGCCAGGGTCGAAAAACGTAAAACATCTGCCAGAGAAGACCGATATGTAGTCAATTGTGCTCTTCGGGCCCCAGAGCTACTGCTCGGGACCACAAAAATGATCTGAGGACGGTAACCGGTGCAAATGTCAGTGACCAAACAGTAAGAAACAGCGAAGCAGGTTTAAGACCACGAAGACCTCATAAAGCCTCAACGTCTGCTCACAAGAGAGCCCGACTGAGAATTGCGCAGGAACTGGCAGCTTCGTCACTGACGCAATGTGCTGTTTATAGACGAATATCGCTTTGTGATGGACGTCTGCGTATATACCGTCGCCATGGTGAACGTTTTATATAAACAGCAGGAAAGAGGCAGATTTGGTGATGTATCAGTCATGGTGTGGGGTGGCATCACTGTTGATGACCGAACAGACCTTATAGAGGTCAGAAACTTACTTACTGCTGCCAAGTACATTGCTGAAATGTTACTAGAGCATGTTACGCTATTGCAGTCGGTTTGTTTTGCAGCAAGACGAAGTTAGAGTGCATATAGCAAGAGCCACCCCGGTCACTCTACAGGAACTCCAGATTCAAACAATGGACTGGCCTGCTAGGAGTCCTTACCTTAACCCCTTTGAGCATTTATAACTGGAGAAAGGAGTTCGAGACCGTCCTATAGCCCCCCCCCCAGACTCTTCAACAGCTTGCAGATGCTTTATCGAAGAATGGGAAACATCCCACAAGAGGAGGTGCGTGCATTGATCAGATGATATGAGGCAGCAGTTCAGGCACATGGAGGCCATATCTGATACTGAAGAGTTCCTCTATGTGTAAAATTGAAATTAATTGAAGGAATTTTCACTGTAGTTTACAATATTGTCTAGCTACGACTTACATCATCCTTGAGTGAAATCAGAAGTAAACAAGATGTACACTGCTGTTAAGAAAAGATTTAAACTTTCTGGAAAAAATATATACCACCCGAAACAGTTTGAACTTTTGTCCCTCTAATTGTTTTGAGCAGTGTATTTAAAATAGCCATTATCATAAATAAAACTCTCAATACTCAAACCTTAAGCTGTGACCGAGACCTTATAACTGAGCTATTATGTTCTGGCATCCTATTTACTTTACAAAACAGCTTCTGTGAGAGAACACATGCAATGCTATCTTGTTTTCATGGAAGAGACAGAAATTAATGATCCATTTTGTCTAAACCCTCAGAAAATATTCAGTAACTCTCTTTAATAATAATAATAATAATAATAATAATAATAATAATAATAATATAAATCCTACATGAAAGTTCTCAAGGAGTACATGCGCAGGTCACGGAAGGTTTAGGAGAGCAGATATCCGTGTCTCTCGGAGAAGCTTTGGGAGGGAAGTCCTTGAACATTCCCGTAGGATCCCACAGGAATCCATTCTGGAGAGCGGCGAGCTGCCTGTCGTCTCCTGGAGAAACAAGCAAGATACTCTCTCGCTCGCTGGTAGTGGCCTGTTCCTTGGGATCTGCTCAGCTAGTGCGCAACCTGCTGGATACCGGCGCAGATCCGACTAGCCTTCCTGGAGAGTGGGGAGCCATACACGCTGCTGCATACCACGGCGATGTGGGGGTGCTGAGGTAAGCCACAATAATGTAGTTGTGGATTAAAGGAAATTAAATAACAAAAGTAGGCATCCCGCCAGGACCGTACTCCCTGAATGAGTTTTTTTTTTTTCAGGTTTTCCTCAGTCCTCATAAATGGCAAATGCCGGGGAGGTACCATATAAACTTAGGCTTAGAACGTTTTCTTCCTTAAAAATAAATCCTTTCTCAATATATCATTTCATCTCATTTATCATCAGTGTCCACCGCCTGTTGTACCTCAGTAGTAAAAACGGGCGTTAAACACTATTAAAAAAAAGATCGTAGATGTTCGTTGTAATGGAAAAATCTGTAACACAAAACTTGTTATAAGACCCAGAAGAAAACTAAGCACAGACAACTTTGTAGTCCCCAGCGTGATATATATTTTGAAGTAATGAAATAAATTAACAGTGTCATCTGTCACATTATTATCAGCGATATTTAATTAAATTAAATATCAGCGATATTTAATTAAAAAAACAACGGGGACAAAATAAAGAAACCATCAACAACAAAGGATACTGTTTGAAAATAAATAGTTTTGTTGACATTATAATACATCAGTTCACCGGGTATTTCAGTTAACAATTTTTTCTATACGTTATATAAAAAATAAGGCTGATTAAAAGTGTAACGCATTATGCTTGGAACGTTTCTTGAATTTAAAATAAATTAATGTTTTTAATTCTATACAGAGTGTTATTGGGAGATCCTCGAACTCAGGTGAACGTGCCCGAGAGGAAAGGCAGGTCTGCCGCTCATCTTGCGGCCTGGAAGGGAAACAGTGAGGCTATGCAGATGCTTCTTCAGGAGGCAGGATCATCGATTAACGCAACAGATCAATGTGGCAACACCCCCCTACATCTGGCAGGTAAGATTGCCAATCTCGCCGTGTTGGGGCCGAAACTACTCCGACATACCTGCTATGCGGAATGCATAAAGTTGGCGAGTGGAGGGTGCCAAATTTTGATCGGTTCTATACGCAACCATCGTGCGGTACTGCATTTCCGGCGGGTTTTTCAGCGTTGCTGACTACGAATCAGTATTATTATTATTATTATTATTATTATTATTATTATTATTATTATTATTATTATTACTATTATTTTACTCCAAACAAATAAATGCTAAAATTCTCTTTGTATACAACACATAATTGCAAATGCAAAGTTTTAATCACTTATGGGCTACTACATGTGAAATTAGGATCCAAGAAAGCTTACAAATTAGTATTACTTGAAAAAACTCCGCGCCGGGGGAGAAAGCATTATTGATCGCCCTGTAGTTTCCACTCCGATTGCGTAGCTGAATGAGAGCACGGTATATGGTTTTTTCAAGCTAATACTAATTTGTAAGGTTTCTTGGTGTCCAATTTCCCATGTAATCGCTCATAAGTGATTGAAACTTTGTAGTTGGGTTTATATATTGTATACAAAGTGAAAGTGTCCTGTTTAAGTAATTCATTCGAAGAGTTTTATTGCACAATTCTTATGTGTTAACGCAATCGGTATGAGAGTTTAGACAGGCTTGAAGTAAGGTTAGGGTTTTAAACCGTTCCATGACACACGGATTGGCGAAAAAAGTTAAGTGAAGAGTCTAAATAGTAATAAAGAGCCCTCTGAGAGAACTTTGAACGCCGTTGCCCCTTGATATAGGAAAACTGCCGTGAAAAATATTCCTTAAAACCACATCCGTTGCAAACAATAACATTAATTTCTCTAAAAACTGCATTACTGTATTTAATAAAGAGTATATGACAGGTATTAGTAACGATGGCCGAGAGCGCAAGTGCCATGAATCTTCGGCATGCTTTACACATGTCCAGATGGAAGAATATTTCTACATGTTTATAGCCTGTTAAAAGTTCCAATATTATCTTAGAGCGTATTAACTATAAGCAATGCGCAGGTCAGAGGTTCGATCTCTACTTCTGTTTCAGTGTCGTCACCTCTGCAGGGAGAGACTTCTGGGGAGCGGTTCTTGCAGTGCATCTCCGCGCTACTGGACCGTACAGACCTTGCCCTCAACTTGCCAGATAGAGATGGACTCACCGCCCTAGGCCGTGCTATGATGTTGAGACGTGAGACCATAGTTCGGACTATTCTGGCACATCGTCGTCACCTCTGCAACGTGGACACCTTCCTTGCGGGCTACTTCGGTCCGACTATCAGAGAGACAGTGCTCGCTTCTTACCCCGGTCTGGTTGGTTTGTTACCTCCTCATCTCAAGAACCAGGTCAAGAGCTGCAAGCTTTTGGTGGCACTTCTGGAGGGAGAACTGAGCACATTCAAGTCGCTGCTGCATGCTGCTCCAGAACTGGCCAAACGCTGCTTTGGTGAACCTCTGCACAGCACCCTGCCTGAGGTAGCCTGCATGTTGGAAGAGCGCTCACAGTTCCTCGTGCTGCTGTTAGAGGCCGGGGCAAACCCGAACGCTGTGAATCCCGTCACCATGTTGGTAAGTTCCACCTGCCATGCATGTCATAGAACATTCGGCAAGCTCTCTTAGAGTCCTCAGTGAGTAGATCTCGAACAAAACATATTCTGCACATAGATATAGAACGTTCGTACTTTTAATACTTCTTTATTCAGAAACTAGAGACTGACTCATTAGTTTCAGAACTGATATACAATGCTTCCAAATGCAAGTTCATCCGCTAGAACGTGGGCAGTGACGGCGAAGAACGGGCTGCTCGTTCGAACGCTGTTAAAAGATGTGAAACGAATTATGTTTCACGTTATTTATGTTTTAGTGACGTTATGATGCCAAAAAGTAAGTGCACTTTAGAACACAGATTTTCTTATATGATTCGTATGTAAAAACAAACTCTTTTAGAAAAGTGAGACAGCGATAAGAAAATGCCCCGGTGTTCCTGCACTCACATACGTACTGTTGTAATCTTGTGAGTAGATTTAGGGAAACGGAAGTAAACTGGCGTGTACTTACCGAAGAGAATTGGAGAAAGATTATAGTAAAGTTGAGAGAAGTCTGCGAAGGCTTACATAAGAAATAGGAATTGTTCAAACCCGGCTTGGAATGATATAAAACCTTTAAAATTAAAGCCTGTTGACCAGGAATTGAGTCACGTGATTATGTAAGTAGAGTAAATTTCGGCAACTGTATTTTGATCATGTTGCAAATGACTATTGACTTCCGTTTAATTTTTTACATGGACGAAGCATAGCTTCATTTAAATAGTAGATAGCCGTTTAAAAATAAAAGCTACTGGAGTGCTCAAACCCTCGATATTGTACACAAACTGTCATTGCATGACCAAAAATTGTATGTCTGTATTTGTTTCTTTTTTAAACAAATAGTATTTAATGTCCATTTTAACTACTGAGGCATCACAGACCGTGAACTTGATTTGATTTATTAACGGACGATCTTTACGACACTCATTCAATTCGGGCATGAAACGGCCGATAACTTTTGCTCATAGGCCTTTTCTTTCAGGCCTCAGTTTCTTTTTCGTGTCGTAAATCTAAGGCACGGGATTGATGGCTTTACCTCCCTTCCAAAGGAAGCCATACTTAGGAGTTTTACGCCCGAAAAACTCCATCGACCCTGGCCGGAATTGAACTCTGCGGTAAACCTGGAAAAAAAAAAAAAAAAACGTAGTAGGAAGGGCGATTCTGGTGAGAATCGAATCCCAGGCTTCCCGCTCACGAGTACGCGCCTTAACGACCTCGGCCACGCGTGGTGGTCGTCGTACGTAGTGTTTGCTTACATAATTATAGGATTATATCTTATGTAAATAGCGTGAATATGTAGAGATACAGAGATAACATAAGTGACAACATTCCTCCAAGAACTATCGGACGTTCATGTAAAAAGGATTTTTTTTCATCAAGACTGCTGATCTCTCGTTAACATTAATTAAAGAAAATTTGAGGGTAGATTCATTAGTGAGAGGTTATGGCCAGCATGATCCCCAAATCTTACGGTGTGTGATTTTATTTACGGGGGGAAGAGGGCACATTAATAAAGTGTGCTTGAATATCCCGCTTATGATGGAAGAACTGAAAAACAATATAAGAAGAGAATTTGCAGTAATTTTACAATGCGCGTGAATACAAACTTTCATATAAGGTGTGAGTGAACAAGGACATAATTTCCAACATCTTCTATGACAAAGGTAGATAGTTATTGCAATCAAGGAGTTATGCGAGCCACTCTCTCATGGCACGTTCATTTAAAAGCACTGTATTTGTTCAACCTTTATAGATAACTGTTATACAAGCGTATTTCTTAATAAGCATTTACTGGAATTCATTCAGTAAACATATGTTCAATTTGACTGTTCTGTATTACCTTATATATTTTTAATATGTTGAATATGTTTCCCCTGAGCATGCTGTTGTGTTGCAGCCCCTGCTGCATATGGCGGCTAGACGGGGCAATGCGGCGGCTCTAGAGGTCTTGTTGAAGGCGCCCGATGTGCAACCTAATGCCACGGATTGCTTCCGCCGAACTCCCCTACACTACCTGACTCAAGTACAGTGTGCCGGCAGTAAGGACACCAGCAGACTCCAGAGCATCCTCAACCTGATCCTGGCTCGGGGTGCGGGTGCAGACGTCAACGCCACGACTGCATCGGGAGAGACTCCACTGCACGTCGCGGCTAGACTTGGTGACGAACAGACCGTGCTGGTGCTGCTGAAGAACGGCGCCGACATCATGTTCAGGTGAAGGTTTCTTAACCGTAAATACCACCTTATCACTATTCAAGGCATGTAAACAACGGCATTGGGTGATCTCATTTAACTAGAAAAGCCCGATTATACAGCGATACTTGCCCGAGTTTTTTCTATGAGCGAGCCCCCACTCGTTTGTCGCGCCGTGTGGGGGCTACCAAGCCTGCATGCTTACTTGTTGACCTTGCTGGCATTAGTTTTTTTTTTTTTGATTGATTTTATTTATGGACGCTCTTTAACATCTCAGGTCATCAGCGTCCCATTCAAATCAGGGCGACAAACGGCCGACAAATGTTGCTCAGAGGCCTCTCTTTCATGCTTGAGGTTCTTTTCGTGCCGTAAATGTACGACACGGGACCCACGGATTTACTTCCCTTCCGAAGGAAGCCATACTTAGGATTTTTACGCCCGAAAAAATCCATCGGTCCAGGCCGGGTTCGAACCCGCTATCTTGGGTATAGGAGTGGCATTAGTGAACCTGTTCCCGGGTGTGTACTGTGTTTTTCCTTCCGTAATACGACAATGTACTTAAAGTGTATTATACCTCAAATGTTTACAGCGGCACATCTTTGTGTACGATTCATGTGTGTTAACTCAGTGAGGAAAGAATCATAGGATTGATTTTTTTAATATACCATGGATTCAGTTATTTATATGAACACTATACCAACCCTTTTTTTTTTTTTCGGAGAATGAACCAACAGGGAGCGTGATCATACATTTTTTTCAACAGCACTCTGTCACTGCTCACGCTGCGAATAATTCCGTGAAAGCAACTCACAATGTGTTTCTACAAGACAGAGTTATTAGTAGGGATTTGTGGCCCCCTCGCCCCCCCCGATTTAACAGTCGGATATTATTATCTCTGGAGTAAATTAAAAAAAGTGTCAAGACGAACCCGCACACCATACAAGAACTCAAAGATAATATTTGTCAGGATATTGTCTCGGTTTCTCTGTAATAGTGATGAATAATTTCCTAAAGAAATGCCCAAAATGTGTGGAGAATGAAGGCGGGCAGTTTCAACGGCTCATTTGATAACTTGGTAAGTATTGAGTCTCTTAAATCGGTTTGTGTATTGTTGTATGATTGGTTTGTTTTATTGTTTTGCCCTCCTGCTAATTACCGAGATTCGACTATCCAGCTAGCCGGTTAACAACCGGCGCTCTTGCCCATAGGCAAAACACTCCGGGGTAAAACAAAAGTGATCGCACGGTCAAGTTATGCGGATGTGTTCTTGGTAACGTACTATCACAAGTAAAATCTACATCAATTTACACTACATTTTGAACCAAATTATAGTTAAAGAGTGCCTTTGTGCTATTATAAAATCCCAATTTAAGCGGCTTAAACTCATAAGTAAGCCTTCTTTTCGAATTGTGTGAGGGAGGTAGGGTTGCTTTTCCCAATAAAACATCAAAATCTTCACTTGACATACGCACGCAATTCCTGTATAGCTTAGGTTCTCCACATCGCAATTATGACAGTAATATTACGTTTAATCTTAGGTCCCCTTGTTATTTCACCCAGGTTCCACATTTTCTTTTTAGCCGCCGTTTAATGATGCATGCAATTGAGCTAGCTGTTGTCTATCATTTCCAATGTCAAGGTGATATAATATGTGGACAACATCGATTGTTTCTAGAGATATTCGACACTGATCTAGACACTGGAAGTTGCCGCGCATTTCAACAATTGGTACACTGCATAAATTGTCTTACTTTTTTAATGGTATGTAACGCCTCTTTTAACTACTGAGGTACCACAGACGGTGGACACTGATGATACTTGGAATGAAATGATAAATTGAGAAAACATTTTTTTTAAGAAAGGAAGCGTCAAGGGCTACGTTTGGGGTATCTCACCGACATTCGCCATTTATGAGGATTGAGGAAAACCTGGAAAAAAACCTCAGTCAGAGAGGTCGGTCCTGACAGACATCCCGCTCACGAGTCCGCGCCTTAACGACCTCGGCCACCCGTGGCCATGCAGGACTTAGTTTCGTGTCGTACACACAGTATAAGGTTTTCATTCTGGTGTTTGTATTCTAAGTATAAAATTATGCTGAATGTGAAGAAAATGTCCACATTTCGTCATTAAGTAATGTTTATTTTTAAAAAAAATGTTTTCTGTGGGATATTAAGCAAAGAAATCAAACGCGCTGTCCAGTTAAGAAATCGATAGATTTTGAACGCACCAAATGATTATTTTTTACTGAAAGGTCGCTACTCCTATTATTGAAAGTTGATGCTCCAATAAATATCCTGTATACTGCGTCATATTTCTTTGTTGCCAAGTGAACTTTACCACTACCTATTTTATATAGAGCCCATTGAAAGGATCTGATCGTCATAACACCATGCTTATGATCCTCAAATTGCATAAAAATATTAAACAAAAAAACTAAAAAGCATGCAATAGGTAATATGAGATAGTATATTTCATATTGAAAAAAAGTTCTGCTTTTGTTGAATTCAGTTTATGTTAAAGTTAATAAGTAGTTCTTAAAATTACGATAAATTAACATTTATTTACATTCCATGAGATTCTTGCACTTCAGAAATGGGAACAGCTTAAAAAGTACAAAAGTTCTATATCAATGTAGACATTCCAATAATTCCATGTGTATAGTGAAAAGATTATTTAAGGGAATATGTTACAAAATACATGTGTTAAGTACATCGTCATATTCTACACAGTGAAAAAACACCGTATTAAAACAGACTCAAAACTTAATGGCATTAGAAGCCGAAGACTGCGTTCATCATGTGCAATTTCTGCTTCGCTGTGTTGTAAATTATTGTATGACATTGTTGCCATGTCCGCCTTCTTCCCCTGACGTGGCTCCATCGAAAAATTCCTTGATGGGAAGACATTTTCGTCCTGTGAAGAGCTTAAACCGTCAATTGAAGCGTATTTTGCAGGCCTGGAAGAATCTGAATTTCATGATGGGAGCATCGCTAGACAAATTGCATTAGTGTTAAGGAAAACTATGTTGAAAAATAAGAATACTTTCAAAAAGTTATGCCGTTATTTTGTGTTTCATTTAGAGAACTTTTCAAACGACTCTCCTGTGTTACATGTTGACAAAAACATACGCATCACAAAACGCAAGTGCATATTAAAAATTGTGAAAACATTAAATAGTTTGGTAAAAATGTAGGAAACAGTGCTGAGAACAATGTAGATGGTGTTCGGTGCGGTTGTTAGGTCAACGTTTGCAAACACAATTTCTAAAACTAATGCTACAAGTAGAGAGGAGTTCAGTAAATTGTGGGGTTTCATAAAGAGTTTGGTATATTTGAAGAAAGTGTAAATTTAAAAATAAAAAGAAATAAATACTGATTAAGAATAACACGGGAGGATCAAGCACTTCTTTCGAGCAGGGAGCAAATGAGGAAAGGTTGGGATATGAAAAATAAGGAAAGACTTAGACAAAATTGACTTGGGGTATATTTGGTTAATGGGGGAGGACATTACACGCAATAGCTGGAAGATACTTAACGGAAGTTTGCGACATTAGATAGGCAAAATATTGAAACTCAGTGCGCAGAAAAGTTATCGCTTAACCTGCAGGTTTAACAGATTAGGTGTAAGGGAGGAGGTAATGTCTATGGGAAATAAGGAAGAAGTGGTCTCGCAAGGGTCAGATTAGGGCCTTGGAAAGGTAATAAAATAATTAATGCTTTCGGGGAAAGAATTTGCCCACTGTGCGAAGAAAGCGATACCTGGAGACACAATCTTGCAGAATGCAGGGAAACGGATATTTTAAGAGATGAGTATGTACATCACAATGTCTGAATTCCAACAGAAGTTTGAACGTCTGCTTGGAAGTGTTTATGCATGAGAGATTTTTTTTTGATTGATTTTTTTTATGGACGCTCTTTAACAGCTCAGGTCATCAGCGTCCCATTCCACTCAGGGCATGAAACGGCCGACAAATTTTGCTCAGAGGCCTCTCTTTCAGGCTTGAGGTTCTTTTTCGTGCCATAAATGTACGACACGGGACCCACGGCTTTACTTCCCTTTCGAAGGATGCCATACTTAGGATTTTTACGCCCGGAAAAATCCATCCATTCTGGTCGGATTCGAACCCGCGATCTTGGGTATAGGAGGCAAGTACGGTAACCACTACACCACCAGGGCCGACTATACATGAGAGATACACACACAAATCGGAAATAGTTTTAGCAAAGACTCGACAAAGAAGGTTAACGGCTATAGAAGAGAGGGGAGTTGGGGAGGAAGGGTGAGTAAAGGGAAAGCGTCCGGGGGTAAGGGTTCTACGCATGTTTGTATATATGTACAAAATTATTCATAGAAAATGTGTGATGTAAGTATATCGGTATATATACAAAGTTAATTATAGCAATTAATGTTACCGGTTTTTGCGTATTGTAAAGTTTAAATGTTAAAATGACGGTTTTAGCAAGTACGACAGTAAGGCCCATGCGACGTTATACTTACATTTGAATACTTTAAGCCCGCCTCACTAAAAGTCCAGCACTACTATATATGGACCAGGCTTACTGAAGGTGGGTTATTGAGAGTAGCATGAAAGTTGCACTTAGAATTTCCGAAAACAATCTATAGCGCATAGGTTTAATGAGGTCTTGCTATGCATTACTTGGGTTCGGATTATTGCCGTTCAGAATTCAATCCTATTCTTTCTTTAAAATATGCAATGAAAATAAAATGGAAATATATCGTTAGAACTTTATTATTACGAAAGGAAAAACGTTATTTCTTTGGATACAAAATAGACCAACTTTCTTCTACATTTCCCTCATTTTTGCTTTCGGGAATTAATGCAGCCACGACTTTTTGCTTTGTTCATATTCTTTTGACTTCCCCCCTCTACATTGATCCTGAAAGAGCAAGTTTGCAAAATCAACAGAAATAAAGTATGTAACTAGAGATTTATTACAATCTACCAAACAGAAAAACAAGGGAATAAGTACTTCTTCAAAGTTTGATGTGATCCGAATCGCACAGACATCCGGAGAAGGCAAAAACTGTAATCAATAAAAGAGAATGTCAGGAAACTTTGGGTAGCAAAGAACTTGACTCATTTCCATATTAATTCGTCTTGAAGATCTTTGAGAGTTGGCAAGAGAGGTGAAAAGTTTAATTAAATTAACTGTAGAGATGAAACGTTTCACAACCTTCCTAAATGTGTTCCTGTCATTCTGCTGGCGAATATAAGCTTAGAAACCTACACGTCCCGCGCACCAGGTCTTTCTCTGCTTTAGTCAATTTAATTCCAAAACTCGCTAATGACAATCAGAGGATAATATCGTAATTAAACACCAAAGATATGTTGTTAATCACAGAATAATAGTAACGCAATGAGACCTCCCTAGGTTTTCTCTACTTTCAGAGATTTGTTTCTTAAGTGACGACTTGTAATGACTTATAACCCAGGCTTCTAGTTTAGCCAAAGGTTAATTAAATATGGAAATTCAGATGAATGAAGTTCGCGCTTTCATGCTTGAAAGAGGACGCGTTTGCTCAGTTAGTAGAGCGTCAGCCCGGAAGGCTGAACATCCGTGGATTGAATCTCGGCCGTGATCCGAAATTTTAAAAGTGTATTAATTTCCAATTTATGCCCTGAATACGGCCAGTGTGAAAGAGCAATTTCCATATTAAAATTTAAAATTTTTAAACCAAAACTAATTAAAATCATCATTATTTAATTTTATCATATTATTACTAGTGAACATTTTTCCTTTGTGGGACACCTCCACGTATAACGGCCGGTGGTTCAAACTGGTATCGCCGTGAACGGGAGTCACAAAGCCCGCAACTATGATTGTCACGTAAGTTATTACTAATACTTAAACACTTAAAAGGTACATTTACTCACCATTATCAAGCAAGAATATGCTGGAACCGCCTCCTTTCATTTTCTATACATCGGCTTATGAAATTAACCATTACCTTCTGCAGTTTCCTCTGAGAAATGGAAGAAATTTCTTCACAAATGTTACATTTAATTCGTCTAGTGTGTGTGGATTTGTCTTGTACGCTTTTTCCATTAAAGCCCCCAGAGATAAAAACAGCAGGGCTTCAAATCGAGGGACCGAGGGCGTCATAGCTAGAGATGGGGATGACACTATCGTCGAACATTTCATGAATTGCATGCAAGGAGACATGGGCTGTATGTGCCGTTACAGAGTCCTGCTGGAAACGCGAACCTACTTTACCTCACAGTTAATTCGTGGAAAAATGGTTGCAAAATATTCTGGACATACCTGTCATTATTAATTGTTTTTACACGACCTATAATTTTCTCGCTGCTAATGGCGCATGATATTCTATCTCTTTTGATCATCCATGGGTTCCTGGAAATGCAAGTTAGGTTTTCCTGAATGCCAGTATTTTTTTAATAACGTACCGTAAAGAAAATTAGATTAAAAACAATTTCTCCGTCATGCACACTATTCAAAATACATTCACAAAATGTAGGGTCACCCGATTAAGTTATAGCACTGCAGTAAATTTAGAGTTTTAACTTAACTAGCTTTGTAACCGTTCGAACAAAGGAATAGAAAATTCTTGTTTACTGAGGAAGACATCAAAGGGATTTTGGGGGGACGTTCCAGACCATGTCTAATGTTATTTAACATTCTTCTGTGAGTAATGTATGTGGTCATGTGCGAAGTTAAATCTCTTGAAATATTCTCCTTACATCAGGAGTCGATTTTGTACGCAAGTTACCAATCGTAAATGAATACCTTTTGGAAATAGAATATCTTAATTAAGTCATATTAAAGTAATTAATACACTGTTTTACATCGCCTAATAAAATGCGCTATCCTGCAAAAGAAAAATCACGTAATACAATACCATATTATGCATATTTCCGATCAGTTACGATTTAATATTTTGCGGGAACTCAGTTAAAATAAACATTGTTTTATATTATAAAAGAAAGCAATAGGAATAATGCTTAGTACAAAATAATAGAAAATAACGCATATATCTGTTTCAAAAAACAACATATTTTAGCACTGCTCTATAACTATATTCTCTCTGTTATAAACATTTTCATTAATCATCAAGACCAGTTCGTTAAAAACATGCAAATACCAGAAAAGGTGTAATTTGCATAGACTCGTTGGAAATTTATCTCGTTATCAAAAAGGGGTTTATTATGAGTATATTACAATATATATCCCCTTCCTATTCAGTCTCAAATTATTATCATCCAATGATAGGGAGAGATTCAAATCAGATTTTTCCAATATCTGTGCATCATTGTCTTATATCACTGACGAATCCACAAATTAATTTGATAATTTTGAAATAATATCAGTTAATAACATATTGCTAGATACAAAACATAATAGCATATGAGGATCAGCCAAATAGCGTAGCGTCTTTGCCAAACTAAATGGGTGTGTGCGGATGAGAATTCTACACATTAGAGCAAACCTGAATGACGATTCTTAAACTTTTTAAGTCAATACCTGTTCTACACTCCTGATAGATGTAACTATAGGGAAACCTCTTGTATTCTTGTGATATTTTAAGTACAAGCAAATACAGATATACTTACACTATCGCAATGTGGAACTGTTTTGTTTACTCCTGCATCTTTGAAAGTGCATTTCACCAGACTCTTTGCTTAACTTGTACTGTAAGGTTATTTGAGTTACAGTTATAGGCCGGCCTAGTGCGGTTGCATATTGGGAGAAGAGTAAGTCAGTCCTCAATACCGTATATCGCATGTGCATGTAGCAGCTTGTAATTAGCTTGGGGGAGGCGTTATCAGCGAGGAGTTGTGCGTTCATGTGTTACTCGAGACAGATCTCTCAATGAGAAGAAACGTGTTCCAAACCGCCGTACCGTCTAAGTCCATGCCTCAAGGCCTCCATTGGGGACAAAGGCACAAACGACCAGCCGTGAGCAAGAATTTAGTACTGAAGTATCCTTCTCTGCTTCTAACAATCCGACCCTTTCCAAATTATAGGCTTATAAGTGGCAGGAACACAAACACAGTACAATAAAGTAATTGTTGTTTTTTTTTTTTTTTCACTCAAGCTGCGTGTTAACCTAAGGTTTGTAAAAGTTCGAGGTCATAGCCCGGACTCAAACCACAGATCTTCGACTTACCGTGTTGATGCACTTACCATCTTAGCTACCGTACTCTGGCCAACCACATACTAATCTCCCCCACCTGAGACTATTATACCCTGGAGACTTCTAAGGTTATCTCCTTGCAAAGACTTTTTATTGAATCACCTCTTTTGGATAAAAGTTGTTAGCAATTTCACATTCTTTTTGTCGAGATGATGGGTTGCCTAGAGATGAGATCATTTCTTTTCCCTCTCCTACCTAGGGGAAGCAAGCATAATTAAGCCCTATGGGGCACATTGAGCCTAACTGGAGGCCAAAGTACAAGAAGTCTCCCGCTAGAGGTGCCACAATCGAGAAAGATATATTCACCAAAAGTAGTTGCTATCGTTTGCTTGACAGTCAGTCAGTGAAGTACCAAGTTGAACTTTTCTGAGGGAGAAAAACGGCAGCATGAATTTATACTTAATTGTAACATATTAGAGAGCAATGCTTTTGTGTGCAGCACATCTGGATTAGAACCGCCTCTGGCACACATCGCCCCTGATGTAATAGAGAGGTTCCTGGACGAGAGCATAGAGGGCAGCGATGAGGCTCCCACGCATGAAGACTTTACCGTTACCTTCCGTTACAACGCCCTCCTACAGGGGAGGAAGTCCGAGATGGCAGTGCTGAGGTATCTCAGTAGACGAGCCCACCTCCGTCATCTGTTGACACATCCCACAACCTCCAGTCTTCTGTATCTGAAGGTACTGTAATCAACGACTGATTGTCATTTTAATTATAAGTAGACTATTGGAGCTCTTATGACGAAGCTGCGATCTAGGCAAGTATATTCAGATCGGTAGATCAATATACAGTCACAGTAGTCAAATTCATTTACTTCTTCCAAGCCATAAAATACAACTGTGCTTCGCATTCTTCAACAACAACAACAACAACACACGCGTGTGTCTGTCTGTCTGTCGAGTTCTTTCAGCAGTTCACATGCATTGAATGAAGTTGTTGAACTTTTGTCGCGGTAACAAGAGCGTAAAATTGGAACCCATCGTCACAAGGGTATTTATGGTCCTGTACTACTACCCTCTTTTAAAGTGGCGGAAGGATGACGCATTCAATAGAAAGTCCAAGGTCACAAAGTTCACGAATATCATGGCAACAATTATTTTGGACTGCAGAGGAGTTCTGATCATAGATTTAAAAGAAAGGAATACAACAGTGACTGCGAAGTACTATGTTAAGCCACTGTATAAATTGTACAGTGCCATCAACTATTTTGAGTTGAGGAGTTGATCTGCTTCATCAGTTCTGTTTTCAACACATGTGGCTTCCAGAAGCACGATCATTCACCATACAGCCTATACCTTGTCCCTAGGAACTTTGTTTGTTTATAAAACTGAAATCTCACCGTTGGTGGCGGAAACTCATGAACGATACTTAGTTAAAGGATGCTGTTTTCCACATTTTGCAAACAAAGCGTTGTATTTTTTTTTTTTTTATGGGAATTGAAATGTTAATTCAAAGTTGAGAGAAATTTATTGAAATAAAGAGAGATGAAAAATGGTGCTTGCATTTTTAATCTATCACCTAACTTAACCTGATTAGACATTAGACCAGAAACCTATGAACCACATTGTGTGTGTATATACATGTGTGTGCTTGCGTGCGTGCGTGCGGGTGTGTGTGTGGGTTTTTTTTTTTTTTTCTTTATTTCTTTTCTCTATGTCAAAAAATCAATTTGTAATTCGTAATACATTGAATGTTGTGAATTATTTTTAGCTATTTTCCATTTTCGAATTAATAAATGTTCAATGGTACCATTTTATATTGGCTCATTACCAGATTCCGGAAATTCGGACGTTTATTTTGGTCAAAACAGGCACGTAAAAAAGACTAGAAATACTGAAAATAGGCAGTAATATAATTAAAATAGACATTTATGAAAAGTGAAAACATATTAATATCACCCATTATTAATGAAAATAGATATTTAAGATATTTAATAATTTCTCTCTCACATAATTGAAGTATTTGAATCTTATACTTTTCTTGCTTACAAGGAACAACAAGATGTTTTTTCAAGGTACCAACTGTCATAACCAGCCGCTTATCACAGAGAACATTTTTCATCATGGAAAAAGAAAATTCTACTTTCACTGAAGTGATTGGAGCATATTTAAAACAAGCTATTTTGAAAGAACTTCATAAGTTACAACAGAACATTCACCTTTCATGGAAATGTTAATCAAGGCAAAGTAAAGTAGTTTTGAATAATCCTGGCCAGTGAACAAATCATTTTCTGTTTATGCGTTTATAGAGGGATCAGGTTAGTATCTCTCTTACTTTCGTACTGAACACATTTTAGGGACGGTTAATTGCACAGCTGTACCGTTCTCCTCTTTCTCGCTTGCAATTTTTGTTACATTTATGCAGCTGAGAAGCTAACCCCACTACAAATTTCGAATTGTCTCGCGCAGATACAGAATCCTTCGCCAAGACTATTCAAAGCTACAGTACTTCCCACATCCTCTCTGTTTCCTGGTATTCATATGCCCGAGTTAACCTTGCGTTCCTTTCACTAATGAAGGTTCTGCTATTTAAAGAACTTAAATGAATGGTTTGAGGAGAAAGTTTTTTACTTTTTGAAATTAAATAAAATTATAACAAGATTCTCAATAGATATTTTTGTGAGGTGCACATGCCATTTAATTTTTATAATTCATTTTCACTTCGATATATTGAAATTCTTTATGTACATTTTAAAATGGGTAAATAATCGCAGAACATTTCCATAACAGGCGAAAAAAAAGCTTTAAACCTTAAAACTAGGCAACAGAAGTCAAAATAGGCAAAATAACTGACCTTACGGACTCCAAATGTACGGAAACATGTTCATTTCTATCTGACTCTTTAATATATGCAACCGGAAAGAAAAGACAGTTTGCTTAACTTCCGGGCTCTGCTCATTGTCACATTTAAAGTTGAAATTCCCGCATATTGCAATATACTCACATTTCTTTACTGTCCGCAAATTCGTTTCCAGAGGTTATAAAATTCTAGACTTTTTTTCTTCTTTCCTATCAAATGGAATATGTTATTACCGCAAATGTGATCTTGGAGTTTATATTCTTAGTCATATAATTTTATCGCTAGCAAAATTATAAGTATAGACTCATTTCTCCATTATTTTTTGGCAATATCGCTGACCTAGGAAATGTTCTTGAAGTTTAAGGTATATCGCTATAAAGTAGTACATATAAAGTTTTGCATGTTAAGAACTTATTGATAGAAATGTATGAACTACTACAGAGGTGCATGTTTGGTTACAGTGGCAGCGGGTGAAGAAGTTCTACATCATTCACTTTATACTGTATTGCGTATTCCTGACGTTGCTCACATGGTACAGCCTTCTGATTGGTAAAGAGGATGCTGCGTCACAGAGAAAGATACTGGGTTCTTTACTGTGTGCTGCTGTGGCCGTGCTGATCCTGAGGGAAGCTATGCAGTTCATCACAGCACCCCGTCTCTACATTCGTGCCGCTACAAACGCCATCCAGGTAGGCACCGGTTGATGGGTAGCTTTCCTCCGGGTGTTTCGCTGTAGCCTGCCTCTATTTCCCAAATGCGATGAGCGGACACCATTTAGTGTCGATAATGCAACAGGAAATAAATTGCTTTTTCAACAACTCTTGAATATTACTAAATATATCACTTGACTTCGAAATAAGCATTTCTAAAAGTCACCAATGCAATATATTATGAGGGTAGGTCCATAAGTTTCCTGCCTAACCATTTTCTAGGTAATAAAGACAAAAGTTATATTTCACTTTTCAGTATAGTTACCTTTTATTGCAGTATGCTTCTCGCATCTTTGAATTAACATTTTAATCACCCCCCCCCCAAAATTCAGAAGTCTTGTCTGCAAAATGGGCATCAACAGCATCCATCACTTCTTTGTCACATTTAATTTCCTTCCTCGAAGGCTCTTCTTGAGTTTTGAGAAGAGGAAATAGTCACTGGGAGCTAGATCTGGGCTGTAGGGTGGATGGTTGATCTCCTTGAAACTACGTTTCTTCATAGCTCCCTTTACATCAAGAGCTGTGTGCACAGGCACGTTGTCGTGAAGAATGCGCACACTACCACTCAGCTTTCCTCGCCTTTTCTCTTTGATGGAAGCACATAATCTGTGCAATAGCCCAGCATAGTACTCCCCATTTACTGCAGTGTTCCTCACCTTGAAGTCAATGAAGAGTATTCCTTCACAGTTCCAAAAGATTGTGGCTATGATCTTCTTGATTGACTGAGTGACCTTGGCCTTTAGAAGCGGTGCTTCGCCAGGTTTACGTCACTTCATTGATTGTATTTTGAACAAGGGATCATACTAAAGGACCATAGTTTCATCTCCTGTAGAGGTTTTCCAGAACTTCTCTCTCTTTCTCGTTGCCACGGCAGAGCTCCAAAAATGGATGACAACAGATGGCCTGCTTTTGGACTAAGGAAAGAAGTCTAGGCACTACCTTATTCATGTTTAAATGTTCATGAATAATTCGAAGGAATGTTGTCTTAGAAAGATCCAACCTTATTACTATATCTGTAACTTTGAGCCACCGGTTTTCCATTATTTCTCCTTCCACGAGAGCGATCGATGTTTTCAGGAGTGAGCACCTCCAAGGGCCAGGGTTCAATCCCGGCCAGGATCGGTGGATTTTTTCGAGTGTAAAAATCCTAAGTTGGCTTCCTTCGGAAGGGAAGAAAAGCCGTGGGTCCCGTGTCGTACATTTACGGCACGATAAAGAACCTCAAGCCTGAAAGAAGGGGCCTCTGAGCAAAATTTGTCAGCGGTTTCACTCGCTGAATTGAATGGGACGCTGAAGAACTGAGATGTTAAAAGAGCGTCCGTAAATATAACAAAACAAAACAAAAAATCTCTTCCTGATATAGTGCTGACTCGCCATGCGTTATTTTCAGTGAGATGAAATGTCTTCAGAACAATTTGCCTGCAGAATGTTATTTATTAATTTTGAATTTGGACAGAAGTATATTTAGCATTTCCGTACAGGCATCAAAGTAACGTTTTAAGATAAAATCTTATCGCGATGAGGTAAGTCATACGTTCACAAAAGACAATGGAGGAAGTAGAGACTATAGCTTTTCTTGAATCCGAATTCTAAAAGATGTTTGAACTCCTCGAATACTTCATATAAAGAGAAGGAGAAATTGGGGAAAACACTTCTACTTAAAATTTTAAAAATGCATTCCGGAGATAGTCCCGACACAGAGCGTAAACTGATAAGATTGTGTGAGGCGTTGTGGCAAGTTGAGTAGCCCTGAGCAGTGTTTATATACCTCGGCGTGAGTTGCTAGAAACCTCCAGAACTATCGAGAGTTAGATTCGAAAATTATCTCAAAAGCACCGCACAATAGTTTCATGACTGGAACGCTCCGGAATATTCCGCTAGATGGCATACTAAGAACAGGGTCTCCATATGATATTGTGATCCCCGTAACACCGAAATTAATCGCTTTGTGTGTGTGTGTGTGTGTGTGTGTGTGAGAGAGAGAGAGAGGGGGGGGAGAAAGAGACGCGAACGCTTCTACGGAACGTCAGTGGGGTTAAAACTATTCTTTTCAAAGTTTTAATTTTTATAATTAGGATCCAAAAATTTTAATGACGAAAAATGCATGAAGGTTCGAATTTTCGAACCTCAAATATATCTCAAAATTTGTGAAATTCGAATATTAATACGTTCTACCCCTAAAAATTGTATATTGACATAAACTATACTCAACATTATGAATCTATTAATCATTACGTTTATTGAATTCCAGCATCGTTTAAACCTTGAGCTGATTGCCATTGGTCTCCTAAATGATGAATGAACTCTAATTTGTGAACCCTAGAGATCCGATATTCGCCTTAATAAAATGACAGAAAGTCCGGTATCCTAACTTAAGCTCACTCATCAATACTCTAATGCGAGACAAGCCTTGTTTTTCCTGCAACTAATATCCAAGTGCTTATTTATGTTACTTTGATATGATACTCTGAGGAATGAGGTGTATCACAGTTCGCTCAGGAAAACAAGGTTGTCACATACCAGCAATCCCTTTCAGTGCATGTTTAATGATAATAGAGATTGGGAGTAGAAATGAGAGTAAATAATTTATTCATTAATTTTTGTCTATTAATTAAGGCGCCCTCAGACATGAGAAACAGGAAATGTGTACAGTTTCTGCTCAATCCTTGATGAATGAAAGTAACAGTGACGAAGCTGAAGAGAATTACCAGATATCTCGGGCTAGTGTGTTACTCTTTACACAAAAGCGATCACACTATACACTCGGAACTTGGTGGGATGGGCAAGGTCATTAAAATTTGTCCCGCCCTCTACTCTTTCTATTGTTTGGTATCTGCGTTGTTGCAGGTGGCGGTGCTGGTAGCTACAACAAACCTATGTGTCTGGACGGATCCCCAGGCGATACCCCAGTGCTCCGCATTGGCTCTTCTCTTGAGCTGGATGCAGTTCGTTATTCTCATTGGAGGATTCCCCATGCTGTCCGTACCTCTAGAGATGCTGCGATCTGTGGCATGGACCTCGCTTCGCTTCATGGCCTGTTATTGCCCTCTCCTTTTCGCCTTCGCCTTCAGTTTCTATGTAATGTTCCGCACTCAGGAAGATGAGGCCGATGAGGATCTGAATGACTTTCCCACCATCGGTCAGTCCATGCTCAAGACCTTCGTCATGTTCGCAGGAGAATTCGAAGCGGCTGATGTAGAGTTTCAAAAGGCTCCTTACACCAGCCACGTCGTGTTCGTTGTTTTTGTTTTCTTGATGTCGATAGTGCTGCTGAATCTTCTAAACGGCCTCGCCGTCAGCGACACTCAGAGCATTCGCGCCAATGCAGAAATTCTAAGCCTCACAGCGAGGGTGAAATTGGTAACTTACCTGGAGGCCATGAATTCGTGTGTGGGGATGACCAGACGCTGGTTTTCAGTAACTGATGTGGTGTTAAGCAGTGATAAGACATACACTGTGTTCCCAAATAGACCTAAAGGCTACCGTCAGAAGTGGAGAAGTGTGCAGGTTGACGGTGCCATCATCAGGAATGGAGATATGGACCCTGAGATAGTAGCCAGAGCTGTTGACTTGATAGCCGAAAGAAACAAGGGTGGAAATGTGAAGGATGAGTTTGGGAACAGACTTGCCGAACAAGTAAACGACCTCAGTAAACGATTTGAAGAAATGGAAAGGAAGTTAGAGGTGATCCTATCGCACCTTTGTCATCGGGATAAATCTTAAATGTAAACTCAAAACATTTTATCCAGATTGTTGAGAGAAATTCTTATGTTAAACGCAAAGTGAAATAATATAAAAAGTTCTACTCCGAAACTGCTGGGCTGGTTCGAATTGCACAGAAGACTTCTATCCACAGATACTCATAAAAGCAATAGAAATGGCAAAGTGCAAAGTTTTCCAGTATTTTCGAATCAATTCTCCATTTTCCTTTCAAAGCACTCCTCCCCATACATTCATTTTGCTCAAAACAGCTTTCATTATATATTTTTCTAAATCTTCGATGAGAGTCGCTCCAACCCCTAATCCTCGTACCAACTGAGAGAGTGAGAAATGGCAATAAACATATGCACAAAGCGTAATGCTTTCCGATATAAAATAAGCTTAGCATTCCAAAAGTATTAAATATAAAACAATTTCATATTATTGTTAACATTGTTACAGAATAACCACTTTTACACCTTCACGTGCAACAGCAGCAATATTCGTCTTCTATTTCATCCAACATGTTTATTAAAACTTTACATTTTCACTGTAAAAATTAATAGTATTTTCGTTTAAATGTTTGTTACAGGTATGATTAATAATTTCTGTTTTAACTATATTTATATTTGGTTAAGTATACTAATTTTTAATTTGATTTGAAAAAAATGCTTTATCGACTTTAAGTCAATTAGATTTATTAATAGGAATTTTTTCTTTTGATTTTTTTCGTTTATTAATAATGCTCTGTTTAAAACTTTATGATTTATGTATGCAGGAATTATAATTCATAATATAAACACTTATCAAGATATACGTTTTAGAGAAAGTTTACCTTTTTTTATGTCTTAACATATTCTTGTTTTAGGGTATCAAATTTTTCATTATGTAGAATGCTTTTATTGCTGGGTTTTATTCTTTTGGTTTAATTATGGAGTTTATTTCGGCATTTGATCACGTTTAACGCGATTTTTTTTCATCGACAATGATCAGAGTTAAACGAGATAGTTGATTAAGGTCAACTTTGACCGCGGATGCCAGACAGATCAACTCCGTTGAATGAGGCCAGGTTAACAAAATGGCTGCCCTTTCGATTTTCTTGAAGGTATTGAGGACGAGGTAATACAACTGTATTACTTAAATCGTGACCAGCTTCAAAACCAGAGCAATGTGGAAAAAGGTGACACTTTTGAAGAGTATTGGAACAGGAAATTTGAAGAAAGATTCCGGCTATCAAAGGATACAGTGCGATGGCTAGTAAATGAAATGACTAAGAGGTTAGAGTTTCCTATTAACCGCAATCACCTGTTTCACTCATGAATAGAGTTTTAAACTTCATGAATCACGTTGTTTTAACAAATAGCGATTTATTTATTTATTTATTTATTTGTTTGTTTATTTATTTATTTGGTAATTAGAACTCGGCTGGTATCATATTGAAATGCATGCCTAAATCATTCCATGCCTCCTTCTTTTGCTTTAAAGAACATGAATTAGTCTTTTTTATTTTTCAGTTTATTGGAATATGAGATAGCTAGAGATACAACAGAACATCATCTCATGCTGAGAAAATCTTGGAGACTTTATTAGTTTTCCATTTTCGTTTACCTACACATGATAATCAAACACAAAACAAGAACAAAGTGATATAAACAAGGAGATTGTAATGTATATAACGTTATAGCGTTAGATGCTTTTCTTAGAGTAATTATCGTAGAATCGTGATCATTCGGCAACCTAGCGCCCGGTCAGCTGCTGGTGGTTCGTTGAACGAACAAACGAATTAACTATGATACAGCGCGGTTAAAGTTTGAGCACGTTTCAGTGACCCTCGATCAGCACGGATTTGATCGAGAATCAGTGTGTTATACTTTCTATATTTTTTATGTATTTTGGGGTGATTTTAATTTCTTATCTATCTATAAATTTGATGAACGCAGTGTGGTAGCGGAGAAATACTATTTTCACACGTGCACATTGTTCACTCATCATGACCTTCATTCCTGACCACTGTCGTTCACCAACTGAATTTCGGGGCGCACTGAGACACTTACCCTTACCCGTAACGAAATTCTGGAACGGAGAGAGGTTAAGTCCTCAGGCCCGAACGGGAGATAGCAGAACAGATATTTTTCTCTGTTTGCGTGGCCGCTTGTAAAAGTGTAAATATTGCATGTATTAATTTTTTGTTAAAAATAATGTAATCTATTCATCCGCAACTTTCTGGCTGCAATATGTTGTTTCTTATTACAAAACTAAGTTTTTCACTTTTTAACACGCGTTGTCTTATTGGAATTAGCAATTAATTCATATATGCACAAAAATTAACCTTAACGTTAGCCGAGTAAATCCTAGAAACCAGTGAACCCAGTGGTTTGCTGCGGCTCGCTATGGCCTGATGGCCTAGTCTCGCCTCCTTTTCGTAAATGCAGATTGGTAGGCGCGGGTAAATCACTTTAATGATGGCAAATCTCCTTTGATTCCAGCATATATTGCAGAATTTTTTCTGCAGAAAAAAAGCATCACTATGTGAGGATTCGAAAACCTTACCTTCATAACTATATCATGACGCTCTAACCATCTGAGCTATCATACCATTGTGATTCACAGCCTTATTATCTAACTATACTTGTGGAACTCACATTACCTTCGACTTTCTCTGTTATCGCTCGGGACTGCAGCTCTGACTGCTCGGAATTACGCTACGGGTAAGGATAAATCACTGAGATAAGCAGCTCTACTCACATACACCATCCGATGGCTTCATTCGAAAGTACATTTCACATATTTATCGTATATCGATGTTTCGTGTTGTCCCTTGTTCGCGAGAAAAAAAAAAAAGTAATTGTCATGACTTGTGACTTATCCCTAGTAGTTCTACACAGATAATTGTGTACAAAAGCTAAGGAATAATTTCTGTTACCCTTTTTGGGGGGTGGCTCCTGTAGAAGGTAAACAAAATGAAAACTCGCTCATATTTACTTATTGTAACGTTTGTTTAGATAAACGAATAATTTTATTTAAATTTTCATGCTTTTCCTTAGAAGTTTAGTTGTGTATATTTATTTGTTCCTCTGTCTTGAATTTTGGAGAATCTTTAGACAAACTTGTGAGTCAATCGGTATCAAATCGGACATGAAAGAAACTTAAAAATTAGTACTGCTTTCGAAAAAAATGTACCTATATGAAAGGGATTAAGATATCATTATGCGAATGCTGTTTTACGTTAAGTCCATTAGTTTTCATATTTTAATGCAATAAATTTATCGTATATTTGTGAAAATTCCATTTTTGCAGAATATAGACCCGAAAAGACTACTAGACATTACCGAGCGGGGTAACTCAGAGAGTAGTAGGTACTTGAGACTCACATTGGGCTGCCCATTTTGATCTTGATTTTTTTTTTTTTTTTTCATTTCCTAATTTTCCCTTGTTATTTAGGCGAATGCTAGGATGGATATTTACATTGCACGAATTTTCGCCTATTTCCTTTAATTTCATTCCTTTAGTTCTGTTACAGGGTCGAAAGTGCCAGGATGAGCGCGGTGTGATGGGGACCTGCGTTTTGTAAACGTTTCTCTGTATGAAAGTGGACGATTTGAAGTTTTCGAACTCCTTTGGGGAAGGGGACCCCAACTACATGGGCTATTGTATCTAGAAACATGTTAGGGTCCTCATCTATGCCCCAGCAGTCACTCCCGTGGATACTGGCCCCCGGTGTATCTTTCACCCCATTTCTTCCTCTGGATGTAAGCACAAACAGTCAACCGTGAGCAAGGCTCAAGTACAAAGTATCCTCCTCCGCCCCAGACAATCAATGCCAAACATTTATAAAAAGTCTGTCTCACAGGAACTGCGCAGCAAGAGACTTTCTCACCCAGTACAGTAACTTTAAAAAAGAATATAAACCTCAAATTATGACCTGATTAATTAATGAAATGAAATAAGTTATGAAAATAGTATGGTATTAGGCAAACAAAATTGGATTCGTGCAACCTACCTATAAGTATCCAAAGGAGAAACTACATTATTATTATTATTATTATTATTATTATTATTATTATTATTGAGATTTAACCACAAAAATTAACGATATACTATTAATTAAATTAAATATATGACCATTGATAGACAAACCTATACTGTGTGTGGGTGCTTTGAAACATTTTTAATTTACTCATGTTTATGAGCTGAGCTCTTGGTATCATCTTTACATTCACTAAAATAAAGAGAAATAACAGAAAGTTTCGAGTTACATTGTGTACTTAAGTCGATGTGTTCATGTGTATCAATAAAACAAAAACATGTTAGTATTCAGAAACTATTACAATGCATTAAGAAAATATACACAATCAACAATAAACAATCGAAAGTTTCATTGATTTTCTTTGACTTTGAAATTTAATTTAAATTTTATTGCAGTAAAAGCATGTAACGAAAACGTTTGATGACAGGGAACGCTCTTACATACAAATGTAATTCTCAAACACATATTAGAGCAATATTTCACAATTTGCTATCTTTACGACGATGTTTTTGTTAAATATAAAACATACGCATCGTTAAAAATACACTTTATATTCTGAATTAATTTGTGCTTTTATTTTAAAATAACATAGAGAAAATTAATCACTTTTTTAAATTTAGTTTTAAAGTATACCCCTACTCCTAATGGTTCAATTTCCCAAATTTTCATAAAATAATTTTTCTTATTTTATTTATACCGAATTTTGTTGTGAAGTAATTTAACCGCTACAGCGATTTTTAAATTTTAGGTTTTTAGGAACCCCCATTCCTAATGAACCGGTTTAGGGAAATTTTCAGGAACTATTTTGCTTATCTTATTTAAATGGACATATGGAGTTTCGTTGCTAAAAAGCAAATATTGGTGCCGCTATCGTAATTTTTAAATTTTCGGTTTCATGTAAACCTCCACTCCTAATAATTTCATTTCCCTGATTTTCAGAAACTATTTTTTTAATTTAAATAGTAAACCCCCACTCCTAATGACCCAGTTCTCTTGATTTTCAGAAACTATATTTTCTCATTTTATGTTAATACCGAGTTTTCTTTAAAAAGTTTATATTGCGGCCACTATGACGATTTTTAAATTTCGCTTGAACATCCACCCCGTTTTAAAGTATATCCTCACTTCTACCCAATTGCCCTGATTTTCGGGCAATTGATTACTTTTATCGATTTATTTCAAAGAGTTTCGTTGAAAAAAATCGGTAGCTAGAGTGGTATTTAATTGTTTTTTATTTCATTTATTTACAAATGTTTGCTTTAGGTTAACCTCCACCTCTAATGATCCAATTTTGTTGGTTAACGAACTCAACGAATCGTTTGTTAATTGAAAGTTATCTGCCGAGTATATATTCAGATATAGTTGCATAAAGAAGGCTATATACGAGGATAGGTTCGTAAGTTTCCGACCTCGCCGATGTGGGTTGTCGCCTTCACAAAACCCTTATCTGGTGTCATACCTTATCTGTTAAGTAAATAATTGTAGGTATAATCCGCTCCGCTGTGTTCAGTTGTTCAGATATAGTTGCATAAAGAAGGCTATGTGTAGAAGATTGTGACATGTTCAGAATAGAGATCGAGCTGTTATTAATTTCTTCACAAAAGAAGGACATACTCTAAATGAAAGTAAATAGCGATTCGACGGTGTATATGGGTAAGCAACACCCTCATATTCTTCCGTAAGATAATGGGCAAATTTTTTCGAATGGGTCGAGAAAGTATTGAAGACGAGGAGCCCTTCAAGTCGGCCTGCAGGTCGGCCCTTGGAGGTGCTTACTCCTGAATACATCGTTCTTATGGAAGGAGAAACAATGGAAGATCGGCGGCTCAAAGTTACAGAAATAGCAGCAAGGTTGAGCCTTTCTAATACAACAGTCCTTCGAATTATTCATCAACATTTAAACATGAATAGGGTTAGTGCAAGATGGGTTCCTAGACTTCTTTCCTCAGTCCAGAAGCAGCAAGAGTCGTCTGTTGTCAGGTATGCACTTTTGGAGCCCTGCCGTGGCAACGATAGAGAAGTTCTGCAAACAATTCATTGTTACAATAAGTGACATTATTGGTCTTCTACTATGATACCTTGCCCAAAAGAGAATCGATGAAGTGATGTAAACCTGGCAAAACACCGCATCTAAAGGCCAAGGTCACTCAGTCAACCAAGAATATCATGACCACAATCTTTTGGGACTGTGAAGGAATACTCTTCATTGACTTCAAGGAGATGAACACCACAGTAAATGAGGAGTACTATGCTGGGCTACTGCACAGACTATGTGCTTCCATCAAAGAGAAAAGGCGAGGAAAGCTGAGTGGTAGTGTGCGCCTTCTTCACGACAACGCGCCTGTGCACACAGTTCTTGTTGCAAAGGAAGCTGTGAAGAAATGTGGCTTCAAGGATATCGACCATCCACCCTCAGCCCAGATCTAGCTCTCAGTGTCTATTTCCTTTTCTCGAAACTCAAGAAGGACCTTCGAGCAAGGAAATATAAGTGAGACGAAGAAGTGATGAATGCTGTTTATGCCCATTTTGCTGACAAGACTTCTGGCTATTTGGTGGGGGGGGGTTTGAAATGTAAAATGAAAGATGTGAGAAGTGCATTGCAATAAAGGGTAACTATACTGAAAAGTGAAATATTGTTTTTTGTCTTTATGATACCTAGAAAATGGTTAAGCTGGAAACTTATGGACCTACCCTCGTATATATATAAGTTTTTCTTTTTCATTTTCGGTACCTAATAGGTGGGAATTGATGGAGATTTGAAGAAATGTTTAAAAATCGTTTCATCGGTATAATTGCATTAGCTACATTCCTTTGGAATTCGCTAAAACTTCAAACCTTCCCACGGAATATATATAATATATATATATATATAAATAATAAATATATATATATATATATAAAATATATATAAATAATAAAAGTAGATAAAGATAAAACACTGAGAAAGAGTCACACACACACACATATACATATATATAAATATATATATATATATATATATATATATATATATATATACTGGTCATTCTCTTTCTCTCTCTTTCTGATAAAAAAGTTCAATATATTTTACAGTTCATCTATAAAAATGTCTGAGAGCGAGAAGTCAGCTGTACTATTTTGACTTGAGAGTTCTGGCTGTGTGATAATTATATCGGCATGCTAGGCAGATATAAGTACTGTGCTTCTGCATATGTTTTACAAACCATTATGTTCGGCACGATATGACAAATCTTGGCTTCTGAGTTACAAAATCTGGCATTCTAATCACTTTTTAAAATTAAATATATAGGCAGTGAGCATTAAAAATGTAAATAATGGGAAATTTGAATTTAGATAGAGTAAGCTGCGGTAAATGTTAATATTGGTAATAGGGGCTGTGAATATAATAAGTATGCATTCTATGATGGATTCAAACAATAAACTTTATATGTTGTTTATTGTTCACTTTATTGGGATTTTGATCAAATAGAAGTAACACCAGCCTTATAGGGATGTGGGAAGCAGGTTTAGAGGTTACAGAAATTGCAAACAGGATGCTAATCTGCCGCACTCTGATGCACTATAATTATATTCAAATATCCTATTACTCATATCATTACCGCCACGGTTGGCCGAGGTGGTTAAGGCGCGGACTCGTGAGCGGAAGTTCTGGAGTTCGAATCCTACCAGGACGTCCTCCCTGACTGAGGGTTTTTCAGGTTTTTCTCAGTCCTCAAAAATGCAAATGCCGGAGTTGTACCGTAAAGTTAAACCTGAAACGTTTCCTTCCTTAAAAAAAAAAAAAAAAAAAAAAAAGCATTTCCCAATATATCATTTTATCTCCGCCTGTGGTGCCAGTAGTAAAAACGGGCGTTAAACACCATTCACCACTCATACCATTAACGCCTTCTACCTATAAATAAAGCTCTTTCAAATCTCAGTATATTTCACTACCAGTAAATCTACTTTTGTGACATTACGTATTCGCTGAAAACTATAGTTACATTTTATATAGTGAAAGAGAAATAAAGTAAACAACTAAATGCAATTTGTGTACCTTTAACCTTTTCGAAATATTTATAATTCCTAAAAACACATCCTGGCATATGTTCCTTACCTTCATGTTTAAAAACACACTGCAAGTGTGTGTGTGTGTTTGTTTTGCTTTTTTTTTTTTTATTAGAAGTAAAGTCCAAAAATCACAATTGGTCATTTATCTTGACCATACCTACGTTACTCATCTTACTAATAGTTTATCTGTGACATTGACAATTTAAAAACGTCGTAGTGTTTGCAGAAAAATTAAAATGCACATAATTTTTTGGAAGAAAAAAACGATATTTGTGTTATAAATACATTATAATTACAACTTATATAATACAATGTTTAGCTTTCAAGGCATAACAATTTGAAGCTCTTTGTAAAGTACTTATAAGAATAACCAATAGTAGAAAACAAACTGGAAACAGGAAACTTCAGAAATTTATCACATTGTGCTGTATTAAATTATTAAATTTAGATCCTCATTAGCATAAAAATTCGATAATTTATGTAAAATACTTCATTGTTAATATTATTCACATTTATATAATCTATGGAAATAATATATTATTGGTATTTAACGCTCGTTTTAACTACTCAAACCAAATGGATACGTGAGATGAAATTATAAACTTGTAAAGGATTTTTTTAAGGAAGGAAGCTTTCGAAGCCACTAAGTTTTATGGTACCTCCCCGGTATTTGCCATTTATGATGACTGAGGAAAACCTGGAAAAATGAGGATGGCCCTGGTGGGAATCGAACTTAGACTTTCCACTCACGAGTCCGCGCCTTAACGACCTCGGCCACCCTGGACGGTCATATAATAAATTATGCTTTATATTAAACTATTAAACTCAGGTCCTCATTTGCATTAACATTTTGATTTTGAAAAGTATTCAATTATTAATAATGTCCACAATAGCAATAACCTGTAGAAATAATAAATGGAGATTAAACAAAGTAAAACTTTACAAGAATCGGAAGATGAATAAAAAAAACTCGTTTTTTATTTCTTCAACTTGAAGAAGAATGACACATTTTGAATAATTGCGCAACACTCCTGACTTAACACAGTGACACTTTTTGTTTGAACATTTTTTTACACTACATCTAACGAAACTTTGTTTTGACTATGGAGCTATTGCTGCAGCGGCTGTCAAACTGACTCCTTTATTAGGCACATCCGAAACAAAAATTTTTCATAAGCTACTTGAAACTGTTTTATTAGCTCCTGACGATCTACTTAAATGATAAAGCCCAATGTCTATCTCTTCTCCATCACCAATGTTGCTTGGTGCTGAATGCCCTCTATCACATTCAGGGTTTTTAACTAGTACTGCTTGTCCAACTTCTAGGGATGGAAATAGTTTATTGAATCTCGTTAACGTTTCATTAATTTAGCCAATCTTGAATCTTCTATTTTTCCATTTCTTCTGCACAGCTCTCGTGATTTTTCCTCTTCCGCATAATGACATATCTGTGTACATCGTAATACATGATTAATTCTTCTTTCCATTAAACATTTCGAAGTAACCAGGGGGGGGGTCAGAATTAGATATGCATTGTGAACAGGAACCCCAAACAGAGCTTCAAATGGAGTTTTTCCGATTCTCTATTATGAAAGAAAGGACCTAATTTTTTTCAACAGTAAATACAAATCGAAGTCCTTCAGCCGAAGAAGATGATTTATTATCGGCCAGCCTAGAAATTAGCATGTTCTTTCCACGTCTCCTTGGCTTTGTGAGTGATGAAGTTTTCCATGCACTATTTTAGCATTAAATATATCACCCAGTTCGAAAGTCACAAATACTGTGAATTCTCTACCATTGCCACTTTGAAGAATTTAAGAGTGCTCAAAAAACGCAAAGATGACCATTAGATTATATGCTACTTCTTTCGCTCCCTTCGTCTTTAAAGGTTCTAGTAATAAAAAAATTCGTCAAATGGTCTGGCAGTTCAACATAAATTTATAGCCCCCGTCGGTTTCTGTTTACATGTAGATAAAGTCTACTTGCCCTCTGGAATTCATAGTATTGTTTAAAACTGGTCTTACGACCAAGCCCTTTCGCATTTTTTTAATTTTATTTTATTTTTTATTTTATTTATATATATATATATATATATATATATATTTTCCCCGTCCTTCTTTGGTCTACATTGACTACAAAGGGTAAAATTGTGTAGTATCACTTCCCTGGTATATTACATTTTCTTTTTTGTTCCCTGTGAATACATCTTGTGCGTTTATGGATTGTGCCTATGTGTGCCTTATGAATTGACACGACTATTTCAAAAACATCCCAAATCCAAAAACCGTAATTTTTCAGGAGAAGCAAAAAATGTATTGTTGGAGAAATATTCATAAAATGGAAACAACATTACGTCTATAGGTGAGAGCTATTGTTATTAAAGCTATTAAAATAATTTGTATATACTTTGTTTATTTGGGCTGTCCAAAACCAATGGATTTAAAATGTTTTAGAAACAACTGTTTATGCATTTATGGAAATATTGGTTGTACTACAATAATCTCAATTATATAATTTGTGTGTGTGTGTGTGTGTGTTTTTTGTTTTGTTTTTTTGAATAGCTCACGTAAGACAAAATGTACCACACAAGCACGTGAACTTACCCATATAACAGGCCATTTTCTCAAACCATTAAATGCTCTGTCCTACATGCCCATTAACGCTTTTCTTTACCATGATCAAAAATTTAAAATATAACTATAATCTCCATCATCATTAAATTGTAATACTTCAATGACACATCCAATTAGAGAATTAATGAATCTTTATATCCTGAATATTACAGACATTGTTTAATACATACAGTTGCATTTTGCTGCTTCAAGTTTATCATAAACAGAAGGTTAAAGTATGTCTAAATATCTGCCAGAATTTCCTGTTTTTCGGGCGACTATTGTCTTTTCTTTGGAATCTACATACCATTTTTCTTCCATTCATCTTTTTTTAATATTATTTTTGACCACTCACTTCCATTTCTCTGTCTTTTAACTTTAGCATGCTATCGTCACAAGATTCGCTGGTGGTAATTTCAAAAGCCTCCCAAGTCCTCGCTTTGGGATCTTCTTGAAATCACCGAAATGCTTGACAACCGTTTAAGCATGGAAATGGCTGGAATTTTCAGGTGTTCTTTCCATCATTCAAAAATCGTGCTCTGAAATTAGTTATTTGCAAATTAAGCTATTTTCGTCAAAAACCGGAGCTTGGGATGTTTTTAAAATCACCGTTTAACTATGTCGTATAACTCTACTTCGAACAAAAATAATTAATCTCACCAGTATTTTTAAATTCTATTTATAAGTTTCTCCACCTCACCAATTGTCATGACGCTACATTCCTTTAATATGCGGTAATCCAATGAATTAAATGGTTCTCGTCTTCTCTGTTTCCCTTGAGCCAATCTAAAAAGTACTTCAATAAGTACTTCTTAGACGTTAGTAAAAACATATGTCAGTATTCGGATTAGTATACTCGTCTAATTTTAAATCAAAATCTCCTTTTCTTCTTCTTTTTTCAGTCATCCAACATTTGTTCTTTTTCACAAATATTGTTACTTTTTGCCTAATACAAATAAATTTACAATTTTTTTTCTGGTACATTTACTTGAATACGAAGGCAGAAACAGATGTAACTTCTGTATAACAAGGAATACTTCACCAAGTCATTCCAATTTCCCGCCCTCTGGCTTAATCATTAAATGCTAAAAATCAATTACGATTTCCGAAATCTGCTGCGAGTATGAATGTTGAACCGAAGTAATGTATTCCATTATATAACTATTGATAGTACCGAGATACTTATCACTCAAAATAGCTTTTTAAAGCTTGGAGCAAGAACACGAAGAATAGTATACTATATTTTATATATCATTCCTTTAGGGACTGTGACATATATAAATCAAACTAATAAAAATGACGCTTTTATTACTATTGTGGATTCTTTAAGTTTTCTTTTTCCTCTTTTCTTTCCGAGAATATTGGTATTTGTAAACTGTGCTCTCTGTTTTTGGTTATGGATATTTATATTGCTTGATTTTTCATGCAAGGATATGTGACAAGCACTCCTCAAATGCACCGCATGCTTTATTGCTTACATTAAAACCTTAAAAGCATAACCCTTTTACATAACCTGCAGTCGTATTATCAAACAAGCAGTGATCCGGTCCAACTATAACCTGAGTTATTATTATTATTGAGGCAGTTGAATTGTGTGTGCTAGTTTAATTTTATTATTATTGTTGTTGTAGCCGTGCGCAACAGTGTGTTAAAAGCCAAACAGTCCTGTACATGTTCTATATTGGCTACTGCCAATATTTACCTAGTGTAAAAAATGCGTCCTCACTAACAACAAAGATATGAAATGCTGTCAGATTGGTAACTGGAAATGTTTTATGCCCATTCAAAAAATGGTAGTGCAACTGACAATTTACAGATGACTCTCGCGCGTATTTTCTCTCTGAAATTAACAACAAAAGTCGCAATTATTATAGAAAAAGTGCAAAAGCACAAATATAGGTACAACATTAATGATTAAAGTATGTATTTTCGAAGACCGTTACGTACATTCCTCTTTGGATTTACAAGAGATGTATTGATAATTATTTAATAATGCAAATACTCTGGAATTTAAGAATATGTAAATTGCACTACAAACAGCTTCGCAGATAAGAAAAAACTATAATGAATTTGTAAAATTAAATTTAGAAACTAATAAACGTAATGAAATCGCAGAATTTTGTATTTGTCTTCCAGATGTAAGTGAATTTAACATGATTAAAAAGACAGAGTATTTAAAAAATATGCCAAACTTAGCAGGAATAAATAACATTACATATGTCGCACTTAAGCTCTTAACAAAATCCTGAGCAATGAACAATTTGCATTGAAATGTTAATTCAATATATCATGCTAAAAGCATGTGTGCTGTTCCATAACAAATGTCTGCCTTAGAAAGTGTAATTCACAACCTGAAAGCTTATCAAATATAGGTATGTATCACCAGTTAATTATGTTTCAAAATGAATAAAAAAGAGCAGGCTATATAATGCAGATAGGACTTTGAATTTAGGAATATAACCTCTAAGAACATATATACAAGGTTGTTGTAAATATAGGGGGTATTGTATGATAATTTTTACCTAATCTTATATTGGTAAATTTTATTTTTTTATGCAATCATTACTGCTTACTTAAATAAGTACTGTGCATGGTTTAACATAAGCTTTATTCAGCCGAGAATTGTACCATGAATTTAAGGAATGCTGGAATTTTAAAAACAGGTACCTACACAGAGTGAGTTAAGCCCATTGTAAAACAAATATGTGGCATGTGCAACAAATTGCATTGAACCATGCTTGCAGACTTCATATAGAGGCAACTATAACCTAGCATTAAGAGAATAGAAGTTTTGGGGTTATTCTTAAATAGCAGTCGTAGTAGTTGTATTGGTTTCATAGGTATATAATTGTTGATGATTCTTCAAGGTATTTCAGCTACCCATTCTTCATATACTTTACTATGATAGCATCTTTCAAGTGGCCTTAACATGTTCCTTTACATCTTTCATCTGCTTCTCCCTCTCTTGGCCTGTCATAATTATTCTACAAATATATCCAGAATAAATGTCTAATGGCAGTGGTTCCTAATCTTTGACATTGCTTGGCTTCTTGAATTACTGATAAATTAATCCTATCTGCCGTGGTATCCTTAACATTATTCCACCAATCATCAATTTGAGAATGATTAGCAGTGCTTTATGTTTTGTTTTGCAGCTTAATACAATTTATAACAAGTATCAATCTTAATTACAAAACCTTATAATTCTAAAAAGTGTGATTTTTTATAGAAGCTTCTAAGAAGAGATTCAAATCATTAATTGATTCTTGTATAAAAGATATTATATTTATTGAATAAACTTTTTGTAATCTTTAATTGAAATGCATAAATAGATGAATTCTGTACATTGTTGAATTGTATTGTAGTTGCAGTCCTTTATTTTGTACTTATATATGTAATATTACATTACATTTTACCTGAAAATTAGTATGATAAATAATGTGTAATTATAAATGTATAAGCCGAAAATGGTAGTTGTTTAAATATAACATTAATTTTAAATTGTGTATGATTCTTACAAAATCTGAAAGCATAAGACTTACGGTTTTGAATTAAATTATTTTTTACAATTTTAAAGTTATTCTGGAGCAAGTGGAGATGTGTGATTTGGTGTAAATGTGCAGATAAGCATTTCCTTCCAGATGTTGTAAACATAAAACTCAGCAAAGTTGGACTTACATAATATGCTTACCTAAATCATTACTATATTTCATTAAAATGAACTTATAAAATATTTGGAGCAAAAAGTTTAGAAAAGCATAGATTCTTTATACTCTGCTCAATTTACTGATACACTAAATAGTAATAAGCCATTTTATTGCTCCAACCATCTTTTAAAAGATTACTAAATTTCACTTTTACTCTGTATTTCAAAATACAGGATTTTTTAATTTAAAAGAAAAAATGTATATAATATGCTGAAAGGGAAAACAAATAATTACCAGACATTGAAAGCTTTTAAAACAAAGTAAATAAAAGAAACTGACACAATCTACACAGCACTGATGATCTTAGTGGTGTAACAAGCTACAAATAAATGGGCTAAGAATCCAAAATGGTAGTATTAATATACATTTTTTTTTTTTAAATCTCATTCAAAGAAATGGTTGACAGATCTTTTAATAATAAAATAATTATACACACACGTACAGTGCTGAGTATGATACCTAACTGTAAAGGAGAACAGGATTTACATTAAATAATAATAAATGAAATTGACCTATTGGTCAACTCAAAAGGTTAATCATATAGTTACATTACATAATGAATGTAAGCCCAGAACAATAATTTTGTCCCCTCCTAAAAAACCTGCCTATGCCAATGTCTATTATATTTTTTCTGCTTTAAGTTGTTGCATTTTTAGGATTTATAAATAAAATTTTAGCTGAAATTTTAAAATATTTTTCCCCTGGAACTCGCTCATAAATACCTAGTCTTGCCATAGATACTGTTACAAAACTGCTTTGGATGGCCAAAATCATTAAGGTGCAGACTCATGTGCAAGAGGTCTGGGGTTTGATTCCCACCAGGACCATTCTCCGTGACAGGTTTTTTTCCTAGGATTTCCTCAGTCATAAATGGTAACTGCTGGGGAGTTACTCTAACTTAGGCCTGAAATGCTTACTTCCTTTAAACAAATAATTTCATCTGATGTATTACCAGTCCCCATCACCTATAAAGCCTCAGTAGTTATAACAAGCATTAAATACTGTTAAAAAAATGCTACAAAGTTAGATGTAAAGAAACACAATACATATTAGTATTTTTTATCTGATTTAGATGTGTTGTTCTCTCATGTATTCCAAATGTTTAGTACAAATTAGTTCTCAGCACACTCTACCTCCATTGGCAGATCTGACACTGTTGACTCCAAGGATGGTTGAAACTCAATATTAGGATGCTTTTCTTACAGACCATGTGCTCAGACCTGATCACAATTTATAGTCTAATAGGTTCGGGTCAGGACTGTCAAGAGGGCTAATCTTGAGTACTAACAAAGTCTACAATTTCTCTGCATGTACCTTGCCTTATAGGCTGGAGCTGAATCTTACTGTAAGCTCCAATTCTTGTATTTGGACAGTCATGTCCAGGTTCTTTACCACAGGTTTCAGCTGAGTGATTCATAAACTTTGGCAGATGTCTTCTATCCATTAATAATAGAATTGATACCATCATAGGCTCTCTCTCCACCAAATCATTAATCAGGCAGGATGGTAACCTCTCTGAGCTTATCATGAAGTCAAGGCATACACTCTTGTCATTTTGACAGTTGTAGCTTACTTTAGTATTGAATACTTTTTTGTCAGTTAAAAAAAAATTCTGGGGGTCATTGTTAGCATTTTTTTTATCAGTGTTTAACACCTGTTTTTACTACTAAGGCACCACAGGTGGTATGGTTAGCATAATATTGTAGCAGTATTTTGCATCTTATGCTTCAGTTCTGTAATTATTTATGCAATGAAAAGCTCTTAGTTCAAGGTCATGTCTAAGTACTCTGAATGTGGATCTGCTGGATAGATTCATCACAGGAGCCATCACTGTCTGTCTCCATGTTGATTCCACCAAACATGGGCTGCCAGTGCTTTGATAACAGCTATGGTCCCCATGTAGTGCAGATGTTTGGATCTCAAATGGCCATCAACAATACTGATCTCATTAAACTGAAACTGTTGGTACACAACTTCCAGCTAGGATTTGAAAGTCTAGCTTGATGATTTTTCATCTATGAAGGCCAATCAGCAAAGTTTTCATTATCTCATTCCATGGCTAAACTTCAAGTAATGTACTCTTTCTTCTGTACTTGACTGAACAATGAGGGTGATGGTGTCTAGCACAAAACGATTATCTCATCAACAAAATATCTGGTACCATTACTTTCAAAAATTTGTAATAGCGTTTATGGCAAGACTAAGTACATTTCCCAAGTTGTTTTTAAAAAGATATACAACTTTGTTACTAAATTTAGTTTAGATTTGTTTATATTTCTATCATACTTATTTTAACATTTTTACTGTTGTTTATAACAAATAATTCAAAGACTATGTCTTTCCTAAAATCTTCTCAGTTTGATAAGAAAATATTAATTCATAGAGATGTTTTACATTTAATAATATTGATAATAGCAGCATGCAGTGTATCTTGATATGTGTGAATTTAATTTCTTTGCCAGAACTTGTATTTGATATTACAACATTTGAGAAACTACAGATATTACAGAATAACTGGAATAAAATTTTTCAATTCAATTCCTTTAGAAATAAGTGGTGTAAAAATTCAGCCATTCAAAGATAACAGTATATAAGTGATTAATTAAACATCCTTTCTACAGCATACAAGAATTTTAAGTAGAAAATAAAGAGTAATATGAAATAAATAAAATGTAAAAGGGAAAAAAGTTATGTATATAATGTAAATGTTACTTTTTATCCATAGACTTTAAGCCTCTTTTTATCCTTTTTCTTCTGACAAAGCCTATTGTAATTATTTTAATTAGCAAATGGTGAATGAACTATTATTATTATTGTTGTAGCTGTAGCTATTTATAAGCATGCAAGAACAATATATTCTGCAGCTTTGCCATCTTCTATTTTCGTTATGGAAAACAGCACCAGATAGAAGAAAAAAACAATAATTGCTGTTGCAGCATCATCTAGTTTATATTTATTTAAATAGCACTAAGTTCTCAAATATTACAATATGGCCTGGTTCTAACTTAGGTTCTATTTTAGGCCAATATTTTAAATCACTCTATCAAAAATTGTAATTAACATACTAATTAGTTGGATGTAAAACAGTGTTTGTTAAGCACCAGTCGTCAATTTATCAGTAGCTTTTTACTGGTAAATCCAGAGGACTTTGGCAGAGTCCCTACTACTAAACAATGAAATACCATAATAACATAAACTAAAACATTTTATACAATTCAATAATCACTTAAAATTAGTAATAAATCTGATCTCATTTATAAACTCCTGCCATTAATTAGCTTACATCCATATACATTTAACCTTTTAATTTATTGCACATAATCAAAATATCACTACCAGCCAATTATACAAGGCAGACACAATGAAACTCACAGATCCTCTTCCCTCACTGACAATAACCATTTTTTCTTAACTCTATACAAACATTCTTCTTTTTCTTTTTCTTCCTCTTCCTCCTATGTCCCTTATGCCTTTTAGGCATCAGGTTTCTTCAGCCACTTTCTAAACTCTCCTCTCTCTTCTACCAATTCTCAGTTCTCATATCACTTCCCCTGCCAATTTCTCCATGTATTGTTTCCACTCCAAGCTTGCTCATCCCCTTCCTGCCTTGCTTCATATACTGCCCAAACCATCTCTACAGCTTTTTTTTTCATTTTACTTATATTTTTTGATTTAAACTCTCCCTTATTCTATTTCTTACTTGATCTCTTCTAGTCTTTCCAACCACTTTTCTTAAATATTTCTTCTGCTGCTTCCATTCTGCTAGAATGTTTACCTAGAATGATACAAATATTCCCCAAGATTTCCTAATTTGTCTTTGGCAACAAACATGTTCTTTGCTGCAGTTTGCAACATCTAATTATTCTGTTTGCACTTGTCTTCCTAGGGTACTTGGTACACTTGGTGTACCCAAGGCAGATGGCATTTTTCCCCTTATCTTCGGATCCATATAAATGAACGTACATAATCATCATCAGCAGCAGCAGAATACTGAACTTATCAAATGCAAGTAATGTAACAAGCTGTTGATGCCATGCATTCTTTATAGTAAATTCATTGATCATGTTTTTATAGTGCACTTGCTAGCTGTCATCAGCTGGAGAGAGGTTGGCAAAGTTGTTGACTCAATCTTTCAAAATGTTGCACATCATAGATAATTTTTAAACAACTTGGGAGTAAGAAAGATTTCAGCTGATTATAGCAGCAAATTATATTTGGAATGCTATTCCTAAATTAGGAAATATCTCTAGGCATTTAACAATTTAGAAAAAGAACACACAAAAAGGGTGCATAAAATATGTAATATATGCAATACTAAAAAGGTATTTCACTCTATTAACTGGTAATTAAAAAGTAATTGAAACATAATGATCTTTGAATTTGCAAAAATAATTATTGATCTAAATTATTTATCTGACCTTGTATGTAATTCCTTTTTTGTATAATAAAAAATTAAATAACAACTTATATTTTTAAACAGCAAAATTGTTTGTAAACAAATATAAAAAAAAATATGCAATGCATTCAGTTGACTTTCCTCAATATTTTTCTCTTAATAATGAGAGGATAGTACCTGCTGTTGAGTCTAACAAAGGATGCATTCAGAAATTTCAAGTTAATAATGTTGTAAGTGTGCATCTCAGTGAAAATTTGTGTCAAAGCAGGTATTATAGTCTCATTTTCATTCAAGTCTTTGTAATGGAAACTTTGCCACACAGTAACTTCAGTGATTATTTTTGCAAGTTAACAATGCAAACTGAGATCAGCAACTAGCAAAAAAAATATATATATATATATCACTCACATGCACTGAAAAGGAAACTACTATAGTGACCTACTTATCAAACTTAACAGTTTATGAAGGTCTTTCTAGGAGGGCTGAACACATTGTTAGCCATAGAATATTTTCTTTATAAAATGAAATCCATTACAAAACATTTTTTTTAAACAACTGTATTGGAACAAACAATTATTCTGCCAATAAAGCATAAACTACAGTAACAGAAAAATAAAAAAATAATTACAAAAAAGGCAGAAACAGGCAGCAAAGTGCAAAATAGTGTAATAATATTTGATAGAAATATAATTCCTGTACATTTAGACTTTTTTGACAGTCACCAATAAAAAAGGCACTACCAATAAAAACAGTATAAAATTAAAATGAAAGCTGCTCCCTCAAATATTTTACTTAGCCTTCTTAGACTTGCTTATTTACAAGGACATTAAAATATTACTTTTATTATAATTTGTAAAAAAAAATTAACAGAGAAAACTTATGAACAAGCAAGCTAAAAGTATAAACATTAACATCTGTCAAAGAATGTAAAACTAAAAGGATCAGAATTTGCCATCTAAGAACAAGTCAACATATCAAAATTCAAATCTCAGTTTGGAGACAGTTAAAGATTTTTTTCTAAAACATTTCATTGTCTTGCTAGATATTTTGAGCTAAATACTCATTTCTTATAGGTGTTAAAAATTTGTTAAAAAGAAAGAAATAATATAAGTAATCTTCTACTGGAATATGGGCCTAAAACACAATGGATGTATTTTACCAGTATATTGTTAAATTAGTATACAGGCATCTGGCCTTCAGGCTATTCCGAAGCTGAATTCATGTTACAAAAAATAATTTAGAAATTCCAGAAGTCAATAAAAGTATACTGAATGTATCCTTTATTCTGTTTAGTAGCTGGAGCAAAGGAGCAAGGAAGCAATTTCCATTGGTCATTCATGGCAATGAGTGGCCCTTGGAGTTATAATGGCCAACCTGAATCGGAAGCGCAGCCTTTAAACATGGCTCTTCTTCTGCTCCAACAGGAACTTGCAGTAAGTTGTCACTTTATTTTTATGTTTAGATAATCTGCTGCAGAAATTATTTTCGGAACAAATTCAAATCATGTAACAGAGAAGGACATAACATTACTAAAAACAATTCAACATCTGAAAGAACTTAATATATGAGAAAAAATTTACATAAAAAAATATGAATACAAACTTATGAATTTTGATATACCAGAAGCAGACAACATATTGTTTAAGTTCATTAACAGACCACCAGAGCAGCATAGTAACATACATACTTTGCTTAAATTGACTCCTCAGTCTTCGTTTTGGTTGACAATTTGAGGAATGTACCTCACGAAACATGTACCAAAATTACTTTTTAAGTGTGTTTGTGAAACTTAAAGAGAGTTTTAATGTGAAGACATGATTTTTAGTGTTTTACTTTAAATCAAAATAAGATTAACAAAAGTTTCACTGTGTGGATTCCGACATTCCGTAAACATCTTTACATTTATTTATCCAAACCATTTGTAAACAAAGGTACTGTAAATTAGATTGTATACTTGTTAGAGTACTTTAGAATTCTTTAAAAACGAATGCTTCACTATAATATAAATAGACAAAATCTTAAAATAATGCTATACTTCTGTCCAGTGTACATTCCCTTCTCACCACTTTGTTTACTATTCCAATGACTGCTGTTCTCTGTTTTACTGCACAATCAGGATTATACTGGTAAATGAAATATATAACATTGGGGACAGAGTAGTAGTAATAAAACATTACCTTAAAGACAAATTTTTGTGAACAGGAATTAGGAATATATCAACTTAAGACAGAGAGTAGTAATAAAACAATACTTTAAACACAAATTTTTGTGGACAGGAATTGGGATCTGGCAACGCACCGAATAAACAACAAATTCAAGTTCCAAGAGAACCTGAGCAGAGTGGGGAATGTGTTCCCAAGCATAACGAGGATGTTTATATAAAAGAAGAACCACAGTCTTATTCCCACATGAACTACCCGTATCCTGTTATGCCATGCAACTTTAATATGAGTCCTCAGATGTGGCCCTTACCACAGCCCCCACAGCACCTTCACAGGGTGGACCAGTCACTTCCAGAATATTCAGAGAAAACCCTTCTAAACTTGGTAAGTTGCTTGATTGAATGTAATGACTAGAGAACAGAAAAACATGTAGAAAAGTTTCACGAAATATGAAACCCATATCACTAAAGTGTATTTTTAAAAAAAAAGACATGAAAATTAAAAAAATGTATTAATGTATTTAAAATGAAAGAATAACATTAAGATTTAATATACTTTAATTTTATACATTAGAATGTTACAATATATCAATAGAACCATACAGTATACTTTTTTGATATTAATTGCAAGCATTTTTTCCATACTAAAAATGCTAATTGGAATGTGTACAGTGAAGCAAATCATATAATTCATTTGAGTTCATCAATGACAATGTGACTGATAGGTCACGAAACATGTCATGAGTTTTAATAGTTTAAAGAGTGAAATGCTTAAGAGTGTTGAAGATTTTAGCCATTTTAACCATTTTAGAATTTTAACCCTTCCCGTGGGAAAGAGATTTTAACTGGTTTAAAAATAGGTTTTATATAAAGCCATCCTTCCTATTTAAGGTTTTTTCCATATTTTTCCCTTGTTCTCATAAATGGCAAACTCCAGGAAGGTATTAGGCATATAATGCCTGCTTCTTTAAAAGAAGAAGAAAAAAAGAAAAGAACCTTTCCCAATCTATCATTTATCTCAACTATCACAGGTATCCATAACCTGCGATGTCTCAGCAGTAAAAACAGGTGTTAAACACTTCTAAAAGAAATGGTGAAAACATGGTAAATTAAGGCCACCTCTTAGTCCTTTTACAAGAGTAATTTGAAAAATGCTTGGAATGAAGCACAAAATAGAGGGTTCCTCTTTTGAAATTGTTCTTATTTCTCAATATAGTTTCCCTTGACACTAATGCCCACTGTCCAACAATGTTCTAGACCCTTTATTACAGAAATTAGGTTCCTTCACCTTAAGTTCATCGGAAAAAAATTTAAAGAGGCTTCTGATATTGAAGGTATTGATTACTGATTAAAATTGGCAACACGATAATAAAAAAAACACACATCGTAACCACACATAATTTTGATAAAGAACAGGCTTACCATTATAATTAAAGTACTAAGTTATATGGAATTACTGAGACTGTTCAACTGTTAAATAATAGGCTGTACACAGAATCATGTGTTTAAAATGCTTCTGCTAAAAAGCTAGTAAAATGTCAATGAGCCCCTTCTTTTTCTGTACCCTTCAATTGCATGGGCAATTGATTAATGCTGCACAACATTTCCCAAGAACCATCTGACTTCTATTCAGTGAACTATTAAAATTCATTTAACATCCATAAATATTGCTGCTATAATATTTCTGAAGTTTATACCAACACTTCTAAACAAAAATGAAGTATTTTATTATGTTTCTGATAAATATTATAGAATAATTATGCTTTTAGGATGACATAAAAGAAGAAATCCTGACAGTGAGATGCAGCCCTAATGATGCCTTTTCAAGCCAGTCTCAGAAATGTGGCAAATGTAATGGGAATTCAGAATCTCCAGAACATATTTGTAGAAATGACATGTAAGTACCAATGTTTTTAATTACATAATAGTAATTTTCTGTCACATCCTTTTAATTATTTTTTTGGTCTCTGCTATTGCCCCACTCCTTCTGGGTTCTTATTGCATTAGCATAAACTTTGTTCTGCATTTATTTGGAATTGTCCACACTATAGGTCAATGCGTAACACTTATATAAGACTTTAGTTATAAACTTTGTCCATTCTCACAGTGTTTTACATATCAGCTATGTAAAACACTGGCAACACCTTGTCTCCCTTGTCATGTTCTTAAACGTCCCTTTCTGAATCTCTTTCCTGCTGCTCTCAGGGCAATGTAAATTAATTCATCGATGGTTAGACAGTAATCTAGAGCAATGCTTTTGTATTTAAATGTTATTTTAAATATGAATCACCTCATCAAGTATGTGTGGAATTTATTCAGAACTTTTCCTCCTGCCAGAATCATAATTTACATTTTGGTACATAAATTTCAATACACTGGTTCAGTGCAAAACAAAAATTGTGAAAAATGTAGTATGACTGGGAAATTTGTATACCCCTATATGCTATATGTTAATATAATGAATGTAATTAGAATGAATTTGATAATTTAGTAATGAACTTATGGCTAGTTGCCCAAGGGATCCATACATGCTCCATAATGTTTGACACATAATCCTATGAGCCTTCAAGTTCTTTGTGGCATTTTCTCCAAAGCTGCAGGTGCAATTGTACCAAAGGCATCCTATACTGCTTATTCAAGTTCAGCATTGGTTTCATACAACTTGTGGCAACGGTCATTTTGATAATACTGCACAATGAGTTATCAGGTCAGGGCTACATGGAGGCCATGGAGGGTGTTACTGGAAATGTTGGGAACCAACATCCAATCCAGTGTCCAGAGAATTTATCATTTAACAAATGGTAATATTGAAGTGTGCAGGAGCTGTGTCTTGCTGTATGCATAGCTCTGCCATTAGTCCTCTGTCTTTCAGTTGGGGGATGAGCCAAGTTATCAACATTCATGAATATGATTACAGCATTCAAAGGCCCATCAAAAAATATGGTAAATGCAATGTCATTCCTGCCCAATAACACTTGGTGGGTCTGTTCCAGTTCAAATGGGAAGTGAGGATTTTCCTTTGACCCAAAAACCAAATTTCTCTTTCACGTGTTGTGGTATATGGTATACTCATCTGTGAACATAACCTTGGACCTTAATATGTTGGTTTGAAATGGTGCTAGAAGATGCTTGTTCATATCTGTCTCGGACAGCTCATTGATGAAGGTCGGATGATATGACCTCACCTTTAAATCCTTCATCAGTAATCGAAAAGAGTCAGTCACAGATTGTTGCACTCAGCATCCCATTTGCAAATGGATTTTATGGGGAAGTGCTCAATTAACCCATCAACTTCAGCACATATCTCCAGGTGCATTTTCTTTTTCCACTTATCGATTGGTCTTCCACACCTCCTTTCTTTCCCAGGAAATCATTGTCCTTTTTGTTAGCGAAGGCTTATTAAGCCTTTCTTTAAATTGATCTTGTAAGATGCTAATAGTCTTTTCTGTATGAAGATGCTCGTACACTCGCAATTAACCTCTATTCAACATAAAACAAACTTGTGTGCCATTTCAACTTAATTGAGTGATGCTGAGATACAATACACCAGCAATATCACTAATAATTTTAGTATTAAAATAATATAAAATTATATGCTAATAAGAAACTAGTAAAATTCAGGTTTCCCAGACACCTGTATAATTTTAACAGTGGAAAACCAGATAATGAATCTGAATGTAGGTGAAGCTCTCCCAATAAAAGTGAAGAGATTGAGAAATGTAGGAAGAAGATAAATGATGTACTCTTTCTTCTCTATTAATGACCATATCACAACAGTTCATCTGAAAAATCAAAATACAGTTAACTGCTAGATGATACACCACAAAATGCAAGCTCCAAGTCATTGATATGCTCAGGAAAAAACAATCAAATGCAGGCATGCATTAAATCGTACTGCTCCACAACAGTCTCTGCCCACATTGCAATGGCAACCAGAGCATATTTTTGTAATACACTTAAGTGCAGAAACATTTTATTTATGCATTAGGGCCTCTGAAATGTGAAGGAGGATGCCTATAGGCCAGCAACTTACAGATAGTGACAGAGATACACAAAGAAAGAGGAATATATTTAGGGATAGAGTTATGAAAGATTTTAAATAGGTATGTAAGGGAATGAAAAATCCACGTTCTTTTAAAGAAGTGATTGCATGTGGGCATTACACAGAAATTTGTGAATGGTAAAGATGAAATGAATGCAGGCATTATGGACACATTGTAATTTATTGATCTGGTCTGTATTCAAATTAGAATACAAGTATGGCATTGTGGCTTATCATAATGGACAATATATAATCACGACCCACATTTATGTTCTATGGCTACAGGAAATTTGTTATTATGAAAAAAATGTGTAAGGTAACTTGTCAACTGTGTATGCTTTTTATTTAATCTAAGTTGGACGTTTTGCTTTCTCCTTGAATTTTATTTGTGTATATTTAAAAGTACATAATTTAATTTTATAAATTAATTGAATATATTTTGTATAAACATTTTACAATGAATTAGCAGAATGAGAAAAAACCAAAATTTCTATCTGTACCACAGTCTCCCTACTTTTGCTACAGGATAAATATTTTTTTTTTAATTTTGTTATTGGTATTATGTGAAGAAAGCTATTGTTGTACACTGCGTTTAAGTCTCTTATTTGTAACAGATACTCCAGACGTATACATCCAATGGAGAACTCGTACAACTACCAACCTATGCAACACCATCCAGGTCCTTCGTGGTATGGCATGAAAACATTTACTGGAAAGGAAACACTTAACAGATGGGAATTTCATGCTGCAGAAAACATGAGGAATTACACCAACTCATTTATGGAGCGACACAACAATATGCATGCGATTGCTCCTTTGCCTGTGAGTGGGACAGGAATGGGCGGTACCAATGGAAATGACATGAATAGCACTGAAAATGCAGTGAATGGTTGTGAAGAAGAGGAAGTGCTGGTATATGGTCCAATGGCACATCCAGACTCCATCCCAATGTGTAGGGTTTGTGGCAAGGGGTTTACTTACAAAGAGCAACTGCTAAGTCACATGGTTGTGCACCGGAGTCGCAAGCCCCATGTCTGCGAGATCTGTGAGAAGAGTTTTAGTTCTCCTGGAAACCTAAAGACACATATCATGATACACACGGGGCAGAAACCTCATGCATGTGAAAAGTGTGGTAAGCGATTCACTACTCTTGGCAACCTTAAGACTCATGCTGTTGTTCATACTGCTGAAAAGCCACATCCCTGTCAAGTTTGTGGCAAAGGTTTCACCACACTTGGAAATCTTAAAACTCATCTCTTGATACATACAGGTAAGTGAAAGCAAAACATGAATAGAATAGTACATTAATATTTTAATTTCCTTTAAGGATATATGTTCTTACTGTCTTTATGCTGTGACATTTTAACAAAACAGAAAAGCAAAATTAATTAAATTAAATCTTCATACATTGTATTTAATATTGTTTATTTTGCATATACTGCTAAAGGTTCCACTCTGTTCTTGCACACTAATATGGGTGATATTTGCACATTTATTGCATATTTTACACACACATTCTATGCAAAGAAAAAGGACTTTTATAATGCCCTATAGTAGTTATCATTAACGATGAACAAAGAACCAAAGTATTTAAAATATAAATGAACCTAGGATTAGTTAACTAGAAATGCTAATTGGAACTTGTACAGTGAAGCCAATCATATAATTAATGGTAGTAAATAGCACAAGATTTATTTGTTTGTTATCTAGATAAATCCATGCTTCATCCAAAGAAACTCCCCATTGCCACTTTTTACCTGCCAGGTGGTGTTCATACAGTTTTCTTGCATTGGTGAAGCATTCTCTGGTGTGCTATTCTTTCAAGTTGTGCCTACATGCTTTATGCTACCATTTTAGGCCCAAATGTTGGTGGATTATCCTTCAGAGTAATATTTGCATCAGACTGTACCAGCAGACTGCAGGCACAAACTAATAAGCTGATACTATAGTACACAAATATGTCCCACTGAAAGGGACAGGAGAGCGATTCAAAATTGTCAAGGTTAACAGGGGCAACCTTCCATATACCCTCTGAGACTGTTACTCAATGCACTAATGTATGCATATCTGAAAGATGTTTTCTGCCACAAATAATGTAAATCCAAAGATCAATTGAAACTTTGAAATTACAAAATAAATGTATAATCAATTACAGAAATTCGTAGATTATTTTAAAAATATGCAATCAAAAATTCTTCCTTCTGTCACTACAATTTCTGTTTACATAGAAACAAAAGGTAGGAGATGATGTAACAAGCCTTGAGGGTTTCAGTGTTAGAAAATATTAACCCAACTTCATTTTAATAAAATCTAATGTAAGATCAGTGACAGTACAAGCATTCATGCAACAACATCTGTGATCATCAGCAATGTTCCCTATGGATCCTATATTCCTGGACCAGCCATCAAAAAGTAGCACTGCATGTTGATCAGCACAATGTATGCTGAAAGCATTACAGTTAAAAATCTGGATATCTGTATCATCATTACAGGCGATAAAACATGGATTTATTGTTGTGGTTTGGAAGCTAAACTATAATAAGAATATGATGCTAAAAGCTTTTGACATTTCATTGTATATTTTAGCTTAAAGCAATGGGAGAATCATTTTTACTTTTGGAATCACCATCTGAATCATTTCTGCTCCTATTGACTGCAATCTATCACATGACGTCAGTTAAGAATTTTCCATTTTGGATCTAAAAGTTTCAGATTTTGAACATTTTTTTAATTCTCACGTGCTTACATAGTAAAAGATTTCTGTTAAATTTCAAAATTTCACTGAATCTTTGTTCAATTCGTCTAATACTGTTTGATAAGCTCAAAATATGCCAAATTATAAAACAAAGAAAATGGGAGATCAGAAATAAAACTCCAGAGCAATAAGTGTTTGTAGTTGACCATGTACTTATTCTCTCTGAAATACAGCATGTGTTTGTTTCAGGTGAACGTCCATATGTATGTGAAGTGTGTGGAAAAAGGTTTACAACAAGAGGAAACGTGAAGGCTCACTCAGTAACACACACAGCAGAAAAACCATTTGTGTGTCACATATGTGGCAAGAACTTCAGCCATAAAGGCAACCTGAAGACGCACATTGTATCACGTCACATGACCCCAAAGCCCCAGTTTGACTGTAACATATGTGGGCGAAGCTTTGCTCAAGCCGAGACACTCAACACTCACATTGCCATGATGCATGCCACTAGCAACGATACTGCCAACCTTCCTTCACATTTCCCACCACCTTTAAGGGCAGTTTCTCCAGCTGTACATAGTGAATAGACTGGTTTTGTTTCATGTGTGCAGTGTTACAGTTCATTGTAATGTTGATAACTACAAAGAATTGAGATTATGATTTTTTTGTTTAGTCTTTTTTATGCGCATACATAGAAATGTAAAATGTTAGGAGAATTTGTGTTTTGTTATTACATATTTATATAATGTGAATTTGTTTTATTCTTTTATAGCCACCTGTTATATTCCTTAGCAACAGCTCTAATAAACAGCTTTTTTTTTTTTCTGAATCCCTGTATTCCATTGGAATAATAACATGTATTCAGAGTGGGATAAATTACTGGATTCATATTGATCTAAAAATCTTTATTTACAAGGGTGAATCGAATATAAACCGGAATTCTTTTTGTAATTTATTGAATTGAAATTAAATAAAAATGGGATATATTTCTCATTTTTCGTACTAATTTCCTGATTTACGAACACCTTTTTCCCCAGCAAATAGGAAGCTTCTTAATCCCATAATTAAGAAAGAATGGGGTTAAGTTTCCAGTCAGTTGTGAATGAATGCTTTCATATTTTCAACACTGTCAAATTGGCCTACCTCCCAATGCTTCTTTTATTTATTTATTCATCCTTTTGATCATTTTACATGATATAGGACATGTCCTAGAGCTACAGTTGTTTAATATAATATTAATTTATAATTAAAATAAGCAGATATTTAACATGGTATATAAATTCTTCTTAACAGAATGAGTTTGAAATTTTCAAAGATATTTGCTTCTATTATTTTTATAAAACTCTCTTAACTATAAATCAATGATTAAGTGGCAGCTTTAACAGCTCAATTATATGGTAATTGCAAAATCATATGTCTGAACTATGCAAAAGTTGTTCCAGAGGATTTCCTCAAGTTTTTTCCTATCGAGCAGCTTTATATGGACAAGCATTATTTTGGAAAACTTCTCTAATCAGTTCTTGACCTCTTTTTTGATGAAAAGCTCATTTTTTCTCAACAAGATGTTGACAGTAATAAGCTGAATTTGACATTTTGATGTTCATGAAAATCAATGAGCAGAATATCTTGGGAGTCCCAGAAAATTGTCAACTGAACTGAACCCAGCTGATAGGCAAGTTTCAGCTTTGGCCTGAATGTATTCTTCCACTTAAGAAATATCATGATGTATCTGTGTTTCATCATCACAGGTGACATTTCAATGCAGAAATATTTCTCCTTTATCCCAATATTAAACCAAAAGCCTCTGACAAACTCCCATATGTGCATCCTTTTGATCCTCAGTGAGAATTTGAGAAACCCACCTTGCCAAAACTTTATGATAATCCAATTCATCTGAAACGAAGATTGAACACTTCCATAACTTATCCCAACCTCACAAGCAACTTCAAAAATGTTATTCATAGTCAATAAAGTCCAGAAATACCCAAGTGTTTTTGCTTATGTTAAGCTCATCCAAGGTTGACATTAGTAACTAATTTTTCAGAGTTTTTTTGTCCTTCTATGAAACTTTTGTGCCACTCATTACCTTTATCTGGGGCAGTGTCTTATCAAAGCTGTACCCTTAATCTTTGCAAAATTTCAAATTATTTTTATGTCTGCTCATGCCAAATAATAATAATAATAATAATAATAATAATTGTGCAATAAACGAATGTACCTCTTACTCGGGTATAATCCTACTGATAAACAAAATGGCTGTGCGAGGCAAACTAGTTTCCCCATACTTCTGAAATCCCAACACATAACATCTCAGAGGCATGCCTCACTCCATACTATTCACAAGCAGTAAAATCAAAATTTCGGTTTATATTTGATTCACCTTCATATTTATATTGGGTGTTTCAGTTGCTTTGGACCCCTGATTTTCTCTTATAATTTTATAATTAAAGAAAACAACCAAAATGTACGAACCCACTCTGCTGGAATGTGACATGATGACTTTGTTCAAAAACAAATTAGAGCTTCAAACAAGATGCACCTCCAGCCATCAAGACAAAGTCCATTCAGATTTGTCTGGAGAGTTATATTTCAGATTTTATTATTGCTCAAGTTTAGCCTTCTAGCAATCTTTTGACCTGAATCCCTTTGACTACAACCTGCGGTAACTGCTTGAAGGATGGTTTAAAAGAAAGGGCATATTGAGAGTCTGTATCAGTTCATAACCAAATGCTATAAATAAATAGACAGAGACAAGGTCATATGTGAGCACTAAAGGGAGATCTTTTGAGAGAATCTATTGGTGCTAAATATTTGGAACACACGAGAAAGAAATATATCAAAAACACAAGGAAAAAAATTAATTTGTTGTAGTTACTTAAATAAAACTTTGTAATGGTATTTATGTACATAATTTTTTATGAATGGTTTTAATTTCTAGTGCTCCTTTCAACTTTAAAAAAAACATTGTTAAAAATTCTACATTGGAATGGCAGCTAAGAAAATCTCTACTCAATAATATATGGATCTAAATAACATTACCTTAAAAACAATCCTTCCCCAATTTATCATTTCATTTCATGTAGCATCAGTGTCATCGCCTGTAATGCCTCAGTAGTAAAAAAATGATGATGGAGCAAGTGCTTCAAAACATGTCCTAGTGTTATGTAAGTGCAGTTAGTGTGAACATGTTGAATAAACTCATTAAATGAGTAGAAACAATGATCAAATAAATATGCCATTACTGCCCTTTTAAATAAAGTTAACTTTTCAATTGCTTTAATTTAGATTGACAATTTGTTGTATAATTTGATGGATGTTTGAGTTGCACTATTTTGATATGTTTTGGTATTGGTTTTCATTAAATGAAGATCTGCTTTTCTTCTTGTATTGTGTTACTTCATTTGTTTTATGTGATTCTTTTGCTACAAGCTTGTTTCTTATAAATAATATTGCTTCATATATGTACATGCCAGGGAATGGCAAGATTCTCAGTTTTAAGAAAATTGGTTTGTAGGAAGACTTCTGATATGCACCAGCTGTTATTCTGATTATTTTATATATACACTAATTCGAACTTGTACAGTGAAGCTCATCGCATAATTAAGATTATTGTATGATTGAGTTGAAGAAGACACTCTTAGAGTAAGTAAAAGTGTGTAGTTTGAATCATACAATAATTTAATTTTATTATTTATTTATTTATTTATTCCCTTTTGAATCCATTACAGATTATAGGGTTATAATTTGTTTCGTCTATCTAATCATGTACATGATATCATCAGACTTACCAAGAAATATAACAGATTATAGCAAATTAATAAAAATAAATATACATAAATCATTATACTTCTGAGTGTGTCAAGATGTAAATTATTTGCTAAATTCTTGAACAGAACCCAGTTACACTTAGTTTTTTCATTAAATATTTATTGTGCTAATCCCATTTTAAATCCAAGGAATTTAATACTATTGCAGTTTGAATTTAATTATTAAAAATTACTGCCAATTTTAGTATTTCCATGTTTTGTTTAAGGCAAAAATGCACTGCTAGTGTCTTTTGTGTGTTAACTTTCACTTAGTTATATGCAAACCAATCTACTGTTTCTGATAAAATTTTGTCTATAAGTGGTTGAAGGTTCTCACATCCCATACTTTCCACAATAATACTTTAGTGATATTTTGAGTAGAAAGGTTCCTTTTCAAATCATTCATAAAAAGTAAAAACAATACTGAACCCTAGTATTGGACCTTGCAGTATTCCAAGTTTTACCTTTTGTTTGTTTGATTAATGGTAATTAATTTTCCCTCTAACCATATATGTGACCTCTACCACTTTTTGTCTCCTGAATAAATGTGATTTTACCCACCTGAGAACATATCTCCATATGCCAATTTTCTCCAATTTAGTGTAAACAATTAAATCTTTCTTATATAATTAAGTGATTATTAATGGGCAGAGAGAATTTTAAGAGTAAGCATTTATACTGTGGTGCAAGATGATAACATTAATATTGTCAATGTAGAACTTTTCTGAAATCACTATAAGTTATAAGCAACATACTATATGAAGGAATATACTGTGAACTCTTATGGCAATGTTCTGTTTTGAAAATTAGATAACATGAGACATATTTTTCTTTGGTAACAATTTAGCTATTCATTTTTTCTAAAATGCCTAAAATGTTCTTAGTTTAATAGGTTTTCAATGCTATCCTTTAATATTTTATTTATGTGCTGTAAAATTGTTTTTCTCTTATGAAAACTTTGAGATATTCCAAAATCTTTTAAACGGACTAAAAATCTTCAAAAAATACAGCAGCATCACTTGAATATAATGAAAAGTGTAAAACATGGAATCCTTTGAAGAAATAATATGCAAAATTCTTAAATAATAATACTTATTGAAATAAAATTAAAAATGCAGGACCCTACTTATGGGCTATAATTATACCTAGGACAAAATCCACTTTAAAAGATACCAGCATTGTCACATTGTGAAGTAGCATTCAAAATGTAGAACTAGAAGCAGGAGGTGTTAATTTTCCAGTAACGATAAAAAATTGTATATAACAGCAAATAGTTATATACTGCTACAAATGTACAATTCCTGAGTTAGTTGGTTTATGTGATGATAAAATTTAAAAAATACCTCCTTTGGGCATAAGCAGGTTGTGAATTTCATGAACACGTAGCTCACAACCTGTAAATGTACACACTGAAGCATGTACTCAAAATCACTATATTACTTCTCTCTCTGTCTCCCCCTCCTCTCTATACCCTCTTCCTTTCTGTCCCAGATATCCAAAAGAATCAATGAAATGATCTGTCATATACATATAGCTTTTTAGATAATTTTAAAGATATTTTGATAAAGAGGATTTTAGGGCATTAGTCCTGTATTTTAGTTATGATAATTTCCAATAGATATGCAGAAAGGTAGTCCAGAAGATTTAAAAATGCAGCAGATTAACAATTTTCATATGTGTAGCAGCCTGATTTGATATTACTTAAATTGTATTTGAAAAATAAATACCTAAGGGCATTTCACTCGGTAAAGCCGCAAATAATCCAAAAGTGAATAGTTTCCTCTTGAATAATTTATTTACATTAAGGGCAAATCATTGAGTTCAAGGTGTAGCAATGGACTGCTGCAGACCATAATTATCTGGTTGCATTTCGGGAAAATATTTAAAAATTAAACATTGCCAAAGGATTTATCACATACTTTGATTAGGGCTTTCATATAGCATTTGAAGCTACTTTCATTGATTTTGCCTTATAGTCGTCCATTGTTTCATCTATGAATCAAGGCGGTAACAAAAGATGTAAATGGAATGTCCTCTAGACTCTTGTGTGCCATAAAATGCAATTACCCCCAATTATGTGTACATAGTTTCACAGTGAATGTATTTACACCTAAATAAATACATAGCTTTTAAACGCTAAAAGTTAAGTATGTAAATTGCAAATACTACTGCTCGTTACGTTGAACAAATAGCTGTTGCCAGGTAAAATTACATCAATTCGTTTAATGAAAATAATATGGGGTACTGGCTGTTCATTTCACTGTGTTTACAATAAACATTATTCCCGATTCAATTATCCCTTTACAATGAAGGTATTTTCCTCTTTATTTTCTTTTCTTTCCTTTTCGAAATGCGTTGTATTCGACATTGTCAATGGTCTAGCTACATTATTAAGTATAGATTTAATGTTATATGTCTCTAAAGGTGCATTATTGAAGTAATGAGAATGTTTGGGAGGGCTAGTGCCTGTGGCTAGTACATTTCATATGGTTTTATCTGAAAAGCCATTTTTGAACAGGCGAGTTTGACGTCTCGGAAAGAATAATGCCGGACCTGTTTCTAAGAGCGAATTACTGAACGCGAAGATGGGGAAAGAAATGGAAGAAATGACAGCAGTGCAGGAACGATTTCATACATTGTATTTAATCGGCTTAAAAATAATTAATATATTTATAAGACACTGAAAATCGACCACAAGTTTGTGACACCATTTAAATTGGCTTAGACCAGATATTCCCTATTAGAAATGTAAATGCCATTCTAAATTCATCGCATACATTTCTGGAGTATATTGATTCATAAAAATGTAGCAAAACTTCTGCTAGCAATCTAGAGTTCTATTTGCACGAACTGTTCGTAACATCGGAAACCTAACCTGTATCAAAGCAATGGAAGGTAACGAGATGGACCTTAATTCCATTTGCCGATTATGCATGCAACAGAGACAAGAACTGACACCTATCTTCCATAAAGAAGCGAACAGAGGATTGCAGTTGCCACTTTCAGAAATGATAATGAACTTTGTACCAAATATTAAGGTATGTGTTAAGTATTTTAAAAGAGACCACTTCAGAAACGATTAGTTAAACCTACTGTCCTGCTGCTGCAACCTTTACTAATCCTGTTGAATGTATTTTACTTTCAGGTTGAAGCAAATGATAATATGCCATCACATATCTGTGACATATGTCTTCAGCAGCTGAGCATCTCTTATGGCTTCAAGAAACAGTGTGAACACTCGGATGCAATGCTTCGAAAGCACCTAGAGAATCTAAAAAATGTTACAAATTTTGCACAAGTAAGCATAATAGTAATTTATTGTAAAAATCTCCTGGTAATCCAGATCATCATCGAGTTCATGTCAGCAGCTGATAATAACACACATTTCACATGCATATAATCAAGTTATAGCAGTATAGCTGTGATGTGATAAGAGAAGTAATCTAAGTAAAGCTCTGTAAGGTTTCATAAAGCCCAAACTTCTTGATGTGTATATTTATGTTTAACTGGAAAATATTAAATTTGTCAAGATGCATTATGTGTGCTCTCAAAAAGAACCTGACATTGAATAAGGAAGAAATTTCCATACCTATTGATTAAGAGGGATGATGAATTATATGAAATTTTAACTTGCAAAGAATAGTGTTATGAAATGAAAATATTCTAAATAGGAGATTTCTGGTAAGGAGAACACCTACGAATTTAATTCTCAATAAAATTAAAGTGCAGCTATAATGTACATTAAAGGATAAAGTGCACAACATGCATGTATCAAACAACTTGAGCTATTCAAAACTTCATCATTTTTAATGTTTAAGTTTCTCTTTGTGCACATTGATGCATGGTATGTACCAAACTGTTCTCCATATGATTGACAACTGCATACTAAAGCTACTTCATGAAACTTATCTGTAAATCTGTGAAGTAGAAAATGTGCAATCCTTTTGGTTTTAGAAGCACTATTAGGACATAGCCTCTTTTTGCCAGACAGATGGTACCTTAATTCAAACAAAGAAAGTAGAACAGCATTGCATTTTAAATAAAAAGCACAAAATATTTCCTTATAATATTTGCAGAATTGTTCCTCAGTGCACACCCTCAAATTTACTTAAGTGTGTCAACATAATTCTGACGCATTGTATCCAGTATCGTTATAGCTGGTAAGTTTCATGCCTGGATCAGAAAAATATTTATGTCAAAATACTATATAATTACAAACCAGTTTAGAAGGTGAATAATAAATGCCATAATAAACATCAGAGACTAAATAATATGAAAACATTCATAATGAAGATAGAAATTTATCTCTTAATTTTTCTCACCAATCAAATAGGACAACTCATGTTTCAGATTCATGCTTCTATCTCCAAGTTGTTCCTCAACCTTACACAAAGAAACTCTTCCTTTTTTATAACTCTTATGGCTTGAGTTATAAGGAGAATAATGTATTGCATATTAAAATTTTGAATAATGGGGTGTCAGTATATGAACGTAACATATATAGCTAATGAGTAATATTCCTTTTGGTTACTGCTTTTTATTTTTGTTTTATTGTCATGTAACACCTTAACAAATGTGTATCTACCCTATTTGACTGCTGCTTTCTTGCATCAACATCTCTGTAACTAATGATTTTAATATTGCATTTTCCATCTTTAATTATCGTCATATCTTGATGTTTCAATTGCAACAGCTAGTATCCATCATGCATATGAGGTTCGTTGGATAAGTTTTGAATCATGAAAATCATGACACACCATTGCTAGACATTGTGGAGCAGAAATTATCCACCCTTTTCTTCTTCTTCTTCTTCTTCTTCTTCTTCTTCTTCTTCTTCTTCTTCTTCTTCTTCTTCTTCTTCTTCTTCTTCTTCTTCTCCTTCTCCTCCTCCTCCTCCTCCTCCTCCTCCTCCTCCTCCCCCTCCCCTCCTCCTCCTCCTCCTCCTCCAGATTCAAACCTAGAAAATCCAGATTAATAGTCATTACTAATAGACCACAGAAGCAGTTTCTTGCATCTTATTAGCATGTCAATTAGAAATCTTTCAATAATTGTTTGCACAGTTAAGGTTTGAAGCTGTAAAGGTAATTAGCGAAGATAAGCTATGGAGATAAAAAGAAAATTTTCAAGTCATGACTTTGTATGATTTTAAAAATGGCTCAAATGAGGCACAGCCACTTCAGCATCTTTGCCAGGCTTTTGGAAAACTTTCTCCTTCAAATCAAAAAGTATTCTGCTGTTTTTACAGCTGTTTAAAAATTTAATAGGAAACATCAATCTCTTAAAGAGAGCAGCAACAGGCCAACAATAGTAATGTCTGAAGAAAACATATCAATTTAGAACAACTGATCAAGGTTGAATCAATACCACGGGTAGCCAAGGTCGTTAAGGCACGGACTCATGAGCGGAAGATCTGGGGTTTGAATTCTGCGAGGACCATCCTCCCTGACTGAGGTTTTTTTCCATGTTTTTTTCCAGCTTTTAGGGTATCTCCCCAGGCAAAGTCCTAAACTTAGGCCTGGAACATTCCCTTCCTTAATAAATCCTTTCCCAATATATCATTTTACCTAATGTATCATCAGTGTCCACTGCCTGTGGTGCCTCAGTAGTAAAAAGGGCATTAAACACCATCAAAAAGGGGGGGGGGATTTAGAGTTGGCTATAAGGATCAGTTTGCCAAGTGTTTCTATCCTTATTTATGAATACTTGCATGAAAAAAAAATGTTCATGAAAGATGCTCTACAGGTTAATAGAAAGGCAGAAACTCTGCAGGGTGATATGATGCCACAAAGATTGAACAATGCAAATTATTGATGCATATCTGACATTGTTATGGTGGATTATAGATCTACCAGTCTGATTCTGAAACAGTCTTTGATTTCGGTCTTAGCTGATAACTAGTCACTTGCAAAAGTGAAAAGAGGGAGGAATTGGAAAACAAAAGGTTTTCACTTTCTTTTTGGCAAGTCGTTATTTGATGACCATTGTTGCAGTTACAGCAATGTTGTGTATGAAGTCTGCCTTACTAAAGTGTTGTAAAATCCATCAACTGGGCTAAGGGGTATTTTATAGCACCATGAGAAACCTTTTGCTCACACTAACAACCTCTCATTCGGAGAGTACAAAAACAAAATTTATTCATCCACATTACAGCCTCAATCTGACACCAGGCAACTTCTTCCTTTCCTAGGTGTAAATAACTGCCTCTGAGGTCAATGATTTTTACAGCCCTAAGCAAGTAGTTATAGTCTACAAAGAGAAATTGATTGCATTGTCAGAAAATAAGTGGCATTGGTACTTCCAGAAATGGTACTAAAGGATGGAACAAAGGGAGTACTGTGGAAAATTGAGGTGAAAAATTCCTCTGTGACTCTTAGTTATTGGTTATCTCTCAAAGCATTTAGCAACTTTAATGTATGCTGCATATCATTAAAAATGGAATGGAAATGGAAAGCATATAGAAATATAAGTAATACCCAAAACTTAGCACAACTTTTTGTAAACCATAAAATTGTATGTTCATTTATCATTATGTATTAAAATTGCTAACTTAAGTATATATGAAACTATACAACTTACTGTACGAGTAGACATGCTTTTTGATAACTGCATTAAGTTTAGTTTAGGTTTTCAGATTAATTTGACATCTTTGCATACTACAGGTTGAAAACAAGGGGAATGAAACATTGGTTCCATATTATTAGTCCAGGTAATAGTTTTAGATTAGTATCTAATAAAATATAGCCTTCTCAATAAGTCCCTGAAATATAACAGTATGATAATTTAAATCTTTTAACATAAGTTTGCTAAGTAAATTATTTTGAATGTTGTTTAGTTACTTAGGAAAAAGCAACAGAGCCAGAATCAAAGTTTAAAAAAACATTGTTCTTAATTTTTCATTAATAATGTTTTAAATTCTAGGAATATAAGAAGCAAATTTTAATATAAGTAGCTGTAAAAAGATGCCTCAATTAGTATTTACATCCTGATTGAAATGTTTTCCAGGTTTACAGCAGGAGAAGAATACTTTTTTTTTTGTATGTACAACCTAAGAGATATAATAAACAGGAAAATGAAATCTGACATTTTGGACTATACCTTGCTGTGGATAAAGCTCAGTACAATTTCTTGGTCTTATATAATAGTTGAAGATTAGACCCCATTGTTTCAGAGTACCTAATCCAATTTTGTGGAAAAAATAGTATGAATTTCAAAAGGCATGTAATGTTCACCATAAAAAAGCCTCCAGCGTTAAAATATTATCAATTTATTGGCATTTTGAATTTATCTATAACCTGGATGCCTTAACAACACACAAAATCACTGTAAACCAAGAAGCAGAAATATGTGTTGAATAAAAATGCTCATAGAATGTTGTGTCTCTGATTAGATTTCCATACTGAAAGGTTAACTAATGCAGTTAAAATACCTTTTAACAATTTTCTTAAATGTGCATTTCCATCCCTTGGTTTCTGTACACTCTAATATACAGTGCAAATTCTTGTCTACCTTACCACACAGTGGGCACAATTCTTTGTCAACTTTTACCCCAGTTAACATCATAACTTGGTTTATAATAAAATACACACATTTTTATTTTATTTCACAGCTAATAAATCTACAGATGTTGTTCAAAGTGATTTTTTTCTCCTGCATTCATACATTTTGACATTCACATTAACTTGAGAACATTCTGCAAATGTAATTCTTCTAATTTCTGCTCAGATGTTTTCTTTTATTTCCTTTATCCTATGTTTTATTTTGTAGCATTTCTCACAGGTAACAGTTCACATATTCTCACAGCTCTGTTATCAAAAACCTCCCTTATTAATTGGAAAAAAATTACAGGAAGTATGTACTGTAACAAAATCTTGTGTGCGAGTGGAAATATGGAACAAGAAGTGGGATAATTTGCAAGCAGAAATTTTGACATTAAAGATTTTTGGGATGAACAGAAAAGAATTTTTAATCTGTTTGGAAATAATGTAAGAAAAATAAGAGAAAAGTGGTGGAGGAAAATGATCAAGGCAAGGAAGATGATCACCTTTAAGGAAATATTTGTAAAGTTCACTTGATGATATGTATATTTAGAGTGATGTAGGATCGATGTACGCAACTACCAGGGTGTTAGTTGTATAGGATCCTGAATTAACAAAGCACTGAAGGGTCAAGTAAATATAGTAAAGCTGTAATTGTAATATGTAGAAATAATAAATATTCATTCATTCACAAAACTAAGATTCATAAATAAAAATACACAAGTAGTTATTAGTAAAGCCAAATTCTGAGGGGACCTAATTTCAGAAAATCCCCACTGAGAATCAAATCTGAGCCTGTCTTATGGGAAGTGACATTGCTAAGACAACTCTAGCCTATGGAAGAGTGTGTTTCAGTTCTTTACAGCAGTGAATATCCACCATTGTTCACATTTTATTATTTTTATGCTCAATAAGCATTAAAATAATAATACTTTTTAATTGTCAATCAATTGCAATTAACAAAAAATAGTAATAGGTAATAAAATAAAAATTGATTACACTGATGGGTATTTTACATTTTTCATAGGAAAGATCAACTGATGGCCAAGATGTACAGAATCACGAGGACAATAATGGAGTGGATTGGAGCCTCATACCAGTAAAAACAGAACTGAGAGATGAGGGCTATGAAGATACTGGTAATGAGGTAGCTATAAACCATAGGTAAGATTACTCCATTTATTTGCTTGATATCTACAGTGTGCTGCATCTAATATTTTTTTGGTTTTTATTGTATAATGATAATAATACTACTACTAATAATAAAATAATAATTGTTATTGTTATTATCATCACTATACCCATTTCAGCCAATTGGTACATGTATACAACTTCCTTCACTTAGACAAACTGTTTCCTCTAACACCAGCATTCTTTTATTCTCTGACTCATTCTAGTCCATTCTTCTTCTGGGCATACTCCTTGCTGTTCTCTTTGATTTTTCTTCGGGTAGGTCCTTCGCTTCTGCAACTTTTTTTTTTTTTTTGGTACACTTCTCATTTCCTCATCATCCTTGACACTATGCTGTTTTAAATCTTAATGAACTTCCTTCACCCATGGGATCTGTGGCTTTCTTTTCTCTTAGAAGGTGAGGATCTTATTTCTTATTCTTTCTGGTTCCATTCTTCACATATAGGGTTATTAAAAATTTGAAGGCAGTTTCAAAAACTTACTGTAGTTATATTATTGGACATATTATCACAAAACTTTATAGGCATATAGAAAAATTCTAAAGATTTTATTTTCTTTCTGCACCAAGAGCACAGCAGTTAATAAAGATGGTGACAGGTGCTTAGAAACCATATGCTGTGATTTAATTTCATCACATCATTCTGTCATAACAGTGCAAATGCACTTCAGAACAAAATTTAAAAAAGATGCACCAAATGCCAATTCCATTCAACAATGGTACACACAGTTCACAAATTCGGATGCCTCTGTAAGAGGAAATGAGACGGTGAGCCTACATTTACTGAAGAAACTGTTGAGCGATGTGAAGCAAGTTTTACATGTAGCTCACAGAAATTGACTCACAGAGCTGAACATTCCAAAACTGACCATTTGAAATATCTTGTGCAAATGGTTGCAACAGAAGCCTTAACATTGACAAATACTCCAATGCATCCAGTGACAAAGTGTAATTCTTTTGAGTTTTTTGCATGGTTGCAACAACTTATGGAAGAGGATAGATTTGGTGAAAGACTTGTCTTCAGTGATGAAGCAACATTCCTTGTGAATGGCAAAGTGAACAGGCACAATGTGCAAATCTGGAGCATATAAAATCCCTGTGCTATCATGCAGCACATTCAAGCCTCATCAAATGTTAATGTGTTCTGAGCAGTCTCACAGTTTAAAATTTATGGTCCCTTTTTCTTCTGCAAAGAGACCATTACAGAACACATGTATATTAATATGCAGGAAAATTGGCACATGCCACACCTGGAAATTGACAGTGTGAATTCTCTATACCAACAGGATGGTGCTCCACTTCATTTCCATCTCAATTTTGCAAATTTTTAAACAGGAGATTGATAGACCAATAGATTGGTAATTCCCATTATGGCCTCCATGTTTCCCTGACCCAACCAATGCAATTTTTTTATGCGGGGCTATGTCAGATGTTCTGTGTATGTGCCTCCTTTACCAGCAAACCTACCAGAGCTGCAAGATCATATCAACAATGCATTTGAACAGATTGATAGAAACATGCTGTTTAAACATAGGAAAAACATGATTATAGACTTGATATCTACAGAATCAGTGGAAGGGGGGGGGGGCTACTTGAAGCAATTGTAATATGTCAAAAAAAAAACTTTTTAAGTTCTTCTGAATGGCTTTTAAGTTTTGTGATAATATGTCAAATAATAGAGCTATGGTAAATTTGTGAAACGATTTCAATCATTTATAATAACCCTTTATGTCCATAAAACCATAACTGCCTTTTCTTCATTGTTTTGGAGATTTTCTCATACTTTTCATATAGTTCATGATTTGACATCAAGTGCAAAGTGAATGTGCATGCTGTTACTTTTTTAGGCCCCAGGAACTTCCTTAAAGGTTTCCTTTCTTTTCTATTACCTAAAGTTCATTCCTAGATATTATATCTGCACATACTGACATTCCAGTTTAACTACTATACTGTGGTGTCTAAATTTGGCCTGATAAGATAAGGATTTATATTTATAGGTATTTGAACATAATCTAAAAACTCTCTAACTTTACTCTTTCTTCAATTGCTACCTTCTCATTAATGTTCAGAGTCAAAATTTCGCATAGGTACTTGTCCTGTTGGACTCTTTTTATATCACTGTATTTGATCTTCACTATCCATTTGGGATCTCTGGCATCTATATTCATATACTCAGTTTTCTTCAAACAAAATTTGTAGTCCCGCCTTCATTGTTATTTCTTTCATAACTTTTATCTTATCGCAATCTTTAGATTCTTTGCAAATGCATACAATTTCATCTGCATACTTAAGAAATTCAATTTTAATGCCAGTCTTTTGATGGCCTAATGGAATTCTGTTTATAATTTTGTCATGGTTCATTTCTTTATTCCATTCTCTGATCACTTTCTCAGTCAGTATCCGAGCTCCTTTGCTTCATTAATTCATTTTATTTCATTCATTTATTCCTATTGGCTTAACACCAATAATACTCAGTATCCAATCTACAAATGTTGCAAGAAGACCAATGCAGTCAAAGTGACAATAAATAAAACATTAAAAAAAAATTACTGTTAACATCCTGTTAACTGTTCTATATGCTTCTGCATGACATTCTCTTATTTATACTATATATAAATCTCACACATTCATTTTGAAGAATTAACATAGTACATTAACTTCCCCAAATCTCATTTGCATATTGTTAATTTGGATAGATTAAGCCATAAAATATTAATTTTAAATTACCTATGTTTAAGTACTTTTTCAAATCTCTTAGTTGATACAATTACAAGCTAATCGTGTTGCAAATATGATCAGTTATGTGGAGAATTATATGCATTTAAAATCGTAAAATATGCATGCAACTATGTGCTTTTCAAATATGCACTAAAATAAAGTCTGTGAACTTATTTATACTATCAGATCTCATTAGAAAAATAAAACGTTGGCATTCTAAGAGAAAATATTCAATTTATTAGGTGTAATAATAAACACTGAAATTTCTTAATAATAAGAACAAGCTTTTCTGGTGGCTTACATTATACAGTTGTTCTTAGGGTTTCAGCCAATTCAATACTTGTAAAATCAAAGCTTTCAGAAGCAAATGCTACCTCCATTATTGAGGAATTGATGTATGCGATGAGGAAGTATTGGGTATATACTGGTGGGGGGCATGTTTTAGATGTGCATGTGCATGATTATTCGTTGGAATGTAGCCAATAACAGATGCCAAAACAGTTTGTGGGTTGCAGTGAATTTTTTGTGGTTTAGATAAAAGTAAATCAAAAACAGCAGGCCAAGTAGCTTTTAAATCTTTAATAATGTTATTTGGTTCATTTCTAATTGTAAGACTTTCTTTTATTTTTGTTTCAGTTACATTTAGGATGAGAGATTATCATAGTTTCATCGAAAATGATTTCATGCACCTCATTAATACTTTGTTCTGCAATGCCAGATTTATCATGATATTTTTGTTTTATATAATACTGATGTTCTTTACAATGATGTTCATCAGCTCTACTAGTTAATCTGATATAAACTTTGCCACAGGAACATAGTATATGGTAAATACCATAGGTTTTAATTCTAAATTATCTGTGACAAGTCTTAAATAATCTTCTACTTTTGGTAGCAGTTTATTTTGTTTTGATAAAATCTGGGCTATTATATAAGAAATATTGCTAGAATATTCTATACTATTTTGCACTAATACTGTTATTTGTTTATTTTCCAGTCAGTATTCCTCAGACATGCATTCTCAACAAGTGCAAGCTCAGAGGTTTTTAAGTGGTGTAAATCACCATTTAAGTGGTGGAATTGGAGCACTGGCCAATGCAGAACAATTCCTGGCTTCTACATACCTGAGGAACTTCAAATTTGAGAACAGCAACACAGATGTTCGAAAGAGGTTTGCCTGCACTGAATGTGGTAAACACTTTGTCCAGAAACAGCATCTAGTGTCTCACATGCGCACTCACACTGGTGAGAAACCGTATAAGTGTACAACATGTGGCAAGGCATTTGCCCAGAGTGTCCATCTCAAGAACCATCACATCACGCATACTCGTCTCAAACCCTTTAGCTGCAGTGAATGTGGCAAGTGCTTTGCTCAAAACATTCATCTGAAAAACCATTTGAGCACCCATACAGGTGAGCGACCGTATTCCTGTACTCTCTGTGGTAAGAACTTCGCACAAAATGTTCATCTAAAGAATCATCTCAGCACCCATACTGGAATTCGACCATTTAGCTGCAAAATCTGTGGTAAATCATTTTCTCAAAATGTACATCTGAAAAATCATCAGCTAATCCATTCTGACCAGAAACCTTATCGTTGCGATGAATGTGGAAAAACATTTGCACAAAACATTCATCTGAAAAATCATCTCTCTACACACACTGGTGAGAAACCATATGGCTGTCCACAGTGTGGCAAACATTTTGCTCGCAGTGGACAATTAAAGGAACATTTAAAGTTACATTTTGGTGTAAAGCCTTTCAAATGTGAAATATGTAATAAATGCTTTGCACAAAATGTGCATCTGAAAAATCACATGGGTACACACAACAATGATAGATAATTTTAAAATATACTCAACAGCTTTTATGATAATAATTATCATAATTGCATGTTTGTTTCGATGTTAAACGCTAGACGATGTGCATCTTATAATAGCTATATTAATAGTACATGCAATATTCTTTCAGCTTTATTTTGTAGTTGTGATATTCTCGATTTAATACTAGAAGATTATAACATTAAATGTTTTTTCTTCTTTCCTGCAATTGCCAGCATAAAATGGCAAAAGAGTGGATCAATATTTGGTGTTAGGATTTTAATTCACCCATTGCAAAACTGAAAAGGAGCAGGGAGAATTTTTTTCATATATGTATATATAGTGTTTTAATGCCTGTTTTATACTGGCCTACTAAACCCATGATCACAGGTTTGAACCTGACCAGGACCGATGGATTTTTCCGGGCATAAAAATCCTAAGTATGGCTTCCTTCGGAAGGGAAGTAAAGCCGTGAGTCCCGTGTCGTACATTTATGGCACGAAAAAGAACCTAAGCCTGAAAGAGAGGCCTCTGAGCAAAATTTTTTGGCCATTTCAAGCCCTGAGTTGAATGGGACGCTGATGACCTGAGCTGTTAAAGAGCGTCCATAAATAAACCAATCAAAAAAAAAATGCCTGTTTTAACTACTGAGGCATCACAGGCAGTGGACACTGATGATACATGGGATGAAAATATGAACACGGAAAGGAATTATTTTTTAAGGAAGGAGGCATTCCAGGTCTAAGTTTTAGTGTATCTCCCGAGCATTTGCCATTTATGAGGACTGAGGAAAACCTGGAAAAAACCTCAATCAGGGAGGACAGTCCTGGTGGGAATCGAATCAGAGAAAGGGTAAAAATGTGACAACCCATATGGACATAGTTTTTAGAAGAATGTGCAATTACTCCAGATCTATTTTAAGAAAAGAGATGAAAGCTTTCAGTTTATTTAATGTATTTAATTTTTAAGTTTAAACACTTAAGACTTGTTTGAATTACAGGGTTATTCATAGTTTTAGAAGAATGTGCAATTGCTCGAGATCTATTGTAAGAAAACAGATTAAAACTTTCAATTTATTTAATGTTTTTAATTTTTAAGTTTAAACACTAAGCTTGCTTGAAGGTCACTGACTGCATATGTGGCATTATTGCTATTGATGAACATGCTATAGTGACCAACTATGATCTCTATTCTCCATTCAGTAGCAGTAGTGCACTGAACATAAACAATTTCCCTAGCAATTTATGAAAAATGCTGGAAAAAATGCTTTTCTTTGAGGAATGAGGTTCTTTTGTACAATATCTCTTTTAATTTACCCAAGAAATAAAAAATTTAGAGTGTCATATGTTCTTAATAAAACATTCAAATTCCTTGAAAACTTACATTTCACTCATATCATTGACTGTGTGAGCTGTGGCAGAGTCCTATTGAAAAAAAAAGTTAAATGATGCTTCCTTTTAGTTAACTTTATACTAAGTCTTATCATAAATACTGTCACAAAGTTTTCAATAAATTGATACAAGATGCTGAGAAATATTTATAGTCCTAATGATACCAGTAACAGATCGCATCTGTGGCCCAGTGATAGCTTTTTCCACTACTAATGTGCAGGTCCTTGGTCCTCAATTCCTGGTCAGGTCAAGCTGTATGGACAAGATTTTACAGAGTTTTTCCTTGCCCTGAGAAGGTTAGTGCCAGATAGCTTTAAGAGACCAACTTTTGAGCTCATTTGTACCCTTCACCATCATCTCCACTGGAACAATGTATAGGCATCCTGGCCTCAGAAGTCTGCTACGATATTGCCATGCCACAGGGGAAAAACCCACAAGCTGATACGACAATGGCCTGATATTGTACCCAAAAAAGTTATACTAGTTAGATAAATATGTAATGAACACAAATCACACATCATTTTTCAAAATTACCACCTTTAACATTCATGTCCTTAAGTTTTTATGGGCACTTATCATTTGCATTACCCATTACATCAACAAGGAATTTGCTAATTAGGATCATTGTATGAATGAGTCAAACTACACACTCTTATTGGCTCCACTTAACTTTTAAATGTAGTACATGTTTGATGAGCCCTTGTATGCATCCTCAGCTGCCCTGTTATGCTATGGGAATGTGTATTCTGCTCTGATGGAGATTTGATGAACTTAAAGTTTATGTTTTCATCCCTGGAAATGTTGAAGTTCATAAGTCTGTCTCTGTATTTGTAAATGTAGGTTTTCTCCCTTGTTGCTAACTCTGTAGGTCCTTGTTTACTATATCTTGATTTTCTGTCCAGAAATGAGATGCTACTGCTGATTTTGTTTGTATTTTATGTTCCTGAAATGTTCTTTTAACTGTGTGCCTATGTTTCTCTTTGTTTTTCCAATTTAAACTTTTTTGCATTCTGCACAACTTATTTGGTAAATACCTTTTTCTTCTCTGGTGGAATACTGTCAATAACATAGTCCTTCTGGAGATTTTTATAGATGCCAATCTGATATTAAACTGTTTCAGAATATTTTGAAAGTTTTGCATAGTCCATGGATGATAAGTGAATTTTCTTTTAAAATGATCTTTTTCCCTGCTTAAATTGTTATGGTTTCTTTACCAAGTTTCTGCCTCTCGAATTTCTGTACTTCATGAACTTTTTTGTGTATCCTCATAACTCACACCCCCATCACACCATGATTGACTCATGGTGGCTCCTCTGGGTCCTTGAAGCCTTTTTGCTATATTCTCTAATCATTTTGAACACTGAAAACTTTTCACAGTGAGGGCAATTTGCCAATGCCCATTTGCTGCATAACACTTAAGTAATTACTTTACTTTTATGAATCTTTGGTGCTTCACTCCATTTGTAGGAGGATGTCCTTTGCATCATTTGTAAGTATAAAGTCCCAGGTCACTAGTTAACATGCAAGACGTGAACAGTGTAGATATTTTTACTTCATGGGCTATTGTCTTCTTGTTAGTTTCTGGATGGGAGGAATGAGGCATAATAAAGAATGTGACCAACTTGGATGGTTTACCAATGGATCCTGTATAGGGACACAACTGAATGCAGTCATATATGGCCTATCTCCAAGGACAAACGTGGACATAAGCCTTGGGAAACACTGCACAATTTTTCAAACAGAAGTGCTTGCTATACTGATCTTGCTTTCAGAGGACTTGAGAAGGGTTACCATGGTAAGCAAATTCTTATCCTCTTAGCTAGTCAAAGTGCCTTAAAAGCAGTTTCCTCCAATCAGGTTGAATCTACTGATGTGGGAATGTCTAAATGCCACAACTACCCTGGCGTCTTGCAACAGACTTGAACTGTGGGTGGGTGCCAGGATATTGGGGAATTTATGGAAAAAATAAAGCAGATAGTTGGCAAAAAAGGGTTTTGAGCCTTGAGCCTTTGTTGGCTCTGAACCTGTGATTGAAATCAGTACACTTTATACTAAGACTGTGGTAAAAACGTGGATTGAACAAAAATGCCAAATTAGGTGACAAAAACAAGCTAGGAAATTGGTCCTAAGACCATGCAATACTCTTTCCTCATTTCTCCTAAAATTGGATATAAGAGGAATAAGGAAATAGTTACGTTAATTACTGAACATGGTCACTTCAGGAAACATCTATGTAAAATGGGACTCTATAAAGATGAATCCATTTGCAGAATGTGTAAACAGTGTGAGGAGACTGCCTAGCACATTTGTTTAATTACCCATCCCTGGTAAGAAAGAGACCTACTCTTTCTATAACCAGGGAAGACTTGTGAATGGACTGTGAAATTGGAACCAAAATACTGCAACTTCTTCAAGGAACAGATTTTGGGAAACAGTCTAGATGTCTCTTCCTATGGGGTTGCATAAAAAGTCTTTAAGGCTGACATGTGGGAGGTTGACAAAACTCCAACAAACCCCCATTATCTATATATCTTTCTATCTTGATTTCTGAGCATTGAGCCACCATTGCTTTACCAATTGTGGAGTCTGTGTGCATGGTCTTCCTTGTCTGGGAAAGTCTTTCACATTTCCAATCTCTCTGAAATGTTGGATATAGCATACTTAAACCTCTTTAATAATTTGTGTTTCTGGAGCATTTTGAAAATCTCACTGCTTTCCTTATGCTGCACTATGACAGTTACCAATTTTCATAATTGCTTCAGTCCATCTTGAGAGCTACTACAAACAACTTTCCACTTCTGCAGCTCTTCTAACAATGATTCACATCACACCTAGGGAATGTGCTGTCCCATATGAGTGGCAGTACAGCCACCATTTTAAAGTTTGACAGTATTTATGGTAAGACTACATAAAAAATTATGTAAAATCATATTCATATACCAAGGAGCACTTCTTTTGCTACAATAGGTGAATGTTACCCCAGCATTATAATTGAGAAGTGTTTTATACAAATAAGATTTTTAAGAACACCCATAATGAATATATTGTGAATCACATAGATAGAGGAGAAAGCCAAACCTCAAAAGAAAAAGTTAGGTTTATTATTGCATTATTTATGTTCCAAATCAACTCTGAAATTTATTCATAAGTTCATGATTGCCTGGCTGTAGTTTTTGTGTCCAAGCAATTTTAAATTGCATTTGCTATGCAAATTTTGCAACTCATGGTCTTTGTAGATAAGTACACTTAAAGATTCAAAATTTGTATTGATGTAGTGTATTCACATTATTTTTAAATCATCATTAAAGAAAGCAGTATTTTGAAATATTGTTTAGACTTTACTAATCCTTTATAAAGCTATGCATAATACGGTCCAATGATAGACTTTTTTATATAAAACCTATTTTAAACCAGTTAAAACTTCTTTCCCATGGGAAAGTTTGAAATTCTAAAATGGTTAACATATTTAACACTTAGGCATTTCACTCTTTAAACTATTAAAATTCAGGACATATATCTTGACCTATCGATCACATTGTCAACTGATACAACTAACGACTCATGCTGGAGTCGGAGAGGCAGGTAACTGTAAGGGGCTTTGGTGCTCTATGAAAGAACTTATACGTTTTACTGTGTTGATTCCAATCATGTTTTATATTGCCAATGATAGATGTTCCAGTGGGAAGATGATAATTTATCAGTAACCTTGGCATCCCAGAAAACAAACACCATGATTTTCCTGGCTGCTTTAACACATAGCCTTCTTTGGCAGTGGAGAATCATGATGCTTGATTGTCTAGACTACTTTTGTTTCAGGTGCATAGTAGTGTATCCATGTTTTACTATTTGTCATAAATCAATTTATAAAGCTGGCAAGATCTCTCTGAAAATGAGTCAAACTTTACTGAGAGATTTTCCTTCTCATCTGGAGCCAACAGTCTCAGCACCCATCTTGACGGTAATTTTTTCAAGCACAATTCTTCCCTCAAAATGTGAAATACACTTTCCTCTGAAATGACCAGAGCTTCAACAGTTTTGGACATCTTTAATCAATGATTCTTCAAAACAATGCCATGCACCTTATTGATGATTTCTGATGTGGTGGATTTTGGTTGTCCGCCCTATGAATATTTTCCAAGCTTTCACAGCCATGTTTAAACTCTATGGTTACTTAGAAACAATTGAAAATATTGATGCAGAGTCCCCTAGAGTGTTTGTCATATCTGTATGACTTTCTATTGCATTCACACCCTTCTTTACCATGTATTTATTAACAGCACAATGTTGGATTTTTGCATTTTTCTTGTATACACATGTCTCCATTGCAACAAACACTATAGCTACTAGGATTCTTGACCAAATCCATGTATTATTACACAAATGGTTTATATAGAAGTGGCAGGTTTTGATAACATAACTGTTTTGGAACAACTGCTGCATTTTGTGGATCTCTTTTCAAATGACCCTCGTACTATGCTACAGCCGAGAGAGAAAAGGTGGTAGATGAGATAGTCACAAACCACTGGGAAGGATTATGATAATTCACTTATTTAAACACTGAATATAAAAACAAATATCTCAAAAATCAACATGCAGAAGGTTTTATTGCAAATGTCAATACAGGAGAAGAGTGAAATGAGGAAATTGGTAGTGACTCTTGCCTATACAGAAGCTCTTTGTATTGTGTGAGCAGCTATTCTTAAACATGTCTTTGACTACTTTATCAACTACCAAGCCTTGTAATGTTAGTCTTTAGGTTACTAATTATGAACTTTTTGCTTGCTCTCAGCTCACACAGCTAACACCACGTTCAGTCTGTGTTGAAATCGCAGTTTAGTTCTTTGTGTGATTAAAGAGAGAATTAACATTTTGTGCTTTATATATGTTATCAATTTATCTGCAATCAGGGCACCTATTTTTTTTTTCAAAATTAAATTGCAAAAAGTTGCACAGTCTGAACGGAATATTATTGCAAATGTTTGTGACTTAATGAAGCAAGAGACAGATATGAAGAAAGAAGACATATGTACACCTGCATTTGATAAAAAAAAATTAAGTGAAAGAGATAGCAACTGAAGCAACTAGTGATTCATTGAGTTCAGTTTTCAAAATCATTGAAAATAAGAGAAAACATATAGAGGAAACAATATCATTTGACATAGCTGAACAACACATAATGATACTAAAAGAGTCATGGAAATAGACTATTTCAATAATTATATCATTTGACAGATGATACATCATTTCTATGTGCAAGATAAAACTTTATCTACCATAACAAAATTGTTTAATCAAGTTGAAAAATAGCATAAACTATCAAGACAGCACCCTAAATATGAGAACAATTATTAACCCTTCACATAATATTTAAATACCTTAAAGAAATAAGATTTAAACAACTATGAAGGGCTGTGAAAACCATGTTCATATATAAGTTGTTATAAAAAATAAACTTTGCATGCAAAGTAAGAATACTATCAACTTAACAATTATGTACATCTACAGTGACTTTCGTGTTTGAGTGGGACACATGTGAGCCTCTCACAGTTGCTAGTTTACTTGTTTATGTTTAGTTTACATATAAGAAAATATGGAAAATTTGCATTTGAGATTTAGATTTCATAATTATCATACCAAAAATACTAGCCATATTGATTTTCTTTTTATGCAACTCACTAAAATGCACAATGGGTATAAATACCTGAACATCACTATTTATTAAGTTAACAAAAATGACAATGTGCCATTGAAAATATTTAAAATTATTTTACTGCAATGGATTACAAAAAGGTTATTTATTCATTCAACAAATTTCTAGACCTTGTGTTTTAATTGTTGTATAAAAAACAATATTGTAATGTTTATACTATATTATCATGCTAGCTCATGTTAACTGCATGTTTCATAAATTTGACGGTACTAACTGCCTGAAAAGGGCTTAAAGGTGAATAAAAAAGTCTTATCTTTCTGGAATTTTGGATAGGTTTTGATTTTCTTTTTTATCCAGTGAATATAAGAGCCAGCCATTTGAAACAATTAAACTAAAAAGCTGATAAATCCTTAATTGTTACCTAATGACATACAGTGAGAGCAATTTAAAAGTCCTGCACCTTAGATCTCCAACCAGTGGACCTACCCTCCTTCAATAGCTGAACTTCCCCATGAGACACATACAGTACAGTTCTCTTATCCAGCTAAATGTGGAGCAGGATTTCAATAGTGAAGTAGTTATGTTGTGTAATCCAGAGTGAGATTTCATGAATAATAATATTTATTTATTTACTGGCAATAGACTTTTAATACATGCTTCTGATATTCTCAAGTGTTAGGTTACAATACTATATACAAAATACACTTACAATTTGTCCACTGTATGGGATGAATGATCCTTCATGCAACTGGTTTTGCAGCATGCGGCCGGCATCGGTGGTGCGGGTGACAGAAAGTTTGCAGTATAGCACAGTTTGTCACGTAAGTTATTTCTAATATAGTAATATAAACACTTAAAAATAAAAGTAAATTACTCGCATATATTAAGCAAGGAGATGCTGGAACTGCCTCCCTTTGTTGTTTAGGGATTTCTGACACCTGCTTAGGAAATTACTCAATACATTCTTCAGTTCCCTTTGAGAAATGGCAGCAATCTCTTTATGAATGTTAGTTTTAAGTTCATCTAAAGTGTGTGGATTTGTTTTGTATACTTTCTCTTTTAATGCCCCCCAGAGATTAAGAAAACTTCCAGTTTCGTATTTACTAATCAATGAATCAAACTCTGATGAGGGACATGAACATCAGGAAATTTTTCTTGAAATAATCTTCTTACAGCCTGCGCTGATTCTGTATGCACATATGAATCATGTATGAATATTCTTTGGGGAATAGAATACTTGTATTGCCCCATTTCATTTGATACTCTTTCACTCAATACACTGTATTGCATCGCCTAACAAACATGCTACTTGCACAAGATTTCAACTCACACAAGCTTCATGCAGCAGAAAGGAAATATACTCCCTGCCACCGCCAACATAGTGCTGCCGGCTAGTCCTTTGGTTGCGTCAAGCATCAATCACCCAGTATATAAACACACCTACTTATTAGATATTCATTTAACTAATATTTAAATTTTGATTTTTCTACGATTTAATCTCTATTGGTAATTTATGGTACAGAAGGTTACCTATTATATTTACATCCTTACATACTATTTGTTTATTATAAGCATACCTTTTGGTAATCTTTTACTATTTCTAGTAGGGCTATGTATATTATCATTTTTTATAAAATTCTTTGCATAATATACCGTTATATACATAGAGTCGACATTTAACAATTCATGTTCAATAAATACGTCATTAACTTAAGAGACAATAAGATATCATTATACATAATTAATAGATATGAATATATTCATTTTATTGTAGGAAAACTCATAAGAGAGGGGATGTGATAATACATGTTAAAAATAACATAAAAAGATACCACTAAATAAAATATCTAAATATTGCAATGAAAAAGTATTTGAAATAATGGGGATAAAATTAGTTTTAAAATATTGACTTCCTCAAAATTCTTGATTTGGTCTTAAGTGAAATAATGCAAAATATTCTAGTTCATAACTTCAACATGGGTGTTAGTAATGATGAATTACCAATTAAGGAAGCTGCATCTGCCTTAGGTCCTACTAGGGTCACTAGTCAACTCAAACTCATCTTAATGAAAATATTCAAATTTCAACAGTGAATTTCATATTTCAGACCATAGAATGCAAATAATATATTAATATTATAAATTGCCTAATGCAGGTTGATAATCAATTCATGATTGTTAGGAATACAGGAGAAATCAGAATGATGGAACTAACTGAAAAATTATTTTGTGAAAACTGAACTGACATTTTGGAGACACTTGCTCCCATCTCAGCTGTTGACAGACTCAACAGCTCAAATCGGTCAACAGCAGATGATGGGAACGAGTGCCCCCGAAACATGTCTTAAGTTTTATATAAATAAATGGAGTTAGTGTGAACATGTTTAATACATTAGTGCAGGATTTATTACCACTTCATTGTTTACAGCTTCTTAAGTACAATTTATTTAATTATTCATAAATTTTGTTTTATCCACATTATAGGATTGATTTTAAAATACTTGCAGATTTGCGCTGTGCTCAGAGAGATGGTGTCCATTAGAAACTTAGTATAATCTGTCCAATAATCTACTGTGGAAGTAATAATAGAATTAGGGGGCTGCATAATATCATTTACATATACTAAAAACATTAATGGGCCCAAGACGAAATCCTAAAGAACACATTTTAATGATTCATATTGAGACCTCACTTTAGATAAAAAAATCATCTTTTTAGTATAAATTTCAGTTATTTGTTTTCTGTGCATGAGATATGATTTACATATTGTGTGGGAAATTCCTCTAATCCCTTAAGATTCCAATGTGTATAACAAAATAAAGTACTGAACATCATGTGGTAGAACAAGATTGGCACTTAATCATAAATTTCTTTGCAGTCCAGTTTCAGCACAAAAACAATATTAAAGTTAGTACAGAAATTTAATGAAACGGGTATTGTGGCTTAGTGGAAAAATAATCAAAGACAATTGTTCCGTATTTTTGGCTGTAGTTTATGGAAATCCACATTCCTATAATCTTATGGTCTGCAATTTTTATATTTGGAGGACATTAAAAATAGAGTATATTCAACTAACCCTCTTCATTAGAGGAACTTAAAACAAAATATTTGAAACTAAATTAAGTCCACTGATGGGGAACTGATGCATGTCAATGATTATTTCCTTAGATGTATTATAAAAATGAATGAATGGTGTTTAACGCCCATTTTTGCTACAGAGGCACCACAGGCGATGTACACTGATGATACATGAGATGAAATTATATATTTGGAAAGGATTTATTTTTAACAGGCCTAAGTTTAGAGTGCCTCCCAGGCATTTGCCATTTATGAGGACTGAGGAAAACCTTGAAAAAACCTCAGTCAGGGGATTCAAATCCCAGACCTCCTGCTCACAAGTCCACACTTTAAAACTACCTTGGCCTCCTATGGCAGTTTACTTAGATGTGAATTACATGTTAGGGAAAATGGGCAACATTTCAAGCACCTATGTGAGAGGGCTGAATACCAAATTCTGTTATTTAATATATTGTACCTAAGTTTTATAAACTTGTAGCATGCAAGTTTACACAAGAAAATACCAGCAGCAATGTGATATCTAACTGCCAACCAGGTGAACTTTTAAACTTCTCTCACTGTATAATTTAATGTGTCAACAAACTAATGAAGGTAAGGGCAAGGTTTCTTCACCAATATTATAAAACATGCATCTTAAATTAGCTTCAGTAACTGTATCTGTAAATGGTTTCAAAAGAATGGAAAAAGAGCATTTATGTTCTGTAAAATGAAGATTATAATCAGAAGACATTAGGGATTTTTGCTAGAACCCTTCCTAATGTATACTAAATGCTTTAGTCCATGCAGTAAGTGATGAACTTTTACCATGTCAAATCCAGTTAAATAAATTGAAATGGTGTGAACAGTTAAAAAACAATACTAGAATACATACACAAAATATACATGTGAGTAATTTTAGCACTATCCAGTTCCATGTTTATTTTAAGAATAACTTTATTAAAAATGTAATTTTTACTCTCAGAAATATGTATTCTGTTTTATGTCATCATAAAGGCTCAGCATAAGATATCAGATGTCAGTATTCTCCTTAGAAACTCAGATATGTATCTCATTTTTCATTTTTTAAAACAATTTGCAAAATTTCAGAATCTTGTAGCTTTCTACTTAATATAATCTAGATTACATACTATAGATTGTATTAAGTAAAATGCTATGAGACTCTGATATTGATTCTGAAAAATAATTTTTGTAAATTTTACAAAAGCAAAAAGCTAGAAAAGCAGATGTAATAGTAAAAATAAATAATAATAATAACAATAATAATAATAATAATAATAATACCTGCATGGAATGAAGAATGGACAAACTGCTATTTTTAATGTAATAAAAATATGTGCAGTAATACATCTCCAGGTTGACTGTTAGGTCCATCAATATTATGAACACTGGTTTTGAAGATATTAAGAATGATTAGATAATTTCCAAACAAATCTTTTGGATAGAAAATGTAAACAAGTATCATCCTAAAATGTTATCTGTTTGCCATTTTATCCAACAGAAGACCAAAAAGTATTTCTTGGTACTAAATTTTGTCAGAAAACAGTTATTAAATTAGATTAAGTAAATATCAACTTCATTTTCATTCATCACATCAAAGTGTATAACTTGGAATTCTCATCATAAGCAAAGGAAATGTAAAATCATTGCATACATAATACCATAAACATTTTGTGTATTTATTGAAATGTTGAATGTTTTATGCTTCATAGACTTTTTTGTTCATTAAAAACATCATACAGATGTTTGTAGATGGCATATATAAAAGAAAAGATGTATTTAAATGGAATTAAGAGTCGTGGTAATAAAATTATAGTTATAAACTTGTGGCTTCATTTATTTTTGCATCTTAATCAAATGAAGTATTGAGATACAGGTATAAAAACATAAGGATTATATAGTTGAGATTTAAAGAAATCTGATATAGAAAGACTACAGAATAGCATCAATAAAGTGTCAACCAAACAAAAGCCATTGTATCTCAAAAAAGTTTAATCATTCAATATATTGACCATTTAAATAAAGTGTTGCCATGGTCCTCAAACTTTCACAATACTTATTACTATTTGATGAAAACTTCCTTACTTTCAACTTCCTTTTATGTATGGGGGAGTGAGAGATAAAAAGAGAAGCAGCCAATTGTCCATTAATCTGGTTATTTTTATTTGATTTATTTAACTGTTTGTTATTTGGAAAGACACTGGAAGTTATTTCAAATTAAAATATTTTGTTGCATTTTTGATACTGAAACAAAATTGTTAAAAACAGTAAGAAAGCACGTAGAACTGTTTAGGAAAGTATTTTTATACACATTACATCATCAAGAAGTTTATCAAGTTTATTAAACAATCCATTAGAGAGAGAAAATGGGTGACCAGACTCCTATTTTGTCTGGATATGTCCTCCTTTTTACATATTTAGCTGGGTCTGGGCAGTTTGTTTTTAAGATCATTAAATGTCCTTCTATTCCTAACTGGTATATCTGGAATTTTGAAATAATCTTTTTGATGCATTTTGAAAGTAGTTTGCATATAGATGGCATTGGTATCAACAAATATAATTTTTACTCAATAGTAGTTAGAAAATATAGGGATTGAAACAGTTTGAGGTGCAAATCTATCATAGTTTCTTTGCAGTTTATATATTCTGCTTTGCATGCACTGTGAATGAGTTCACAGTATATTTTTCTTGACCAAGTGGTTTTAATTAGATTTCACAAATTCATACATTCAAGGCAGCAAATATCGTGCATTCAGAAAAGGAAAATAAATTTTATGCTGAATGTAAAACTTATTTATATCTTGAAAGTGCATAATAAAGTAATATTAAATGCACATTTTGTGCTATCTTTTTATAATTTAATATTTAGTATTATATTTATCTTGGCCTTCATATGTAGTTAACTATAAAATCTTTATTTAATAAGCTTTATTATAGCTTCTTTGTATAAAAGATGCAGATATAATTTTATAATGTAAACCTAAATCTAAATGGATATTTTGTGTCCTTTTCTTTATAGAAAAATGCCCTCATTTTTGAAGCTGTTTGTCCTCTTTGTTATCAATGTGAATCTGGTCACCCTAAGAGAAGAGATAGCAATGAGGAAACAGCATTTGGAGAAAGTAACAGAGGATGAATGCAATTGTATATGAGAAAATAAAAAGGTTAGTGAAGTTCCAGTGTCAAAAACCCAATCAAATATAGTTTTAAATGATGCAGAATGCAGGTTTGTTTGAGCACACAGAAAACAAATTATGCAGCTGTAATAAAAAAAAGTATAAACAATTTATTAGAATGAACAAATCAAATACTATGTATACCATATAAATCAATTGGTAAAACAGGTAAATAATATTTAATTATACATAAAACAGTATTTCATTTACTAGTTTGTATTTATTACTCCACATAACAAAGAATTCTGGAATAATTCCTCTTGCATCAAGAAAAAGACAGTCACCTAAAGAACTCTTAAGTATTTTTAAGGAAGAGCATGACAGGAGATAAATGCTTGTATCTCCTTATTAGCATCCAAGGGTTAAGATATGGAAGTGTCAAAGAAAACAGTTGGCTTCCTACAATTTACAGTTTATGGCAACAATGGTTGGTTTAGAGCAAGTGTCATAATTTTTTGCAGGAAATTGTGAGTAAAAGCATTATCTTTAAAGAACACCTTTGGAAATGTAACATTTTTTCTCAAAGTTTAGCTGATGATGAAGAAATAATGCTCCTCTCAGAGTTTTATCTCATTCTAAATAGCCCGTCATATGAGGAACACTCAGAAAGTTTTCAGCCCTGAGTAAACTGTTTACTATAACATATAAATATATATGCCATTTAGTAGCCCATATGATCAGTTATAAATCAATACAAATTCTGCCAACTGCTATCCATGTGTGCTGAAAGAAACATCTGTGCCAGTAAATCAGGAGCTGGGACAAGAACATTACCATGCAGTGATTTTATTATGATTTTAAAAGTGTCTTAAACCAGGAACAGAAAAACGTAAATGGCAATGACTGCAGAAAACATTGTTGCCGTGGAGAAGATATTGCAAGAAGATCCCCAAGTAACTTATAAGTATAGAAGCATCCCTTATATTGATTCACAAAGTGGCTCACAATTTATACATGATTATCAGAGCCTGGAAGTTAGGTAAAATGCCTTTCTATCTGGGTGGATATTTTTAAGACACAGATAGAAATGAACGTATATCTGTTTATTTGTGGTCGGTAGGATCAGTTTTTATTTTGCCCCCCCCCCTTTTTTTTGCCTATTTTAGGTTTGAAATCTTTTGTGCCTGTTTTGCATCATTATGGACTTTTTCTGCAATTATTTACACTTTAAAAAGCTCACAAAGGTTTTCAATATATCTAAGGGAAAAAGTTATAAAAATACCTCACAAAAATATATATTGAGAATCTTTTTGTACATTTATTCCTTTTCAAGCAGTCAAAACTTTCTACTCTATCCATTCACTTTAGCTCTTTAAATACAGAGCCTTCATTAGTGAAAGGAATGCATGGCTACCTAGGGCATACAAATACCAGGAATAGAAAGGATGAGTGAAGTAGTTCTGGCAAATGACCTTGTATGATTGCATGAGACAATTCTAGGAAATTTGTGGTGAGGGTAACTTCTCAGCTGTGTAATTGCAACAAACAATTTCAAGCAAGAAAGAAAAGAGCGGTACATCTGTGCAATAAATTGTCTCTACAATATGTTCGGTATGGAAGTAAGAGAGATGCTAACCTGATTTCCCTATAAATGTATAAAGAGAAAGTTAATTTGATCAGAAACCACTGTGTATCGTTTGCTCATTTGCCAGAACTATTCAAAACTACTTTGTCTTGATTGACATTTCCACAAAGCTGCATTGGTTCAGATCAGCAAACAGTGCATCTCAGTTTCATGCTTCCTCACAGCTGGCATGCTAACAATACATCAGGCCCCATTACCTATTCTCTCAGACTGCTGTTCTTATGATTACATTGCATAATTAGTTTTTCCCAGTCTCGAAGATATAAGAAGCAGATTAAGGAAGCTAACCAATTCCTCTAACAAGTGAAATATACAAATGAGCTGTTAGTCTGCTGTTGAACTTGTTAAAGGCAAGTCGAGTGTTCATGAAGAATTTTTATCATGCCAAAATGAAGTTCATCATTGCAGTAAATTACATGGCCATGCAAAAAAAAACATTTTAAAGTTGGAGAAAAAGGTGATATGCAGGTGTCATCCATAGGGATCTTTGAAGATGCAGTAAATCAACTGCTGCAAGTATCAGGAAAGAAAGGAAAAAGTGTTAGTGAGAAGTGTAAACGTGTTATGAATGCTAATATGGACATGGAAAAGCTTTGCCTGTTTTAATTATATTACTGCCTCTTTTCACTATTTTCAGTGCCTTTTGGCATGCCTATTTTAAACAAAATAAATGCCTGAACTTCTGAACTCCCGCTGTATTTCTGAAATTATAACAAATAAAGAAATGTGGACCTATCAATATAATTTGAAAACTAACTTAAGTTAGGATGACACTCCTAACAAAAGAGAAAGTGTCTGGGGAAGAAAACAGTGGTAACAAACTTCTCCATTAGCAGTCATATGGCAATAATTATACTTGAAGTTCAAAGGACAGTTTCCACAGAATGGTACACAACAGTTTGCCTTCCAAATGTTTTTCAAAAGATGTATGAAAAATGGCCAAGAGTTGAACCAGAGGCATCAGTCTAAATAATGGCAATTTAAATTACTGGAGAATATTCCAGTGAAGCTTGCCACACATCCTCCTTACAATTCTGACCTATTGCTTTGTGACTTCTCATTGGTGAAGAACTGACTATAAGGGAACCAATTTGCAAACCTAAAAGATACCATAGCAGCAAATGAAGATGAGTTTAGTGCAATTGAGGACAATGAGAAGATGTGGCAGTAAATTACAAATTATTGATAGTATCTGGCAGACCTGCAGCAAGGCTAGGAAGCAACAGATCAGGACATAGAGCTACCACATGGGATCTACGTATTGGTAGGAGAGGAAGAGGGAGGCCGAGAACAAGTGGGCAGACTCCTGCACAAAAGCATTCGGGCCACACTGGACCAGCGTAGCGCTGAACCGCAGCACCTGGAAGAGCCTAGGAACAGAGCTGCAGAAAAAAAGAACAACCGAAGTCAATAGTGAAAGTGATACAAAAACTTAATAGACTCAGCACTGGAATCTTCTAGTTAATTGAAGTTAAACTTGTAAAATAAGAAAAATTGTAGACTTAACGAACTCATAGGGACAATAGCTCATATGGACTAGCCCATCATATGAGAAATCAATGAGCCCTCCACTTGCAGAGGCCCTAGCCCTGGATGGGACATAAGTGGCTTAATTCATTCATTCATCCATCTGGCCCATAAATGGAAACTTTTGGAGTGTCCATCATAACTAAAAAAAACTAGTGTAATGACATTTTCTGCCAATTTTAACACAAAATGTCTTATATAGGGATAACCAGAGAATATCCATTCTTTAAATTAAAATGTTAATTGCAACTTGCACAGTGAAGCCAATCCATATAATTTGATATTATTGTATGATTTAGTTGAACTACACACTCTTATTGCTTTCACTGGTTCTATATATTATGACAAGAAGTGTGTAGTTCAACTAAATCACACAATAATATCAATTATATCCATTCTTTATTTGACTTTAGTTTTTTTTATATTGTTGTTGTTGTTGTTATTATTATTATTATTATTATTATTATTATTATTATTATTATTATTATTATTATTATTATTATTATTATTATTTATTTTTGTTGTTGATTCATCTTTTGTCCATAGACACTTTACAATTTAAAAAATTAGAAAAATCTTCTTCAAAATAGAAGCACTGCAAATGTTAATTGCCATTTTTAATAATTAATCAGTATTTCAGTAAGCACTGAGGGATCTATTTAGCAAATAATTTTCTCATATGCAAATTGCTCTTCACTGTGAAATATGTAATGATTAGGAAAATGTTTTAAAATATCAGAAATCATTAGGTCCAGTTTATCAATCCTTGAAAATAATATCATATATAAAATTTTCCTGAAGCAATCTTAGAAACAAGTCTTTCAACATTGGTGTTCATATTTGATTTCCATATTTATTCTCTCAAATTTTGCAATGCAGTTTGTATGATGGAATAGAGGCCATCATTTCAAAAATAAATGCTTTAATAAAATTGCAATTTATTCATATATCTGTGTGTGTGTGTGTGTGTGCGTGTGTGCGCGCGCGCGCACTTATTATTGCTTCTCAGTGTTAGTTTGGAATTGCAAATGTTATTAAGCCCATTCTAGTTGTAACCTATTGGAATTCGATTAACTCATACACACACACTCACAATTAAAACTACAATTACAATGAAAATAGGCATGTACATTATTACAGGATATGTTGAAAATGATCTACTACATCCATACATTTTTCAGAAAATGGTCATTCACTGAATCAGTTCATCTTCCGAAATTGAATCTCTCCTAATATTATTTATTACTACTTCTAACGTTTTATTTTTCAACTTTCCCCATAAATAAAAGCACGTATTGCCAGATCAAGGGACCTGCAGTCCATAATCTTCTGCTAATTACCCTAATCTTCAAAACTTTGATGAATGAAATTTATTGATTCATTAGCTGTATGTGCAGTGGCAGATGAGCATTCTATATCAGTCAGCATGTTAAATGATGCAAGTGTTTTTTTGCATTTATGATATTCTCAAAAAAAATAATCATCGTTACTTTGTATGAATTTACTGCGCACCATACGCCGATTCTGGTCATGCAAGGAATTTCATGTATAAAATCAAGATTTTCTATACTCCAATACGTTTTATTTTGCACTGTAACATGAGCACATAAATTAAACATGCTGTTCCACAACATCCTGTTATAGAAATTAACCCAAATATCAGGATCGTCTGCCTACAATACCTGCACAAAAGTGACCTTGTATGCTATCAAGTTTAAATTGACTAAATTGTGAAGGATGAACTAATGCCTGTGATTAACAGTTTTCTAAAAATATGCCAGAAATATATTGAGTTAGCAGGACAAAATTTCCAACATCTTCTGCATTAAGATATTTGCTTACTGTCATTGTAATTATAAATGTAATTGGGAGAACGTACATCAGTTGTGCCAATATTACATCCGGTTTGCCAGCACTGCCGACCCACCAGCATTCGTGAAACGGCGACAAAAGCTTGAAAGACCCGATAGTTGGAGTACTTTAGTTTATACTCTGCCGCATTCGGGAACCAACGCTGCAGTTCGTGAAAGGAGGCGTGAGTTGGTTGCCGAACGCGGCGGAGAAAACCGGCCGAGGTGAATGCAGTCAACTAATGTAGATGGATAATTACATTTTTTAAATCCGCCTGGTGGCTCAATTGATTTTAGCGAGGGTACTGTTACCAACATAAGTTGCGCGTTTTGGTTAGGTTAGGTTAGATAAGATTAAGTTAAAAAAAAATAATTCCGCAACTTATACTGTTAAAAGAAGCCCATGTCTTTTCCCTATCAATTATTTCCTTTGCATTTTACATTGCTACATTTGATTTTCTGTATATTGAATGTGAATAACTATTACATGCTTCCTAAAAAGTTCATTTTTTGCATCCCATATCGTGTTTCTCTGCATTACGACTGTTACATCCGCATGTATTTGTGTAGTCACAGTAAAAATCTCTGCAAGTCATTCTTCCTCGACTCGGTTTGCTCCGCTGCCCCTCGTGAAAGGAGGCGTGACTTGATTCCACAGCGCGACAGAGTGTAGATGGAAGTGAGTTTACAAAACACAACCGACAATTCGATAGAAGAGTTAGCAGTCAACTACAAACACAACGTTGTATTGATTCAGTGAAACTGCTGTGGCCTGATGGCATTAAATGGAATAATGAGTTGATGTTGGCAACAAACGTGCCAAGCTACATTGCTAAATCGGGGACAATTATTTTGAAAGGCATATTCCCTCATTTGATTCACGCATATGTTCTCCATAGCATACCAGAGAATTTTCGTTCGTGCAACCCATTAGTGGATAAGCTAGTCTCATCTGTAAAGAAAGTGTCTGTCAACGGTTCTAGATGCTTTAAACTTGGGGGGCGGGGGGAGGGTCGGATTGAAGCAAAATCTGGGTAATGAAATTTAAAAGGAAAGTGACCGACCTTAACAATGAAAACATAATGGGCAGCATTAGCATAACCTTTTTTTATGGAAACAGGTTCGCTTATTATACATACATTTGTGGTTGGTAGGTAGGTAGACAGGCAGGTATAATACAACTATCCAATTTTGCTATCATAAAGAGGGTTGTAAGTATGCAATTTTGATTTTCAGAACATCAATAGTGTTGTGTTTACACATCATTTTGGTGGAATTGTGCCTCATCTGAAAAGAACACAAGCTCCGGTCGATTAATCCTTCAGTCACTGTTGAAAGAAATCACTCACAATAATGCACACCTGCTACGGGATCACCTTGCCTGGACAATGGACCCATGTCCACTTCGAAGGTTTGAGTTTTAATAATTTCGTTATTGGTATGTGCAGAAGACACTGAAACCCCAACTTGTTGTGTTAATTTGATACTGAATTTGTTGGCGAACATTCAAGATTTCGTATAATTTTTCTTTTGTTAAAACTGTACTTTCTTGTTTTGCACAGAACCAGTATCAAATTCATTCATAAGATTGTTAATTGCAATTCTGGAAAGAGGCTAATGCCCAGAGAAATTCCGCATAAATTCTTCACGAACTCGTCAAGCTGATTCGATTTATAATAAAATTTACACACAAAAATAATTTATTCTAAAGTCAGCTGTCTTGCCACCTTCACGAACGAATGACACTGGTGGTGACTGCTCGGAAGTTCAAGGACAGGCAGACAGGGAGGTAGCCGTAAGTGGGGAAGGAAACCGGTCTTGGCCGAGACGCAAAATCCCGCGCAAGCGGTGAGAACATGTTGTGGAAGCCGGTATATGTAGTACAAGGCAACATAGAAAGAGGAATACAGGAAGTCAAGATTTAAATAAAAGTGTGCGTTTTAGTACTGAAATATTCATGTTCTTATTTTCCCATTAGTTCTCTCAGGGATTAAAAAAACCGGACACTTTTATATTTGCTTGTATATTGTAATATATTTGCAATTATAAAATATATTGTAGGCATTTGTTGTCATGGAGACATGTAGGCTATGTTCAATAGTTTTTATAAAAATAAATAAGTCATTGTAACCGAATATTCCAATTATGTGAACAAAGCCTCATATACAGCAAATTTGTCTTCACTATTTTGTGATTCATTTTCATAATATCTTTATTTTTACATATTGTAAATGTAAGTAGGGTAGTCACATTTCACCTTTAAAAAAATGCAACCTGAAGATGTGGCTAGAGCTGTAGCCCTAAATGATGATGGCGCAGTGTACGCTACATTGCAAATGTAATGGATATGGCAAGAAGAACAACAGTTCATGTGATGACCTAAAACGGTTCAGAGAGACCTTAGAATATACCAGAAGACTAGGTTCGGGTCGTCCGATTGTCTTGAAATTCGCTTTAATACTTATAAATACTGTACTATAAAATAAAATAAGGAATACTACAATATAAATAAAACATTGGAATAATAATAATAATAATAATAATAATAATAATAATAATAATAATAATAATAATAATAACTTATTTTCAGAAAGCACAACAAACATAAATGCAACCGGCATCTCTTAGATATATTGCGCCCGCCGAAAGGTTAATGTGAGCCGAAAAGTGTATCTTGAGAAGTATCAAAACGATGCTTTGAAAAGGTTAAAACTTGCAATTAAAGTGTTTAAATTTTATTTTATGTTATAATTTCTTCTACTGACGATGAGCACTGCATTTTTTGTTGAAGTAAACGCCTTGGTGATTATTGTGCTAATGTAATTTCAACATTAGCTATACTCCTCTTATAATCGATCCAGGCAATGCCTTTATCGCTTTGGTGGAGTAAGTGTTCTCTAATTAGCTGAAAGTCTGAAGAAGCAAAGCTGACAAGTTGACTGTCGAATGTTTGAGTTGTAAGTTAAGCATGTATGTGATGCAGTGGTAGGGAGATATTTGTGCCGTCAGAAAATAGGATTATCAGCTGTTATGTGTAGGGTAAGTACTTAAAGGAAAACTGGAATATCTGGCAATGGTCTTCTTCAGGAAATTCACATAATGTGTGTGAATATATCGAATTACTCCAAGAAAGAAAAATATCACATGTAGTGCGTGGTTTTTCTATTTTATTTAAATAGGATTCCAAGAGGGTGCATTTAAACTAGATGTACCTTACTTTTGTTTCGTAAAACATATTGCTGCAACCTTTACATCCATAATGAAATTAAATTACTTTTTCTTTTATATGCGTTTCAAGCCCAGTTGACGTCTTCAGTGCATGCATAAACTTTGGACCCTCAGGTTTACTCTTGATATTAGTAATTTTTAATAGTTTTGCAGTACATGCTCTATGGTGAATAAATGTTTAAAATTCGGGCTTTAAGCATATCCTTAACATTGTCACTTTTAACTAAAGTCCGTTTAAATGAAGTTCATTAGTATAATTTTAGCTGCTGCAACACGCCTTTACTATGATTTATATATTTGTAATTTAAGATTTATTTAACCGTGTGTTCGTTTAACGAATAGCAGGCATGTTGTAGTAGGAAGATTTAATCTCATTTTTAAATGAGGTATTCTCATAGAACTAGGTGCGTAAGTATTTTCTATTTAATAGTATAACCTATCTGGTCTATACCGAATAGTTATTGCAATTAAATTTGGGCGTTGCATTTAACATTAAGGCAAAGGGAAACAAAAAAAAAAAAAAAAAAAAAAAAAACAGGATGATTAAGGATATAATTATATTTTCACTTCTCACTTCCGCGTTTTTAAACAATTCAAGTCTTGTAAATCAAATTTGTTATAAATTATTGTGCATTTATATAGACAAACATATCCTTTCCCATTGTAAATATTTTGTTCATGTAGTAATAAATTGAACTTCAATTGAAAGCAGGCTAATGCGGGGCTAATATTTACAAGCGCTACACCATATACTTTATCAGATGGTCGTACTGTGTTTGGCAAATAAAATTGGTTTTATAATGTTGCATTTCGACGCATCTTGTTTGTGTAACAACCATTGTTGGGATTTTTGTGGTAGGTGCTGAGTTTAACAGCAATATCCGTATTTATTTTCTGGGCATGATTGGTGTTAGCGTAAGTCTATTCCTAGTATTCATTGCTCTTTTATTCGTTTGTCAGTCGCAGTGAATTACTACATAACTGAAGTGTGTGCATTTTTTCAAGCTGTGTTCCGTTTCGTTCCAATAATATTTTGTCAGCAAGTGTAGAAGAAGGAATTGCTCATTGCTAAGGTAATATTGCTACTTGGGTCTCGACAACATGGCGCTGTGCGCAAACTATTACCAACCGTAAAATAAGGAACACATTGCTGGGTTCCGAATGGCTATTGGAGAAGCTGATAATTATTTATTTATTTATTGTTCCTATTTTCCCAATAAAGCACTTACAAATTATTTTTTTATTTGCTTTTTGGTATCATATTGGCTGCATGTTCTTTTTTAAGGATAGTGCCTATTCACGTTCTTGCACATGTCCAGTGGCTGTCCATCAATTTCATTCTGTAGAGATCTTCTGACAGGCAATCGTTTCCAACAATTAAGCAAAATTGCGCAACTCCAATTTCTTGGTTTCAATAAAAGAGGTTTGAAAGTCTTTAGATCTTCACATAGATTTTCTGTAAGTTATTTGTTTGATATTTTGTTTTTCTTGAGGTATCTTTTTATGAGTTTCAATTTAGAAAGAAGTTCTAGTTCAAAAGTAATTTAAATTTACTCCTTTTTTGCTGAGGCATCAGCATTCTCATTCACCTTAAATATCACATGGCTCGGGATCCATTGTATAACTACTTCTGAATTGTATTGTGTAATTTTCTTATTTCGTTTATAGTGTATTTTGTTGGATAACTGTAATTCATTTTACTTTGTAGTGCTGCTTTAGGTTATTTATATTACGTCTATACAGTAGATTTTATAAAGCTGCTCTAAAGGCCATCAACATGGTTAGCATAATGTCCCAAAGGTGCATATTGAGAGAATTCTTCACAGTATATTTCAAAACCTGCTTCTCCATTTTTAAATGACCCATCTGTATATAATGTACATCATGTATCAATCTGATATACTCTCATAGTATCGTATGTGAGATATACTTTCTAATGCAAATACGTTGCCACAGCATTTCGTGAATGCTTTACCTTTTTGGAAATAATTGTTTGCCCATAAAAGGGACATTTAATTTCTAGGCGTAGTTAAACCCTGTAATTTTCAGAAAGGTGATCAAGAACTTTTGGAACACTGGTTTCGGCAGTGAATTCTTTGACATAGCAAATCGTTATTTCTCACGTCGCTTGCAATAATTTCGTTTATTAATTTGTTTGGATGAAATTGTTCACATTCGTAAAGTGTGGCTTGCATGTATATCAATGAATTTATTAGACTTGAACTTTAATTATTGCAGATTGTTTAAACGTGGCACGAAGCTTTATTTGTAAATTAACATATTGGTGCTTGTTATGTTGGCACATTTTTTTTTTTTTTTTTTTTCGTCTACAACATGAGCGTTAATGACAGTGTAAATTCGTAGAGGTTGCAAAAAAGGTGGTTGTTATATTCCAGCAATTTTATAACCTTTCTTGCGTTTGTAAAGCCGCTAAGAAGAGTTTCAGGTACTGGGTGAGCAGTGTTTGACTCAACCGCGGGACAGGCCGGCAGTGCTGTTTCGGCGGTGGCAGGGAGTATATTTCCCCTCCGCTGCGCGAAGCTTGTGAGTGTTGGTATCTTGTGTAGCATGTGTTTGTTAGGCGACAAAATACGGTGTTTTGAGTGAAAGTGTATCAATGGAGCTTTTTACATAGGTATTTTCCAAGAGCAGATTTAAAGGATTTATCATTGTTTATTAAGGCCTTTAAGCTAGAGGGAAGAGCATTCGTAATAAACTTTTTTTTATAGTAGGAATCTGTTGAAGCTGGTCTATGTAGATTTGCTTTTGTTTAGTATTCCTGTCACGAATATTTTGATTTTGAACAATTTTTTCTTTATTTCTTATATAAAAGTTCACGAGGGATAATATATTCACATGGAAGAGTTAAAATTTCAAATTTCCAAAAGAAGTTTCTGCGTGAATGTCTGTGTACCAGCGATTATTAGTATGATTTTTTTCTGTAATAGGAATGTACACTCACTTTTAACAGTTTCTCCAAAATATAAACCATATTTCATTATTGAGTTGAAATAAGCACAATAAACTGGTTTTAAAGTCTTAATTGACTCCAATGTTACTAATGCACATATTGCATAGCATGCACTGACTGCTAAGTTTAGGTGATCTTTCCAATTCATATTGTTATCAATTAATAAACCAAAGAACTTAATTTATTTGGTTTGTATATTATGTTATAATATTCTATCAGTAATTGATCTGGAGATCTGTGAGTGATGAAGTTTCATAACATTTGTTTTATCTATTTAGAGACATTGTTTACTTTGAACCATACATACATACAAAGAACTCGGAACAAGATTTGTTTAATGGCACAATCATTAAGGCTATAAAAGTATTTCCTATATTTTGGATAGATGAGGAGAGATCATGTATATATAGGTACATATCGGAAAAATAAGAAACTCATTGTTAGTACCCTATGTGTTTTCATGCATTATTCGGGCCAATATTTCTAATGTAGGTAATACGCCATTTCTGTAACTCTTGCATACAGTTCTACACAATAAATTATGAGCAAAATCATTGATGCGATCATAAGATAATTTATTGCTTCCACTTATTCATTTGTTAGGGTCTAATAGTTGTCTAGGTTAGTGATATTTGAAATATTTTTAATTGTGGCATGCTTACAGTAGATCAGTTAATTGGTTAAAATATTAATATGATAGTATACCAGTTTTAAAAAGTGTTCTATATTTCAATCACCGCACTTTTTAAAAAGCATTCTACCTTTTGATCAGTTTAACAGCTTGTGTTATTAACTTCACATAGTGTGGTGTCATTGCCTCCAGGAATGTGGAAGATATACACATTTACATATTCTTGGAACTGAAGTTTGTTTACAAGAGTAACTATAATCAAGTTATGCTTTTTTTATTTCCCCTGAAACATGAGCATTAGAATAAGTAAATAAATACTTAATTGAAATGTTTTTCAGATGGCCATTGACAACTTTTATGTGTGTGAGTGAATACCAGCTTACACGAAACTTAAACTGAAGCATATATGATTTGATGAAGATTTCAGTGCAGCTAGAATAGAAGGTGTGATGTTCCCAGTTGCATGTAAGTAATCCTGAATTTTTACATTTTTAGTTGCATATATATCACTGATAGCTGCCCTTATGGAAGAGTGTACCTTAATTGTTGCTCTGTAGACCTCTAAATGAGCATATTGTAGAATATGGAACATAACAAATATAGTATTATGTATTACATATAAATGAAGTACATAGCACATATCAAATAAGTAAATTATTTGTGCTATAATTAAATACATGAAAAATACTTTAAATGCAATACATAATGCCTATACTTAACATGAATATAAAACAAATGTAGCAGCTAACTACTGCATAAATAGGAGGTACATTTTTCTATTTGCAAGTATTTGCATTCATATAGTTTTAAACATAAACACTTCTAATTAAGGATATTGTATGATTAACTTCACTGTAAAAGTTTCATTTAGCACATTAAGATAAAAACTTTTGTTTATGAATGCCTTAAAACTGCTGTATTGCTGAAATACAAACTGATTTTATCAGGAAGAGCTGTGCTTGCTAAGGCATCATTTAAACTTTTTTTTTGATTGATTTATTTATGGACGCTCTTTAACATCTCAGGTCATCAGCGTCCCATTCAACTCAGGGCATGAAACAGCCGACAAATTTTGCTCAGAGGCCTCTCTTTCAGGCTTGAGGTTCTTTTTCGTGCCGTAAATGTACGACACGGGATCCACAGCTTTACTTCCCTTCCGAAGGAAGCCATACTTAGGATTTTTACGCCTGAAAAAATCCATCAGTCCTGGCCGGGTGTGAACCCGCATTCTTGGGTCTAGGAGGCAAGTATGGTAACCACTACACCACCAGGACTGACATCATTTAAACTGAATGAGCTGGCTTTGAAGAAATTGTAGAATACTCTGAAAGACAAATGGGAGAAAAGATGAGAATGTTGCTAAAATGAGGGCAGTTTTAATGTACTGATATATAGTGCAGGTAATCAGTGATTGGCCCCCACATCGCTGCCAGCTATTTTTTTTTTTTTTTCCTTCTTTTTTTGCCTCACAGTGCTCAGACATTTTAAAACTTAGATACATGGTATTAAATAACAGAATTTAGTGCTCATCATCCTTATAATAGGTGCTGGAAATGATGCTGATTTTCCCTGACAGAAAATTCTCATTTAAGAAAATTATCAATGGTTGGTTCCCCATACTAGTAGTCCAAACTTAGTTTTGGCTAAGAAATTTCGCAAAAAAAATTTGCATAAACCAAATTATATTTTACTTTCAGGGGCAAATTTTATAAACTACAATCAGGACTCTTACTATAAACAGTCCCTTGTCTCCATTTATAGCTAACCTTTTCATGAGCAAATTTGAAACACACATCTACTCAACTTTCCAGTATACATTTAAAATATGGTACAGATAAGTTGACGATATGTTTGCCATAGTCAACAAAAAGCTCATTAATGATGCCAAAACTTATGAATTTACAACATAAAAACATTTCATTTACATACAAAACTGAAAAAAAAAAAACATGTTACCTTTCTTGGACATTTAAATAATGAAACATCAAAACCTGTAATTCGAAATATACAGAAAGAATACACGTGCAGACAATCACATCAAAGCTGACAGTTTTAACTGTCAGTGCTGAGTAGTGTAGATAAACGGGGCTGTTTAAACTGATATCTATTTAAAAAAAAAATTCTTCGACAATTCATTTAAATTTTGTGCTTTTAAAGCAGGTGTTGGTTGAATTTTGCTGACTTTTAAGTGCCTATTTCTCATATTTTTAGAGGCTTATTTCTTGGATTTTTAGTGATTTTTGTCTGCCTATAATGATAAGAAGTGTTAATGATTAAGAATTGTTTGAAGTTTTTCTTAAAATCTTTGCATTTAACTGATGACTCAGTTATTTTAAAGAATTTGGAAGTCTGTTATATTTTTAAATAGCACAGTAATATGCCTTTCTTAAAGAGTGTTAGCAAGTTGACTGACTGATGCAAATAGTTACTGCCTTATAGCTATGAATTGCAAAACTACACTTAAAATTGTTAATTTATTAACTAGAACATGCATAAGTGAATAGATTAATTCACCAGTGAGAGTAAGGGCTTTGAAATTCTTGAATAAGGATCTACAAGTTTGTAAACTCCAATGATTCTTAATACTCTGTTACTATATATTGAATTACCTCATATCTGAGATGGATTGAAAATAAGTAAAGTAAACTATAAACATTGTATAAAATATAGTGAACTTTTGTAACAGTGGTGTCAAATATTAACATTTTTAAAAAATTTGAGTCAAATTGTATATACAGTCGACCAGGAACTGATGATAGGAGCGATGGCTCCCGAAACTAGTCTTCCATTTTATTGAATTTTAGTGGTATGTTACAATTTTTTAAAAATATTAAACTGTAAACAACTGATTCTTGTTCAGAGAATTTCTCAGGCTTCATAAAGTAAAATAGCCATAAATGAGTTTGGGAATTATATCTATTTATATATTCCAATTGAGCTTTTGATCAATTTCTAATAATCCTAAAAAGTATGTATGTGTAACTTCATTAATGGTAAATTTTTGTTATAAAATACTAATTTCAAGGACATTCTGTTTTTAGTTTTCAACTGAATATAATTAATTTTTATAATGATTTAAGAACAATTTCTTAGCTTCAAAATGCTAAGTTTTATTCCTTAAATGTTTTGTCTGTCTTAACTAACAACAGTTTCAGTGATCTTCTTTAACTAGCTGAGAGTTATACATATTTCATTCCAGCGACATGAATGTTTAACTTGAAACAACCTAATTATTTTTATAATTTCTGATGGAGCAGTGCAATTCATAAATGATTTGCAACATTATGTTAGGGTATGCTTTGTATAAGAAATGTAGAACTGTAGTGTTTTTATAGTGAACATTCTGCTGATTTATTTTCATTTGCTCTTTAGCAATATTTTAAAAGTGTTGAAAGCTTTAGCTGTATCTCAGTTGATCTCCAAATTACTTATACTTAAGGATGATATGCTATAATTTAGAACATCTCTACCATTATAGTTTTTATTATGTTCCATATGATTTGTGCTTTATTGTTTGATTTACGTAAGATTTATGAAAAATACATTCTATTTGCATTTTGATTATCTCAATAAGTATTTTACATTGAGGATTATAAAATAACTTAAAGGAAGAATCTTTACTTATACAGAGAAGATAATAGTTTTCTTATTTTTGCACATAATAATATCCTATATCCAAAGGTCATGCAAGATTCATTCCTGCAACTTTGACCTATGAATCCTTTTAAAGGGAACTTTGCCTCAAATAATCTTCATATGATATTAAAAGTGTATTAAATTTATTATCATATACATGCACACAGGAGTAAACATAATTCCAGGGTCTTGCCTGAAGTCTTAATTCATTCATCATACATTACTCTGAGATGGGATACATGTTTCATATTAATGATGTTAATTTTTGCATTACTATATTTTGTGTTAATCATATTCATGTCATGATCAGGTAGATCATTAGTAATTGGAAAGTGTCGCAAAATGTGAATTTTTTTTGTTTAGAAAAATATTATTGATTGCTGTTGTAGTTTAATTATCTGGTTTTTTTTTAATGTGTTTTACTGCATTGATCTTGCAACATCTGTAGATTATGGACTGAATACTGTAGGTAACAAGTCTATAGGGATGATGAAATGAATTAATGAGGGGCAAATGAGCTTGGAGTCATTAGCACCTTAAAGCTATCTGGCATTCATCTTCTCAGGGTAAGGAAAAACTCCACAGAAAAAATCTTACCCAGATAACTTGACATCGAACCAGGACCCCCAGATTAGTAGTAGTTACAAATGCTACCTATAGATGGTTGTGGTTTTAGTGTTAGTAGGGCTTGGGATAAAAACCTGAAAAAAGGTTTATTTTTTTATGTGCTAAAAATACTTTAGATATGTGACAAAAATGCAAAAACATTTAATTATTTTACATCAATAGAAACAACATACATTATTCATCAATATCACTTATGCTATGTCTCCGCAACTGCTGAAGAATTGCAGAACACAATGAGACTCATCAAGTTATTCATCTTAAATGTCTGACAATAATTGGGGAACATTTGACTATATGTATAAAATATACACACTTGCACTCTTATCTCAAATTTTCTCTTCCTGTACATTCAAATAATATATTTTTAATGTTCTCTTCTTTCGCAAATATATGCCCTGCTCTAGATTCCTTCTCAAACCCTAAAGGATGCAGGATAAATTGGTAGTATTCAGAATTAAATTATGTAGAATGTGAGCTTAGTTTTAGAGTAGGTTGATAAGTTGATTGTATTTAGGAAATGTGTTAGTGAGTAGCTAATAAGATAGTAGTGATTGTTAATAGATAATTTGATTAGACCGGCCTTGCGTGAACTGTTCGTGCTGCAGTGTTGAGACACTGGGTGTGTATGTGGTGTGGAGTGGTAGAGTGTGCATAATTGAGTGCCTAAACATTGGAAGTCATAGTAAGGTATAATTGTTAAGGTTTGGAATAGAAGACCATGAGGTGTCAGTGTTATGTCTGTGGTGCTTGGAGAATGCTATCGAGGAGTGCCTGGGCTTTGGCTGCAGTGTTGTCATCATGCAGTATTGGGTCAGAGAGTGCTAATGGTCTTTTGTGTGTGTTGTAAGTGGTTTTGTAGGTTCCTAGGCCTCTTATAAGATGATTGTGGTGCTGATGGAGTCTTGAGTAGAGGTCATATGCTAGGCTCTTAATGAACTGTTCAATTGTATGGATTTTCAGTGCGCCATGCAGTATGTTTGATGGAGTGATCCTGGGGACTTTTGCTAAAACTTTATTCTGAAAGGACTGAAGTTGTTTAATGTTGTACTGCATAACTCCATACTGGGCAGGCATAAGTCAGTAGAGGGTGAATCATTGTCTTGTATATAATGCGTTCAGTGTTGAGTTGTAGTGAATTACTGAAGTTCATTAGTGGGTATATATTACTGAGCCGTGCCTTTAGGCATGCATCAGGTATATGGGGTCCCCAGATGAGGCCCTGGTCCATTTTGAGTCCTAGATAAGTAGCAGTCTTTAACCACAGAATTGGCTTGCCTACAAGCTGCAGTGGTAGTAGTTGTTGGAGTTTCGTAAATAGTATGGTTTGGCACTTGTTAGTATTTACTGCAATGCGCCAGTTAGTGACCTAGTGTTCAATAATAGTGAGTGACTTGTCTTCTGTGTATGAATTGAGCATTGCCAGATTGTGCCATAAAGGGTGTGTTATCGGCACTCTTCTAAGGTGGTGTTGGGCGTCTTGGGCAAGTCATTCACGTAAATATTAAATAGGGTGGCCCCAGAACGCTGCCCTAGGATACTCTGTGCAAACAGGTTTGATTGCTGATTTGGCCAGGTTAACCATTAAGTAGAATTGGCGGTTTGCAAGGTAATTAACAATTAGTTTGATCATAGTGTTAGCGAAACGGTATTAAATTAATTTGCGTTTCAGCCCGGCATGTCAGGCACGGTCAAATGCCCATTGGATATCCAATAGCACTGTGCCAGTGGACTTGCGAATGTTAAATGATGTGTTCAGGAGGAGTTGTAAAGTTGTTGAGTGGCCAGATCTGAAGCCGAATTGCTCTGGAATAACTGTATCATTCTTTTTGACATATGCATTTAGTCTTTTGAGGATTATTCTCTCCAAGAGAATTAAGAAGGCTGATCGGTCTGTAGTTGTTAGGATTGCTTTTACTTTTGTTTTTCTTGGGGAAGTGGAAGACTGCAGCTGTTTTCTAACTGTTGTAAGTACATAATATATATGGTAGTAAGGACTTGGAGTGGGCGAATGGTTAGGTGCTTAAGAGCTATGTTCGAAATTTTATTCCAACCTGGGGATTTTTATTCGGCATGTGTTTGATTAACCATGAAACTTTCGCTAAACAGGTTTTTCTGATTTGGTTATGTGTTGCCTTGGAGGAAATCGTGTGTCATTGCCTCAGCTTGAGCAAAGAACTGTGGAACCGAGGGGATGGTATTTAGTGTTATTGTGTGCCCGAGACCGTCTGCAAGAGCTTCGGCTTTGTCCGTGTCATTAACAGCCTGCTGCTGGTTTTTAGTAGCAGTGGAATTTCAATTGGGTCCGAGTAAGAGAGCGCCTTATTTTCCAAACCGAGTAGTGTGTTGGGGGTCGAGTTGGCCTGGCGAATTTCATGATTGAGTTTCTGCAGTTCATTGAGCGTTGCGGATGCCTGCTGGCTTGCCAATTACGCCATGCTCGGTTACACTTTACTGTAAGTACGCAAATGTCAACGGGTAGAAGTGGTGCTACATGCTTTTTAGGATGTGCTGGAACGGCTGTGGATATGGCAATTTTAATAACCAGTTCAAGCTATTCTAAGGCAGTGTTAAGTTCATCAATTGTATTAATGCTGTGTGTTAGTGTTTGTGTAAGTAATTCCCAAATAGCTTGATTGAAGTTGCGTCTAGGTAGTTTTGGAGCAGGAGGAACTGAGCCCTCGGCCGAAATAATGATCTGGAGAGGGTCTGATGATAGTTCATTTATAACGGTTAGGTGTATTCTAGTCAAGTTACTGGTAATTGCAATGTCTAGAACGTCCGAGTGGTGACCTCGCCTGTTTGGTATGTAGGTGTGATCAATTGGAGCATGAATTATGTGTCTTAATAGTTTGATGCCTGCGAAGTTGTTTGTTACCGAGTTCCATAGTATGTGTTTAGTATTGAGGTCTCCAACTAGAATTACTTGATGGTTAATTTGAAAGATTCGGTCTAGGTCGGTCACAGCAATGTCTCCAGAGGGATTATATGGAGCCACTATTGCACTTCAGATGCGGTTGTAGGAGATGTTGGCAGTGCCCTCAGTACGCAGTAGTGGGGGCAGAGATGCAAGATCGTGGTCAATGTTTTTGACTGCTATAGCAATGCCGCCCCCAATCTGTCTCGATCAATGCGGTAGATTTAGAGTAAGAGTGGCCACCTATCCAAGCGGTGACCACGGCCAATGCTGCTTAGCATAGCATGGCTTGGTCACCACTTTTTCGGGTGGTGTGATTCATAATGTGCTTATCTGCCCAAGATGTCTTTCGGGAGTTTGTATGAGGGGCGGCGTCTACTAGCCTTATGATCATATTGTTCCAGGAGGCGCACCAGTTGGTTCGAGTGTTAGGGGAGTTTATCATACAGCGTCTGTGCCTTCTCACGAATGACGTCGACAATGTATGGAACCCCGGAATGATCATGGAGAATTCCAAAAAAAAAAAAAAAAAAAGCCCGTAGCCTTGCGCCAACGCGCCAAGACTACGGGCTCCTCTTTTCTATTAGCCTAGCACCTAATAATTTACGCTAGGCCCTACACTCGCGGCTTTATTGGTCCTTCATTTGGTACATGATAATAATTTTTCATAAACAAGAGGATGGCACAGAAAGTCGTGCTATTTGTTCTGCATTTTTGTTAAATTCCCTAATAATTTCCACTAGGTTTGAGAATAGTTCTGCAATATTTCAAATATTTGTTTTTCCATTTCAGTTTCCCATATTGTCCTTACTACTGCTTTTGCTTATGCTCAACATTTAGCTTCTGCATTCCCAGAGAAATTTCTGGAAATACCTCTTTCTGTCCCATCCTTTACAGAGTATTAATAACAATAATATTAAAATAATAATCCCAAGTAAATCCACCACCATACTAATACTATATGTATACTTTTTAGGGTATACTACTAACCTAACGACCTCTTTATCAAGGAGATTGTCATCAGTAGGGGAAGGTGCGCGCAACCTTGATGCGTAGGACCCCCGGTAGTCCTATACTTCCGTCCCCTACTGTCATCGAGGAAGTTGCCTTCCCCGAATCATCCGGTAGGCACGTCAGGCAGCCACTACACAGGCTCAGCGCACCTTATGTCATGTCGAGGTTAAATGATAAAATTATCATTTTATACAGAAGTTCCCATGTGTCCTGCTTTCAGTTTCCTCTCAGGAAAAGATCCTTCGCTTTTGTCGATACGTCATCAGTCGCCCTATCTAGCCAGCCAGATCCAATGCTTTCTACTTCGCACAATCTCATATATATTGATACCTTGCAAGCAATACTGAGCAATTTTCTGAACGCTTTGTCTCAGTGGACATTCCCAGACAGCATGTTCTGGGGCCACCTGACCGCACTCACATAAATCATTTCACTCAACCCGAATCTACAGAGGTATGCTCGGCATGGGCCATGTCCAGATACATAATGGACAAAACCCCGGGATGGCTGTAAATATTTCATTTTTAAGCGTTTCAATACGCTTGGGAACATCTCATACGTTCTTCTACCTGTATCACTGCCATCCCAAGATATCTGCCATTCATGCATTATTATTTCTGATATATCCATTTCATCTCTTACCGGGGCTCCAGCCACCTGGGAATTCCTCGTAAGGTATCCTTTTCTGGCGCAGTACCTCGCCCCTCTTTTACGTATTTCCAAGTCGAGAATAACTACATGCAGAATAACTACCAATGCATTTGTTGGAACCGTTGAGAAGGCCCCAACCAATCGTATTAGTATACTTCTTTGTAAGCGGTTAACCGCAGTTCTAGCCGTGCTAAGCATGAGACGGTGAGCCCATGTTCCCGCCGCATACCCCACAATCGAGGGAAGTATAGTATTATTATACAATCATATCGCTTTATGCGGTATGACCCCATGATTTTTGGTCAGCCTGGCAAGTTTGTGCATTACTGCAGAGGCACGAGCCTTTACCTCCTCCATGTGGGCACGAAAGTTCAGGCCCTCATCTAGCGTTACTCCAAGGTATCGCACGTTCGATGATCTACGAATAGAGGTTAGATCCAGCTTAAGATCCTCTGTAGTGGACCCTTCAGTAACATGTACTGGGTCTTATTTGGCGATATACGGAGCTTAATTTTAGCGCACTGTTCATTGAACCGTTGAAGCACAAGATTGCTCTTGCGTTCAAGTTCCAATCTGGAGTTTGCTTGGATTAACAATAACACATCATCAGCGTAAACCACTACGCCATAGAGTTGTGTATCCATCACCATTGTGTTTAAGCACGGTTCGATGCCTGCTGGCTTGCCAATTACGCCGTGCTCGGTTACGCTTTACTGTAAGTACGTAAATGTCAGGAGTTGCAACGGGGATGTGGACGTCATCTCGGGGGTCGGGCGGCGCCTCAATGAGAGTGTCGTATTCCCTCAAGTCTGGCAGTAATCAGGTTGGAAGCCGGCAGCATAGCTGACGCTGGCTGGCTGGCAATTGTTGTGCTTGAAGCTGCGGCAGCTTGTTGGTTTTCAGTTGTCGCAGCTGCTACAGGTGCTGTCTGTCCATTTATGGTGCTAGGTGACGCTTTGGGTGCCCTCCTCTTGCGGCTGCCTTGGGGTTTAGGCAAGGGCTACTGTGGAGTAATTTTTGGTTGTTGTTAATGTGCTGGTCCTGGAGTTGCACTAGGACCAGGTTTGGCGCTCATTGACTCGGCTGCGGCTAGCGCTACTTCCGCCCCCTGTAGGTCTGACAAGAATTTCAGGCCATCTCACACAGGTGCTGGGCTTTTGTTTCGTCTGTATTCGATGATTTTTTTGCCGAACTGGGCAGCCGCTGAAGATGCCAATATGCAGCTGGCCGCAATTGTACACATCCACTTCATATTATTAGATTATTACACTATTAGGCTATAGACCTTCACATAACCTATCATAGTTTAACGGTGCTTCTTTCCTAACAGCAAGCTATTGTTGCAACTTGGTAAAAGACCATTATAAATATTACAGAGCATCTGTTTATATTCATATTATTTCTTAGAACCATTTTAATCAGTCACGTAAATATGATGACCGGGCTATCCGTATCATTTGTAGCACTGGGCTTTTAACGTCATGTATGCCGAACTGTCCACCGAAATTGGCCGGAATCTCCAGAGCTTTCCGACCAGGCTATTGCAACTGGATTTGTGACTTTGGAACCTCGTTGAACAATTGGCGCTTCAATTGTTTGACAACTCCAACAGATGTCTTTCAATTACAACGAGGGCGCTACAGCTGCTTATTTAAACCGTGTTTAACCTGTTTCGCCTAACAAAAACATACTTTTCATGAATATGTGCTGTAGAGATGGCATATAGAAGGAAGACGAATAATTATATGCGGAATTTCTTTGAAAGTGGTTATTTGCAATTCCGAAACAAAGTTACGTCATTTGTTGATATCGCGGCAGTTGTTTGGATGCTCGGGAACAGACGCAATATTACGTAATCTGCGGTCCCGACTAACATCCGTAAAGGCGGGATTGCGATGAACGTTTGTTGACGTTGCGTTGAGTACGGAACGATATAAACGCAAGCTCCCACCACACGACTTGAAGGATCAAATTGCTTTTACATTTGTTCGTGAATGGTAGCACCATTTGCTGACAGTACCAAGAAGTAAATGAAACAATTGGTTAACAAAGAAGTGAAATATGTTAAGAAGTAATGTTGTAAATTGAAATATTATGGCAGCTAAAATCCTTGATTTGTGAAGGAGGATATAAGAAAACCTTACAAGGAAGAACGGGAAGCATGTTGTGTATCACACAAGCAAAGGGGCTGCACTTTTTTAACTGATAAATCTTTCAGCATAATTCTTTTGGCCATATCGGATGCTAATTATTGTTTATTAAATATTCACTTTTAAACAGTTTGTCAGAATTAGACTCGCACACTGCAACACATCTGAAAGAAATAAAATTTATAAGGTAGCATAACTTTTACAAGTAATTTCTTCACTTGATTTCACACACTCATGGAGTTATTGCAGTAATCCACATTACTCAAATACACACTTTGCATGGTTACATTTAATTAACAAAAATGAAAGAAATGAAATATTTTAAGGAGGAATATTGTAAACAGACATATTATCCCAGTTAAATTGCTGGCTTTATGAGGTAGGATTCAAGAGAAACTTTCAAGGAAGGAATAGGAGTTGAGGAAATTTCCAAAGGTTTATATTAAAGAAACGTACATAGGGATAGTACAGGATGCCCCTGAATTCAACCGACAAAGTTGAAGACGTCAAGAGAAACTTAAGGCCTACAAGTTAAAAACTCTTGTGTAATTGCATAAAACGTGCAACGTGTTTGCACACCACTGACCTGAGAACATATGACCAGTATAATGATCGAGTTCACTGCACTCAATAAAATAATAATTATAATTTCAAAGAAATTTCAGTTATTCGCAAAAATAATTATCTTAGAATATTCAGATACAGTTTTAATTGCTGCAATTGTAGAAGGATGAAAAAATACCGTCTATTAGAAGCGCATTTTGTCCCTGTATTTTAATAGGAAACAGGGATTTGCTTGTTTCGTTTGTGATCTTTCTCATTTATCATATTTTGTAAATTTCTATGAAATTCTCTTAAATGCTGGAAATATTGCTGTCTTTTCTACACTAGTTTCAAAATCTGAGTAGACAAAATGCAAAATTTTCTTTTTACTAACTCTTTTTTATAAAAAAACATTAATTGTATATAAATATAAAATATATTCTTAGGTTTGAGAGATTTGAATTCTAAAAAATGTCATGCTCTGAAAGGGGCAAAAATATATTTGGCTAAGTTCTATTACCATCAGTTAAGACAGCAATTATTTGGAAATTTGACTTCTGAACAAAATCTATTATGGTAATATATTATTGTTCAGTTCAGTACTTTTGGTATTTTAACTGGATTCAAATTAACAAATTCCCTGAGTGAGACACATACTGAACCACTGTATAACAAGCAATGCTTTGGAGGTAACTTAACTAGACCAAAGTACTATCTGTCTAACTAACATTTTGTGGCTTATAACTCAAGTTTGACCAAACAATATTTCATCATTTAAACGAGAAACTTACAGTTCCCTTTCTTTTAAGTTCTTTGCAATGATACCATTCTGCATTTGCAATTTCTTAACCTGTTGCTCATATACCACATGACAAGAATAATTGTTGCAAATATCATTTACAGGACAAGAGCAAATATTCTTTAATAATATATATAAGAGGATGGTGAACGAGAATAAACTATTACTGAGAAAAGAATTGTGTAACAAATTAATACCTTGACCTATGCAAGTAACGTATTAACTTGGTCAAAGACAATTTGTAAAGTTCTTACCTTATGCAATGACACATTCTTGTAAATATTTCTTACTCTGTCGCCCATTTTTGGCGGGTCAGAAGTGTTATAAATAATTAATTTATATGTACTTTAAACATTTTCAATTTGAAAGCCTTTCCCTAGTTTTACACCATCAGGCAATATTCATTCAAATCATTTGGAGGCATCTATTTCTTTTACATTTACATACAGCACATTTAAATTTTGAGAAATATTTACAGTGCGCCAAATTTTAAATTGTATAATAACCAGCACCTCTTGCAGGCTTAATGCCAACATTCCAACTAGGTATTAAACCAAACACAATCAATATCCATTTTAAAGTTCCACTTTTTCATGAAATTGTTGAACAAAATGTTCATAACTTTTTATTTGATCAGTTCCAGAAAGTCTCTCATCTTCTTGTGATTTAACTCCATTGCTGCATTCTGCCTAGGATCTAAACTCTTTCTTGCTGTTAGCCAACTTTCTTGTTTTGATATGTAAATCCGAAAACATGCATGGCACTGCATCTTTCTTCAATTTTGAACAACTTCTCTTCTTTGCCATCCTCTGTTTTAAACAGCTGTGTATTTTATTACGTCGCAATCTCAAAATTGTTTGTCACAAACCACCGTTGAAACTGAAGATACCCAAAACCCCTGTCATCTTATCTTCCCTGGAAAATAAAATGTTGTCACTATTCATCTCTACTTTTTAATGAATTGTCATTAATTAGTCTTCATGCTGTAACACAACATCTGAAATAAATAAAATATAATTAGTAACATAACCTATAAGTAACCGTTACAAATGATAATTTCACACATTCATTGCATTGAAGTTCATACCTTACATACTTATATTTAATTAACAAGTATTTAAACAGTGGAAACATTAGATTACAGCTTGATGCTAGCAACAGTTGAAAGTGCAATTAGTGCTTTATTTTTCTGAAAATAAATTGCCCAAAGACTTGAGATAAAAGCATTTCCACCAAAACTTGTTTTTTTTAATGTTGCTGTTCACTCCTTAATTCAAATGTCTTAATATTTTCTCTTTTAATGCAATGCAGCACCTACTCATTTTGAGATATATCGACATATTCCAATATTGATGCAGGAAACTTGAAAGTTTGTACAAGAAGTGAACACTTTTTTTCCAATTTTTTTTTCCGGCAGGGTTAAATGGATAAGCTTTCGTTATACATTATATAAGAACATGGATAATAGCCTATTTCATTTTTGTGTCGAAAGTTTTAACAATATTAATTATTGTGCAATTATAGTAAACATGGTTCTACCTTGCAGTTTAACTTCAATTTTGTGTTTATATAGCAATGTTGAATATCGTGAAAATACACCATAAATATCTAAAGGGACCCAAATATCATTTTTTATGATTTACCACCAGTGTCAGATGTTAATATTTAAATGCTTATTTTGGCATATTTACATGATTGTCAAAGAAACGATTTCTTAGCAATGTGGCTAGATGGTTTCTATTCTGAAAGTGTAAAAAGGCTGGATTAGGTTTTCTCATCAATATTTGCACCACCACTGGCTGCCAAGGTTCTTTAAGGCACGGTTCGATTCGATTTCTATCATGATAGTCCTTCCTGGCGGGCTTTTCCCAGGTTTTTCTGTCATATGCCGGAGAAAAAACTTAAATTAGAAAGTTTCCTTCTTTTAAAAAATATTCTTTCCCAGTGTTATCATTTTGCTCACCATCGAGATGCAAAATTTTGCTTAAAAATACTAAAGATTATTATGCGACGATTCCAATGTATTTTTACTTTTTGAAATACTTCAAAATATATATATATATATAAATCTGATGAGTCAAATAAACTGCAATATATAAGAAAAGTTATATTTGTTTACAACCAATTCTGTGACAAATTATATTCCAATTAGTAGCAAGCTGTATTAGATATTTTGCTCAATAAGTTAAGTAGGTTCAGAGAAAATATTGTGTATTTAGTTATAGATTAACCAACTTTCTGCTTTTATGCATAGCTCATTACAGAAGAACATTGGAAACTGTAGGTATAAAATTAAGAAATAACTGTTCATTACTGCAGGAAGGCTTTATCAAAGTGAAAAAGGTTATAGTGAATTGGCGATCTACGCAGTTAACTGCATATACACCGTGCTAATGACAAGGAAATGAACAATACTGTTACTCGGTGCGCAGAGCGCATTCATAAATAACTTAACTCTCCTTATGAAGGTGGTTGTTGATTCTGCTCGCATGCGGACAGTTTTATTTCTAAAATCAATAGAAGGATATCACGTAAATAATTTGAAAATGTGCGGAAGTGTTTCAAAAATAATTTTAGTTCTCTATAAATAGGCGAATTTGGGTGGATTGAAAATCGCTGGTAACTGCAAATTAATTCATTTCCGTTGATATATAAGTTCAGTTAAATAGTATTACAACTACAATTGTTATTTGGTGCAGATTAACATCTGTAATACCCAGAATCCCAATTTCTCATTTGAGCATTGCTATACATTCTAAATTAACAAATCTTTTATAATTCATCAGGTACAAGTAAATGAAGTAAAAAAGATTTCAATAATAGCACATAGCTTTGAAAGTTATTTCGGAAAAAATTACTTTATAAGTTGTAATGCTATTAAGTTACGTTAACATGGTTATTAGACAAAATTAAGAGACACGATAGAATGTTTGGCTACTAACGAAAGAAATATGTGGGAGTTGGGGGGATGCTTGGCTATTAACGATGGGATTACGGGGTAGGTGGGGTAATGGGGCTTGTAGACTGAGGCAGCAGTGTCAGCAGAGTGTGGGAGGGTGATTGGTGGCGCTGTCACACTCTTAAATACCACATATACTCGAAGACGACACTGTGATATGGCGAGTTAGCACCGCCATCAAATATGTGCTGCCATTATTGAAGAAAACTTGTGACCTCTGACCTACAAGCTGCAAGTTATGAGACAGGGAATGAGAACAAGGGGGCCAAGAAATGTCCTGACTGAGTTTTCATCATATAGTAATGCGGTTTGTGTCTATTCATAAACTGGAAGACGGTTACGAACTTGTACGGCACTTAATATCCAAAATGCAACTTGAATGTTAAGAAACACACTCGGATATCTTTCAACTACTTTCATCACTGGAACCTACAGCACTAAGAAGCTTAATGAAAGTGTTATAAATCTGCAGGTGTAAATGTAGCAGAAGACTGCAGCCATCGTTGCCGAAGATAACTTGGTTTTTTAAATCAGGATTCAATGAATGAGCAAAATGGCGGTACTGGCATTTTGTTGCTGAGTGGTGATTATTGAACATTGGCCATGTTCATATTAAAAAGGATTACAGAGAGCATCTACCAACCCTCAAGGTTTAAAAATAAACCAGCTAAATAGGACAGAAAAAAGATGAAAAAGAAAATAATAGGCAAAGAATAATAAAAATGGGATGTCAAATTTGCTTGTAACTGAAACAAAAATCAAAATTTCGCACCATACGTCTCATTTTCATATTTCGAACTATTTTAAGTTTGAGCTGTGAGATATGAAATAACATTTTGTTCACGTATTCAAAGACTTATTGAATGTTCTAAAACCATTGATGGTCCAGCAACGAACATTCTGTGTATTTTTTTGGCTGTTTGGCTGTTTTTTAAATCTTTCTTTATGAGTTATTTGTATAGAAGAATAACAAACAAAACCCGAAAGGTTAAGCTAATGACATAAACAATACTATATACTAAATATTTGAAGCAGATAAGAGAGTTAAATACTTTTTATGCTAAGTTTGTGCTGTTACCAAATGCACATATGACTTTTGCCACTTGATAGCATTGTTGATGCTTCTTTCAGGCGGACAATTTTATTCCTGAAAGTAGTAAAAGTATATAATGTGAAATAATTTGAAAGTGTACCGAAGTATTTCAAAAACAAATTTAATTTCTCTCTCAATAAATAATTGAATTACAATCAAATGGGAAAAGCTGGTTATTATGTCCTATATATTTATTTTATAATCAGCTTTAATGGATATTAGAAGAACATTTTTTTTCTTCCCCCCCCGTTTTGGTTTTGGTTTCTGGGCAGAGTAGTTTTGAGTGTTGGCTTTGAGTCAAAATTTAAATATTTTTTAAAATAATATTTTAGTGAATACAAAATTTAAATTTGTATCCTTGTAACAAACTAGCCTGTATCATTTGTTCATTGATGTGCATTTGAGAAGAGAGATAATGCTGGCAATATTTTGTATAACCATTTCGTCACTTTGTATTCGCCGACATGTTCAGCATTTGTGCTTGGTGTTGCAGGTGCATTGTACAAGATTGTAAGCGATAAAAATTATTTAGTAATTTATTTTGATTCAAGGTGTTCAATTCACACAAACATACATCCATCCATAGTTTATTGAGAAAATATATAAAAATATTGTTAAACGTATAGTATGCATTTGTTTGTTTAATTATAATTACAAAAATAAAAAATTACCGTTGACATATAAGTTCATTTAAGTAGTATTACAACTAAAATTGTAATTTGCTACATATTAACATCTGTAATATCCTAAATCCCTATTTCTCATTTGAACATTGTTATAAATTGTAAATTAACAAATATTTTGTTTATTTAGGTATTAGTAAACGGAGTAAAATTATTTCAATAAGACAACGGTTTGAAAATTATTTTCTATAAACATATTACCTTTCAAATAGTAATGCTATTAAATTAAATTCGCGTGGTTATCACACAAAAGTAAGAAGCAAAATGGAACGTATGGCTATTAACGACGGAAATACGTGGAAGGTGGAGGGGATGCTTGTAGACTGAGGCAGCAGTGTCAGCAGAGTGTGGGAGGGTGATTGGTGGCGCTGTCACACTCTTAAATACCACACATACTCGAAGACGACACTGTGATATGGCGAGTTAGCACCGCCATCAAATATGTGCTGCAAATATTGAAGAAAACTTGTGCTTGAAGACCTCTGACCTACAAGCTGCAAGTTATGAGAGAGGGAGTGAGAACAAATCGATTGGGAAATATAGTGAATGGATTGTGGGGGGGGAACAAACAAACAAAAAAACAAAACAAAAACACAAAGAAATGTGCTAACTGAATTTTCATCATATAATAATGTGATTTGTGCCTATTCATAAATAGGAAAAGAACATACATCACCGTGAATATTCTCTTCAAATGGAATTTATACATTTTGCAGTTGAGCTTTAAAAGATACTTCCGAGAAGATTTGAGTCTGGAGCTATAGCATTTATGTTTCTTGTATTAAAAGCTACCAGTAATAGTTAAACCCTTCATGGTGTCACCAATCTGCAGGTATAAAACTTGGCTGTTAGTGGAGGATTCAGATCTGAATGAGGAAAATGGTGATGAAGCCTCTTTGACCATGCATACCTTAAAAAAGCATTACAGAGAGCATCTGTTCTCAAGGTTTAAAATAAACCGGGTATAGGGAAGAGGAAAAAGAGAAAAAGAAAATAATACGCAAAGAACAAAAACTAGGGGATCTAATGTTAAAGCTCGGAAGATGTTCGCGTAAAGTTAACTCTGACGGTGATTTAGCCCACAGCAATGCTAATTTGCTGATGAACATTTGTGGATAGTATGAGCAAGAATAACTAGTTTTTTAGGAGCAATTTGGCAGGAATAAAAAATGGAAAATATAAGTCAAAGTAATAATCTTGTTTGAACAAAAATGAATTGTTATATTAGAAAGACATTATATAAATATTATATGTTCAAACAGACTCTGAAATATATTCGTTCTGTATAGTTTTCATGCGATTATTGTCACGCAACATAAGCTATGTTGCCATTTTCTTGAAATTGAAATAAAAATTTTAAATTTCGCACCTTGGATCTCATTTTCATATTTCGAACTATTTTAAGTTTGAGCTGTGAGATAAGAGATAACATTTTGTTCACCTATTCAGAGACTTTTTGAATGTTATAAAACCATATGATGGTGCAACACCAACGTTGCGTGTATTTTAGACTGTTTATGATATACCGTTTGCTATATGAGTTATTTATATAGAATATCAAAATGTGCAATTTTGAGCCATGACATCAGCAATACTAAGTAATAAACGTGTAGTTAATATATAAAGCAGAGAATAGAGTTTTTGTTCCTTTTTCTTGTCAAGACTTGTGCTCTTATCAAATGTACATATTGCCACTTGATAGCATTATTGATGCTTCTTTTAGGCGCACAACTTTATTCCTAAAGTCAGTAGAAGTATAGAGTGTGAAACGATTTGAAAGTGTACTGAAAAGTGTTTCGGTTCTCTGTAACTAGATGAATTTGAATAAATTGACAATAGCTGGTTACTGCGTCATTTTGGAGTATATTAACAAAAGTAAAGGTAGAGAGGAAACAAAAGAATATGCGCAAGTCTCCTGTAATGGATATTATAAGAAAACGGACCCCTCCCCCTGCTTTTTGTTTTCTGTTCTGTGCAGAGAGAAGTGAGTCAAGTTTAACACATTTTGAAAAAAGTACTATATTGACACTTTGAATACGACATTTAAATGTGTATCCTTATAACGAACTAGTCAGTATCATTGATGTGCGTTGGAGAAGAGTTAACGCTGGCAATATTTTGTCATTTGTATTTGCCGACATGATCAGCGTATGTGCTTGGTGTTGCAAGTGCATTGTACAAGATTGCCGGCGGTAAAAATAATTATGCAATTTATTTTGATTCATAGTATTTCATTCACACGAACATACATAGTTTATTTGAAAATTATTCAATCTTATAACATGCGTTTAAACTATAATAGAAAAGTTTAATTCATTCCCATTGAGACATCAGTTCAGTTAAATAGCATTACAACTAAAATAGTAATTTGCTACATGCTAACATCTGTAATAAAAATGAATCCTATTTTTATTCGAATATTGCTATAAATTCTAAATAAACAAATATTTGACAATTCATCAGATATTAGCAAAGAATGTTTCAATAATAACACAAAGTTTTGAAATTTGTTTTCCAAAAAATAATTACTTTTTAAGTTGTAATGCTATTAAGTTAGGTTCTCATGATTATGAGATAGAAGGCAAGATAGTAACATTGACATTTAACCACGGATTTATTGGGAAGTGGGTGGAGAGATGCTTGGCTATTAAAAATGGAATTACTGGGGAGTTGGGGGGATGCTTGACTATTAACGATGGGATTACGGGGTAGGTGGGGTAATGAGGCTTGTAGACTGAGGCAGCAGTGTCAGCAGAGTGTGGGAGGGTGACTGGTGGCGCTGTCACACTCTTAAATACCACACATACTCGAAGACGACACTGTGATATGGCGAGTTAGCACCGCCATCAAATATGTGCTGCCAGTATTGAAGAAAACTTGTGCTTGAAGACCTCTGACGTACAAGCTGCAAGTTATGAGAGAGGGAATGAGAACAAATCGATTTGCAAATATAGTGAAGGGATTGTGAAAAAACACCAAGAAATGTCCTAACTGAGTTTTCATCGCATAGTAAAGTGGTTTGTGTCTATTCATAAATTGGAAGAAATTACGAACATGTACAACACTAATGCTTAAGTCTCTACATGCATGTTGAAAGTTAAGAAACACGGTAAGATATCTTCCAACTACGAGGTGCATCCAGAAAGTAAGTCCCAATCGCGTCTAGAGATGGCACCATTAGTCGAATATGAATGCGCGTGCGCAGTAGAAGAGAGGAAGTATGTGGAAATAATGCAGTAAAGTTTCAGCCTTACGACGGCCGTGGTTACCGCGCTGTGCTAGGAGAAAATGGCTGCTCTGATATTGTCTCCCGCTAACTGCGAGGTTCGTGCAGTCATCCGATTTTTGCACGGTCAAAAGCAAAGTCCAGCAGAGATCCACCGCCAATTGTGTCAAGAGTATGGACACGACATTATGTGCGACAGTTTGGTAAGACGATGGTGCAGGCAATTCACTGAAGGACGAACCGAACAATTGATAGTATTATTTTATTAGAATATAAATATATTTCATTTGGAATAAGTCAATATTCACGACGACGACCGTAGGGGCCGACCGTCCCTGGTGACGGCAGAAATGTTGGAAAGTGGGCGGCAAGCAATTGAGCACAACCGACTCTTCACAATTTCAAAACTCTCTTGTCAATTCCCCCGATGTCTCGCTCGCTTGTGCACGAAATTGTCTCCCGGTGGCTTGGTTTTAAAAAAGTGTGTGCATGATGGGTGGCTAGGCAACTGGCTGGTGAACACAAAACCAAACGTCTGGCCATAGCATTGATATTCCTACAGCGGTACGCAGAGAAGGGGTGACGATTCAAGCAGACAATCTCTGTCAAAAAAATCATGTGCACGGTCTTCTGGGACAATGACGCTGAGGTGCAGAATGAAGTGACTTCGTGGCTCCGAACATTGGCGGCAGATCCCTATGACTTGGGCATACAATTGATGGTGCACCGTTACGATAAATGCCTCAACAATGGTGGTGACTATGTTGAAAAGTAGCCAGCGAATCTACGTAATTATTCCAATAAATATTTCTTGCTTAGTGATGCTTTTGTTCTCTTTATCAGTCATCGGGACTTACTTTCTGGATGCACCTCGTAGTTTCATCACTAATAGGGAATATTCCCTATAAATGGAATTTATACACTTTGCAGTTAAACTTCAAAGATATCCCCAAGGTGATTTGTCTCTGAAGCTACAGGATATATATTGTAGTAAAAGAAAACTGCAGGGGTAAGAAGCTTCATGAAATATTCATCAATGTGCAGGTGTAAATGTAGCAGTCATAGTTGCCGATTATTAATTTGGCTGTTAATGGAGGATTCAGACCTGAATGAGCAAGCTGATGAACCAGGCATATGATACTGAGTGGTGATCATTGACCAGGGACCGTGTACATCTTAAAAGAGTATTACAGAGAACATCTAACCTCAACTTTTAAAATAAATCAGCTAAAGATCACAGAAAACAGACGAAAAAGAAAATAATAGTCAAGGAATTAAAAAAAATGCGAAGCTAATGTTCAATCTTTGAAAATGCTTAACTGTACTGAGCTCTTGACGGTGATTTAACTCTCAGCAAGAGATTTTGTGACCTACATTACAGTCAAAGCATCGGGATGTTTTGGAGATGCTACATGTATAGCAATTTAGTTTAGTAATTTAAAATATTATACGTTTATGAAGAGCATACACTGTCCTAGAAGTATACAAGAAATGTAAGGTTTGGGGGGAATCTAAAGCTGGTTATACGCTAAGGGGGAATAGAAGGGTATTGTATTACGAAGCTATGTTTATGATGAACATTTGTATGTAGTATACACAAGAATACCCACTTGTTTACAAGCAACCTGCTGGTCTGCGACTCTGAGCTAAATGTACAATATGGTGTTGGGGATTACCATTTGGGGGAAGGGCGAAGGGAGCGAAGCTGAATATTAAACTGGGATAATTTTCACTATCCGTACCTTGTAGGTGTTTTTAATCTCACATCAAGAGATTTTGTGAACTACACTACATCAAAAGTTAGAAAGTTCTGGACTTGCAGTTGCGAGGTACTTTCTGCAGTGCATAACAGTAATTTTTATGTTATCGGTTAATGAAAATTTGAAATGTCCCTAGAAATGCAAAGTGCATTGCAATTGACTAAGCGAAGTTAATTGGGAAGAAAGGGGGGAATAGAGGGGATTGTGTTAGGAAGCTGAAGAGCATATTTGTGGACAATCACAACAAGAAGAAGCATTTATTTACGAGTAATTGAAATAGAATACAATATGAAAGAATGCATCATATATTAGCAGAAAAAATAAAGTGTTAATGTTTGGAAAAAAAAACAGCATTATAAAAAAATATGTTCAAAAAGTCTCGAAAAATATTTTCTTAGTCTACAGTTTTAATGCGATTTTTATCGCGCTTATAAGTAAGCTAAATGTTGCATTATTTTGTATTTTTACCACAACTCAAAATTGCATACCCTGCGACTTATTTTCTTTTTCAAACTATTTTATTCTTTAGTTGTGAGGTATACAAACATATTTGTTCGAGACTTTTTGAATTATAAAAATAACCGCTTAATGGTGCAGTAACCAGCTCTGAGCGAACTTAAAATCTGATTTGTATTATTATTATTATTATTATTATTATTATTATTATTATTATTATTATTATATATTAACACTAATAATAAAAGTAGATAAAGATAAAACACAGAGAAAGAGTCACACTTGAAATTGCTATATTTCGAACTACTGCGAGTTCTTTAATGGCAAGAAGCTAGATTTATTCATTCGTGAATTATTTGTTAAGGAAAAATAAGAAACATGAGCTTGAGCCAGTGACATCAACAGTGCTATGCAGTGATTTGTAGTTTATAATTGAAGCACACAATTTATTTCCTTTTACTCCTAAAATCTTGTGTGCAGTTTCCAAATGCAATATGACGGAATATTGTAATTATGGAAAAAGAATATTCTAAATTTGTAGTTAGGCCTAACTTTAGCATATACATTGAACATTATATATAATTAATAGCGCATGTTTCCGCATACAGAAGAACCAAAATTCGTTTTTATTAGGATAAATTATAGCTCACACAATATTTTTCTTCGCTCTTAGCTTTTTATTAACAGACTCCGTCAAACTATGAAGGCGTATTCGTACAGGAAAATACTGGACATGGTTCGAAGGTGGGCAAAATGTTTCCGATTGACGGAAAGGTTATAATGGCATATTATACTTTAAATTAAATAGTGCAAATATGTACTCGTATGTTTTTGTGAAGGAGGAGGAAAGTTTGCTAGCATCGAAGCCTTTAAAAACTACGTGCTATGGATGGTAGCCAGTCTCTCGCTCAGTAAACAGGAGTAGTCCTCTGGTTGTTACTGAGCTCGCAGATAGCCTTTTCTAGATATCCTGCCTTCTTTTTGATTATTTTGTTTATATGAACACTTAGCAAACAAACTCCGTTTAAGGGATTTTCTAACAGTGTTTCTTGTCCATGTTCTCACTATTTTCATTGTGCTAGACGTAATAACGGAAGAGTTGGGGCAATGATTAACACATGTTTAACAGAAGATAATCCAGCCTCGTTGGGTAAGTCGATAAATTTCACTTTCATAAGATGCTTTGTAGATCTGTTTGTTTCCAAATGTTCTTTAAGGATGAAACAGCGTGACTAAAGTATTCTTTTGGGTCTGCCACGGTAGCATTAGCCCTGTAGATTTGTTTTGTGGTTATTCTTCTTCTCCCAGATCTTCAATAATACGCACTGCTTTCTGAAAAATCTCCTCAAACACAGTCTCATAATCTAATATATTTATTGATTCGTTCAACACTCTGATCAGCTGTTTCATTTTTTACATATCCAACTGTTCGGGCTGTAAAGCTTAGATAAACGTTCTAATATACTAAAGAACTTTGTCATAATAAAAAATACACAAAATAAAACCAATTTTAGTGAGTGTACCATGCAAAGAGAAGGCTTGTTGCTTCGCTGTAGAATCTCCAGTTTTTTTTGGGGGGGGGATGTCCTGAAGTTCATTTACAACACTCATACGATTGTCACTGAATATACAAATGCTTTTACATTTTTCAGTCCACCTAGTTTCGCAAAAGAGAGGAATGTTTGCAATCCGTCTTTAGAACTATGTTTGAAATAGTTTATAACATCCTTTATAATAGCTGTACAGTTTTGAACAAGTGACAGCTTAAAGATCATTAATTACCAAATTTACCCTATGGACTGAGTAGTGTACATAGAACGCTTTAGAAAATGTTCTTTTATTTTTGCTTGCATTCCGCGATATATTCCAACCATCGTTGAGCACCCATCATAATCCTGTCCTACTAGCTTAGTCATGTCTAATTCATGGTGTAAAGCTTTTAATATAGAGTTTGCAACATGTTCAGCATCAAACTCATAAAGCGGAATAAATCCCAAAATTTTTTCTTTGATAATATTCTTCCCCTCGTACATATCTCGTACCAAGCAGTCACTTATTAATATGAAAGGGACTGATAATATGAAAGCACTTAAAAGCACTGATAATATGAAATTGACATTTAAAAATAAATTTATTACTATTCTCTTGGACATCTCACGTGAACTATTTCAACTACTAAACTGTCAACTGACTGACACCGAAGTGATGTTAAAATCAACAATAAGTCTATGCTAGAATCTAATCGCAAGTGAGCTTTGTGGGGAGGGGAGGGGAGGGGAGGGAATAATATCACAGGAACGCGATGACCAGGGCCCAGATCCTTAGCTTTTTTAAACCCTGAAATTGTTTTTTACACATTCAATTTTTTTTTAAGTTTTAACACGTTTACTATTTTTATAGTTTTTTCCCCCCTTTTAAACATGTTTTTTTAACACTTTTAGGTTAGATTTTTTTAAGTTTCTCTTAACTAAAGTAAACTAAAAACATTGAAACAAATGTGCAGTAATATGAATTTATTTTAATTTAATTTAATTTTACTTGTTTTTTTTTTCTGAAAGACAAAACTACATAAACATTTAAAATGTCTCCAGTTTTTATAATGTCAGGGCATTGAAGTTTTAAAAAGTTTTAAAGCATTGAACTTTTTAATTTTTTAATTTGTAAAGCACTAAACTTAAATAGAATTGTTTTCAATTAATCAAGCTCAACTACTACATTTTTCAAGATTACTGTTGCATTGCATTATTAAATACATTTCTAGCTTTTCTATGGTGAATTTTTATCCGTTTTCTTTCAAAACGTTCTTATATTAAGAAAATGTTCTCTTGAAAGAGTAAGAAATCCTCGGGCAAATTTCAATGAAGCCATTGCTGTCGGTCCCCACTGTAAATCGTCTAAAAGTTCTTCCTCCTGAAGAACAGTAGATACATTTTTCATTGTTGCCATTCCTGGGTTCCGTTGCAGAATCCTGGTAAACTTCAAAGATCAGGCTCACCCAGTGGCCCTGGTATTTATTTCTTTCTTTGAAATTGTGTCAATGATTTCCATTGCTTCTTTTAGTGGTAAAGATGCGGATTCTAAGCGTTGAATAGCTACATGAAGATCACTGGAATTTGCCTCAATGAAAGCATATGAAGTAGTGTCTATAACACGTTTGATGTCTTCAAAATAGCTGGCATAGGTCAGCCAAATACCCCAGAGAGTGATGATGGGTATTGGTGGCAGAGGTGTTTATGGTAGCATTTTCTTGAAAATCTGAATGTGACTGGAAGTTTTCAGAAAGGCTTTCCTCGTGAATGAAATAATGTTCACTCCTGGGAAATTGTCTCTAGCCCCTTCAGCCAATCGGTGTAGCCATGAGCAAGGCAGGTGATATGCAATATATTAAGGTAGAAATATTTCAATGTCTATCCCGCTTTGATCATGTAGGTCGCACTGTCGGTCACAAGCAGTAGATTTTTCTCATCACGATTTTCTGATGGTCATAGACTGCGTAAAGCGTCTCTAATGTTGCAGGCTATGGTGCTATAGTTCGTTTTGTCCAGCATCTTGTATAATATGAGGCGGGGTTTATCAGGTTCTGGGGGGTCTAACTTGCCCACCGCGACGTTAGCAATGAAGCGACCACAACTATCAGTGTTCTCATGTACTGAAAGCCAGATCTTCTGACTGACGTTCTGATGGATTAAATGTTTTTCTCGTATAATTGGTGCAAATATTTTTTCCTAAAGGCTGATTCGTCTGGTATCTTTCGGCCATGATGTCTTGAAGTATGTTGAATACTGGATTCTGTATCACATGCCATGGCACATTTGCAGATACTTACGCCTCACATAAACGTGGATTAAAGAAGAGTCAGAAAACCGAAATTTGTGGTTGGAACTGGATGCTCTATTTCCTCTCAATGCTTCCAGCATGCCCTGCAGAATCTTTATGCAGCAGAAAATGCGATGTTTGGTCACAGCTCACTTGCTTTTGGCAACTTGGCAAAATACACAATATTACCATCTGTGGTAACATTGACATCGTTGCCGATACACAGTCTGGTCAACCAACGTTTAGAAACTTTTCCTTTTGGCATCTTGCTGTAGTTGTTAATAAACTGGAAGTGTAAACTTCTTAATAATAACTTCAGTTTGTTATAAATAAGAGTTACACCCGTCTTTTTTTTTTTTTTTTTTTTTTTTTTTTTTTAACTTACAACAAAGAAACAAGAAGTTTGTTGTTCGAGAGTCATTTGAGAAAAATAGCGTTGAACGTGTCTGACACAATGAATTAACGAAATTAAATTCAGTTTGCCTCTAAATATAAGGTAATTTCGACAGTGCTATTAACACATGACAATAATGGTATTATAAATTAAATGCAATGATTTGTGTTTAAAGCTCATCAAGATGCACATTGATGGCTAATGTTTTAAAAGCAATTTTATGCTAATATTATTAAATTTAATTTTAATATTGTAATCGATAGTTTTAGACACTTTTAGGTGTCATAAGATTCAACTATGTGACTCCCAAACGGATAATCATGTTAGGATCTCACAGTTAGCTAGCAAGGAACAAAGTAGTTTAAAAGCTAAGAATCTGGGCCCTAGCGAAGGCGCTGAAATGTGCATTTTCACTTCCTCGCTTCTTGTCCCTTGATTCCATACACCCAGTCTTTAAAATATTCAGTATTTAGCTCGCGAGAAAAAAAAATAGTAAAAATGAATTATGTTGTTAAAAGTGAAAAAATCGTTTAAAAGAGGAAAAGCATACAAAAAAAAAAAAAATAAGGAGAATTAAAAATTTGTTAAAATTAAGGAAATATCTAAAATAGGTAGACATGGCAATGCTGTGCGGGGGCGGTCGACCCTCGTGTGATGGCATCCACCAATTACAACTAATAGCGCACGCGGGTTCGCGACTCTCTGTTTTAACAAGTTGTTATTTAACGCGTACTCGTGGCTATGCGTGGAAACGGTTTATACTCTCCTTTTGTGAAGGATGCCAAAGTGCGTGTCGGTGTTTCTGCTCATGTCGGAATGTGCAGCATTCAAGTTTTAATTTCTGCCACATTGCCACAATTTGCAATGGGCCAAATAATTTCAATGTGCTCTTAAGGAACAATTAAGGAATGTTTGTTTATAGAAAGTAACAAGAATACAACTGCAAAAATCGGAGTATTGTACTGTTTAAAAAGTATTTATTCAGAAAGTATATACCTATATATGTACATAAACTTCTGCAAGTATAAAAGCGGGTGTAACTTCTTTATTAACTGTACAACAGCATTTTACTTGGTGTATTTTCACAAAATTCACAGCCCATATCACAAAAATTGGTTAAAATCACAACAGTTCAGTAAGTTCAGTGTTTGCCATAGCCTCCATTGCCTGCGCTTAAACCTCCCATATGACTGGGGATGTACACACCATGTAGAGAATCAGATGCACTGGAAATACCCGAATGTCCAGCGGAGATTCCCGAAAAGCCCCCGGTTGACCCCGAGTAACCACCGGATATTCCTGAATGTCCACTGGAGATGCCCGAGTAGCCACTGGAGATTCCTGAATGTCCGTCGGAGAATCCGCTATAGCCCCCGGAGATACCCGAATGTCCAGCGGAAATACTTGAGTAACCTCCGGATGCTCCCGAATATTCGCTGGAGATGCTAGGAATAGATTCAACGGAGACAGCCGTATGTCCACCGGAAGAGCCAGAATACCCGGACGATCCAGAGTAACCACCGGAAGTGCCCGAATATCCTCCAGCGTATCTGCCTGAGATACCCGAGAGAGCTCCAGAATATCCAGAGAGGCTCAAAAGGCCCCCAGAAGATCCGAAAAATCCACCAGATGCACCACTAGCCACAGGCACGGGAACCTCTATGATTTGTGGCACTGGAACCGCTTGAGGTACTGGCACAGCTTGGGGTACCGGAACAGGACGTGGGATAGCAATGGGCTGAGGAACAGGAACAGCCACAGGCTGGGGTATTGGGACAGGAATTGCACGGGATACAGTTACAGGAACAGGCCTAATGACAGTAACGCGCACCGGATGAGGCACCGCAACGAGAACGGGTCGAGGAATGCTCACTGGGAAAGGTTGAGGAACAGCTACGGGTATCGGCCTGTTGACCGTAACGGGTATCGGTTGAGGAACTGCAACGGGTCGTGGTATTGTATTCACACGTACGGGAGTAGATGACACTCCTACCCCTACACCTCCTCCAAGGCCGCCTCCAGAACCAAAACCACCTCCAAGGCCGCCTCCAGAACCAAAACCACCTCCAAGTCCGCCTCCAGAGCCAAAACCACCTCCAAGGCCGCCTCCAGAACCCAGACCTCCTGCATAGCCGCCTCCAGAACTTAAACCCCCTCCAATTCCTCCAGAACTGATACCGCCTCCAGTGGAACCAGAAAATCCGCTTCCAGAACTCAAACCGCTTTCAATGGAACCGGAATGTCCTCCAGAACTGGTGGCTCCAGAACCCGCGCTGTAACCAGCTTTTCCATCGTATCCCGAACTTGTTGCCACCAAATTTCCTCTTTTCTGTTGCTTTTTCTCACTCTTGCCGTCTTTGACGACTTCTGCACTCGCTACCAGTGCCAAAGCAGTACATATCTGAAAGCAAAACATTCCCAAATTAGTGCACATCTTGTTTAGTCCAAGATTTTGATTTGATAATCTGTTATGAAACTGAACTAGCTGTGCCTCTGCCTTCCAACATTTTTTTCTTTACAGCATGGAATGCCTAGCATCATTTGTATATGGAAAATTCGTGACTTATTTACTATCAAAATATGATGTTCTTCACTCAGCACAATAGGAATCTTTGGGATCTTTTAAGAACTAAGTGTAAATATCTTCACATTATTTCATGCATATATTAATATGGATGCAAGAAACGAAACCTGTAATCTTTTAAGATGTTTCCAAATGCCTGCATTTCATTTTTGACATATTTTATCATTGTAGTAATTTTAACGGTGGTTAAACTTTGCATCGTTAAGGGAGTACAAAGAAGTTGTAAACTTTTGCGATTTAAATCTTTTGAAAATTATTTCATGATCAACTGACACTTTTGAAAGTAATTCAGCGTTAGTATTAAGTCGTTCTGAAATGAATACGACTTTGTATATCAACTTTAACTGTAAAATAAATTACTCCTTTTGGAGCCTATAGCAGTCGCAAACGATCGGAGCAATTACTGGAACACAATGCATAGAAGAAGGTTATGGGGACTGTGATGGTCTGCGGCTGGTTTACAGCCGTGTTTTTCACGATAACTCCCGAACACATAGCGCTTAGAACACTCCAGAAGCTAAACGAACTGCTATCCAGGATATTCGTCCGACCTTTCATCAATGTTCAATAACCAAGAAGAAATTGTGTTGAAATTAACACATCTTTAGAGGTCATGCTTTTTATCGAAATGACTTTAACTTGTTGCTAATTGCCAAAGTATGCAAAACCTAAGACTGTTAGTTATCTTAATTAATAAGGTTAATTTTATATTTATTGGTGCTAAATTGTAATTTTAAATCACAAAATCTCAATTAATTTCGGAACGAAGAAGAATTGTGTTTCGATTTTTAAAAATCTAGAATACATGAGTATTATGCTCATTGAAGAATATAAAAAGGCGGGCCTAAAGTTTAATTATGAAAAACCTAATTTTATGGTAATAGGATGAGAAAAATAAAATATGATTGTTGAAAATAAAGGAGTGATTAAATATAGTGACAAATATATATGTAGGAGCTATAAATTCTGGTTTTGGAAAACATGATAAAGAAATTAGAGAACGCATAAAGAAAGGAAATTTTGCAACATTGATTGTTAATCCTGTATTATGGAATAAACAGATTAATAAATAAATAAAACATCACATTTATAAATCGATTGTTAGAAGAACAGCTTTTTATGATATAGAAATATGCCAACTTAAAAATACATACAAAAATAGATTTTTGGCAATGGAAACTGACTGAAGGCGGTCAGCAAGGTGTCGCGAAGAGATTGTCGGAAATGACACAATAAGATAAAATATAGGAATTAAAAGTAATATTGTGATGATATTTTAACAACATAATTGATATGATATGGTCGTTTAATGCGAATGGGTTAAAAAGATTGCCAAGGATGGTTCCACTAAGAAGTCGTAAACGAGGAAGGCCACAGACAACGTGGATGAAAGGCATCCAAGAAGAATGGAGAATAGACACCTAAAAGGAGAACAATCGGTTGACCAATAAAATTGTTTTTAGCAGTTCATGCCATTCATAGTTAATTATATGGTTATAAATGTGAAACCTTTTTTCTTTCTTTCTTCTCCTTCTCCCTCCCTCCCTTTGTGTCTGTCAGAAGATGTTGATACATTATAAAACTGACTTAATAATAAGAAATAGTATTGTTCGTCATTAAAACTCGACATCCCTATAAATATAAATATGGATGCTAGTTAGTAAATCAGAAACAAATATTAAAACATGTAATGTGACAAGATAAAATGTATTTCATGATCAGCATAATATGCCGTTGATAATCTAGAAAAAAAAAGAAAGTCTGTTATATCCACCAGCTGACAGAAATGTGCAGACCAGGATAAATTGAAACCAAAATAGGATACTACCAAGGTAATTCTGATTGTGATTAAATAATAATTCTTAAACGCTTGACGTCGTAAGAAATTCCAAAATCGGTACTGAAAGAGAGAAAAAAAAAACGTAATTTATTATTATTATTTTTTTTTTTCCTTTTATGTGCGATAAGTTATTTACTTTCTGAACAATTTTAATATGCTGCATTTTTTGGATAATTTAAGATGTAACATTGTAAAGTACATGCTAACTTTTTAATGGTGCAAGATCTCTTTACGGCATGCATAGTAATGTGTGTATAAGTGAGGTTCGGGTTGTACAAGTTGGTGGCACTGGAGGAAAGTACTTACCAGAATAAACTTCATGCTGTGCCGTGAACGTAAGGAGGTAAGGAGATGAATGTTGATGTTCCATATCGCATCAAGTTTATATAGAAAGCCGCACCCATGCATAGAGAAGATCAGAGGAGAGAGGTTCGCAAGTGCATCGCTTTCACTGTGCCGGACCTAACATTACATCATTCCAGCCCTTCATAATGTAGAGGTGCAGAACTGATCCTGTTGCCGGAACTCGTATACAAATCAGACGCCTTCCAAGTTTTTATCTCATAAATGTATAAGGTGAACATTTAGTGGCACTTATTTTGTGTGATTAACATTCATTTTAACTGGGCAGGTTTTCTTTGCGATAATAATACTCCAGTTTGCAAGTACTTTCTTTCTTTAATACAGGATGGAGTAAAATGTACAGACATGTACAGGCGGAGGGCTTAATAGTGGGCCTTGGTTATAGTAGTAGAGTGTGTTATTAATTTAGTGACGAATTTGCAACATGTTTGCAATTTTGCTATCTCTAAAGCCTGCTTCCTTATCGGTACAGTGCGATCTCTGTCTATTTGCGATAAGTTTGGTGCCATATTTGTTAAATGATAAAAATCCCAATAAAGTGAACAATAAATAATATAATAGTGTATTGCTTGAATGCATCACAGCATGCTTAGCCCACTCTTACCAACATGAAATTTTACTATAGCTCGCTCTTTCTAAATTTAAAGTTCAACATTCTCATACCATTGATGCTAGGAAATTAAAAAAAAAAGAAAAAAAATCGCAAAATGCTCAAACGAAAACATAATTTTATACTACCATGTCGTAATGCCTACCTAATTTTAGAACTGAAAGTAGCAGTCTGCATAACTGAAGTAAAACAATTGAAGATTAATGCCGCAAAGTAGATTCGCACCACAATTTTATAATAGCAAAAAGAAGACAGATATATTGAAGACTTTAACATGGAATAAATAGACCATAATGTTGAAGATTTCGTTATCTTCAATTTCTCTAGAAAATACACCAACATAACATTCTCAATAATTGTCTTGACAGTTTTGTTTTTGCACCAAGCTGTGAATAAATCACGTTCTCGCTCATATTGTATTTTAGAGTTCGGTAAAAGTTCCGATTAGTTCATGCAGTACATATGCTGCTTTGCACCCCATCCAGTGCGGATATAAGAATAGGCACTATAACTGGGGTTCTATTAGAATTTTACGGAACAGCCCCGAAAAAAATGGAATTCGCAATTATTTCACACACATTAACTCTAGCCTAAACTCGGGTATATTCTAGAAACTGATAAACCCAATGGATTGCTGCGTTTAGCTACGGCCTAACGGCCTACGCTCGCCTCTTTTACGTACATATAAATTGATAGCTGATTGTGTGCTACTACGTTAGCAGGTTAATCGTTGTAATGGTGGCAAACCTCCTTTAACTCCATCATATCCTACGTAGTGTCATCTAGCGGCAGAAGTCATAAGCACCAGTCATGATAACGAAATAAGTGAGTGCAACAAGAACCTAAGTTGGATGAATTATTCGGAATAATTACCTAGATTTCTAAGGCAACAAATCATTACTTACACTAATCGCAACTTCAACCACCTGGGGTGGAGTTCCTTTATAAATTTCGTCAATTTCCATTATAAGTTTCAATTAACTTTCAATTGTTTGGCTACTAAATGTTTCAATAAAAGCAACAATACACTAGTGCGTAACTATGCAAACATATGAACAAATACTAACCGATTCGATATTTTTAGTCCTCGTAATTTTTAACTTTTCAGATTAAAATAAATTAAAAATAAGCTACCTTACAATGTGCTAGTATAAAGTAGTATGTAACATATTTTGAAAGGCTTATTGCGATCCTGGCGTAAAATACAACCCGAGGTAAACCTTTGAACACATAAACAATATACTATTGTGCAAATTGCGAAAAGTTTGTGCAGCATTTCAAGCCGTTATATCGAAAGATAACATTAATTGGGTTTGCAGAAACAAAAATGATGTAATTTTCTTCGTGAAATTTTATCACTTTGAACGTTTCAATCCGTCTTGCAATAAATTATTAACAGAGTGCTAAATCTACTGAGAGGCGGTGTCTAATTTCAGTTTTTAAGTTATTCATGGAACAAGTTCTCGCTCACAATCTACAGTATGCAATGAATTGTTGCAGCATACTGTATAAGTGAATCTAATTAAAAGTTGTTCATCAAACCTGGTAACTTTACATAAATCCTCTTTGAAATCCATTCCTGAACGTCTTTTGCTGGATACCTTCTATTAATATTTCGTGTAAATTTACAGACTTCAGAACCAACTACTTCATACAAATCTCTTACATCGTTTTCTGAATGAACATTGAACACTGTTGCCTTTAAATTTACTAACGTGTGTAAAGAGAACAACAAAAACTAGCTCTATTTTTTAACCCTAGTGTAGTTTTTCTATTTTAATATTTGTATTTCATTGAAAGTTTGTGCCATTTTTAGAAGTCTAGAAGGAAAATGCGACTTTGGCTTAAGCCCCTGCATTAATGCCCTCCATATGTACGTAATGTAGTACATAGAACTGGCGGCTTTGGAATTTTAGTTTATTCTTGGACCTCTGCCATTTCTTCTGTAATGGATAAAGTGACTGATATAGATACGGCTTTGTTCCTTTAAATAGTGCTCTTGTGTTAAGGACATCATCATAGCATTCCCTACAAGGGCAATTCAATGTTGAAAGCACGGAACGGCGAAAAATCTGAGATGTCAGATAGGCCAGCAACCAACCAAGGCAATCGTATTCTAGCGTACATACAGCAGAGCCCCTAAGCTCGTTGTTGGCATTCTGTGCAACTTCCAAGGAATGACTAACTGCAGTGATATATGTTTAATTTACACATTCCATTTAACCGGATTTGTCAACATTAAAACGTCTGGTGTTGGTCAGATTCAGCACTCAGTTCCTTCATGAAATACTATTTCATAGCAGTAAGGTGACAGTGTGCTGTAGTGTAGCCAGATTTGCAATTATTGACTCCTTTACAAGGATGTTGAGGACAATAACGTTACTGTTAACGCAGAACTGAATCTCTAAATGATCAACAAGCAGCTGATACAAGAATTATCAACAGGGTTGATAGAAGATGGAACTACTGCCCACTCTGCCAGAACCAGCGTGAACAAAATACTACATGGTCGAACTCTTTTCGCACTTTGGCGACAACCAGTGGATCTCCATATCCCCGACATAACGGCTGCAGATTTCTCTCTTTGGGACTACCTTCTGTTAATGGATAGTTTGGGATTTTAAGGCTGCCATTCCACGTTAAATGCTGACACCTGTGAAGTGAATGAAGGGGAACGTTTTTTGGACGTCACATTCTAACAAATAACATCTTTTGACATCAACGTAAATTGTCGTTTGCAAATGAATCTCATTTTTGAATATGCAGACATTCTTTCATAATTCTTTTTGTAACAAATGTTGTTCCACCGTGTATTAACATTCTTTCCCTGTTCAATTACCCATGTACCGAGTGATTTCTGCATAAATATGCAATCTCCCAAATAACGCGTTTACCGTGGCTTACAATCGTGACATACAGAGTAAATGTGGGAGAAAAGGGTAGGTGTTAGCATTTTGTAGCATACAAAATTTGTAGTAAACATTATACATCCCCCTTTCTCCAATGCCAGGCCATTGTTTTCATGAACTTGTGGGAATTCCCTGTGGTATGCCGGTATTGAAGCGGAGGTATAAGCTCGGGACTCCATAGGGCGCGCTATGGAGATGATGGTAAGGTGATATGATTATGGTGCACCAAGGGTGTTCTTAAGCACTGGGGACCTAAATGTAGTTTGTAGAGATGAATGAAATTAATTAATGATTACGCAAATGAATTCTTGAGTTCTTGGACGCTTTTAAGCTATCCAGGCATTTACCTTTTCAGGGTAGGGAAAAAGTGAAAAACCTTAATCAGTCAGCGGACCTAGTCGGGAACTTTGCCTCAAGTCCATTAATTTTTAACGCGTAAAAAGGGGAAAAAATAAAGCTGGGTTCTGTGTCGTGGATACCCAAAAAACCGGCGTCTGAGCAAAATTAAATTTATGGGTCTTTCACGCCCTGAATTGAATTGGACATTAACGACCGTAGATGTTAAAGATCGTTCTTAAATAAACAAATTGCCGGGAATGGAACCCAGAACTTCCGGGTTAGTATGCGTAAACGCTACCACTAGACCATGGAAACCATTTATCAAATATATTCCTAGGCTTCCACGGTTCGTATGCCTATAATGTTTCGGATTTCCGGTGATGACCATGTCATGATTGATGCGTCTAATTCTAGACCTCAATCGCGGCATAGTATTGATTGTTTGCCAGTCAATAAAATTGAAAAATGCTGCTTGCCTATGAAGAAAGTTTTCTCACCTTTTCTTGCTTAACTCCTGAAGTGAAAAAAGCTTATGTGGGATATTTGTGGGCATTGCCACATTCGAAGAAGCAAGAGCTTTGGTAATAAAAATTTAATTTCACTTTTTTGTAATAGCATTAATCCTCAAGTTCTTTCTCAACTCGTTTCAAGTGAATATGACTTTTTGCTGTACACTAAATACCTTTTTGTAGCACACAGTTAAACCTTAACACTTTCAGAGCGAAGCGAATAACTGTTAAGAAAAAATAACTATGCTGCAATATACCTGTTAATTACATCTTTCTCTTCTCAACGAACACTAAAATGAAAGCTGGCAGGCAGTGGCGGTATTAGCCGTAACGTAAATCGCTCCTTGCAAACCGGTAAGCATGGCAACTATGAAATAAATTAACGACAAATTATAGATGCAATATATGACGGTAGAATTAAAAAAAAAAAGTTTCGCTTTTGCCTTTATTGCCAGATGGGCTATCTAGATGCAAGAACTATCTCTACGGAAGTTCCTGCAATCGTATATTAATGCTGCCAATAATTTTAAGGCAGTCATGTTGGTATTCACTCTCCTTTTTGGGATGTAAAGCGATGCATTTTGGTATCCATTTAAGATGTATGAAGTTGCGCAAAGGTAATTTTTGTTTTCTGTCTTTTTTATAATTTATTTCAGCTGCAAATTGAAGTTTATTATCTCTATTATGAAAGTAAACTACGGGTAGATCCATAATTTCCGGCCTCGCCGATAAGGATTATCGCCTTCACAACAGCCTTATCTGGTGTCATACCTCATCTGTTAAGTAAATAACTGCAGCTGTAACCCCCTCTCCGCTGTGTTCAGATATAGTTGCGTAAAGATGGCTATGTGTAGAAGATTGTGACATGTTCAAAATTGAGTATCGGGCTATTATTAAGTTCTTCACAAAAGAAGGACTTAACTCCAAATGAAGTTAAACAGCGATTGGATGATGTATATGGGGAAGCTCCCCTCATATTCTACCGTAAAAGGATGGACCGAACCTTTTCGAAAGGGTGGAGAAAGCATTGAATACGAAGAGCTTGCAGGTCGGTCCTTGGAGGTGCTCACTCCTGAAAGCATTTCGCTTGTGGAAGGAGAAATTATGGAAGACCGACGGCTCAAAGTTACAGAAATAGCAGCAAGGTTAGGCCTTTATAAAACAACAGTCTTTTGAATTATTCATGAACATTTAAACATGAATAAGGTTAGTGCAAGATGGGTGCCTAGGCTTCTTTCCTCAGTCCAAAAGCAGCAACGAGTCATCTGTTGTGAGGTATTTTTGGAACTCTGCCGTGGCAACAAGAGAGAACTTCTGAAAACCATTATTACAGAAGACGAAACTATGGTCCTCTGCTATGATCCCCTGTCTAAAAGTGAATAAATGCAGTGACGTATCCCTGGCGAAGCATCGCTCTAAACGCCAAGGTCACTCACTCAACCAAAAAGAGCATGGCCATAATATTTTGGGACTGGGAAGGAATACTCTTCATTGACTGCAAGGAAAGGAACACCGCAGTAAGTGGGGAGTACTATGCTGGCCTACTGCACAGACTACATGCTTCCATCGAAGAGAAAAGGCGAGAAAAGCTGAGTGGTGGTGTGCTCCTTCACGATAACGCGCCTGTGCACTGCACACAGTTCATGTTGCAAAGGAAGCTGTGAAGAAATGTGACTTCAAGGAGATCGACCATCCATCATACTGCCCAGATCTAGATCCCGGTGACTTTTACCTCTTCTCAAAGTCAAGAAGAACCTTCAAGAAATTCCTTTCCTTTAAGTGTGACGAATAACGAAGAAGTGATGGATGCTGTTCATAACCATTTTGCAGATAAGAATTCCGGCTATTTGGGGGGGGGATATAAATGTTAATTCAAAGATGTGAGAAGTATATTGCAATAAAGATTAACTATGTTCATAAGTGAAATATAGTTTTTGTCTTTATCATACCTAGAAAATGGTTAGGCCGGAAACTTCAGGACCCACCCTGTATGACGGACATTAAATTTCCCAAAGTATTAGCTTAGTGTACTAAAGCTATTTATTTTTGGAGCTTCAGATATTGTGGAATACCATTTACATTTGTGAGTATTATTCGTTATTGAAATTATTTAAAATCCCGAAATCAAAACTAACACATAGTTTATCTATTTCTAATTAGTTATTTGTAAAGTTAATTTTAAGATTTTTTTTTTTTTTTTTTTTTTTTTTTTTTTTTTTGCATATGGAGGGTTATATGGAATAGTCTGTAATATAAGAAAACAATCTAAATTTGGCAAGATACAGGTTTAACAAACCTTACAGACCATGAACAATACCAATGTTGTAGTTCAGTTAGCCTAAATAGCTTAGTTTAATTGCACAAATCACAAATATAATCTTCTTTCTCTGCCCTGATGAGTCAATTGAGAACATTTCACCCATAGCTCTCCTCTTGTGTCTTCAGAAAATTTCCCGTCTCGCAAGAGACATTCTGCATCGTCATCTGGCACGATAGATAGCACGAAGTATAAATTCACACGATACATCAAAATCGAAAGTTTCATCTTCGCCACTTGAATCGTCCTTAGAACTGAATTCTGACTAATTTCTTGGAGACTTTCCTTTTCTTATTTGGTTGGAAAGCCTCTGATATTTTGCTTTAGAATCATTGTTTTCTTTTGTCTGTTGTGTCACACTGAGTTTGACCTCCAACTGATTTTTATATGTGGATAGGTTATTATTAGAATTTGTTCCAGGTTTTCTGCCCCTGTAGGACGTCTTTTTTGGTGGTGGTGGTGATAGCTCGAAGGTTAGTACGAAACTGCCATGAAGACTTTTATTTGAACTAGGAACAGGCTCATCAGATCCAGGCCTAGCTTTATCAGCATTTTTGGGATCTTCAGAATTCCAGTGTATAGATTCAGGCCTAACCGCGAGTGAGGCTGCATGAACATCGTCAATGGAGAAAACTATCTACAGGAAAAATAGCAGTGACTTTGAAGTCATTAACTGCCGTTTCACCGTATTATACTTTTAGATAAGCTCAGCCAAACAATCTGATGATGTCAAAAATATGTCAAAGGTCGTGAATTGTGCCTAAAAAGATTCTTACTCCTCACTGTAGTGTAATTTCAAAGGTCTATAAAGGTTTTATATAACGGCTGCATCTTTTGTGAGGAATGAGGTGGTAGGCAGGTTAAAAATTAGAGATTGACTCTTACTAAATTTATAACATCTATATTTTGCTTGTGGTTACATGCCGGTCAAGAAAAAGCAGGACAGGCGATTCCACTGAGGGTTTTGTGGAATCAATGAAAGGCTCAAACCATTTTATAAAAATGTTAGCCTGAACCCAACGAGGTGGATGGCATGAGGCAATAGTTGTTCGTTCTTATTTTTTTATGGGAAAAGTACTAGAGGAGGTACTCACAATAGCTACTTTCGCATATGCTAAGAACAATATTTGATTGTTCTATCGTTTATCTCAACCTATAACAAAAAAAGCAACCTAGAAATACAAATGCTTTGTTTGTCACATTTTCTATGCAATCAAATTTTCGTATTCTGTGTTCAAAAGCTAAACCGTGAACGCATAGTATGTAAACTACAGTTTCAATCCATATACGGTATTGGAAATATTTATTGCATCACCCACAAAATATTTGCTTTTCACTTTATGCTTATCTAGAAATAGTGTTTTGAAATTTTATTATAATTATGTCTCTAGGTATAAATCGAATATTTTAAGTCTAAAAATGTGAAAATTTCTCCGTAATCATCTTTATATCTGTAAAAGTACATGTTAACAGTAAACTGAACAAAACGTCAAATGTAAGTAAATAGTCACAATGTTGTAATTAAAATTGCACAAACCTAATGGGCTCTAATAATTGAGTCTTTTACACACATAAAATAAATCTTTCTCGTCGTAAAAAAGCAGAATCAATAGGTACATTGTGTTGCCTCCCCGAGCTTTTATTACGGCATCTCATAGTCGGGAGACTATGTATTAAATTTTTGAATTGGTCAGGCGAAATCTCACTAAACCACACCCTATGGGTGGCTTCAACCAAGTTTACAATGGGGTTGAGATCTGGGCTCTTTGCTGGCCATGTGAGGGCGTAAATCCCTTGTAAGAACATGAAACTTCTAACTGTAGCATAAAGTTGTAACTTTTTTATAAGAATTTTGTGAATGTAACTTGAATTTGGTAAAATAGTATTTAAGTAAAATTAGTAGTGTTTAAGCAATTTTCTTGCATTATGACATGGTGCGGAGTCATTCTGAAAAGTGCAATTTCCTAATGATATAAACTGCTCCACAATTGTTAGCATTAAACTTTCTCTAAAAATCATTATATATGCATTTACTGTTCCCTCAAGAAAATGTAATGTACCCACCCCTTTGCTGGAAATACAACCCCAGCACACTTTCTGGGAACTGCACGGTTAAATCCAAACATTCTGGCGGAAATTCTTCACCCCTAAGATGAATAAATGTTTTTCCATCCTTTCCTCTGCAATAAAATGTTGATTCATCTACGAAGATGACTTTACTCCACTATCTTTAGTTCAATGGGCATGTTCCTTGGCCCATTTTAGCGGAACTTTCTTCATTTTAACTGTCAAAAGGGGTTTTATCCATGGCCGGTTAGCTGGTAGACCCATTTCTGAAAGTCTGTATCCGATGGTTCTGTTACGAACTACACACTAAAACTTCTTTCCACTCTCTTTTCAACTCCACTGAAGTCATGCCAGACAGATTCGCTTCAAAAAGCGGTCATTAGCAACAGTAGAACAGCTGTGTGTTTCTGCCTCTTTAATTCGTTCCAAATTCTCCATTTTATTGTATTTAATCAATAATCTGGACACAATGGACTGGGTTAAATCCTATCTTTGATGCAATATGTCGAGTAGAAAGGGCCTTGGAAGCTAATGCGACAATTTAATTCTTTTTGCGAGGAGTTAATTTAATTTCTTTGCCCATTTTGTTTAGCTGGTATTAAACACATCACTGACTTCTACATTAAAACCAACAATAAAGGCGGTAGCGTCACAACAGTGGAGAATGTTTAGATGTTCTGTTGATTACAACAATGCATTATCACTAATAGATCAAACAAAACTGTAAAAGGGAATCCATGTGGATATTAAGTGTAAAAATACACAAAAGCTATAGGTAATGCATTAAATTTTTCCCATTAGCGTACTGGTTCGCGAAATGCCTTTATTTTCATTAATTTACAAAAATTAATGTTCATAGTATATGTAAACCGGAACAAGGCTGCTAAACGTTTGCCAAACCCACTCAAATGAGGGCATTTATTATCAAGCAGAGAGGCGTAAATATCTAAGTCTAATTTTCCAGTAGCCAGGAGTATCGAGTATTGAATGCTTTCACAAAGTATTGTAATACTTTTCTATATTTCTCAAGGAAGTAACTTAGTTCTCTTCCAAAATTAGCCCCCTCCCCCCTTTTCCGTAAAGTGGTAGAAATCTTTATAGTCATAGTTTAGCCATAAATGTTCGCAAACAGCCAGTTCAATTTACAATAAGTCCCTCCCCCTCCTTGTAGACTGACTTTTAAGTCACTGAGATTCAGAAAAAGATCTGACAGAAATTCCAATTTGCATCCATACCTGGTCCCTTCGATGCCAGTAGCGTTTCAGAGCATTCGTCCGCACTATTAAAATTCTTAGTTTCAAGCCCCCTGCCTACTCGTGAATTCTTTGTACATATTTTTTCCGCTTTTGGTATTTAAGTGCATTGTGTATATTTGTGTGAGTATATGTTTATTATAATCGTTATCTCCATAGCAATAAACATTATGAACACCAATTTTGACAACTGAAGAGGGAAACATTCCGTATAAAAAGTGTATGGTCTTAAAATTCCCAAAGAGCAACTAACAAAATTGAACTTTTTCAGTGATTTATCACTCCATTATTAATTCGCAAATTTTTCAAAAGTACAATACTCTAATTGTTAAAGGAAATCGTTTATAGATTTAACTCTTTCATATTGGCCTTAGTTTAAAGGGTAAATTCCAATATATATTATACTTATGTAAGTAAACCAGAACAGTGCACTGTTTTATAAAAAGCTGACAATAACACTCAAAAAAAAAAAAACACTAATCACACACTAAAACACGATATTTCGAGCATTTAGCTCTTGATCACCGCAAAGGACGGAGAACACTGAAGTGGGCGGTGCCCACACCAACTTGCCAAAAAGTTTTTGTAAATGGGATAGACTTGAAAGGAAAAACATATCATTAAGGGGGTTCAGAGAGTAAGATTGAGGCCCCTTAGGGTGCGCGCTTTGTGCATTACTATAGCTGCCATCTCTTTGTCTGTAAGTGTGCTGGTTGGGCAGGAAAAAGATAATGCATAAATGAGAATAACATGAAAACAATCGCCAAAAGTGAATTGCTACTGGTAGGGAGGTGGGGGGGGGGGGGTCTGGTTTTAACTGACTGTCTATGTTTGTTCATTCTTACAGACAAGCACACGTGAGCATGTATACGACATTTTTTGAACCGCAATTAGCAAAAGAATGAATTTTAAAGTTAATTCTAATACCGAACTGAAAAATAAGGTATTGGGAACAATGAAAGCACAGGTTTTGCATTCAATGCGATTACACTGACATGAACCTGGCATACTGAGAATCTTGTACTGCATTATTTATTTATTTATTTATTCTGGTAGAGCTAATGCCACTAGGCCATCTTTTCCGCTCTACCAATCTAATAATAATTACATGAAGTTATGGGTACAATATTACAATCAAAACATTGGCAGTAAAGTTGACAATACTCGTACACATATAAACCAATGTAAAACATCATGTATATAAATAAACGTATGCTAATCATAAATATTGATAATGAAAAATATTTACTTAAGAAGAAGAAAAAACAAGAAAATAAAAGAACAATAATATAGAACGAGCACCAGTAATGACAATTTATACTTATATGAGCCTACGTAAATGCTGAAAGTGGAAATAAAGATACAAGCAAATCATAAAATTAAACTCTGATAATACTGTGAAGGAGATAGGAACATTTATGGTAATAATAAAATAGTAGAATGAATTATTTTACAGCAGGATTAAACAAATAAATACATGCATTGTTACAAAAGGAATCTAAATCTGGGGTAGTCGATTATTTCTAATAATATTAAACAATTTCTTATCAAATGCTCCTCAAGTTCGACAGTCTCTGACATCTCGTGGCAAGGCATTCCAGAGACGGGCAGTTGGTTACTGTGAAAGATGAGTAAAATGATGTTCGGTGCTATGTACTAATAGTAATGCTGGGGTTACTGCGAAAAAAATGTTTTTAGATTTTTGGGGGACCTGGAGCTCAAACGTGGTGTTTTATGATATAGGGTAAAATTATAGGATTTTGAAACAAAATATAGCAGCAATCTTCGAGGATGTATTGCCTGGAACATAAGTAGTGATAAAATTTACTGGTCGTTATCAGAATGTGTAGGTACCGTGCGTTGCAAGAACTCTTGAGCGTAACAAGGATAAGGGATAACCAGTTTGACAGTATATGGGTTAAATTGGTTATGTATTGATCCAATGACTTGGTGTTATTACAGAGGCGATATGTATATTGTTCGCGTACAAAATAATGCACAAAATTTATCCTTGTCTGTTACTTTGATCTGTAAGTTATATGCTTTAATGAAAACTCTTGTCTTCATAATTAAAGAGGATTAGAATGAAATCGTCTGTTCTAGTGTACTTTTGGATGAAAAGAGCTTTGATATAATCATTCACTCATCTAATTGAATTATCATGTGAAGAAAACCCAGGTGTCAGCAAGCATTAAGTAAAAACAACTTTTTTTTCCTGATAGATCTCTTGCTACTTGGATAAGAGTAACAGTGAACTAATTGCGTGGCAGATATTTTTAGCTAAATGTCTTTTAACAATGGAACATTCACCATATGCCACCTATGAACACGTTCCTTTCACAACACACATTAAATTGTCTTCTGTGATTTACGATTTCAAGATCATAACAGCTCAGTTTGATAGCATGAAGGAAGGTGAAGCATAGATGATGTCGATGTGCTCAAGTAGCAGATACATCACTATGGAAAGCGGGAAGTGATGGTTCATCTTGTTAATGATAGACTCGGCAGTCATCGTCTGGTGAACACAGAACTGGGTCCGCTCTTCATTGCCATTATCAGTTCTTTATTTAAAGTGCAAGGGTCTCTTCACGACCTATGGAGCATTAGAAAGAAACGTAACATAAATATATATGTAGCCTTCCACAATGTACACGCGCATTTCTTGAAGGTAAATATGTGTAATATAGATGCTATTTAGGTAATTGCTTGCAAATGTATATACACATACGTTCAGTTAGGACCTGTTGTAATCTATGCTGGAAATTATTTTTCCCCCATTCATCTAAGAAAGGCCATACCACATCCCCATTTCACTGGTCAACGATGAAAATGTTTGAATTCAAAATACTTATTTCGTATTAATTTTAGCATGTTAAAAATAAATACGAAATTAAAAAAAAATAGCTTTCATTTCCGAAATATAGCCCATTTATAATTTTAAGATATGTATATGAAATGAAGTTGCAGTTCTCCAAGGGGCTAATTAAAGTATGAATAGTACACTGCTGTTGTAGTAAAGCCAGGCGCTTATATCTCCCCACATCTCTACGGCGATATATAACTGCATTAAGATCGCGCATTGAAAATAAAGGTGCTTTCGTTGTAGAATATGATATTTTTATGTATTGTGAAATTGGGTATACGTTTTGTCATAAAAATAGTATTTATTGTTGATCTTTAAAATTAAACTAAGGATGTTATTCTAATCATTACTTATTCCGTCAATCCTGGTAGTGTAGTGGTTACCATACTAGAGCCTTCTAAACCCAAGATCGCGGGTTCAAACCCGGTCAGAATCGTTGGATTTTTTCGGGCCTAAATATCCTAAGTATGGCTTCCTTCGGAAGGGAAGTAAAGCCGTGGGTCCCGTGTCGTACATTTACGGCACGATAAAGAACCTCAAGCCTGAAAGAAGAGACCTCTGAGCAAAATTTGTCGGCTGTTTCACGCCCTGAATAGAATGGGACGCTGATGACCTGAGCTGTTAAAGAGCATCCGTAAATAAATTAATGAATTAAATTAAATTACTTATTTCATTATAAGATATTTCTCTTTTCATTACCATATTCACAAATTAATAACAAGAACTCTTTTTTATTTTGTTCTCAGTAAATATTAACACATGATAGAAATACAAAGTACATGAATATTATGCACGTTACATAAGTATGCAATATTGGAGTATTGTTTATACCTCATTGAGCACCTAACCATATATGCTGCATTGTCTAAAGCAAGTAAGCATGTGGGCTCAGTAGTATGTGGTTACTAACTAAATCATAAACAGAAATTCAGTATGATTGTGGATTTCAGAAAACACGAAACATACGAAACGAACTGCCAGAAATTACCATTCAGAATCGGAACTTCTATCCTCAGAAGAGTCTTCACTACATTTCCACTGTTTTAACTCCTCGTAGAACTTTGATATACAGAGTTGATTTATGAAAGTAAGGACAAAAGAACTGTTTTCCTTCATCTGAAATTGGAACAGGTCCGTTGTAACTCTGAGGGGGTCTCAATATTGGGTTGTCTTTTCCCCTTCCGGCGAAACTGATGGCTTGAAACGGTAAACTTGTTTTCCAGAGTTAGTCTTATAAAACATCTTCCTTGGGGTTTTTCTATCATAATGTCACGTTCTCGCTCATACCGTTTTTTAGATTTCTCAGGCAACAAGTCATTGCTTATACCAATCGCCGCTTCAACCACCTCGGGTGGAGTTCCTTCAAAAGTTTTATCACTTTCGTCATATTTCATTATAATTTTCAATTAACCTGACATCATCAAGATACTGAATGTTTCAATAATATCAACAATAATTAACATTACGCTAACGCATAACTATATAAACATGTGAATGAATACTAATCAATTCTATATTTCTAGTTCTCGTTATTTTTAACTTTCCAAATTAAAATAGATTATAATAAATTAATAATAAGTTACATAACGATATGGTAGTTTAAAAAATACTATGTAACACACTTGTTGAAAGGCTCATTGTAATCCTGCATGAAATCACACTCGGAAGCGCAAGTACCTTTCTTCTTCTAAGCCTGGTTTCCCCATAAACCCATGTGGGCCTTCGACTTACCGCGATGACCACTGCGTCTTCTACCTCCATCACGTGATATCATTGGTAAAGTGCAATATTGTAGGGGAGTATGTGATCAGCACACCGCATCTCGCCGGGCGCTATATCGCGGCTTACTAGATCGAAGATGGCCACCTCTCTTATCAGGCAGCTTCCCAGTTGCCCTCACGAGACTGGGTGGACCCCTTTCCAGACCCTAATTTTGAAAAATTCCTAAGCATGTACCGGGAACCTCCCGGCCAGCAGTTCAGAAACGCTAACCACTAGACCAAGGAGGTGGTCTTTAACACTTATATTACAATATAGTATTGCCACCATCCCTGTTTTTCCTCTTCTTTCATGCCTTATGCAAATACGTTTAGACTATTGCAGTTACTACCTCATTGTTTAGGGCTGCTAAAGAAGTAACCCCCTACCTAGGTCCGTTGCTGCTTGCTGACTATGGGGGAAACATAAACATTTGTCAGCGGCGTTTTAAACATTGTAATGCATTTCGTTCCAGTCTAGATATTAACAAACTTATTTATATATATTTAGGGCGTTAAACACTATTTAAAAAATCATAAACTGAATCATAAAATTAAATAACAACTTTAAAGCAAATACGGTCACTTAATTTATTATAACAGTTCACCAATAAATGTACATTTGAACATTATTGCTAAATGGCTAGCGAACGTATGCAAATTAAGACATTTCTTATCAGATATACCTAGCTGGAAGTTCTATATTATTCTGCAAATGTATAAACTCAAATGGCATGCAATAAAAAGCTTATGATAACTGAAAACTAAAGGTTTGCATAATTTAGGTCTATAAATGACACTGTCAAGAAGAACGTTCCAAGTCTGTCTTTTGTCTAGGATTACCCAAAAATACTTTATGCTCTTGGTTAATTAATCTCAGCTCCAGAAAGTTTTAATTTGTCAGCGCTTCCCATATTTTCCTTTCTGGTTTACATAGGTCCAAATTTTCTCATTTGCCTGATTTCTTCTAAACTGGGCGTGTCTTTCTTTACCATTCTCTCATTGAGTGGCATATAGATTTCGTCAAAATATGGAATTGAGGAAGGAGATAGGAGTAGGTATGCAATCATATCTCAATAACAACCTCTGCTTAAATAATACTCAGATGTTTTTATTTATCTGTAGTTGCAAGAAAGTTTAGACATGGTGTGCGTAAATATTTATAGCTGCGAAATGTGATTTACGAGGATCTTTGAGGTAATAACTTAGTATTTTACGTGGTGAAGACATATCGACATCTGTGAACTCCAGATTTGAGGGAGTGTGGTTGTTGACGGTAACGGAGTGAAATATCCAATTTGGACGTCTGTTTGTGGTGATAGTTCTGGAAGGAAAGAAATATAATTAAATACAGTAACATTAGACAATAAGGGAATTACTAAATATTCAGCAAACATTTCGGTAAATATAGAATTCCAATCCTTATAATTCATGTTATTGTTTAGTAGCAAGATTCGGCTGTTATACTTAGCATATACTACAGAATGGGCAGTGAGAACCAGACAATTTTAATATACAAAATTAACAATAAAAGATAATACTAACATTTTAATACTGTTATATTACAATAGGTTATCGAATGCCATTTGTGGATGTGACTTAATTTTAAGTAGCTTAAATGGCTCCCATCACATAAAATACATGTTGCAAACTATCAGCAAATCCTGTATCGCTGATTGCACCATGTTGTTTGGTATGACTGTGATTAGCCTCTTTGAGTCCATTAATGTCCCTTTATTTCCTAATGTACACTTTAGACTTGAGCTAACCGCAAAGGAAGTAGCCACATACTCATAGATCAAGAGAGTGCGGGCCACGGAATATCTCCTTTTTTGGAAATTACCTGCTTTTTGTAATGGACACGTTGGCAGTGAGTTTGTAGTTTTGTTGTTGTCATCAGTATAGGCGTTGAGAAAGTTTTCACAGAATGTCATTCGATTTGTTTTATCACGATAATCCAACTCTTGAACACAACCATCTTGTAAAAATGAAAATGTAAATTGTTATGCAGAATTCTTCTCAAAAGGCAGCAGAGCTTGTTTTCTAGTTGAGCAACTAGGACTCCTTACTGTTGTCTGTCTTACTCTTTCGATGTTTTGTGGTGTTCTCTCAGTGTGTAAGGACATGGTGATTTCTTCTTCGATGAAGAAGCATTTGGTTGGAAGTTCTGTAACCATAACTTCATAGTGTTCCTGCTAGGAGCGGAGCGTTAAAATGTCGACGAAATAATAGTTGTGTAATGACAACTGAGTCATCATTTAAAAAAAGAAAGAAAAAATCCCACAAAAGCACCATGTTAAGCATTCCATAGCGCCATTTTCATATCAATAGTAAACATTGCGCAGGCGTACATAATTCATGTACTCACTATATGTCATTTTTACCATCTTTTTGTAAGTTAAACATCCTCAGGTTCCCATGGCCCACCCTATATAAAGAATAACTGAAGAATCAGATGCCAATTTTAATTTCTAAATTTAACTCATTATTATGAGTGCTTTATATAGTATTCCCTGATGAGTTTTGATGAATAGGCATTTTAGAAGCACGCAACACATGATAACTTCATGATTTGATATTTGGAACTGGCATCACCAGGAGTGGCTCCTCTAAGAGGTTACTGCTTGTGCTACCCCCAAAAATGTAAATATTTAATTTCCTAAAATTATTGCTTACTGCGTTTTATGAGCTAAAGAAAAAACAGAAGCAATGCCTGTAGAGGACCTATATTTTACTGCTAGTTTGTGTATTTGTTATTTATAGGGGATTGTCTACAATCGTCACTTGCCTTCCCAGGAAAGCCTCCAGTTTTATACGATTGATTGTTGTTGCTTTACAAAGTTAAATCATATATTTTAAAGGATTATTATATGAGTATAGTGAAGTAGTATATTAATGGTATCACAGTAAGTTCAGTAAGGCCGAAAATGAATATCAAACTTCAGCAGGAGGTGGTTCCTAACAGGTAAGCGAACAAAACCATCCATATCAACATATGTCCGAAAATGTACAGAAGCACTGTATTTACATAGAGCAACTGGATATAGGTCTATATATAATATAAATGAAAAATAAAAATAAAGTAACTCTATTAACAATGTAACACATTAACAGTAATAATAAAAGTAGATAAGGATAAAACACTGAGAAAAAGTCACACTTGAAATTGCTATATTTCGAACTACTGCGAGTACTTCAATGGCAAGAAGCTAGACATATATATATATATATATATATATATATATATATATATATATATATGCGGACCCCTTGTCTAATCTGCATATATTTAAACAACGCATTTATGAAACCTTCGCCGCTTTTCGGATACAAGAAGGAATACTAGAACGTGTGTGACAATGTACATGCCACGTGTGGATGCATACATTCAGGCGCAAGACGGGTACTTGAAATATTTGACGTTGAGAGAATGACTCGTGCCATAGGCATGCATTTTGACGTCTTGTAACATTGATATTTGTATTGATTGTGCTCTATACCAATTCTCTATACATTTTGCAGTGTTTCTGTACATTTTCGGACCTGTTATTAATTTTTTTGTTCGTTTCTATGCCAGGAATCGTCCTGAAGTTTGTCCCTATTGTCCAGTCTCATCCTGTATATTCAATTTGAGAGAACTTGGTTTATTACATTTGAAGTAGCAATACTCTCATGCAGACCCTCTCCAGCAATGATAAACGATCGTTTCGAAGTCTGTTTCCACAGATAGCATTTTATGTTCTTCCTATGTTTGGAAGTCATGGTTTGGCCCAGCTTAATATTTGGATTTGGTTTATCCAGTTTTTTAATTTTCATTTACTCCTCCAATGATCGCAAAGAAAAAGCTACAAGTAAGGTTTGTGTAGTGTTCATTTTCTTTGGATTCAGTTAACACAAAACTAAATAACCCAATTACTTCACGAATTCACACAAAAATTCACTATCCTGCTATTTTCCAAGTCATGCCGTTCATGTGCTTCAATCCCGTGACGTAAGAGTGTACAAGTCTTAAAATGCTTGAGGTGCCCAATTGCACAAATTCAATGCGACAGTTCTCTTGGAGCTCCAAATTGGTTGGATTTCTGCAAACTATTTTTACCGGCCTGCAACATAACTTTCAGTCCAGACAAAATCAAGAATGATTTCAGAAAGGCGGGAATTTTCCCGTTCTATCTAAATTCTGTGTCCAAGGCGGAAACTGCCCTCTTAAATAATTGAAATAACTGGGGGATGTGCACCACTATCCCATCATACAACTCCAGATTGCGATGTAGAAGAGTGCTTAATCATAAATCCTGGACAAACAGAAGTGGGAAGACCAGGAAACCGCAGCCGATTGTTAATGAATCCAGCAATCGAACGCAGTGCGTAAAGTGTTCAAAGGATCTTTCGTACAAAATGTGGAAGCAGAAAAAGGCGCGGAAAGGATTGAAACAAGGTTCTCTTTGACTTGCTACTATCAAATGTATGTTGGTTTAAAAAATTATTTCCGACTTTTTTTTTAAAATCGCATGTCTAATGAGGTTAAAAATGTACTAACTGCGTCAGTCCTAAGGCGAATTGAAATAATAAACTACCACGATTTATTTTGAATATCACAGTATTGCCATATAGGTAAGATACTTAATGATTAAATCCATTGCTGAAATTAAACTTTATCTTGTCTTAATTTGCATGTTTATGGGTGGCTTAGATAGAAATAAAATAATTAAATCTGAAAATGATGACGATATTACTCACCTTTACCACGGGTGCTTGGAGAAGGAGCTAGAGAGGTAGCTGGGAGCATAGGCTGAGGAGTATCCACCGTAATGTCCACCTCTAAAGCCGCTGCTAAGTCCGATGGACCCCAAACCTACTCCGCCGATGCCCAAGGGTGCGATGGTCCCGAGACCTGCTCCACCGATGCCCAAGGGTGCGATTGACCCGAGACCCGCACCGCCGAGACCCAAGCCATATGTCTGCGAGACAGCTACAGAGGCCAGTGGTTGGGCTACGGAAACAGCGACGGGCTGTGATACTGGGACGGCAACAGGTTGTGGTACAGATACGGGGACAGGTCTAGGAACGGGAACTGGCACGGGTTGGGCTACAGGCACCGGCACGGGACGGGGTACTGACACAGGGTAATGTCGCACTACGGGAACGGGCACAGGCTGGGGTACAGCCACAGGTACTGGCCTCGGAACGTCAACGGGGTAAGGCGCAGGGACTGCCACGGGCACAGGACGGTTAATCGTCACTGGGACTGGCTGGGGTACCGGCACGGGCACTTGTCGCGTAATGGTGGTGACTGCTGGGGCGGCTGGAGCGGCTAGAACTGGCGCGACTGGTGCGGCGAGGACTGGGGCTGCAGCAGCAGCGGGCAAGATGGCAGCAGCTCCTGCAGATATCACTGGAGCAGCTCCTGCAGATATCACTGGAGCAGCTCCTGCAGATATGAGCGGAGCGCCGGCACCCACTGCTGGCAAGAATGCCCCTCCAGCTGCAGCCGTACCCAGACCAAATCCCAAGCCACCTCCATAGAGCAGACCACGTTTTCCTCTTGTGTCTGCTTCCCCGCTATGCACGGCAGCAGAAAGCCAGAGTGTGAACACACAGATCTGTAACAAGAAACATATGACAATCAAACACTACTATCATATGATGGTGTCCTATGCAAAATCACAGTATGACGAGTTCGCGCTCAGCTAGCGACCACATTGTTAAATTTCTAGTCGTACTACGCTGTGGCAGATTCGTTGTTAACAATTGCTGGAAAGATTAGCAGCGAAAATTGGGGTACTTGAGGGAAATCTCTCATACTGTTTTGTTCGCCACAAATTCCTCTTGGTTGCTGAGAATGAACCTAGATAGTTTGGATAGGAGTCTAACCACTTGGCTATGGTCCTGAAATGTAGCCCTGTTGTAGAGCTTTAATTCGCTTGGTATTGTGTATTCTGTGTACCGAAAGCTGATATGCGCGGTCATCAAACATCATTCCGTGCTTGTATGCAGGGGAATTGGGAGGGTGGAATAGGTACCATGACTACACAAGTACAGAAATGGAGAGAGTAAGGCGTGTACATTAAAGCAAACACAATGGTCACAGTGTATTATTATCAGCACAGCTGTTTTATACACAGTTAAAACGATAACGGCTTGGAAACCCTCTTACATCTATTTATTGATCATGTTATGGATTAACAGTCAAATTATAGACACAACTGGGAGGATATTTAACGACTTGTTTCCAAAGAAGGAGCAATATGTCATTTGTAATATGGTGAACTAACATGTGCATTAGTTGACAGCTCACCCAGCTTTCGTAAGTAGCATCTGTAGTCTACAAAGTTGCTCTCATAATGCTTGCTGCAATTTCTCGAATTTAATATCTGCAATTAGTATTTATGTGCAGAAATTCACCATGGAATTTGCTACCACAAAAGTACATTCTAGCGAATTGTTCACATGCGCTCTTTTGGAAGTGAGGTTAAGATTTGAGAATGATACTGATTGGACAACTTGTACAATTTGCGATCTAAAATAAACAACCCGAAGCTGCCTTACTCGAGATAGACATCTTATTACATCGGTGTACGTGAAGGGACTTTGAAATTAACATAAAGGCAATGTACTGGTATCCGATCAGCAATCTCGCATATCTTTTTCCCGCTGGTCGTCTGTTGAATGAGCAGTTTTGTCTGCACTCTTCTGAGAACAAGAGAGAGAATTCCTAGTCAGAGTGCAAATTCTACACCATTGCTTGAATTTAAACGCATATTCCAGCAGAACATAAATGGAAAGCGTAATTGCATTAAAGGCTGAGTAATTCAGAAGCCCTTAACTATGCTTTGTAACTATAGTCAACTGATTAAATGCGCCATTTAATATTAACATTTCTAGCGATGTTTAAATATATTTATAGCTGTGAAAAAGATTCCTCCTGAGGTTGATACTCGAGAGGCTCTATATACTCACCAACAAAGTCCTCATGTTGGATGCTGGCCTTACGCTACTTCTTAGACTCTGAACTAGGACTCTGCGACCCCATCAATTTATAGTAAAGCAAGATCCAGATGACATCACTTTCACTGATCAACTTCTCAGTTGTTGAGGTCACCACGTCGCTACACTTATTTTTTTTATTTCCAGTTTTATGTGTTAGTAGCAAAGTACTTCATTGAGTACTCAACTCACAACCTGCAATGTGCCATACTTGGAGGTCTGCGCAATAAGAACAGGTGAAACCCTCAATGTATTGTGAGCGCTTTTAATTTTGTATACTGTCCCCAAAAAGGACGACGTATGTTCCAACACTTTCCATTCTCATTCTGATGTAGTCCAAATGATTTTTTTCTTTGTAACTCATAGAAGCACTGATTGGACTATTGTGTAACATTGAGTAGCAGCTTGTCATGAAATATTTAGAGAAGATAATTGTGACTTTGAAAACTTTAAAAAATAAGACCTACTCTAAATACAGAGTTAACAGTACGCTCTGAATAATTCAAAATAAGGGTTTTAGACATTTAATTCAAAAGCTTTATCCCACAGAAATGGAAAGCGGAAATAAATCACCCAGCAATTAAAAAAAAGGTTGGCTTTAATAACACAGGTGTCAATTTGTTGAACGTTGCGTACAAAGTATGCGCTAAGACCATCCCAAGGCGATTAAATTAGAAGAGTGTAGGTACCATTTTGTACTTTTAGAAGAACAAAATGGTTTTAGAGCAGCTTGCTTCTCTTCAGACAGTATATCTCCCCTTAGCAAATTATTAAAAAAAGGAGGGAGTTTCTGATCTGCCACTTTGCACGTCATTTCTCACCCCTAAACTTTTTTTAATAGTTTTTGACGCCCGTTTTTACTGGTAAGGCACCACAAGCGGTAGACACTGATGATACACGAGATGAAATTATAAATTGAGAAAGGTATTTTTTTAAGGAAGGAAACGTTCTAGGGCTAAATTTAGGGTACCTCCCCGGCATTTGCCATTTATGAGGACTGAGGAATACCACGTCTTGAGAAAGAAAATCTAAGATTCACGAAGAAAAGTAACAGAGTTACATGGAAATTTGTTGCTGATTTATTACTGTTAAAGCAAAATTCTGTAAATATTTGCTTTAAAATGAGATCAAATCTGCTTCGCGAGTGAGGAAATGCAGCTGATTATTATCGTTTTTAACATTTAAAATCTCGCACCAGTATTAAAATAGTGCACTAAACAACGGCTAATTGATTTATCTTCTTACGTAGCTTAAAGTATGCAGTCGTTTTACCCAAAATATGGGCGCGGTTTATATTATTATTATTATTATTATTATTATTATTATTATTATTATTATTATTATTATTATTATCATCATCATCATCATCATTATCATTATTATTATTATTATTATTATTATTATTGTTGTTGTTGTTATTATTATTTAATTTTTATAAAGTGGGAAAAGTTGGAATTCGGCCTTCCGTTACGGTGAATAATTGTCATTTTTTTAAGAAACATATTAATAGAGATATTTTACAGAAGCGTACAAAATATTTGAAGCCATGTCCAACATGTCCATGATAATGTAAGCTCACAAAAACGAGAGGGGGGGGGGCTGTTAACCCTATAAATTTTACAATAAAAATTACTGGGATAAAAGGTTATTAGAACTAGTGCTACAAACTGATCTGTGATAGAGGCAGTACTCTATATTTACCTTGTAGATAGATAATATATGTTCGTTGAACAATATGAGTTTTGGAACAAACAGTAATGGAATCAGCGATATTTAATAAACAGAAAAGAGGGTTAATGAAATTATATGTAGGGTGGAGGGAAGAATTTGGAAAAAGGAAATTTGGATTGTTAGGTTTTTGGTGTAATCTCAGGTGTAAATAATTCCTTCCTCTCCGACGATGGTCGCTGTCTTACAGTTTTGCCACGGTTCCAAGCTGAAACTTGCTTAACTGAAACTCAAATTCATAAATTTTATTTATTTATAATGAATAATTAAAATTTAATGACACATATTATAATAAATTTACATATTTCTTGCAAGCAAATGTATAGCCTTAAAAAATGACAATTTTTTTCACAATATTATGTTTTATAATACTAAGTAATGTTAATAAAAGTATTTAAAAAGGTTAAAACAATATTTAACAAAGATCTTTCCACTTTCTTAATACTATAGTTGTGATTATCAGTAATTTAGTTATAATAAACATTATGTTTTTTGTAGAAAAAATAATACGTACCTAAGGAAGCTATACACCAACAATAAAGCGCCTATATTCATTAATCATACATTCACAAGTTAATTTTTTTTTTTTAAACTTTTAAACCACCTTTCAAATAATTGGGAAAATCATTTTTCAACAATAAAATACATTTTATAAGTATTTACAGTACAAACAATGGTTAAAAGAATCTTCACTTAGGTTACTAGCTATGTTTTTAACCTATACTAGAGCCTACACTACTGCTCGCCGGAGGCACCAAAATGGCGGATGAGAATACCTGTCTCTTTAGTGCTCTAGTAGCTCTAAATTTGCCTCCCCTACCATGAACTAAGACTGCGCTACAGAATAGATGGGTAACTGGTAATTATATGCTAAGAGTTCTAAATTGCTGGAAAAATACTTCGCAGATAGTCGTATCTGAAGAGAATCATGTGGTGGCCTATTGACTTCGTCGTCTTTTAGCTTGCCTCTTGTGATGGAGTTCCGCAGAATCCCTATACAAAGACCAACAGTAATCCGGCCCTGATATCTTTGTTCCATAACAGAAATGTCCTGATGGAATCTCTCCCCATGTTCATCACTAACAGCTCCACAACTAGGAGGGAATAAGTCTAGGTGGGAGTGAAGAAAATGGATCTTAAGGGACATGTTGCATCCAAGGTTACGGTATTTTTGCAGGAGCACTGTCAGCAAATGCTTGTAGTTGTCATCTCTTTTGTTGCCTAAAAATCCATGAACAACACCCTTGAAGGCTTCCCAAGCTTCCTTTTCTTTCCCCTCCAAAACTTGGTCAAATGCAGGATCCTCTACAAGTTCTCTTATTTGTGGTCCGACAAAAATGCCTTCCTTAACTTTTGCATCACTTAATTTCGAAAATTTCTCTCTGATGTACTTAAAGGCCCGTCCTTCTCGGTTCATAGCTTTGACAAAGTTTTTCATCAAACCCAGCTTGATATGCAGGGGTGGAAGAAGAACGTCTTTTGGGTCCACCAGAGGCTTGGCAGTCTTTACAAGAGGCGTCAGATTGCGTTTCTGTGAGGAAAATGTTATTTCACCACAAATATAACAAAAGTTATTCACCATATTCACACATTTTCGTGGCATTTTTACAAATTTTACACTAAAAAGCACTCGCGAACCAGAAATTTTGCATTAATTTGAGTAGAAACTACATATAATTCACAGTCACAGCAACAGTATCTATGTTTATGACTTACAAACAGCTGAAGAGCATTTGTGTTTTGTTATTTGACAGGTGTACCAACTCCCAAAAAAAATTCCCCCAAATTTAAAATCTTCATTCTAAAAAATGAAATGTCACTTTATCTTCAAAACAAGAGCTAATCTATAATTTTTATGGTGATTTTTGAATTCAGCAGATGGAAATACATGTAAATTCACTATTTTTAAGCCCGAAACATTTTCATTGTTGCCCATTGTAATTAGCCAGAGGCTATTGTACTTTGATCATGTCAGAATGAGTACTTCTTCGTCATCAGTGTGTGTAATAGTATATATTTGACATATGATTGGTGACTTATGTATCCCATTGGCGATTGTGGATTTTTATTAAATAAAATAAACTTATATATATAAGAATAGCGTCTTAGCAATTCATCTAGTTCGTCATCATGTGTTGAGGGAGGCCCGCGTTCCCTCTGGACGCCCCGGGTGGAATTTTCGCGGGGACTTGAGGGGCCGACTGATAGTCTGGGTGAGTGGCTGGGCACAGGTTATTCAGATAATCCGTATGGAAATCTACTTTAAAGTTTTTTAAGGGGATAGAGCGGTCAATACAGCAAGAGGCCTCTTGTATTCCCGTTGATCTTTTGTTATTAAAACCATTGGTTGTGTGCTCTATGTATCTAATGAGTTGTAGCGTTGTTGTTTGTCTCCGAATCCAAATTGCTCATTGATGAGCATCTTGTGCTTAATTATATGTGCATTGAAGCGCTTTTATACTATTTTTTCACATATCTTGTTTAATCCATTTAGCAGACTATAGGCCGGTAGTTATTAGGATTGGCAGCATCTTTACCTGGTTTGGGGGATATAATGATTGGGCAAGCTTCCATTGATTCTGATAGTAGCCATTTTGTTGACAGTAGTTGCTAATTTCCGTGAAATTGTGTTATATGCTTTAGGACCAAATTTGGTATATCATCCGGGCCTGGTGCCTTCTGGTCATTGAGGTGGAATATAATCCATTTTGTCTCTTGTACCCGAGTTTTACGTATTTTATTGTGTATAGAGGCTGTTAGTGTGTCTAAGGCGGCTTCTTCAACATGTGCATTAAGATAGGGTCCTGTGGAGTGTCATTAGGCTGGCATGGTGCACCTTGTACTTATTCCAATCGGTGTCGGCGCGCCGAACCAGAGTCGAAACTATGGCCGATGCGGCGCCACAGATTTCGAAGTGCACAGGCAATTGATCGGAATCCAGGCTGTGATAAACTAAAATTTGTTGTTAATGCTGCGTTTTTGGTAACAACGAAGTCCAAAGTCTCCGGATCATGGAGTTCCGAGCGATGCCAAAATGTGGGGTCCAGTGGGCCGTGTACCATTTTCTAAAATGTAATCTACGAGCAGATTTCCAGTCGCGTTTGCAAGGCGTGAGTTCAACCATGGGTGCCGAGCATTGAAATTTCCCGCTAGAATCACATGCTCCACCAAATCGACGGTTTTTTGAGGTCTCTCAGAAAATAAGTCATAAAATAAGGGGTGGGCAGCCTATAAAGAGCGACGACTACCACTGTTTTGTGATATACTTGTATTTTAAGTGCGGTGCACTCGAGAGCTTCTAGTGTGGGAAGCTTTACGGAAGTGTGAGCAATCGTGTTTTTTAAAAGTATAGCAGCCCCCCGGTCTGCCTAAACGGTCCGCACCAAAAGTGTTATACCCCTGGAGCTTAAAAGAATACTCCGACTTTAAATTTTTTTCACTTATAAATGCAATGTCAATTTTGTTTCGTCTCAGGTACCCTTCAAGCTCGTGTTGGCTGCCGTCAATGCAGTTGGCATTCCGCAGCAGCGAACGTGTTGAATTCCTGCGCCTCCGATCGGTCGCTATTTAAAAAGAGAAAGATTTAAGAGAGAAAATTGCGTCTATTTTTTCTGTGATGTCCCGGGCACTCCGGAATTTCACCAGACAGGATTTACTGGCACCTAAATTGATGCCTTTTAGTAAGCTTAAGATCTCGCGTATTTCTCCCAGGCCAGAGCCTCCAGCTGATGGCTGCATAGGGGGAGCGCTCCTCATTGGGGGACTGAGCTAGAGCCGCCAACCATGCTGGCGAAGGAGTGTCCTTATTGCACATGAGCAGGCTTAAATAAATGTCTGGGCTGAGACACATTCACATTTTGCCTGGCTATCGCGCCAGTGACCTGCGGCTTTTCTCAGGTCGGAACGTCTCACACCCGCGATAGCTGGCAGGATGGTCCTCCTCACAGTTAGTGCAATGGGTAGTTATGTCCTCCTGCACCTTGGGTAAAGTCGCCAACCGGTGGAGATCGCCGCAAAGGGCTCAGCGCGACGTCAGATTACACATTTTAAAGGTGTGCCCCAACTGCACACTGAGAAGCACTGAGTAATATGATTTAATGATTTAAACTTCCACAACCATCATCACGTGGCGTTCCTTCAGGAATGACTGGTTCATTTCAGTTTTGTCCATAGTAACCAAAAAGTTAGGCAGGGGGTGTCCCTTCGCCTCCAGCTATTTTACATGTGTCGGGGTGTACCCCTGGCCACGAAGGTCCTCCAAAATGTCCTCCGGGTCCATGGATGGTGGGAGGCTCTTCAGTAGTAGCTGCTTTGCTCTCGGCGTAAAACTAAAGTACTGGATGCCCTCACGCGCCAGCTTATCCATAGTGGGGTGGAAGTCTAGGTAGAACTTCAGCCCTGTGGCAGAATGTTGGAGTTTGTAAGCCCCGGTTGGGCACTGTAACTTCGTTAATTTTAATACTTGCAACACGCATTTGCCGTCGGGGATGATAATCCTTGGCGACTGGTTGAAAGATGGTGGCATCTGCGCTTGTGTGGGAGCAGGCTGCGGGGTGACAGTAGCCGGATGCGTTTGGGAGTTGGAGGGGGTAGGTAGTGAGGGAAACTGCGACGGAAATTTCTTCTGCGCCGTCCGTTGTTATTTGGGACGGGTGGGGTAGGGGGTCCGGGCCGGGGTGCCGTGATAACCTTGGGTGGCTTCTCCGTGTCAGCAGCGTGGGTTGTTTCCACAGCATCTTCTTTCACGCATAGAACATCGTCATTTTTGCTGAGCTGCAAAGGCGTTTCAGTTTATGCTTTGATTTTCTTGCTCTTTTTCCGCTTCAGTGCGGAAAGGGCGGTTGAGTCCTTGGACTCACTGTCAACGTCTCTTCTTAATAGCGTGTTCCCTAAAACACGTGGGTAAGTTGAACGCTACGCGCTTGAATGCTGCATCCGCCGGGCTCAGTTCCGCTACTACATTTTCATAATAGCGTATTTCCTGGCGTAAGTCATTTAGCTCCTCCAGGATGGCAATTAGACGGGCATCTCCATGTTGCTGGAGGGTGGAGTGGTTGTATTAGAAGCAGCCGTGGTCGAGGCTAGTGTGGCTAGCGCCGTGTCGGTGGAGGGTGGTAGTACCGCTTCTACTATGGAAGGAGTGGGGGGTCTAAAGTTTTTCTCAATCGTTTCAGGGCGCGAGGGTAGTGTGGTTGATTGATTGATTTTTTATTAGAAGAATATTTCCTGTGGCCTTACAGGGGGGTGGTCTTACAGGATACAATTAGTGTTTCGCGACCACCTAGGAGTACATTTGGAGGGCAGTCACCTCCTAGGGAGGGAGTGCGTCCAAGCTATTACCATGGCAGGACTGTGTTCTTCACTGGCAGAGGGATTGAGTTTAAGGTAAGAGATGGAGGGTCGACGGAAGAATGATTTTAGATAGGAATGCGGTGTGTTGGGTGGATGTATGTTTTGTGTGAAAGGGTGGAGGAAGGAATGTTCAGTTTGAAGGTGATTTACGTTGATCTGGGGCGTTTTATTGGGGGTCCGGGGTCTATGTCATATTCTCCTAATCCTCTTATGAGGGCATTAAATGTGTGTGGTAGTTTGTTGTGGAAGGAATGGGACAGGTGTAGGATATGGTCTATGAGGGTGGGGAATTTGAGATCTTTGTGGATCGTAGCATTCGGGATGTACCACACAGAGCCGGTGGCCGTTCGTAAGTACCGGTTCTGGAGAACTTGAAGTCGATGGAGATGTGTTTTTGCTGCCGTGGCCCATACTTGGCGTAATTGCCGGGCGAAATATCTGCTTGTAAACCAGCACTTTATTTCCGACGGACATCGTTGAAAATTTTGAATGGAGAGGATATATCATTGCCATCCTTCGGCTGACTTTGTTCGCTAGTTCAGTGATGTGGGGTTTCCATGTGAGCCGCTCGTTTAACTTCACTCCTAGGTAGGTGGCTTCAGTGCTCCAGGGAACGCTGTCTTGCATATGGCGTCTGGCGAAGGTCACTGCCTGCGACTTCACGCGTTGACGGCGAGCCTCCACGTGTTAAACCACGTAGTAAGTTTATCAGAGTAATTTTGTAGTCTGGTTACGGCTACCTTGTGCTAGATAGAGCTCGTGGAGATTGCCGTGTCGTCGGTGAATAGATATAGCGAACATCTAAGATTTTTCTATAGAAGCATTTTTAGACATTTGTCCAAATCCAGTCAAGTATTTTAAAGAGAGGAAAAAATTGTATGATTTAAACGAAAGAACTTGTGCAATGGAGTATTTGAAAAACAAATTTCGTATTATAATGACAAAAAGTTATACAGGTTTACCAAACGGAAAGAATATAACTTAACAAAATCTTTTGAAGGACTTTTCATTTTGTCCTTGCTACTCAAGGTATTGAAGACACCGATGAAGCAGAAATATAGAAACTATATCAGCTGTATGTAAAATGGAAAGTTTGACATGGCTGCTGCAAAGTATGTAAATGATGACTAAAGTTTATATATATCAAACTTCTGATAGCACTCCAGACTGTACAAAATTTCAAGCAGGGAACAAAAATGACCTAATCATGACAGTGGTGAAATTGAAGAGGAGGAAGAAACAGAGGGTGCACCTAAACGTTTCTCTTTCTCTGAAGAATATTAGGAATCTACAACTGTTTGCTGCCAACAAAAATCTGAACAAAGTGAAATAATGTTTGCTACAGTAAGCAGGTAAAATGGCAGACCTATGGAGGTTCAAGCTCAAGTAAGTGTGTATATGATAAAACAACTAGGTGCAAAATGTATTGCAGTTATAAAACAGTTGTGTTTAATACTTATTAGTGTTACGAAAACAATCCGTGCTAGATAGTATTATTTTATCAAAAAGGTTCACAGCAGCAAGCCCATTTAATAAGAGTATTGTCAAACGTTATACTATTTATCCTTCTGGTAGTTTGCAGCATACCTCTTTGTTTTTAAGATAAGAAAGATGATAAGCTGGTTTATTTTTACTTTATGTCTGAATAACATGGAAATATATTAGAGTGGAAAAAAAAATACACGTGCCACTTCTGTCTTGAGCAGGTCTCACTGTATTGCACTATCACATGAATCAGTTATATTAAAGTTGTAATAATTACAGTACTTGCAACTCAATCCAATGGCGATGGGATATTCTAAGGTATCGTGTAATTTTTCTATGTTTACACCTGTTTGCTAGGGCTCTTTTTGTCCTTTTGTATTGCAATTCATGTTAAGAGATGCTCTCTCTCTCTCTTTGCTGCAGGTATTTGTATATTGAAAAATTGGCCTACAGGTTATAACTGAAATTAAATAAGACACATTAAATGCATGTAATATTTATAACACAACAGTAAAATAACATATTTTTCTTTCTTAGATCTGCTAACATTTAAAATGCAAACCATTTAATAAAAAAATTTTGAAATTTATAATCTAAATCCAATGACTTTACGAAATATTTCGGTTGAATAATTACTATGATCATTCTTGTTACTCATTTAACGCATTTTTGTACACGATGACATAAAATGTATACGAATTAAAACATATTTTAAAGATACGTTATTTGGGTACAGTTTTTGCAATGCAGCTCTGCAGTGTGCATTCTTATCTTCAAAAATCAAGTACAAATAGCAATAAATAAACATGCCGAAATATTTCTTACACATCAAGAGTTTTCGGGAAGCGAAACAATTGCACTTCAATTTGATGTCACAGTTCATAGTGGGCTTACCAAACCCTAGGTCCAGGGGTGCAAACACAGAGGTCTGTGCCACCCATGGTATTTTGCATTAGGACGGCACCTTGTAACTCTAAACCGACCCGCCATTCGGCTGCAGACAATTTCGTCGCACAGGCGCGCTAAGTGCCCTTAGCTACCAGCCTTTGATGTCACAGCCCACCACGGAGCACGTATAATAAATCATTGTGCATAGCAAATTTTACACCCTAGTCCGTTACACTCGTAATATTGCGTCTGTTCCCGAGCATTCCAACAACCACTACGCACATTTCTTTGTTTCGGAACTGCAAATAACCACTTTTAAAGAGATTCCGCATAAAATTATTCCGTCTTCCATCTATTTGCCATCTCTAATGTACATATTAATGAAAAGTATATTTCTGTTGTGCGAAATAAGTTTAAATTTGCAGCTGTGGTGCCCTCATCGTAATTGAGACACATCTGTTGGAGTTTTCAAATCACTGTGCTCTTAGCGTAGCGCCAATTTTGTACCTCTCCCTGAATTCCTGGCGTTCATTGAGGTTGGAAGTTGCAGTTGCAATAGCCTGGCTTCAGTATTATGAGGTCATAGAGTGAGGCTTCTTCTGCCACGCCGCCACGGGAACTTCAAATGTATACAAGATAATTAAATGAGAGTAATAAATGCGTTAACTTAATGTACTAGCCAATATGTGTTTTCAACGTGTCCTTACTTATACGGAGTACCATGAGACATTTTCATAGTGTATAGAATGACAGTGCCAAGCGGAGTTACGGTTACGGAGACGATAGGTGTTTTGAGGAAGTTATTTTAATTGCCATGAAGAGAATTGTACGTGAGGTTCGTGACAATATGACCGCATAACACAATACACAGCAAATGGGGTAAACAGCTATAGACAGATTGGTCGGTAGAATTATACCGAGGTAACATCGAAGTAGGCCGATAGGTAGTTCCACTTAAGAAAGAATTTAACACATTACCCCGATAAGCCCTAGTACCCCGAAATACTCCACTTCCCCTGTATCTTTTCTAAGCCATGACCACTGGGATTCAATCAAGTTTAATACTGTAATATGGGACAATGTACATGATTTAATACACTGTTGGGTCCGAGTTTAAGCAGTACTCCAAGAAACCACATTTTAAAAGCATCTTCTGTAATTTATTTATGGTAATCACCACTTTTCTTGTATTCTTTGTATTCAACTCAGGGCGTGAAACAGCGGACAAATTTTGCTCAGAGGCCTCTCTTTCAGGCTTGAGGTTCTTTCTCGTGCCGTGAATGTACGACACGGAACCCACGGCTTTACTTCTGAAGGAAGACATACTTAGGATTTTTACGCCCCGAAAAATTTCATCGGTCCTAGCCGGGTTCGAACCCGCGATCTTGGGTATAGGAGGCAAGTATGGTAGCCACTATTTCTTGTATCCAAAAATTAAATAGCCCCCTTCCACAAAATCGCCCTCGCTCCCAATATGTAGCAATATGGGGTGTTTTGCCTTTGCCTGTGGGCTTTTTTAGTTCATTTCTCAACCCTGAAAGAAAAATTTGCTGTTTTGATTTCATTATCTTATCCAACCACGCCGAACTTGTGCATGGCCATCGCTTACCCATGTCTCATCCAAATAATACAGTTTACCTGCCTCTTCTCTATACCTACTTACAGTTCTTAAGTAATCTCTACGCCACAATATATCGTATCTGTTAAGGATCATAGATTTCCGATTTCGTTTCATATATTCAAACCCTATCTCGTTCATAATGTTGTAAAATGTTCTCTTAAAAGTAGGTAATTATGGGCTACTATTCTCTGTAGCTAAAACGTTATTTATTGTAGGCGTTCATTGTACTTTTAATGAATTTGTTGATTTGTTTTATTTACGGACGCCCTTTAACATCTCAGGTCGTCAGCGATTCAATTCAGGACGTTAAACACCTCAATATTGCTAAGAGGCCTTCTTCCAGACTTGAGGCTCTTTTTAGTGCCAAAATCTACGACACAGGGCTCACGGCTTTATTTCCCTTCCGAAGGAAGCCATACTTAACGTGTTTTACGTCCAAAAAACATCCTTCGGCCCTGGCCGGGATTGAACCAGCGATCTTGGGTTTAGGAGGAAAGTGTGGTTACCACTACACCACCAGGACCGACATTTTAATAAAAGAAACTGAACTTTCACTCTTATTGCATTGTTTACAAATTTATCACTCTGATATGAGACAGGTTTCTGGCCTCTCCGTTTCTTACTGGAGATATTTTTCTTGTTTTCAGGAATTCATGATAAATGTCATTTTATTGCGAGTGTGGAATACTTTATAGAAAACATTTTAAACACATTTATAACTATTTTTGTAAATGAACGTTCACCATCTGTCATTTTGTTTTATTTGACTAGGAGACCATGTTTTTAATCTCATACGAATGAATAATAGCTGTTAGTAGGTCGTGAATTTTCATGAATATAAAATATTAAAGTGTATGTATAATTATAGTTTATTTCGCATTTTTACATGTATGTAGACTGTGCGCTACTTTTGTGTGAGTACAATGCCATGTAGTTAATGTTTACAGTACTACACTATCATTTATTCACTGTTAGAGTGATCCTAACGTCAATAAACAATGTATACTTCCGCAATTCGCGCCAAGAATGCTGCCCAGTTTTCAGAAACATGTGGCAAGTATAAGCGACGATATGACAAGAGACCGGTAATTTCTCAGGTTCGTTTTCCTACCTTCTTTATTGCGAGTGCAGGATACTTTTAGCAGAACTTTTAAAACACGTTTTAAATAATTGTTTTCTTGCCACTAGTTAAAGGCTTTTCCGGCTTATGCTTTACATAATATGCTTGTAGAAACAGCAGCACATAGTTTGTTGGCGTCAGCCATGATAACAAGTTCAAACTGCTTGCGCCTTACCTTTTTAAACAACTGTTGAATCAGGCGAGCTGCATCTTCTTGTTGTAGCGCATCAGTTTGCAACTTCGAAATTCAATTTCATTAAGTCAGCAGTAATTAAATTAAAGCCATAAGTTTTGTTTTTTATATAGTAAATGTTATTTATTACTGAACCCATCCTCAAATTCAAATTGGTAATATGGAACTACTTTCTTTGCGTGCGTTGTTACTACAATGTACTTGACTTCACACAACTATGGTAGTGACGTCACATTACGTGACATTGTTTTGACCGGGATCACTATTAGGGCGAATAGAGAGTAGATACTATAGTTGATTCATAAAATTTTGAAAATGCACTAAATCTTGTCTGATGATACTTTAAATATGGTTCATTACCAAACTCTTGAAATTAAATCAATAAACTCAGATATGGATGGCAAATTTTAAAAATCTCGAGCTACAAAAATAAAACATCCTGTTTAATTGGGGTCATCCACGACCCCAACTATAAATGTGACAATATCAATCTGTAATATGAAATAATAATTGTAAACAAAGTAAAATAGCGAGGAATAGCATATCTTAAGTTATTAGAATATTTGTTGGTTAGGTTTATTTACGCACGCTCTTTAAGCATCTCAGTGTTCCATTCAAATCAGGGCGTGAAACGACCGATAAATTTTTGCTCAAAGGCCTCTTCTTTCAAACTTGAGGTTCTTTAACCCAACCCCGTGCCATAAATGCACGACATGGCAACCACTGCGAAGGAAGTCATAATTAGAATTTTTACGCCCGAAAAAATTAATTGCCCCAGTCCGGATTGAGTCCGCGATCTTGGGTTTAGGACGCAAGTGGCCACAACGACACCACTAGGGCCTACAGGATCATTTGCGTTTAGATGTCGGTATAATAGAACGTGTTGGGTTAAAAATACCCTAGATACGTGTAGAGGGGTTAAATGGCTTTCGAGAAAATGATGCTGAGATTGATATTTTTTCTTTGATAATTTGAAGTGATAAAACAACTTTGAAAGTATCTGGTCATGTCGACAAACACAACGGTATCACGAGAGTATCATAGAATTATTTTGAAAGGTAGCTAAATCATCATTCTCATGCCAAGGAGTATTCGGACCTTTGTTTTAGTGGTACAGTCCCTTCAGTGAAGTATTTGGAAATATTGGGTTTTTGTTTCTTACCGACCTACATATTTAGTACGATAACTTCAACTTAATTTTACCTCCAACGTGATAGTGCCATACCTCATTATGCAAGCACTGTGCGAAACTACGTTGAATAGATGTTGGATAGCAAAGCTATTGAAATTCGAAGGGCAGTTAGTCTAAATAAAGTATTAGTTTGTTATTCAATTTGTGTGTTTTGCCCTGCTCATCCCAACAAATGGATAAGATAGTACGAGGGCCATTTGTAAAGTTCTCACATGCCCACAAAGTGCAGCAGCAGTTCTGAAGCACGTTTTAATCAATAAAACGTGAATTGGTAAAGATTCGTAGTAGTTTGTTGCATTGCAAACGTGGCAAATATCGAAAATCATGCGGTTATTACGTACTTGGTAAAGAAGTGTACGAATGCAACAGAAATTCATACAGATACGACAAACGCTGTAGGGAACTCTGTAACATGATTTTCAATTGGACCACGGAGTTTAAACGCGGCCTTGAAAGATGGGAAGATGACCCATGCAGCTGGCGACCAAAATCCTTCACGACATCACAGATAAGGCTGACTCTGGAAGATCGCCGAAATTGCTGAAACTATAGGTATTTTGAGGGAAGAATTGTGCATGAAAAATTATCGCAAAATGGGTGCCGCTAGTGCTCACTCAGGATCAAAAGCGAATTAGAGCGGCAAAGTTTTGTCGTTTTCATACAGATACCGCCAACTTATTGCGTTGGGGACCAGTGATGAAACAAAAGAGTCTTAACAACGAAAGCATCATGATTCTCCTCCGCCAAAGAAGGCCAAATGTGTGCAATCGACCGGGAAGATCATGGCGTCAGTTTTTTATTTTGGGGGGGGGATACCAAAGGTGTACTGCTAATTAAGTATCTTCCCACTGGAGCGTATTTATGCTGGCTTTTTGGGCGCATTGAAGACAACAAAATAGTCCAGAAAAAGCTGTGTTTATCAAAGAAGAAAAGCATCTTGCATTAAGTTGGCTGTCACCATGTATCGTTGCTATGGCGAAAATCAATAAATTGGGGTAGGATTTGCTGCCACACCTGCCTTACTCCCCTGACTTTTCTCCACTGGACTTCCTTCTATTCCCTAAACTAGAAAATTCCTCGGTGGAAAGAAATGTTCGTCCGATGAAGAGCTTAAATAATGAGTTGAGGCGATATTTTGCAGTATCTCTGGACAAAGTGCATTGATACTAACGGAGAATATGATGAAAAATATGCATAATTGCAAAAAACTATGACTCCATTTTATGCTCGTAAATTTTGCATTCCGTTTTAGATCATATTGTGAACATAGCTTTGTTTATGAACGAGTCTATTTATGAGACAGTATGTATGTAGGAAAATATACAAATAAGACACTAATACAAGGAGGAATTTTTAGGAGTACCTTTAGGAGAATTTTAATTACAGTTTTAATTACGAGAAAGCGCTACAGAGATAATTACGCAGTAAGGATATTAATGAATTATCTTTACTTCATGCCAGATGTCCGTGGTCTGTAATTTCGTAAGATCGGTGGAAACTGTATCATGAACAGTAAGGCGGTCACGGTCGGCCAAAGAGAGAGGTCTCTCCCTCTCCCTCCTTCCTTCTCTGTGCCTTCATTTGGAATTCCACAGCGAATCACGAGCTGGGGCTGACGACCCGGTAAATCGCTTTGTGCGATCCGCTGATAAAACTGGTTTACAACATGAATTATATCTTTGTTTCAGGAAGCGCCGAGAAGACATAAACAAAGAACTTCCGTTTTTTATGTGCAGTGCCTCCGACTAAACATCCGCATTCACGGCTTTGGTTCGGAGATAAAGTGTTAAACCATATTTAGCCCTTATATTGGTAATACTACAGTGACGATGATAATAGGTCGGCAACTTAAGTTTTATTTTGAAATATTTATTCGCATTTTTCTTACGATAATGGCTGTCAATTGCTAAATCTTATAACATCGCCCCCATCGGAGAGTACAGGGTGGTCCGTCTGGGTATAGATAATATCAAATATAATAAAAGAATAGATGATGGTAGGAGACATTTCTTGCTGGTATATTTTGCTTAAAAGATGGAAGTTTCCGTACATGGCAAGAATGCAAGTAGACAAATCATAAGACAAAAGAAAATCGTAGAAGATTGAAATGGCTACTGCAAATCGACAGCGAGCGTAATACGTTCTTTGGTGTACTAAATTTGAGAGTATTAAACAATTTCAAAGAGAATGACGTGGGTTCGTGTGCGTAATGTACCTAAATACGATTCCAAAATGTTGTGATATCGAACATTAATAGAAACAGGTTTTGTGTTAAAAAAACATGCATAAGGTTTGTCATTTTTTAAATGCCGCTTTCAATTGTAAGTGGTGTGGTCGTGACGCAACAATTTCTTGGCCCCAAAAGCCCCATATCTAGCCCCTCCTGAACTTCTTCGTGTGGGGTTTTGTTAAAGACGCTGACTATTTATAGAAACCCAGGAATATTGATAATCCGAAATTAAAAATTACACAAACTTCCCAAAAAATGACCCCTCAGATGTTGCAATGGACACATCACTGTTACGAGTTGTGCAGATTGCGCAATGGGTGTCATGTAGCGTTCTGAGAAATTCCCCATCTTTCAATGTTGTGTATACCACTCTTTCAAAATGTAAAGTTTAGTAGGAAATGTTTTGCAATGTTTTCATTTTATCCGCACACAAACGGATAACCCTCTATAAGTTATCGCTTTTGTCTAAAATCGCCTACTGCCAGGAAATACAAAGTAATTCTCCCTCTTGTTGTGATACATCAAGTATTGAACAGAAATTATTAATATTTCTTGTTTGTTTTTCTTATTAAGAATGTCAGAAGATGTCTTAGTAAATAAAGAATAAATTATTTACTTTCACTTCCACATCCGGCCTATTTTAGCACTAAACATGGAAGAAAAATATTGCAGACACATAACAACATTTGTTTTCTTAAGCGAACCCCCATGCGTATATCTAAGCAGCCAGAGCAGTGGCGGCTGGGTATATTTTACATTGGGGGTGCAATAATACAGGTCTACGATATAAAGCAAAATTTAAATATGCTCTTGAAATAATATTAACTGAAAATACTATATAAATGTAGAGCGCAATATTAATGATGAATTTCAGAAGTATAAATTTGGTAACTTTAACCACTTTAAATGATGATGCAGAGTCAGAACGCCAGAACAGTAACGAGCCGCCCTGCGGGCGGGTTGAAGGCCACAGTACCTAGCCGCACCTGCGGCTTTACCTGTGTGGTTGATAGACCTTCGTTGGGTTATATATTTCTATGTTAATGTTGTCACGTCTATAATTGAATCAAAGAGTCGGATCCGAGGAGCTTTTCAGTAGTTATACTTGCTGGATTGGCCCTGGCGAGCTTAACAAGATGGTCACCCATCCAACCGCTGACCACGGCCAATACGACTTAACATCGGTCACCCATCCAAGCGGCGTCCATGCCCACTGCTGCTTCACGTCTGAGGTACTCTTCGGTAAAGCCGAGTGGTAGGGACACCGCTTTTCAGGTGGAAGGCTGTTTATTTGATATCAAGTCACCAGGATGTCCTTGGGGAGCCTGTATGAACTGCAGCGTCTTTTTGCTTTTGGGTTGTACTGCCCTATAAGACGCGCCAGCTGGTTGGGATGATGTGGGAGTTTATCATACAGAGTCTTTGCCCTCTCTCGAATGACATCGACAATGTATGGCACTCCGGAATGTTCATGGAGAATGTGGGCAGGAAACCAACGGCATGCATCGTAAATCATCCTAAGCGCCCTGTTCTGTACGCACTGGATTCTGCGGATGATGTCCTTGACCACCACTCCCCAGACCTCGCAGCCATACAGAATCAGGGGCGGTATGATAGCGCGATAGATCCTCAGTTTTTGGTGAATAGGTAGTGTTCTTGATCGGAAGATCGGGTACAGCTGCCGAAGAGCTGCATGACCTAGCTTTATTTTCCCCGTAGCGTGGGGGAAGAAAATGAGACACTTGTCCAACATCACCCCGAGGTACTTCGCGTGGGTGACCCAGGGGATCACCCTGCGTCGTAGCCGGAGAGGATGTTGGTCATGCGGGAGCCTGATCTGAGCTAGGAGAAGGGCAGAGCTCTTCCCCGGGCTGATGGCCATGCGCCCGTTCTCGCTCCACTCCCCGATGGCTCTGAGCTGTCTTTGGAGTGGCCGGTAGCAATATTGCAGGTTCTTATTTAGTGCCAGCAGCAGGACATCGTCTGCATACTGGCACGTCGTGACTTTGGGCTCTGTCGGAAAGTCGGCCATGTAAGCTGCGAAGAGTATCGGGGACAGCACGCTGCCTTCCGGCACTCCCGCGCCAATGGGTGTTTTTGTGGACATCCTGCCCTCCACCCTTACACGAAAGCTACGGTCTCTAAGGAAACCCGCGATCAGTGTAATGTAGGGGGGAGGAATGCTTGCTTGTATGAGTTTATAGAGTAACCCCTCATGCCAGGTGGTCGCAAAGGCTTTTTCCACGTCCAGCAGCACTGCCACGGTCTTGGCCTTTTCTTGGTATCCCAAGGAGGCCTTCTCCGTTACCCTGAGTAGCTGCTGGGTGGTGGAGTGGCCAGCTCGAAAACCAAACTGATGGTCCGGAAGGAGGCCTTTCTCCTCAAACAGAGGAGAAATGCGGGAGAGGACCAGCCGCTCAAAGAGTTTTGAGATGGCTGGGAGGAGGCTGATGGATCTGTAACTGGAGGGAAAAACTGGGTTCTTGCCAGGCTTTAGAATGCATATCACTCTCGCCTCTTTCCACGCACTGGGAAAATGGCGCAGGTGAAGGCATGCATTATAAACTCGTGTCAAGTGGAGCACAGCTGTTTAGGTAGGTGCTGGAGCATGTCCGCCGTGACTCGGTCATGTCCAGGGGCCTTGTTGGGTTTCAGGTTTTGGATTTGGGATGCCACCTCTTTTGGGGTGGCGACGGGGATGTGGACGCCGTCGTGGAGGATAGGCGGGGCCTCAAGGAAGGCATCCACCCGCTCCTCCACGACATCAGTGAAGTTCTCGTCCTGCGGGTCCTCCCGGGGCTCGAACTGGGTCTCCAGGTAGTCTGCGAGAGCCTCGGCTTTATCGCGGGGGGGGGGGGGTGAAAGACAACCTCCCGCGAGTGCCGTGAATCGGGTGTGTATGTAAGGTTTTGTCCTTACGTAAACTTTTTATAATCCGCCAAGGTTTCCTCTCCTGGAGGTCAACTTGCTGCATTTTGTTTTCCCAGGCCTCTCTGCGGTGCGTCCTGAGCAGTCTCCTCACCAGGGTTTTGAACCTCTGGTAGACCGCCTGGATCCTGGGGTGACGGAAGCGTTGCCATAGCTTGCGTACGGTTCCTTTGGCCTTGATGAGCTGCCTAAGCTCATTTGGAATGGTCATGGGGTTTAGGTGGTCGTGTGGGATGCGGTAGGTGTTGGCGCGTACCGCGCTAAGGATGCGGTCGGAGAAGGCTGTAGCCGCGGCCTCGAGCGCCTCAACAGAGTCGATGCGAGGATTCGGTTCTACAGTGTGGTTTAAGTGTAGGACTGCTGCTTCCCAGTCGACCTCTTCACACCACTCTGGAAAATGCAGAATGGCCATTGTCATGTCTGAGTCCACCATGACTGGGTCATGGTCGGAATCCAGTTCGTTAACAACCGTGAGGTCCAGATGGAATGGTTCTCCTCTCCTTTTTATTGGCAAATTGTCGCCCTTGTTAGAAATAAACAATGTACCTCTAAGCAGTTGTAATAGCTGCATACAGTGCATAGTATTAGAAACTGTATGCTGTTTTCTTTACGTTTTAGATTTCTGAGGATGTTTTCAGATCTATTCGGGGCATTGTTTTAGAAATTAAGCATTGATAAAAGATAGACTTACAGTGTATGCTTTTAGATGTTTTATACAAAATAAATAGCCCTTGTAAGAATTAAGCCGGTAAATAACTGCTTTGTTTTGTAAAGTGTGCCGTTTCCATTAATTCTTATTTTTGTAAGCACTTTCGCAAAATGTCTACATCTTGTGAGCTTTTTCACAAAATGCTTACTTGTGTAAGCACTATTGGAAAATGGATACAGTGTTAAATTTTAGAGAAGTGTGGTCAGTCTTTTTAATTTTTTTTTTTTTCCTTAAACTTAAAAGGAATTATACAAAATGTCCCATGTTGTGCATAGTTTAAAATTGTGCTCTTTGTATTATGTTTTATGTGTAAGAGTATATAAGATACCTATATGCATTTTGTGCCATTCGTACTCTCAGGAAGGTTTCTGAGTATATGTAACGATTTCCATATATTTTCATTTCATAACATTAATGTAACCTCTTATCAATTTCCAAATGTATGTAGTGTATAGCTTGTGATACTGTGCATTTTTTTCTTTGATTTATATTTGTACAATATAAAATTATACGTATACAGTTCTTCATTTTATAAGTCGTGTTTACAATCTTTGAGCTTTAATCTTACTCGTAGGTATATTTCAAGTACGCGTAAGCATTTATTCCTTATGAATAGAATTAATTCTAAAAGACTAAAACGTTTTTCTTTATATTTTGCCCTTGATAGAGATAAAAATAGATATTAAGCAGTTTTACAAGTTGCGCACAGTAACAGAAACTGTGTGCTCTTTCCTTTAGCTTTTAGATTATTTGAGCTGAAAGCAAATGTAAGCATTTTAGCAGTTATATTCATTTTGTTGTATACAAGCTTTTACGGTTTTGTTTCTATAAACACCAATTTATTACTTCTGTTATAAATTCTTTACGTTTCACTGATATTTCAATGTCCTTTTCACTATTTTTAGTAGGACGCAGTGTAAAACTGCAATGGAAATTACGTAGAAAGGAATTTTATTAACTTGTTATTTTTTCCATATGCCTAAAAGGCATGATTTTTTTTTGTATGCGTGGTCTTTCTTATTTCTTTTATATATTTCTTTAACCTTTTGTCCTTGTTGTAAATAAAATATCTCTAATCAGTACAAGATGCATATATTGCATAGAGTTAGAAATTATATGCGGCTTTCATTACGTTTTATTTTTCTAAGAAATCTTATTATACGGATTTACCAGATCTAAGTTTTGATAAGATATATTTACTGTACATAGATTAAAATACTTTGTTAAAAATAAATAATACTTTTTAGAACTATTCCAGTGAATAAAGTTTTTCTTTCGAAAAGTGTGCTCTTTCCATTAACTTTGTTCATTGTATAAAAAGCTATTGTAAGCACATCACATATTTCTTAGAGCGTGTAAGCACTGTCATGAAATGCTTAGAGTGTGTAACCACATTCACAAAATGCTTACAGTGTGTAGATTTTTGAGCTGCATGTTCAATATTTTTGTTTTTCTTTATTCAAAACTTGAAACGCTCCACGTTGTGCATAGTTTGCAACTGTGCTCTTTGCACGACCTTTTATATTAGAAGTATACAAAATACCTGTATGTATGTTATGCCTTTTGTACACATAGAAGATATGAAAATATGGAATAGTTATGTGTCTTTTAATTTTATAACAGATAAGGTAAATATTGTAATTTACGAAATGTACATAGTGTGTGGTTTCGAATACTTTGCAAATTTTTTTAACTGTTTTTCTTCTACAAAATAAATTATATGTATATAGTTCATATATTATAGGCCGTGTGCACTTAAATTCAGTTTTAAATTTTGTCATAGATTTAAAGTATGTGTGACCATTTCTTCCTTATGAATGTAATTCATTCAAAATAAGCGTGTTTTTTCCTTTTCCTTTTTTTTTTTTTTTTTCTAAATACAAAAATTCTTTTTCTTTTGTCCTTAATAAGGTATATAAATATTTTACAAGTAGCACACAATGCATGGTATTATAAACTGAGGACTTGCTCCTTTAGCTTTTACGTTTGTAAAGGATGAAAGGGAATTTTAAACATTTTATAAGATATATAAAATGTTTATCAGATGTATTCATTTTCTTGTATATAAGCTCAGTTTTTTTTTTTTATATATATATTTTATTCTGTAAACCCGTATCAATAAATTGTTCGCGTTTCACTGAATTTTAACGGACCTTACTATGTAATTCTAGTGGATGCTGTATCCTTCCACTATAGTGAAAAATTATATAGAATAACATTTTAAGAACTTTTTTTTTTTTCGTCATATGCCCAGCAAGCATGTTATCTTTTGTCTGCATTTTTTCCCCTTTATCTTTCGTCCTTTTTAGAAGTAGAGTCTTTGTATAAGCAGTTTTACAAAATTGATACATTGCATAATTGTAGAAATCGTATGCTGTGTTCTCTACGTTTTACATTTCCAAGAAATGAAACATATTATGGGGATATTACAGGATCTATTAAGGGGATGGTTTTAGAAATTTATAAGCATTGATAAAAATATACTTACAAAAACTAAGACATTGAATAAATTGTTTTGAAAAGTGTACTCTTTCCATTAACTTTTATCTTTGTGTACTGTAAAAATAAATATTAAGCACGTTCACAAAATGCCTAGAACGTGTAAGAACTATCACAAAATGCTTACCGCGTCTAAGCATGTGCAATAAATGCATGCATTGTGTGTGTGTTTTTTTTAATCTGTACATTCAGTCTTTTTATTTTTTGTTTTTTTTTCCTAAATTTTTAAACGAGTTTTACAAAATGCTCCATATTGTGAATAGTTTGAAGCTGTACTCTTTGCATTACGTTTTATGTATAAAAGTTTTTTTTTTTTTTCATTTTCTAATTTTACAAACTAAAATTAATTGTTTACAGTTCTTAAACTTGTTATGTACACATTCCTTTAGTGTTTATCGTAGTTATAAATTTAAAGTATCAAAACCGTCACGGGTTAAGGCCCGGACTCGTAAACAGGAGGTCTGGAGTTCGATTCCCACTGGGACCGTCCTCTCTGATAGTTTTTTTTTTTCAGGTTTTCCTCAGTCCTCATAAATAGCAAATGCCGGGAGGTACCCTAAACGTAGGCTTGGAACGTTTGCTTCCTTAAAAAATCCTTTTCCAATATATCATTTCATCTCATATATCACCAGTGTCCACCACCTGCAGTTCCTCAGTAGTAAAAATGGGCATTAAAAACCATTAAAAAAGTATGAGCGTTTTATCCCTATGAATGCAATTCATTATTAAAAAATGGTGAAATATTTCCCTTTATCTTTTGTTCTTGATAGAGATATAACGGATATGTAAGCAGTTTTACAAATACCTCACTTTGCTTGGTGTACTCCTTCCATAGCTTTTTCGTTTGTGAGAGATGGAAGCAAATTTTAATTATTTTAACCAGATAGTATATTCATTCATTTTGTTATATATAAGCTCAGTTTACCAGTGTTGTATTTACAAATGCATATCAGTTACTCCTGATATAAACTCTTCACATTTCACTGAAATTTTTCACTATTTCTAGTAGAATCACGCACCCTTCCACTGAGGTGAAAAATTACTAAGAAAGTAATTTAAAAAGTTGTATTTTTACTATATGCTCACCACACATGTTTATTTTTGGTGTGCTTTGTCTTTTCTTAACCTTTTCCCCTTGTTAGATATAAAATGTATTTCTAAGCAGTTGTACAATATGCATAGTATTACAAATTGTATGCTGTTTTCTTTACGTTTTATCATGTATAAAAAGGAATTGTAAGCACCTTCACAAAATGCTTACAGTGAATAACCACTTTCACAAACTGCAAACAATGTGTTGTCTTTTGAGCTGTGTGCTCAGTTTTCTAATTTTATTTTTCTAAAACTTTAAAAGAGTTTTACAACCTGTTCCATTTTGTGTATTCTGTGAAATTGTGTTCGTTGCAATAGCTCGTCTAAAAGGGTATAAAATACCTGCAAGTATTTTGTGCCTTTCGTACTCACAGCGTGTAATTTTTATCGTATAATTAAATAGCAGATAAAGATAACTTATCAACATATTACGAAATGTATATGGTGTATAGTTTTGTATACTGTACAATTGTTTTCTTCGTTTTATCTTTGTACAATATTTATATGTATGCAGTTCTTATATGTATAAGCCTTGTGCACCTACCTTAAGATTTTAAATTAGTCATACATTTAAAGTACGTGTGATTCTTTTTTCGTTATGAAAAAACGAATGAATTTGTTTTGGTAGGATGCTGCACCGTTCCACTGCAGTGATAAATTTCATAGAAAAATGTTTTAAGAATTTGTATTTTCCCATAATGCTCACTATGCTTTTTGGAGGGATAGGTTTTTATCTTTCCTCCTGTTAGAAATAAAATGTATCTTTGAGCAATTGTACAAGATGTATACAGTGCATTGTATTAGAAGTTCTGTGCTGTTTTCTTTGCGTTTTTATTTGTAAAAAATGAAGGCTTATTGTAAATACTTTACCAGATCTTTCGAGGACATGGTTTAGTAATTTGCAAGCATTGTTATGATATCTTGCAGTGCACGGTTTCAAATACTTTTAAAAGATAAATAGCGCTTTTTATAATTAAGCCGTTGAGTAAAGTAATTGTTTTGGAAAGTGCACTCTTTCCATTAATTTTTATCTTTGTAAGTTATAAAAAGAAATTATAAAGCGTTTCAGAAAATGCTTACAAGGTAGAGTATTATCATAAAATGCTAACAGTTTGCAAGCACTTTCACAAAGTGCTTACAGTGTGTAGTATTTTGAACTGTGTGCTCTGTCTTTCTAATACTTTTTTTTTTCTAAAATTTAAAACCAGTTTTGCAAAATGCTCCATGTTGTGCATAGTTTGAAACTGTGCTCTTAGCATTACCTTTTATATCTAAAAGTATATAAAAGACTTGCAAGTATTTTGTGCCTTTCATATTCACAGCATGGTTTCTGAATATATATAATTGTTTCTGTATCGTATAATTAAATAAAAGATAAATAGAACTTATTGTCATATTACCAAATATAGTAAAGTATATTTTTGGGTAGTGTGCTTTTTTTCTACATTTTATATTTTGTAGAATATAATTATATGTATACAGTTCTTAAATTTATAAGTCGTGTGCACTTTCCTTGATATTTAATCAAAGTTATATATTTAAAGTATGTGTAACCATGTTTTTTTTTCTTAAGAATAGACTACATTTTTTAAAAAAAAAATGACATTTTCACGGTATCGTTTGTCCTAATATAGATAAAGTTGATATGTAAGTATGTTGCAAGTTGTACAAAGTGCAGGGTGCAGCGTTTAGGTTTATAAGGGATATGAGAAAAATTTAATCATTTTACCAGGTATGTTCATTATCTTGTATCTATAAACTCCTGTCAATTACTCCTGTATAAATTCTTTACGTTCCATGAAATTGTAATGTGTTTTTCACTGCATTTCTATTAGATGTCGCACCCTTCCACTGCAATTACGTAGAAAGAAATTTTAAGACTTTCCATTTTTCCCATATACACAACACGAATAGCTTTGTTTGGTCTGCGCAGTCTCTTCTTTATCTTTCGCTCCTGTTGAAATAAAATGTATCTGTAAGCAACTGTACAAGATGCATATAGTGCATAGTATTAGAAATTGAATGCATTTTTCTATGCGTTTTATATTTATAAGAAATTAAACTTTTTCTAAGAATTTTTCCAGATAGATTAAGGGCATGGTTTTGGAAATATGTAAGCATTGATAAAAGATATACTTACAGTGCTTGGTTTTGGAAAGTTCTCTTTCCATTAACTTTTATCTTTGTAAGGAATAAAAAAAATGGCAAACACTTTCATAAAAGCTTACAGCGAGTTAGCACTTTCACAAAATGCGTACAGATCGTAAGCACTTTAAGTGTACAGATTTTTGAGCTGTATGCTCAATCTTTTTATTATTTTTTTTTCTCTAAAACTTAAAACGAGTTTTACAAAATGGTCCATGTTGTGCATTGTTTGACACTGTGCTCTTTGCATTACTTTTTATTTCTAAAAGTATAGAAAATACCTATAAGTAATTTGTTCCGTTTGTACTGACAGTATAGATTCTGAATATATAAATTAATTTCTGTATCTTATAAATAAATAACAGATAAAGATAACTTATTAGCATTTTACCAAATATAGACAGTCATAGTTTTAGGCACTGTGCATTTTTTTTTTTTTTTTTTTTTTTTTTTTTTTTTTTCCATTTTATCTTTCTTGCATTTATAAACCGTGTGCACTTTCGTTGAGCTTTTATTTTTATCCATGAGAAACGAATATGAGTAGGGCTCGAGACTGCAGTATTTTTTTTTTTTCTGGGGAAGCAAGGATTAAAAAGCACAAAGAGATGATTGAAGAGGTATTATAGGGATCAAAACTCGGGTGTAGTTTGTCATTGAAAACACATTTCCTACATTCCCACTTGAACTTCTATCTTTTTATTCTGACTGTCGTAAATGTTGAGGACGCAGAACTTTTTTTTAGGACATTTAGTACATGGAAAAGCAATACAGACAAAATTGGTCACCAACGGTATTAGCTTTGTAATCTTTTAAACATGTGAATAACATGAACCATCTTTATATATTTTACAAGATAATTCGAAAGAAGTAAGAATGTAGATAATTCTATCATTTGTGGGTTCTTCATACTTATATATGCTAATCAATGTTTTTTGTGAAGAGGCATATCATACATGTTAGACAAATATGTAAATTAAGCATATTTTGAACGTTCTGAGAAATTTAAATCCTAATTTCCCGGAAAAATAGATGTGATAGGGAGTTTGGAATTTCAGATCTTAATTAAGCATGTGCTAATTTTCCAAAATCACGTATTTTGATTCGAGTGGAAACTAAAAAGTTATTTGTTGCTCAGCTTGATTGAGAATCTGGAAAACTTCAGTTCGTTTAACTATTTACGGATCATCGTGCAAATGATTCAAGATGCACCTCAAGGAAACAGTGGCAGTGGTTATTAGAAATAACTGATACCCCAACTGCCAGTAAAATCAATAATTAGCAATAATGTCCTTTAGAACAAAATTGCTGTTGGTCATTACATTTGAAGAAGAATTCACTTGGAAGATATTCTTTGCAAAGGTGGATGCGAACTCTTAGAGAGGCTGGTCAGATATCTATAACAGCTTGCTTGCTCTGCAAACCAATGTCTCGGTTCGTTTGTGGAATATTTTAACTGTATATAGTACAAAACGGTTTTAATATGAAAGCTTGTTTAAAGCCAGTCTTATATTCTTTGGAATTTTAAAATTTGACGAAATAAATAAACAAATAATGTAATAAAGTTACATGGTTTAATACCGTAAATAGTAATTATTAAAAAATATATTTAATATAAATATTTTGTCTATGTTTATGCTTTTCAAAATAGTTACTTTGCTTGTATGTCAAGCGAATTTTGTGTCACACTGTGTATTCAATGATAATAAAATTGTGCACCCCGAATTGTGCTATTGTTAGTTGCCGATGCTTTTACGTATTCAGGGGAACTAATAAAATTTTAGCGTTGTAAGTGATGTATTGTTTGCGGCATACTAGTGCAAGTAGCTCTGTCAAGCGTTGGTTTTACGTTGTTATGTAGAGCTATGTATTTTTCCAAGTATAAAGTTGAGGCCTGGAGGGCTTATTTTACCGTAGGTTCGGACTGGTTAGTAATGCAAAAACCACCATGTCTACTGGAGTGCCGTGCACCTGTTTTTTGCACCGCCACAGGTCAGTCGAAGTAACTGATGACACTCCCGGCTGACACACCTGTTGAAGGTGAAAGTTGTTCTTCGTGTCCGTGCAGGAATAAAAACGAAACCAGATCTGCCATAGAGTGGACAAGCAAGCGCTGCGAATGATGGGCAGGCGTTTCGTTCAGAAATATGGAAGCGTGACCGGCTTGTTTACCGCGCTACTCTCCCATGGTCTTCACATGCATTGATTTTATTACTTTCTAAAGATGTAAGGTGCGCCGTGAACTTCCTGATCGTTCTTTGACGCGGTAGTGCAGTTCCACTATCCAGGACCTGTTTATCTTGTTCTGTGTTAACTATGGATAATTTGTATCCCCCTTTTTTCCGATAAAAGTGCTAAACTTCTCATTTAAAAATTAACCCATGAAAATTTTTCATACCGAAACGATGTTATGTAACGGTGAAAGTACTCAACCTGGCCCAAATTATTTTTCTTCATATGTTTCTATGTCTTAAGGTTAAAAGCAATTAAGGCGGGGCTACCCCGCAGGCATTTGCTGATACACCTAGCTTCATCTTAATGGAAGCTATTTTTATATTCTGCTTTTGCGTAACAGTTAAATGTGGTGCCTGTTCACAGCCTTTAACACAATATCGTTGGACATTTATCAAGATTTGCTATTGGTCACGGTATTAGACCTTCTCTTTTTTAGTCGATTGTTGCAAACTTTTACATTGTAGATGTAGTAGGATATGACGCAAAAGGAACATAGTTGTTTTTCACATATGAAACCTGTATCAACTTTTTATATTGCTTTATACTGGTGTCATTAATTATATTGTTTTAATTATTGATGTACTGCATTCAATAGAATGCTTCGATCACTCGAAGTTCTAAAGCTATGCCACAGGGCAGCCAACATGCTATTACATCAGCATATGCAGTTATTGCATTTAAATGGAAAGTGGTTTATTATTATTATTATTATTATTATTATTATTATTGTTATTGTTATTATTGTTGTTGTTGTTGTTGTTGTTGTTGTTGTTGCAGCAGTAGCAGCAGCTCTAAAAGGCATATGCCGTGTTTATGCGATTCCAATGCGCACACCTCTATCCAAATGTAATGTTCAAAATTGTGGTATTAGATTCGAGTGCAAATACCTTCCGTAGTCCGCCGGTAACGGCATTCAAATTTGTCGCTTATTACGTCATGATGAATGATGGCAATTCTCGACTTTGTTACGTTTATTGTTGAACTATTATTGCATACTTTAGAGCGTTTGAGGTAGTTACGAAATAGAGGACAAATAGATAAGAACGTCTAATGACGCTACTTTCAAGCTTAAGTAGTTCTTTATGCTGAAATAAATGGTAACAGAAAGGCAAGAAGAGAGTTCACTGTAGCTGGGAGTAACGTTCGCTTGTGGCGGCAGCAGAAATTGACATTATTTGCAACTAAAGCTAGTAGAAAGAAATTCACTGGTACTCACAAAGGAAGACATCCTGACATTGAAGAAAAAGGTTTGGAATTCGTACATGAAAGAAGGAAGAACGGACAACCTGTAACTAGCGACAACATAAGAAACAGCTTTTTCTTCTTTGACCTACGCCAACTGTCCTGGCAAAGCACGAGTGATGGATTTTGTCCTACGTGCTTTAAGGTGTAACAATTCTATGCTCTGGTCGTTTTATGAAGCGGGCGGGCATCTCTAAGACACCGTACAATAACATGCCAAATTCTTTTTTGTGATTTTCAGTTTCAATTTTGGGCATTATATTCGGGTAAATAACGAGAGTTTATATATTGGATTCCTTACACAATACGTAGGCAAAGCTGTAGGTTCTAGATTATTATGTATCCCCTTGTGTTCCATATCACCTTTATTGTCATCCTGTCTGGGAAAGCCTAGCGGCGCTCTATGAGTATCCCGGTCTCAGAAATCGTTTACAATTTTGCCTCGCCAGATTCAGGGGAACAACGGGCTAGCATTGGTACAAAAACAAACAAAAAAGTTTCGTGTATTGTATAATGCGCGATAAATTTCAAAAACGAAATTAAAAGAACATTTGTTTAATGTTTTATTAGCTCTTAATTTGTTATTGAAGAAAGATCACTGCATTGGTGCACTGTTACACCAATGACACAGGCCGTGGAAGCCTACGTTTCTAACTTTTTCATGTTTCTGTGGTATGTGCTTGTGCGAGGGGATTCAGTATGGTACATTATACACAGTTTTTCATGTATCTGGGAAAACTGTAGTGTCTATGCACGCCAGTGATTTTTTAAAAAATAAGAAATTATTTAAAGGGCACATAGTAGAGACATGGTGGCAATTTTCTTGCTGAACCTAACAGAATACAAGCTGAGTTTTCTGAAAAACTATACTGTCTATCCAAATAACTTCACCACTTATTAAGCAATTATTTCTAAATTATGAACTGTTTTTAAATTTTGACTGAACTTAATTGTTGTTTTTATAATTGTTTTAACAAACTAGAAAAAATATTAATTTTTAACTTTTTAACTTAATTGTTATTTTATAATTATTTTAATAAACTGGAAAAAAGATTAATTTTTAACTTTTTTTAGGTGAACTTTTCACACAATCTATTAATCTCGACATCCTCAGATTTTAAAAACATGTCACTTAACATTGCTGCTGAAATGAATGTAATTTAAAGCAAAGGTTTAATTTATCCAAATATTTGTCTCTAGTATAATTTAATAAAATTTTAAACCATACATTTTTTTTCAGAACTCTTGTGTATACACAAGTTAAAAGCTTTCAGCAGCTTTGTGGATCGGTGTGGTTTGCAAATGCACAAAATAATTTTTAGTGTGTCTTATATAGTTTTTAATTGCACCTAAAGTTAAAAATATGCAAGTTACGATAAGTGAAAGACTGAACTGTGTAACAGCACAGTGGTCATATTTAAATCTCCACTTAAACAATTTAAATTTCACAAAAACAAAATTATACATTATATATCTGCAAATTATGTGGTTTTGTATTGTGCATAAAATCAACAATTAATTTTTTGAAACAAAATCTGAAAGCAATGGAAAAGGGAGTGTGACAGCCAGACCGTCATATTTAAATTTTCATTTTATTCCTTTTAAATACCGCAAACATACAAACACTATATATGGGCATAATCTGCAAACAATGCAGTTCAAAGCCAAAAATATATATTTTTAACTCAAAATCTCTCCTTAAAACCACAACACTTACCTGCACGTACTCGTCATGCAATAATTCGATCAGCAGCCTAAAATATTTGTTCACTTCTCATTTCGGCAAAGAATTAGTATTATATGTAGGTAACACACACATACTGGCGTTTCTGGCGGGCTCTCAGAAACATTCTTCGAACCCCGTAATTTGTAATATCAAAATGCCAGGAGAAATCACTATTAATTTTATTATTTAATAATTTAATTATTACACAATAACATCCTAAGCCGAAACGTTTCACAAACATTTAGGATTTTATTTTATTTTAAATAGTGTTTAACCTGTCTTTACTGCTGAGGTGATGAACAGTGGTGTTACATGAGATGAAATGATTAGTTGGTAAAGCAATTTTTTAAAGAACGCGTTCCAGGCTAAAGTTTAGGGTATATCCCCAGCATTTGTCATTTATGAGGACTGAGTAAAGACTTAAACTTCAGTCAGAGAAGTAGGTCCTGACGGGAATCGAACACCAAACCTTTCCTTTCAAGTCCGTGCCTAAAGACCACGGCCATCCATATCGGTTAGATCTTGGGGATGCTGGTAGAGCATGGGTGCCTTTAATGCTGGTAAACCAATAGGGGTTTTAATTTTGATTGTTTCCGACTGATGCCGCTATTATCGCCGCAATTAACATATGCTAATTCACAATATGTATATATAATTTAGTTTGTTACTGAATTAAGAGGTAATAATCTAAACCATCATCTCCATTAAGTTTATTATACAAACACTTTTAGTTATTTTTAGTTTGTGCTTTGGTGCCTTTAGAATGACTTGGGATTAAGCATTATCTGATTCATTATTGTTTTATTGAATGTTCTATTAAACCCTTGGGTTCAGTTGATCGAGTGTCACATTTGTGAATTTCAAAGAAATTCCAAAATGTAGTTTAAGAAGCTGGGGAACATAGACTTAGTTTCGGAATCACTATAAATTACTACAAAGCTTTCTTGCTTTTACAGCAGTTTTACGATAATGTATGATATTACTCGAAAAGTGAGGGCAAAAATGGGAAGGAGAGAAAAAAATAAAACTCTAAATGATGTATGATGTGTTGGGAAGGGAAGTAAAGCTGTGGGTCCCGTGTCGTAGATTTACGGCACGAAAAAGAACCTCAAGCCTGAAAGAAGAGGCCTCTGAGCAAAATTTATCGGCTGTTCCACGCTCTGAATTGAATGAGGGCGCTGATGACCTGAGACATTAAAGAGCGTCCATAAATAAACAAAATCTAAATGATGTCACTAGTGTTCTGCATAACTATTAAATAAAATAACCCATTAACTAAGTATTGAAAATAATTCTCTTCATTTAATATGTAGACTTAGATCCATATATTGTGAAACATACAGAGTAAAATATTTAATAAATAAGAATTTTAGATAGGTAGCCTATTAATTAAGAAATCAATGTTCAGTGAAAATTTACTGCACCAATTGTATCTTTGTCCGAAGACAATGAGCGAGTGTAATCGCCAACCACCACTTGACCTAACCTTTAGCGTTAAAGTACCGATGCCATACACTTGCCTAATAGCTTTTAAATTTACCGAAAAAATTTATAAAATGTTGTCATGTTGTATTCAATTATGTAACTATGCACAGAACTCCGTTTTGTGACAGTGCACTTTGAATTCTACAAAGTCCCTACTTTATGTCTTCGTGCGGTAGCAGAGCTTTAGAAAGCAAAGTGCCAGGGGAAAACTGCATGCCCTGAGGAAACGTTAAATTTCCATATTCGTCTGCTGGAGTTCGCCTATGTACAAGGACTTGCCGACATGAAACATTGTGTTGAACAATTCTAATCCTTAATGATTTCTTTGGCATCAACACTTTACTGTATATAAATTTAAAAAGTTAGCACAACTCTGGCGCGTTTGCATAACATAACTTTTTAACAACAGGTTTTTGTGATATTTTCAGAAAGGAAGTTTTGAAAAGGTAAAACATATTAATGCAAGTACTTTTATTTGGTAAGGAGAAAAATAATATACACATTTTACAAAAAAATTCTGAAGACATTCTAATTGTGTTTTCATTCTCGTAACATTGAATATGATTTCAGTTTTGAGCACGAGTGGGAAAAGGAACACGAAATTTAAAAATAAAACAAAAGTGCAATTATTTCTAACTTTTAAGTTTATGCTTTTTTCTTATTCTTCTTGAGATATCATTACAGGCATATAATATTTTCTCTGTGATTGTAGCATTTTATAGGCGTTCAATATTTGAAAGTGTTACAGCAGCACGTTCTTGGTTAATTATCATGAAGTCTCTTCTGGTAAATAATGTTTATGTTTACTTGATTATGGAACACAAAATTCAAAGAATGGCTATGGTAAGGAGCAGTTACATTCATTTTGTATGACCCTCATTATATACCTTTTCTTTCTGCAAAATATTATTTCCTTTGAGGTTTTTAATTTATTGCTTTATTTAATTTTGCATGCTATTTTCACAAGCTTTCGGTTAAGTGTTGTGCATTATCGAATTAATTGATGTGAATGAACTAAACGCATACATTTTAATTGTTTGGATGGGGAGGGATGGAAGGGTATACCTTAACCACTTGAGCGGTGCTCACAAATGTCCCTTTGTGCCTCCGGGAGGAAGTGAGGAAGACATCGGGAGATGACTGCGCGGACGCATATAGAGTACCTAACATGTGTTCAGACAGAACACCCTGAATCCAGTGAAGGGCAACCCCCCCCCCCCCTCCCAGATCGTACGAGACCCTCAGAAGGCCCGCTTCCATTCCAGACGCCGGGTCAGAAGCCTTTCCAAAGTGCCAGCGCACTTCGCCCTGGCATTTTCGACCGTGCAACTGAACCAACGGAATGATATGGGAGAACGGAAATGTCGATAATTATCCCAGCATTCGCCTAAATGACCAGAATAAGCCACAAAAAAAATTAGGGTCAACGGGAATTGAACCCAGGACCTACTGAATGCAATTCTCAAGCGTTCATCTGAGCCACTCCGCTTGGTTTACACATTGCAGTTAATATATATATATATATATATATATATATAAATTTAATAATTTAAATTAAAGGTATGCTTTGTTTTATACGGAAGGAGCGTGGTGTGAAAACCTAATGTCTCTTCTGTTCAAAATATAAACATTAATTGGGCATTACATTGCGATTTTAGCGTGATGTATATGCAGTACGTACTGAATAAAAAATGCGGCGTCAGTATTTTCGAAGGTTGGTTAATATAAACAAGATTGGTTTAGTTTTTTTTTTTTTGGGGGGGGGGGGTTCCGCGACCTAATAGAGGCTAAGTTTACAATTTCTTTAGTATAAATTTTATGTAGAGCTCTGAGAAATTGAAAAAAAAAATGTTAAATATGAACTGTCTAAGGGAAAGAAGTATTTAAATAAACGCTGTGCAGTTCTGTGCTTCATGCTCTCTGATTTTGGTGAGTTTCAGAAACATAGTTTTAAGAGGCTGTTACAGTAACTAGCTAAGCTGAGTATAGCACGTAAAGGGCCTCGAGGGACTTGAATTTTAATCACTTCCAAGCAAGTGTTGCATTATTTGATAAAACCCACTTCGCCAGCGTTAACCAGTGTTTCAAGTTTATTACGAAAGCGTTTGGATGACATTTTCCAAAGCCGGAAATAGCCCCATTTGGTTTTCTTCATTGTGGTTTCTTTGTGTAACGCGAGCATGTTGCATAATTGTGACGTATCGGCTGCTGCTGGTTCATATCTTGAAGTTGGGCGTGAAATGGAACGCCGGTGGAAGATCTGCGGGGTTTGGCGATGCAGGAGGGTCTGCTGGAGGAGAAGGTGGAGAGGGTGGAGGGGGAGGTGGAGGAGGAGAGTCCTTGGCATCCTCGTTGCTAGGTGCTGGTGATGGTGCTGGTGCTGATGGTGGTGGTGGTGGTAGTGGCGGTAGTAATGGTATATCTGCACCGTCCTGCGGGAGCTGTTCAGGAACTGCAGGCGCGATACCCAAGCCGGCGTAGGGAACAAAATGTCTGCCATAATCTGCTAGGGGATAGGATGGTCCGGTGCCTAGCACCACTGGGGAAGGCACCGGAATGGGGTGGGGTACCGGTACAGGGTACGGCTTGGGGACGGCTACCGGTACCCCTATCTGCTGGCGGACGACCAGCGGAACAGGATGGGGTACCGGCACGGCTACAGGAACGGGGTGAGGCACTGCCACGGGGTATGGCCGGGGCACGTGTACTGTTACGGGGTACGGTTTGGGTACTTGAACTGCATATGGCTGGGGTACGGCGACGGGGTAAGAACGATGTACTGTCAGGGCAACTGGTCTTACGACGTGGCCGTTGGGAGCACTGCTACCAGCTGCTATCAACCTGCGGAAACAACCAATTGTTATCTTTATGTTCTGTTTTAATTGCATCTATCAATACTGAGCATCTGCTCTAAGTTCTGAGCTACCATGACCTCCCAACCTTCATATCTTTGCATGTTTCCTGTATCATTAAACCTTCAACCTTTGTGTGTACTAGCACGGCTGGTGTCCATATGCTCCTTAGAGTGTTCTGATATGCACTTGTCAGTCAGAAGGCATTTTTTAAAAAGTGTTTAACGCCTATTTTTGCTACTTAGGCATCACGTGCGGTGGAAACTAATGATGCATGAGATGAATAAATTGGGAAAGGATATTTTTTAAGGAAGGAAGTGTTCCAGGCTTGAGTTTAGGATATCTCCTCGGCATTTGACATTTACGAGGACTGGAAAAAACCTCAGTTAGGGAAGACGGCAGGAATGAACCCCCAGATCTTTTATTCACAAGTTCGCACCTTATCGACCTATGTCACCCGTGTCGATCGGTAGAAATTGAGATCACATTATAGAGAACATAATATGAAGATTAGTATTCCGTCATCCAATCGTGGCTTCGGCTTTTTCCTGCTGTATGCATCCTCTCAACCCTTGCATACATACTGCTTGTGTAAAAAAACGAATTCCATGCACATGCAGGTAGGGGGAGGGAGTAGCAAGGGCACGACTTTCGTGTGGTAGTTCTCTTAGAGCAGCACGGCCCATTACTCTTGATAGTAAATAGGAAGCATGTAGGAGGCAAATATTGACTTGGACCTGTAGAGCTAACAGAAATTACCCCGATATGAATACGGTTGAATATAAAAAAGTATTCAGTAACGAGGTTCTCCCCAGCGTTAACCGTGTTTCCAGTTGAAAGGGTTTCACTTTTTGATTACTTTTTTTTTTTAAATATCATGGTGTGTTATGGAACATTTTGGCAGTAAAATATAATTATTTTTCCCATTTTCACCCATTCCTTTCATTACCTTTAGTGGCATGGCAGTAAGAACAAATGTAAAATAAAAATAAAAAGTCATAATATTTGAACCACCAATTTTATACCCTATCTAGTAATAGTTGTTGTTACCAATACTGCGATATATATATAAGATATTCAGAGCCCTGAAGTTTAAACTTTATAAATCATTAAAAACGACATAATAGCTAAATAGGCAACAAAAAGCAAAGATAGAAGAAACATGTAACATGCCTATTTATTTAGGATTACACTATTCAATCAAATCATTAATCAGCATATGTACATATATTTTTTTTTTTTTTTTGTAATTGTGAAGTTCTGAACAAAATTCTCGTAGTTGTATTTGACAACAAAATGAAAATGTTCCTTTTAGATTTATGTATTATATTGTCTTATCAGGTTATTGGTTACACATTACAACCAAATGTTTCTTTAAGTTTTCTGGGGTTCATGCTGAGTCTTCTGTCAGATAATATGACCTCTCAACATCAACTGAAGTTATTGGGGGACATATAAAATACAGCCTTTAGAAAGGTCCAATTCATATGCAATCAAATGCCACCTTGTAGAATTTTTTAAATGTTTATAATTTTATCAAGATTAGAATTTTTCGAAACACTTTCATTTTTCCCTTACTACGCCCCCCTGTTTACCGGGCACACGCTCTAGTCGTTGCACATGTAGTCGGTCCTTGTGGTCTAGCGGTAACCATACTTGCCTCATAGGCCAGGAACGATGATTTTTTCGGGCGTAAAAACCATTAAGTATGGCTTCCTTCGGAAGGGAAGTAAAGCCGTGGGTCCCTTGTAGATTTATGGCACGTAAAAGAACCTCAAGCCTGAGCAAAAGAGAAAAGTTATCGGCCGTTTCGCGCCCTGAATTGAATGTGCACTAATGATCTGAGTGAGATGTTAAAGATCATCCGTATATAAAATAAATTAATAAAAATAAATAATCGTGCTGCATCATCCACAATTTTCACTGACTTCATCGGAGCATGTCCTCTTTATTGAAGCTGGCAGGTTACTTGTGACAGGAGACCGAGCTCGGCCACAATGAAAGTTAAACCATTTTTCACTTCCGAGGATTTGAGAAGTTTCTTGAGTGCTATGATCGAAGATGCGTCTTCCTCCAGAGCGTTGACTACTTTAGTTTTACTCGGGAAGTTTGAAGCATTGTGCTGCTGAAATCCATGTCCTCCTTCTCGTTAGAATGAGGTGGCATATGTGTATCTGGAGCAATGCTTTTAAATCCTTGAAGTGGCTTTTAGAAAGGCCTTCTTAACGCTGTAAATCAATTCGTCTACATCGTATCTCTTCTGGCACCCTGTGAAACCCGCGTGTTACGTAGGTCATATGAAAAAAGTTTAGAAATGGTATTGGTGTTGAATTTCTTCGGCCCATATTTAAAGAATTGGTACATAACTGCGAGATAGCTGTATTGTTAACTTTTTCCAGACACTCTGTTGTAAGCAGGGATGCTTTCCTTGATTCCTCTTCAAAAGATGGATCTAGAGGCCCAACCATGACATTGGCAATAAAACGATCTGCGGAATCCAAATCTTTTTAGTTTTAGTTGATTTTCATTACATCGTCGTAACATTTACTTAAGTAACACCCATATTCAAATAACATATTTGCACCCTCTATATCCAAGGATTGTTTCCCCAAAGTTTTGACATCTCTTTTTATTACATTCTGTATATGCATGGAAAACGAATAGAAGGTAAATCCTTTGTTCATTGTGCCTGTATTGGGAAAGACCATTTCAACACTGCCATTATGGCCTAGTGTTGCAAAAAAGAATTTGAGCCATGTCCAAAAACTCTGTAAACTGTTTTTCAAGTTTACAAAATTTAATATAGTCGCAAGATTTTTACTTGGTTTGCCTTTTCTTTCCGTTCAAATGAAGAGACAAATTGGTAGATAATTAAACATTCATTACATTCATTTGTATACTTTTCTATCCGACATGACGTAACATTTCGAAACTTAGAACATCGAAACATCAATTCGATTGTTAATTCAGCCGGTCTATAAGCACCGCCCGAACTCTTCATGCACGCGATGTTGCCACATTGGGAAAGAAAGAAATAAAGAAAGGGGGAAAACGCAGAATATCGCTCTTCATGCATTCGCAACAAAAGTGGATAAACAATAATTTAATATGAAACTTGCGGACAAATAAAAGAATGTCCGAAAAGGTATGCGAACGGTTAGTTTTTATTGTAACAAATTGAACATGTCCGCATAAATGCTGACTTATAGTAACCGTAGTAAATCGGCGACTGTGGGGTAAACGATGTACATGCCCCAGAAAGTGCTGTAGCACTGTTGGAGACAGTGGCACCAGAGCTTCCAGTTTTGAGGGCAAACCTGGTACAATGGAATACCTTGAGAAGTTTGTAATTATCATCAATATCTGACAAGTTTGCATTACCATTTGTTTCAGCATGTTGAAATGGCTTTTGAAATATTTTTAAGAGCTTTCCTCCAGAATTCTTCTAACTTATGGAAGCAGAATTATGGACTTTATGGAAGAGTCACTTCTCAAGGTCACATAAACGTTATACCTTAATAATGTCAATTTTCTATAAAAATTTATTTTATATGCTAAATGTTAACATCCACTTTATTTAAAAGAATATTTACAACTTTTGTAACTAAATGTTTTATTCCCATGCCCACATCAATGTTAGTCGATGACGTCAAATCCTGCCACGAGCTTGTTGTTTTCATGAGACCATAATGTAAGATAGCTTTATCCGGAAGGGCCGGTAGTGCGGGTAAATTATTTCACTTTTAAATCATAAACGTTTACGATGTGCTCAGAGAGAACTGTCATTATCGTAGTACGCAGGTTGGTGATGTTGCATATCCTAAGGGTAGGATGTTTCGCTTTGAACTGACCCGGAACAGGGAAGCAAACACAGATTTTTACTTTTGTGATAGCGAAATCACAATGTTCTCTCTAATCAGTATTAAATTTACGACCCATGTTTAATCATATTCATCATCATCAAACTAAAAGATAAGGAGAATAGTTATTTTACACAAAGACTGTTCAATAAAGAATAATCATAATTTTAAAAGTATAGTTTCTCGCGCTAAAACTAAATTTATTAACTTAATGCGTAATGTACGCGTGTTACTGGTTTCATTGTTGTCATTTCCGGTTCCCGCCTATGAAAGTTGTGCAAATTGAGACAGACCTGCAGCAAAATGGAGGTGACACATGACGAACAATATGCTGCTTTCATCTCAACAATTTTTCAGCTGAGGCATATACAGAGTTTGTTCTTCCTTATAGCACAAATCAAAGATGTTTACAACTTTTAAAGAGGGAGACAATTTATTTCAAAAGAAGGTGTGGTCCGTGCTCCAATTTGTGCTCCAACAGAAGAAAACAACGCTGCTGCTGTCAATGTGGGAGAGGATCGTCGAATAACATGAACACTTTTAGCAATTCGGAAAACTTCACCGGTTGCCATCAACATGTTGGTAACTGCTTATTTGCACATGAGACGTGTTTGTGAACGGTTGCTGTTTCCAGAATAAAAGGAAGTTCGCATGCAGGTTTGTAAGCAGTTGATGTGTTTCAGGAAGATGTGAAGTTTCTTTCAAAAGTAATCACTGCTGATAAAACTCTGCTTTCAATCCTGAGAGCAAACAGCCAAGCTCTTCATGGAAATATCCATCGTCACCAACCACAAAGCAGAAGTAGTTGCTTTTACTGAGAAAATTATGATCATCTCATTTTTGGAGGATTTACCAGCATGTCATAATATCTGCACACAACTGTAACTGAGCAATACTATAGAGACGTCCTGAAAAGTCTGCAATAACACCACACGTAAAAGGCCACGCTTCAGTGCAATAAACTTTCTGCTGCACTATGTTAATGCACGGCTACACATTGCAAATGTATCTAAATATCTCACAAAAATCAGTGTCCCTTACCTTCCTTTATAGCCTATATTTGGCCCCGTGCTACTTTTTCTTTTTCCCCAAATTGAAGAAACACCTTCTTGGCAAACATTTTTCATCATTGAAGTAGTGATGAAGGCCGCGGACGCATATATTTTCCGGTCTTTGTTGAGGACTGACAAAAACCGTGGGGCAAGTGCATTGCATCCAACGGGGACTACTTTGAGAGAGATCATCAAAATTATCAGGTTGAGATAAGGTACGTTGTAAAAAAATATCATTTTTATTGACCAGCCTCTTTCTCAACTCTCAAGACATGCCTCGCCTATGCCGAAAGTTAATATTGAATAGAGCATTCTGAAAGATTGCATTCCTATGAAAGATGTGTATCTATTTTTGTTGACTTGTTGCTACTAACTTTAGAAATGTTTATTTTTGTTTTCAATTGATTAAAGCGCGGAACAGACCCTGACACATCCCACCCAGTTCCGAGTATTTGGCCTGAACAGTGACACACCTCCACAAGATTCCTGGTAATTCTTCTCTCTTTATGGTGTTTAGCTCCCGTGTTTATTGCTGGGGAATCAGAGGCTGTGGGCTCTGATGATACATGAGATGAAATGATATATTGGGAAAGGATTTTTGTTTCTCAGAAGTAACGTTCCAGGTCTACGTTTGTTCAGAGCCCACAGCCTCTGATGATACATGACATGAAATGATATATTGGGAAAGATTTTTGTTTCTCAGAAGTAACGTTCCAGGTCTACGTTTAGGATATCCCCATGGCATTTGCCATGTATGAAGACTGAAGAAAACTTTAAAAAATCCCCAATAGGGAGTACAGTCCCGGAGGAATCGAACGCTAGACCCCCCCCCCCCCCCCCCCCATCTCTCGAGTCTCCGTGCCTTAACAGCCTCGGCCATCCGTGGTGATTTTTCCGGCTTGTCACTTTCGTACATCAAAGATTGAGCAGAAACTATGAATGGATGCATAAGCTTCCATTCTGCACTGAGTTTGCGCAGAAGGCTGAGTTTTATTTGTTGAAACGTCGGCTTTAAATCACAAGTTGCGCCCTTCTGTACTCTATTTCTTGTTTGTCATACTATTAAGAGTGTTGCAGGGTATCTTAATTAATAAATAAAGATTAAAGAGAAAAATTAATTTGCTTTCTCTTCCATACCCTATCTCTGTTAGCACTAAAGTACTTATAGGGATTGTAGAGACGTGACAACATTGTTTTCCTGATCGACTCTTTCTAAACCCAAGGTCGCGGGTTCAAACCCGGCCAGAATTGATGGATTTTTTCGGACGTAAACATCCTTCGGAAGGGAAGTAAAGCCGTGGGTCCCCTGTCGTACATTTACGGCACGAAAAAGAACCTCAAGCCTGAAAAAAGAGGCCTCTGAGCAAAATTTGTCGGCCGTTTCATGCCCGGAATTAAATGGGACGCTGATGACCCGGGATGTAAAAGAGCATCCGTAAATAAAAGGAATAATATGATCGAACTCTTGATGCACTGCATTGTAATATTAAAAGAAATAAGCAACTGTATAGATATAATCTTAATCCCAGGTAAAGAGGCCCCCAAGGATTGTCCCGTACTGTATAAATATAATTAATATGTTGTTCCCTTGTCAATTAAATACAGACAGAGCAATTTAAAAGTCCCGACGCACAGTTCAGTCGGTCAGGGACCTCAAGAGACTGTTTTAAGCTGTTTTTAATATCATAAAGTATTGATAAATGTTATCATTCCAGTTTTAATGCGCAACATTATTGGCATGTGCTCCTTTCAACATGGACGTTTGGAAAAATTAATGTTGATATGTAGAAAAAAGTATGGATACCATGTATCGTAAATATCTTGACATATTTTTGTAAATATTTACTCGGGTCGGAAACGTTATGTATGTTTTTTTGTATTCCAGTATTACAGGAAACAGCTTCTGCATTATATAACTGCACTGACACTGATATTCAGCGTGAATGTCTCTAATGTTAACACCATTCAAAGACTAGTGTTTTGCAGGTAACTGCTAAGAAGTTTCTTTAAACCTTTCCGGCTTAGAATGATTTGTACTGTGGTCCTGAGGCCAAAATTCAAAATAACATGAGCTCCACCAAACAAAATTATGCTGTCTGTTTCTTGAAACGCGCAAAGTGTTATTTTAGTTTATTATTTGCACAGAGCAGCCACCGAATTATGCAAATAACATTTGGAAATGATGGGATGCCGTCAAGGAGAAACCTCTTTTCAAGTTAAGGTGAGGTGTGCTCCTTCATCAGAACAGTGCTTCAAGCTGTAGCTTGGAGTTGATGGAATGCCGCTTTATTAACCAAGCCTCACAGAATGCTGTCGAAACTGAAGAAGCACTTGGATAATGGCCGGAAGCTGTAGGAACAATGCTGGAAGAACGACATAATTTTTTAAGAATACTACATTAGAACGCGAGGAAAAAAATAGCAAATAAAGTAGGGACTTGTAATGGAAAGAGCTTAGGAACCCACCTATGTATTTTAATCTGATGTGAGATTACGGAAGTTGATTATGTCTATCGTTGATCTTATTTGTAGTTTCAATTGCTTCTCAGAAAAACGTGATTTCGCCATCTTGGCATTGCTTTCAGTGATAGAGAAAGGACATTTATCGTGAACCTCGTGCGGAATCGGGAGGAATCTGAAAGTAGTAATTGAACCTTTCTGGGCACAGTTTCATAGACTCGCCATATAAGCAACAACTTTAAAGCAAATTCAGATGTACGGGAACAATTCATTGTCTCCGTAAGGAAAGAAATGGACGCAATGGATGCACCACAGATAATTTGAATATGGAAATTGTTTAAAAAAAATTGTTATACTCGCCCCGGAAAAGAGACTATTGCAAAGGAACTTTGTATAAAAAAACGTTTGGTCGGATAATAGTATATGAATTAGATATCTTTTCATACTATTCTCGGAATTCTTGTTGCACTTGCATACGTATGAACGGGATTTGATTTTAGACTAGCCTCTTCATTCTGTAAGAACATAGAATCTGCTTCACCACAAATGTCCTTCCTTTATTATTGACAGTCATAACAAAATAACTATTTCACACTAGCAGAGCACGGAAGTTGATCAAAATGCCTTTTAAATCTGGGTGGATGTACTTAAGAGTCAGAAAGAAATGAACATGTTTCCGCATATTTGGAGTAGGTAGGGCCATTTTTTTTTTTTTTTTTTTTTTCGTATTTTCGCTTCTGTTGCCTATTTTAAGGTTTAAATCCTTTTTGTACCTGATTTTAGATCGTTTTGGGGTTTTCCTGCGATTATTTACACTTTAAAAAGTTCATAAAGAATTACAATATATTCAAGTGAAAATTTTATAAAAATTATATAGCATGTTCACCTCATAAATATCTTTGAGAATCTTGTTATACATTTATATCATTTCAAGCAGTCAAAAATTTCTCTCCAACCCATTCTTTTAAGTTCTTTAAATGCCAGAACTTTCATTGGTGAAAGAAACTCACGGTTACCTCAGGCATCCGAATACCAGGAAATAGAGAGGATGAGGAAATACTGTAGCTTTGAATAGTCCTGGTGAATGCTCTTGTATCAATCTGCGCGAGACAATTCTGGGTAATTTGTGGTGAGGGTAACTTCTCAGCTGCATAAATGTAACAAACAACTGCAAGGGTGAAAAATGAGTGGTACAGTTGTGCAATAAACCGTCCCTACAGTGAGTTCAGCATGGAAATAGAGATACTACCTGATTCCCCTATAAACTCATAAACAGAAAATAAACTCGACCAGGAACCACTGCGCATCTCTTGCTCATTCCCCAGGACTATTCAAAACTACTTTTACTTTGTCTTGATCAACATTTCTATGATATCCTGAAAGGTGAATGTTCTGTTGTAACTGGCATGAGTTCTTCCGAAATAGCTAGTTTTAAATGTGTTCCAATCACTTTAGTGGAAATAGAACGTTCTTTTTCAATGATAAGAAATGTTCTAACAGGCGGCCGACAATGACAGTTGATACCTTGAAAAAAACATCTTGTTGCTTGTAACCAAGAAAATTAAGGTTAAGTACTTTAATTGTGTGATAAATAATTGTTAAGTATCTTAAATACCCATGTTCATTAATAATTAGCGATATTACTCTGTGTTTTCACTTTTAATAAATGTATTTTAATTATATTGCTGTCTATTTTCAGTGTTTTAAGTGCCCTTTTGCCTGCCTATTTTACCCAAAATAAATACCTGAACTACCGGGCTCTGATCATAAGTTATAAAGAATATGAACGATAAACATGATCAACTTCTTTTAACGTATTAAATGTATGACCAAATTTCAATATGTTAAATTAGCTGCCATACTGTATTTTAACTACATTTAATTTTAACATTTATTACCAGAAATCAGAGTAGGAATAGTAAGATTACTGTTTTATTTTGTCATGATAATGACTGGGAGTAAGAATTACTCCCTACTAATAAGCTCCGTGAAAGCTCCCTTTTAACTAACTGGTCGACATCTTCTCGCGCAGTTCGTCGCGAAGAAGAAATGTTAGCTCGTCTGAGAATTGGGCATTGCCGTTTCAGTCACCGTCGCCTTTTTAATGGTCAGCCAGCTCCAGCTTGCCCTCACTGTGACCACCTTGTTGCAGTGCGTCACTTTTTACTCGAATGCCATCATCTGGCAGCTTTTAGACTTTCTGTAGGTTTGCCCTCGTCTATTGAGGAGATACTTGCTGATGATGTGGCTGCTGTTGAGCGAGTGCTCCGTTTTACCCGTGCTGGTAGTTTTTGGAGCCAGGTGTGAGGTTATATCACTTTATTCATTACGGCAGTTTTACGCTATTTTAGTCCTGTTCTGTTTTCACTTCTTGCTACAGTGTTTTATTTGTTATGGTGCACATTGCCCTTGTTATTTGTTTTGGGGCTTTATTGTTACCGTTTTAGACCGTTATAAGACTGCTATGTTTTTAACTATTGCTTACTTTTTTCCACCAGTCTTTACACGTTGTTGACCATGTTGCCCTTGATTATTGTTTTGGGGTTTTATTGTTGCACTTTTACGCTATTATAAGATTGATGTGCTTTCCCGCTCTTGCGGCTGAGGTTTAATACCAGTCGTTAGTTTATTGACCAGTTTACCCTTGTTATTCGTTATTGGGTTTATATGGTTACCTTTTGGACCATTAAGGATTGTTGTGTTTTTAGCTCTTGCAGCGGAGTTTTTAGTAACGGTCTTGTTTGTTGTTATGTTTATGATCCTTGTTATTTGTTATGGGGTTTGTATTTTATTGGCTAAAGTGCTAGTTTTGTTTATCATCTACGCTGATTTTGTGCAGATTACTTATTTATTTAATTCTGGCACAGGTTTTTGTGTGTTTGGGCGCTAATGACCTTAGACGTTGTGCGCCGCTTAAACAATAATCATCATCATTCATCTAATGTTACAAAACTGCAGAAGGTTAGAACATGCAATCTCAAGAATTAACGAACATACGTGCTTGATGTTCCATCGCTTCCGTGCCCAATTAAATTTTTGTTACACAAAAACTTTCACGTAATTATCTACATCGACTTCTACGAGGGTAGATCCATAAGTTTCCGGCCTAACCATTTTCTAGATATGATAAAGACAAAAAATATATTTCACTTTTGAACATAGTTATCCTTTATTGTAATACACTTCTCACATCTTTGAATTATTATTTCAATTCCCCCCCCCCCAAAAAAATAGCCAGAAGAGTTGTCTACAAAATAGGATAAACAGCATCCATCACTTCTTCATCAAACTTAAATTTTCTTTTTCGAAGGTTCTGCTTGAGTTTTGAGAAGAGGAAATAGTCACTGAGAGCTAGATCTGTGCTGTACGGTGGATGGCCGATGTCCTTGAAGCCATATTTCTTCACAGCTTCCTTTGCAACTAGAGCTGTGTGCAGAGGCGCGTTGTGAAGAAGTCGCACACTACCCTCAGCTTTCCTCGCCTTTTCTCTTTGATGGAAGCACGTAGTCTGTGCAGTAGGCCAGCATAGTACTCCCCATTTACTGTAGTGTTCCTCTCCTTGAAGTCAATGAAGAGTATTCCTTCACAGTCCCAAAAGATTGTGGCCATGATCTTGGTTGACTGAGTGGCCTTGGTCTTTAGAGGCGGTTCTTCGCCAAGTTTATACCACTCCATTGATTCAAGAGAATCAATTGGACAAGAGATCATAGTAGAGGACCATAGTTTCATCTCCTGTAACAATGGTTTGCAGAACTTCTCTCTCGTTGCCACCGCAGAACTCCAAAAATGCCCGACAACAGATGACTCGTTGCTGCTTTTGAGGAAAGAAGTCTAGGTACTAACTTTATTCATGTTTAAATGTTCATGAATAATTGAAGGACTGTTGTTTTAGAAAGGCCTAACCTTGCTGCTCTTTCTGCTCTAACTTTGAGCCGCCGGTCTTTCATAATTTCTCCTTCCACAAGGGCGATGTTTTTAGGAGTGAGCACCTTAAATGCTTTCTGGACCCATTCGAAAAAAAATTGGATCGTTCTTTTACGGTAGAATATGAGGGGGACGCTTCCCCATATACACCGGCTAATCCTGTTTAATTTCATTTGGAATAATTCCTTCTTTTGTGAAGAACTTAATAATAGCTCTGTACTCAATTTTGAACATGTCACAATCTTCTACACATAGCCTTTTTATGCAACTATATCTGAACAACTGAACACACTGGAGCGGGAGTATACAGCTGCAATTGTTTATTTAACAGATAAGATATGACACCAGGTAAGGATTTTGTGAAGGCGATAATCCTGTCGGCGAGGCCGGAAACTTATGGTCCTACCCTCGTATCTACCAAAGAACAAAAGTTATTCAGTATAATTCTGTAGTTTTTCGGACAGAACACTTTTAACACAAAGGACTGCGAAATACTTACAAATGCGGATGTGGATGCGGACTATGATCTGGTACTGGAATTGGTAGACCTCGCTTTCCGTTCTTCCTTTGTTTCACTTCAGCACCATTTGCACATGCTACTGCCAGAAGCAATACCAGGTACTGAAACAGTAATGAATTTTACTTGAGAAGAAACATGATGGTACAAATTTATTTTAATTTTCACAATTAGAAAACAATTATTGCTTATTGCGAGATTTCCCGTTGCATTGTTTTCATCTGTTTTTATACATGGGCTGCAAATAAAGTAGTGGCAACACAGTACGAACATATTATTTAACTTACAGGGAAAATACTTTTACATTATGATCACCAGCAAGGTCCAGTGTCTTTTGCCAAATCTGTGGTGGCTGTTGAATGCCGTTAGCGTGGTTTCTGCTAATGAGCCGCTCTACTGCAGTAAGCACAAAACTCTCGTCTCTTAAGTGGTTGTTTTAACCCCGGAAACAAGTCGTAGTCACAAGGATACATGCCAGGGGAATAAGGAGGATGTTCCAATATTTCACAATCCCACCTCTATAGCAAGTCGGCCACTACTCATGCGACATGACAACGAGCATTATCATGCAACATGAAACATGGACTTTTTCTTAGGAAATGTAGACACTTGCGCCGCATAGCTGCATGTAAGAAGTGTTCGAGAAAATGTTGGTTGCACGTTGCATTGGATTTTGGTCCTGAGGGTAGTGATAACACCTCCACTGTCGTATGCCACTCGACTTTCACCTTAGGGAGTTCATATCGCACTCCCCCCCCCCCTGAAGTATTATATTAATATTTCACAAAATTCATTTGGTATTGAGGCTTGATCGTCAAATTGTAAACATGTCTTGACATCCGCAATATTTGTCTTAAAAACTCGAAGAAAGAACAAAAACAAATTATTTTGCCAATATATGCTCATTTAATTAGCAAAAATTGAAAACTTTAGAGAAGTTCATCGCTCACGTGGATAAGGGTGTAAACTAAAGTCCGGTTGAAGGAGTATGTGGCTTCAACACGATGCATGGCGGAGAGCTATGACCCTGCGAGATCTGTGCCTTCAAATGAATTAACTACCAAAGAAAACATGATGACAAAGTAATGCTGAATGAGGTTTTATGGAGCAGAAATATTAATAGACAGGCAAAGAAGAGAATTTTACGATTAGTCATAGAGAGCATGTTAACTTTAGTAGAAAGGCAGAGGCGTAAAAGCCAGGAAGTGGAGATGGAAGGAAATCGAACTGGTGAGAGGATATTTAAGTTTGAAAAGAGTAGGAATTAACAGATGGAAATGGAAGAACCAGTTACCGAGAGGACTAAAAGAACTCTGCAGTGTTAGGACTGAATGACTGGGGAGAGATGGTGTTATGATTTTTCTTGAATGTTCGCTTTCTGGAAGTGGGGAGCGGCTACGGCCGAGAACATCGTGAAAATCTTGTGTAGCGAAAATGACGAAACGACGTAATTTGTAGGAAGGAGACTGGCAAAATCGTGAAAGATGGCGGCTGGGAATAAAAAAGGTACTGACATGGGGAAAAATCTCTAGAAGTAAAAGTACAAAACATGAAAGGAGGAATTGTGGAATCACAAACAATAGACACACTCCTTGGTTCTTCCGCTCTTTCTTGTGGGTGGGGCTTTGCAGTTTGGTAGATGGGCCTACTCTTGAAGTTTATTTTGTAGAACAGTTTGTTTCCCGAAAGTGTGGTACCAAGGTCTGGCAATAACCGGGCGAATATGTTTTGCGAGAAGTGTGCCTATAGTGCTATTGCTGATAGAAAGTTCATTCACTTTTTATACAATTTTTATGGAAAACTGATAACGAATTGTTCATACCATGTAGAAAATTCCTTTGTATCTTATTTCCTTAATAATAAAACATGATCGATTCTAATTCATTAATTGGATTTGATAACGCTATACGTCTAAACACTGCATGGTTTCAATAAAACATATCCAGTAGTTTAGTTGAATCATTCTATAATGTTAGCCATTGCTGGATGAAGAAGTAAGGTAAAAAAGAATGCAATTTATAAATATATTTGTTTTTAACGCTAAGCATTACTGAATGCAGAAATGAGGTTAAAAACTCGTAAAATGCAATTCGTTAATACATTTTTGTAACGTTAAGCGCTGCTGCATGCAGAAATGAGGTATAAACTATTAAAAATCCAATTTATAAATATGTTTATTTGTAATGCTAGGCGTTGCTGAATGCAGAAATAAGGTAAAAAAGTATTGAAAAGCAATTTATAAATATATTTGTTTTAGCCCAATGTTTAAACACTTATTACAAATACCTACTACTAGCAGTAAATAACCTGTTGAGCGCAGAGACACAAAATATTCTTGTAATGCAAAAACTAAATACAGATGACAAAAATGAGATACGGCACCAAACCATAATTCATAAGAAATCGGAAAAGGAATCATTTAAAGTAGTATTGCAAAGAGATATATTATAAATGAAAGTCATTAGTTTTCTTCTTGTATGTCCGGAGTCTGATACGCCAAATTTCTGTTGGATAGACTGTCGAATATATAAACTTGATATCTATTGATATTTATTCATTTATTTTATCGGTTCGATAAGCTTATTTTTATTGAAGAAACTAGGATAAATCTACTTGGAGAGCATTTGAAGTTATATATCCGTGCACTTTATTATCTGAGGAAGAACCGAAAAAGAATTGAATTTCCAGTTTTGAATCTTCAGCTTAGTGCTTATATGTTAACCCATTAGTTCTTTCATTTTCAATTTATATATATCTTGGGACACTTCAATTTTTAAAATTCATCAAAGTGCTTACCATGTTATCATTTATTTTACCATCGAGTTAATTAGTGCAGTTCATTACATTTTGAATAGTGTTTAACACCCGTTTTTATTATTGAGACCCGACAGCTGGTGAACATTGATGATTCATTAGATGAAATGATAAAATGGATTTTTTTAAAGGGAAGAAGTATCCCAAAATCGAAGTTTAGAGTACCTAACTGCATTTGGCATTATGAGGACTGAAAAAAATCTGGAAAAATCCCAATCTGGGAGGATGGTCCTGGCAGGAATCGAACCCCAGACCTCCCATGAGTTTGTTTTAACGACCTCGCTGACCCGTGTCGTTAAAATGAAATGTCGCAATGAAAATATGACGTAGATTGATATTGGCCTTTTGTTTCAAATATACATTTCAGCCCATCATCTTAGTTTGTTATTTTTAAGGTCTCGGTAAATTTCAGGAAAATACTTTTTTCTTCTCTTTTAAAATAATATTTTGTGCACCCTGTTACAATTTTGTGTGTAATAAAAATGTGATTTCCAAAATAAATGAATAAAAATCAAATGTACTAATAAAATAAAAGTTGTTCGAGCGCAATAAGGAAGCTCAATTCTTCTGTCTTCTATCGACTGAAATTGAAGGTATGACATAACTGTAAGCTGAAAATATGCGAACATAATTTCAAAGTGCAATATTACTATTGAATATTGACAAATATATGATAAAGTATTTAAATGAGTATTATTTCTGAGTAAAAATATAACAGGAATAATAATAATAATAATAATAATAATAATAATAATAATAATAATAATAATAATAATAATAATAATAATAATTCGTTTTGTGGCAAACAGCTGTTCATTTTGGTTTTATGCGACATCGCTGTAACTTTTTACTAATACATTACATTCTTTCGTGGAACTAAAAGTTTCAACTCCATACCTTACAGAAACTTGTGTTAATACTTATAATATACTAGACCATATCTTCCCATAGTAGGCCCCTTATATTCTGTCTTTTATTTTCTATTGTTTCACAGCAAAACATAATAGAGTACGACGCTACTGGCGACAGGTACAGAAACTACATGATAACAAGTCGCCATCTGTTGAACAGTTGTGAACTTCACTATCAAACATTGTTATGGAAAATGTTGTAAATTGTTTGTTCGCTTAATTTATGGAACAGATAGTTATGGTGTGGATATCTAAAGCTTTAAGCAACCGGGCCTTAATGCGTTTAATTTATCGCATGTTTATGAAAATCGTCACGTTCAAAAGACATGAATCCAATAGGATAAATGTCATGACTTGTAAAATAAGTTTATATTATGACTGTAGCACATAATTGTATGTGCATATTTAATAGAAAAAAATCGTCAGGGGCTTCAATAAATTAATTCATATTTACCTACTCTCCTCCCAAAATAGTAAATTCATAAATATCTGCCATTTCTCTCTTTCTCGACCAAAGAATATGACTATATTGAATAGAAGTATCGTCTAGAACAACTCCAATAAAAATAATGTCAATAAAGTGTGTATATTTTGGAATACAATTACTTTATATACACGTTAAGTGTTCATCGGTCATATAGCCTTCGCTTTGAACGCAGATCGTGGTGCAAATCCCATTTCTTTTGCTATAAGCCAGCACAATAATTTCTAAGATTGTATAGGCAACGAAGAAAATGAGCTTAAAATTACCTCTTACTTTTGAAAAAGCCTGTGCTTATGTTGGAAATTGAATTTGGACCAAAGACGAATTACTATATTTAAATGAGGTGATGTTTAAACAGAAAATGTCGCCTACCGCCAGGTGCTTAAGAAGAGAGACAGAGGTAGTAAATGAACATTAGTAAACCCCGTAACTTTAAAAAGCGTCAGCTTTACAGAAGAGATGCTTACTACACAGTTTATTTAAAAGTAACATTTTACTGTCATTGCCTCATTTGTTTTAATAGCAATTTTTTAATATTTTAAAATATTTATAAATATTTTTCACCGTTTTAGTGAACGTATAAGAAGTTCTTAGTCAACTTGAATTTTTTCTAAGTCGGCGTGAATTTTTTATACTGTAAGATTAATTTGTTGCAACCACTAATTTGTTTACTGAAATCTAATCTGTCACTATAAAAATTAACGAATAAAAAGTTATGATTTGTGAAAAATTGTGTTGAAGGTACAAGATTTACCTGTCTTATGCTGATGAGATTTGCCTATGCACTCCAATATATGTGACATTTCTAATGGAATGTCATCGCTTTGGGTAGCTCAGGAGCATGCATAATGTTTGATGATCTAATTATTACAGTACACAAAGAAGTTACCTGAAACTTGACCAAACGCTGCATATCCTCGGGATGTTCTCACAGATGTTGACACAGATCATAACACCGCTTTTCTGTTTCACCAGGATACTCTCGGGGTAATATTTATACACGAGGTGGTCCTTTCTCCAGTAACGACTCATCTTGATCACTGTTATCATTGTTCTTTCACCCTCAGTCACGTCGCTTTGTTTACCTTAATTACTGAACGTCAGTGATCCACATCAGACTTTAGAGCCTACCCTGGTGTTCGGCTCATCTCTCTTATCATTGTACATGCCTCATATATAGGAACGACAGACAAGCATGGGGAGCTGACGTGTACAGTTAAATTTCAGTAAGGTGAGGTGGTGTCGTATAAGTCAGGTCAGGCCATATGCCTGCATATACACATTGAAGCAATAACTTAAACCATGACTATGACCATTAGACTATGCTGAAATCAATGTAAATATTTAATATTTTAAATAGTTAATTTTGCGTTTTATCAAGTTCCATATTAATATCAACAGGCAATATAAAAAGTTTTTAAGGTAACCAGGAAGTGTAAATCTAGCAAATAATTTAGTATATACTTTTTTTTGCACCGTATCTCAGAAACTTGTGGCTATCAATATGAAATTTTTATGAGAAAGTAAAAATACTTAACTAAATATTGTCTGTAAAATTTAATTTTCAAATGAACATAAATATTTTTAAACAAAAATAAATCTTATTTCCCGATAACTTAAATTTTTGATATAAATGTGCAATTTTTCAGAATTGGCTAGACCAATCTTGTTGAAAATTTGCACATACATAATGTATACAAATGTGAAGTATGGTAGCTAGAAGTATGTAAATATTAACTATTAGTTGATCAAATCAATTCCAATAAAAAAGTTAAAAAATATTTTTATCAACATTTGAAAATTAATTTCTTTTTCAAGCAACTAGCATAGATGTATTATTCTAGTTCCCCGAATAGCATGTTTGCTGCAGTTTAAGTTAAAAAAATCCAATTCCACCAATATTTTATAAGAGAAATGCATTATTATGTCACATTGTTTTCAGTTTTTTTTTTTTTGGTTCAAAATGTTTAGAAAAATTTTTATGTGTATTGGAGTATTGAAATTTACAGAACATCTTTAGTTAAGTTTTCTTAATATCCCTCATAATGTTCATACTGATAGCTTTAAAACTTTCTGAATATAGTGAAAAATGTATACTGTTGCATTATTTGCTAGATTTACACTTTCTTGGTTACCTTAAGGCTGCAGTTGGGAGACTTTCTCACATTTAAATTTATCTCCATGAATGTAGTTCTTTCACCAGAGGCATTAAAATATTCCACATATGTAACAAGAGCATACCAGCAGCTATATATATATATATATATATATATACAATAAATAAATAAAACGCTTGTTATTTAAGTAACTGTTTATTTAAAATAGTGTTATTACAACGAAAGAAAAACGCAATAGGATAAGAAATAATTACATTTTTGAAATAGCTCTAAATAATCCTCGGGAAATTGCTGATAAAAGAATTTATATCGGCATACACGTTTCATTATAAAATAGCTAATGAATTAAATATTCTCAATATTTTCTACATTTATAAGTCAAAATATCCAAAGCTAAAGCAAATTAAATTTAATGAAACATTAAATGTTGGAGTCTTAAATGTGCTCCACGAAGAATTAAAACATTTTGAAAAATCTGCTTGGCTTATAGGAACAGAAACATAGTACACTTATATGTGTAAAATATATTTAGGGTTACAAAAGTGTACTGTCGGCATGAAAGTAGGCTATTAGTATTCCAACAAACAGGAGGGAGACGGGCAAAACTATTGCGGACATATTCCCACTTTCCTGTTTCAGCATGTACTGGCTTTTCTTTCACGGCTGGTTTTCAGTTTACTTAACAAAGAATGTAATATTAAACAAAAACAAATGATCAGACCATGTATGGCTGTCTTTACATGTATAACAACCAGCATGCTTTTGGTTTTTTTTACTAAAATTATATTATTGTTATTAATATTAAGGTAATGTCTTCTAATATGGCCCCCTTTTTGTTTTTATTCATAACTTTATGGCATTAATGGAATGAAGAAAGATATAAGCTTCTCTACATACTCACATAACTTTACTATTACAGATTAAATCACTTTGGTAATAACATAAAGCACAAACTAATAAGGTTAAACTGGAAAGTATCATTATTTTATTTGTGAAAACAGTGTTCCAAATATGGCCCCTATTACCAAATGCATGTTTAAAGGTCGCAATAAGCGAAGGATCTAATAACATACATATAATCTTGCAAAAATTATCAATTTTGGAGAAAGTGTTGATATTAGCATTTGTTGCCGTGCAAAAAAAAATCAGTTTTATATGAAATTTGTCAATTGCTTTTTTCATGGTTCTACAAAAAGCACTGCATACAACAAATCCTTTATTGTCCTGCGAGTACATTTTTCTGCATACGGTGCATTGTGCGTCGCCATCGTCACTTTCATCACTGACAGTTCATCAGAAGCTGAAGCAAATTCTTACTTGAACCTCACCAGCATCTTCGGACAATTCAGAGGAAGAAATTTTCCTTTTACGCCTTATATTTGCAAAGTACATATTTCTTGCAGCAGCTTCCTCCTTGTCCTGTCCTGCTTTCCCTAGCAGGATTCTTCTGTAGCATTCTTATGAGATGAACCATTTATAAGGATAGCTGAACTTAGAGTGGATGCATTGGGTTCGATAACAGGCAACAGTTCGAATTTCTTAAGGTGATATGAAGCTACCACAATTTTTATTTTCAGGAGCACTGAGGTCTTGTATTCAGAAAATCTGCCTCATTGAAGATATTTTCATCCAAGGGGAAATACTCGTTGATATAAATTCATTGATGGTTGTTGACATGTTCGTTGCTCTAGTGTGAACACGACCCATCATAACACCAATCTGATAGTGTATCCAAGCACTTTCCAATTTCTTGGGCATAAGGCTTCCGGGGAAACAAATGCAACATCCAGTGGTTGCATTTTATCCGTACAGTGTGGATAGAGACAAACTATGGGAACACCATTATCTGACCCAGCTGGATAACATGGATGTTGCGGGTGTGTCTGATGGTCGTCTAGAATCAGAATCGCTGGGTGGCTTGACAATGTTGATGAAGTGCTGGAACCATTTAGTGAATAAGTCAAGCTGTATCCACTCCAAAGGATGAGTGCTCCATTTGTGCCTGGAGGAGTCCCATCAATAGCTCAGTCTTGAAGTTCTCATATGGGAAAATCATGGTCGGAATGAACTGTCCTGAAACCGACAAGCAAATAACAAGAGATACAAGTGAACGTCGTTCTGCAGAAGACAGTCGGTGAACTTGACGTTTACCTTTCACAGCTATCATTTTGCTCCATTTATGCTAAACTGTGTTCGGACCTGTTTCGTCTACATTGAAAATCTTCATAGGATTATTTTTAACTTTCTCCAATTCTGGTTTAAGAATTGAAAAAAAAAAAAAAAGAAAAGAAACAAATAAATTCAAAATGTCAACGCTTTCTTTTGTGAACCCTCCAATTCTAGCTTTAGACAGCAGTTGCGGTGTCCAGAAGGAGAGGTCCGGATGACGTTTTATAAACAGTTGGAACCATTTCTTCCCTGCAAGTCTTTGGTGTGACTTAAAGGGATGCTCAATGATATTCTTAATGACTAGTTGAAAAGCTATACATTTGACGCCGTCTGCATCTAAACAGTAATTTAGCTGCATTGTTTTGCAATATTGAAAGACCCAGTGCAACATTTAAAATATAATCTGATTTAATGTCGTCAACCAACCAAGTTATTGGCAGACTGGGTTAGAACCCAGCCTGTGTAAAGTTGCTGTGCACCTACCCCAGCTAGGGTTCAACCATTGAGGGGAAAAGGGTGTATTAGGAAGTTGTAAAAAGTACTCCTAAATCTTTATTTTAACCACTTCTACGTGGTGTTCTATTGATACTATAAAGGTGTTTGAAAGGATTTTTACTTCTAGTAAAAGTCATTTTTACACATTTGCAAATACTGAATGGAAATTTGTTCGCTTTGCTCCATGTATGTAAGTAGTCAAGGTCATATTGTAGTTCTAAATAGTCTTTAACACTATTCATACTTTTATATAATTTAACATTATCTGCAAACATTAATATTTTGTAATGTTTTACGACAATAGGTAAATCATTTATAAAACACGAAAACAATAACGATCCTAAGTTAGAACCCTGTGGGATACCTGAATTAATATTGAATTGATATGACTGGCAATTTTTATAATAACTACCTACCCTTTAAATATGATCGAAACACTTTCATTAATGGAATAGGAAAACCCAATTATGATATACTTGCTTGAACTGGTCTAATTCTGATGATACAAACTCTGTAAAGTTAAAAAGATTTGTTACAGTTGATCTTTTGGGTATAAATCCACGCTGCAATGATGAAATCGCTAACTTAATATGATTAAATGTACATATAAATAATACTTTCCGCTGTAGAGTTTGGTTATAAATTAATGTTAGAGGACAGATTAATAAATCACATCCTTTAAAAACGTAAATCAGTATTCCATCTGGCCCGGCAGATCTTTTAATTTTAAGGGTTTTTTTTTTTTTTTTTTTTTTTTTTTTTTTTTTTTTTTTTTTTGCAAGTTTAACTTCATTTTGATTTATTTCGCTTATATTAAAAGAATCTAAAATGTTAATGCCGTTATCGGATGTTTTAAGTACTACGTAAATAAACAGATTTAAAGTAGTCAGCAAATGCATTAGCCATTTCATTGAGAGGTTTTAATATTCTATCATTATACTTCAGTTCCATGTGTATCTGAAGATGTTTCCATTAATTTTTTATAAGCTGCCAGAAATATTACTATTACGTGACGATTTATTGGTCCTGGTGGTGTAGTGGTTACCATACTTGCCTCCTACACCCAAGAACGCGGGTTCAAACCCGGCCAGGACCGATGGATTTTTTCGGGCGTAAAAATCCTAAGTATGGCTTCCTTCGAAAGGGAAGTAAAGCCGTGGGCCCCGTGTCGTACATTTACGGCACGAAAAAGAACCTCAAGCCTGAAAGATCGGCCTCTGAGCAAAAATTTGTCGGCTGTTTCACGCCCTGAGTTGAGTGGGACTCTGATGACCTGCGATGTTAAAGAGCGTCCATAAATAAATCAATTACAAAAAAGTGACGATTTATTTTCAACATAATTTCCGAAGGCAATTTTAATTTGACTTTTTAACATTTTACGAATATTTTTTTTATGTCACATATAATATCCTGATACAATTTTATTGCTACGGTACATCTCTTTCAGTCTTATGCCTTTTATTATTTCCTTGGTAAACCTAATAGAATATTTATGTCTATTTTTTCTTTTGGATATACATCTATTGAGTAAATTTTGTCATAGAAAATTGGCACTGATTATTTAACATCTTGAGATGCTGCTATATGATCCTATTTACAACCTCTCATAAGTTTGTGTGTTATTAAAATTCTGATTTACAAAAATTATAAGTATTTGTTCACTCAATACTTTCTTTCTCTCTTAAATTTAGAGCAGGGTGTTATACATCAATGGGTACCAAAGAGTTGCCATCTTCTATTACTTTAAGTTTAGATAGAATTAAATCTAAGGTTCTTCCACTGATATTTTTTACATTATTCATAGACCGCATATTGGTAAGCGGTAACGTATTATTAAGTACTTTATTATTACTTTATTACTACTCTTATTGAGATACTTTGTATCAGATATTTCGGATAAATTAAAGTCACTCATAATAATTACATGAGGGTTAAAAAATTCAATTTGTTCCATTTGATTAAAATATTCCTTAAACGTGTTTATATTAGTATGTGGAGGAAAATAAACCGTATTTATAATGAATTTAATATGATTGTAATAAAATGCTATCGAAAGTGATTCGTTACTGGTATTAAGTGAAAAGATTTTTTTCCGGATTGAGTGTAGATTTAACCGCTATTAATACTCCCCCACGAGAAATTTACGAATTTCTATCTTTTCGAAACACTGTGTACCTATCTATGATCAAATAATTCGGAATTAAAGATACCATCTAATAACCAAGATTCAGTTATACTGAGTACATCATAATTTGAGGAAATTGTATGAGCATAAAAGTTGTGAATTATTGTTCTTAGTCCTCTAACGTTTTGGTAGTAAATGTCTAATAATTTTGTTTTACTTATTAGATATGAACATGAAAATTGCACGTTAATTAAGTTCACTAACATTTTTTTCAAATTTGTTCCGTTAATTAATTAATTAATTAATTAATGACTTTTGAAGAGTCTTCTTTCCTCAGAAATATTTTTCCATTTCTGATTCACAGGTACTTTATACTATCTGATCTGCGAAGTAGTCTGCATTTGGCAAAAGGAGGTCTTCGAGCAGGGCAGAGACTCTCATTAATGTAAATGGGATTATTAAATGTAATTCCTAGGTCCAAGGTGGGCAAATTCCTTTTGACACGACGTCTTCCTAATATTTCTTCTTTGGTTGACCTATATAATTTTACAACGATTGGATTGGGTAGCTCGGAGGAGGGGTTAAACTCAAACGATGACAAGCATCGATATCATAATCTTCTACCTTGACATTTAGGGCTTTACCAATGCCTTTTATCATTTCAATAGTATTATCTGGGGGCTGTAAAGCTACTGCATGAGTTTCTAGCATATTAATTCACGAGTACTGTTCAAGGTCTTCCAGAATTTCTTTAACTCCTTGTTTTCCTTTTGTAGAATTTTCATTTTTAACTTCCTTCAAGAGCGTTAAAGTATTTTCTAATGTTTTCGTATACATTTCTTGATTTTTTTTAAGCTAGCATCAAGTTTTTCGTGGCAGGAATCGATTGATTTTCCCATATCAACTTCTAGTGTTTTTGGGAAACTTTTATTGCAGTAATTTTTTTTTTTTTTTTTTTTTTCTGTTGTAACATTTCCATTATTTCAGGACAAGCATGTTTCCTCTTGAACAGCTTTTGTTGCACTGATCATTCCATGCTTATCCCAATTCCATCTTTTTCGACTTCAGAAACTTGAAGAAAAGACTACTTACAAATATGCTAACATATGTATTGAAATATAGCCTTGGGGCCATAATTAGTACAACCAAGGAGAATGGCGTTTGTTAAGACCACGTTTACGATATAAGGTAGTAAGAAATTCTAAATATACTGAACTTCTGTGAAACAAAAATTGGTTGTAATACTTATATTTCACAATAAAATATATTATATAACAACCTGACAAAAAGTTACCTTTTTGCTCAAAACTAAACACAAAGTTCAGGACCGCTACACACTGTATGCTTAGCGCCCTCTAAAGTACTTCATGCTAAGTGTGTACTTCGCTTTCCGGTGAGTGACATTGGGGGCGTATTTGGATACTTTACCTTATTATTAGAAACGATTTGAATTATGAGATAAATGGAAAAAATATATACTTACTTTTTCACACTTGCATTTACATGTGTTCTTTTAGTATGTAAAGTATGTGCTGCTGAAATAAATTTTATTTAGTGATCGAGAGAGTTGCTTTTGGCCCGCTTCTGCAACTGAATGCAAGCCGCGCGGGGTTAGATCGCGGCAGTCTTCGTTTTCGCCGATTTAGTGTTTTAATTTTTTAACAGAATTTATAAAAAAACAAATATGTATAAAAATGACAGGTGTATGGTTTTAACGTATAAGTTGAGAGATGATGCGAGGTTAAATTTTGTATTTTCAAAGACAATAAAGCCTTAGGTGGGTCCCTTATTGCGTGAAATTGGAAATCAGTCAAGTTTGAGTTATAATAAAGAAATGTGTCAGAGCTAGATGCCGTCTGAGAAGAAGAATCAGTTTCATCAATTGATTGATTTGGTTTATTTATGGATCCTCTTTAAGATCTCAGGTCTTCAGCGTCCCATTCAAATCAGGATGTGAAACGGCCGGTAAATTTTGCTCAGAGGCCTCTTCTATCAGGCTTAAGGTTCTTTTTCGTGCCATAAATCGACGATACGAACGCACGGCTTTACTTCCCTTCCGAAGGATTTTTACGCTCGAAAAAAAAAAAAAAAGAAAAAAAGAAAAAAGAAATACAGCGATCCTGGCCGGAATTAGTTTCTGAGGAGGATATGAAACTTGCTCCTGTTCAAGCTTAACAGGACCAGTTATTTGACACTGTAAAATCAGAATAGCGTGCAATCTCACCGATTCTTATGAATAATTACCGTGTTTAATATAGTAACTGTTTCACAATATTGTATCCTATCGTAGCCAAGTCATCGGTTTCTTGTTTTACCAAGCATCAGTTTTTTTGTAATATTTTTACGACCCTCTCTAACCCGCTTGGCTATATCATTATTGTATAACTATCTAAGGAACTGGGGTAACTGCAACACTAATCTGACGTAATCCTAGAACACCGTTAAACTAAATGATACAAAAACAGGAAAGCGATGAACCGACGTGTTTTATGTAATTATAAAGCTTAAACAGAGTTAAATCCTCATTTATTTATCATTTATGAAGCTGTCCTGTGATCAACTCGTCTGCCGAGAAAGTGACCATCCCGGAGCAGAATTGGTACAACATTCACTCTGTTCAAGTTTCAACCCTCTACTCTTCTAACATTCTTTAAGATGTCATCTTATTCCTATGTTGCGCATGCGCAAACGCTACTTTTCTTACGGAATCTTTCCAAACTGTCCCTACTTTTAACTTTCACACTGCTGCAATACATTTTCCCTATATTGTTATCCCCTCATATGCCACATTAAGTTCTTATACTTTATTATTATTTTTCCCTACTCTGATGCTGACATTACAGTAAATTAAACGTTCAGCATAAACAGAATTTTAATAAACGCTGCTAGGTCATAATATAGATATTTTTAGCCTGCCCCTCAACGTTTTCGGCCAGGATGCTCAAAACAGTCTTTAACCGTTGTTAGCGGGGGAGGGGGACTATATTGACAAACCATTTACCATTTTTCCGTCGGTTTCAAACCAAACCTTTAAAATAAAATTTCACTATTCTATTAAGTTCCTTCATATATTTATTTCTTTTTTGATCAAATTTTATGTGTTCCTATGCTAATATCTCGTTTCAAAGTTAACTTTTCTACCATGCGGGAAACAGATCTACAATATTATGAGATGTATGCAAAAACATATGAAGGGTTGACGACTTAATAGCACATATTCTTTCATATGGACGGTAACTTTCTGTGAAATGTATTTTTCGCCTGTAAAACCCAAATGTACCAGAGCTATTCAATAAATAAATTTCTATATTGCGCGGAAAATATTAAATTCACTTTTGTATTTTTAATTAAAGTTGATTCCTAAATTGCTTTTCTTTAAGATGATCGCCATCTTATTCCAGGCATTTCCTGTATCGTGCCACCATGTTCTGATACTTTTCCGTCATGTTTTCGCAACTATGTGCTCTGTGCGATTTTTCACTTACATTTTCAATGCATGGCCTCCAAAGTGCTTCTTGAGTTCTGTATAAAGATGGGAATCGTTCGGGGCAAGATGAAGAGAATAAAGTGGATGACTGAACATTTCCGAAGCAAGTCCTGGGCTCTTTCAGATGGGCGTGAACGAGCGTTGTCGTGCAGTGGCAGCACTTTGAGAATCAAAAGTCCTGGGCTTTTTCTTTTGATCGTGCTCTTTTGATTACGTCAGGACCTCACAGTATCGCCTGTTCGTTCAGCATTCATTATGGTCCTGTGGGGCAAGTGATGCACCTGAGAGTCTCATTATACCGCATTCACGTCCTTGCAGGGCTATGCACGCTAACGTCGAACCATCTGAATGCTCTTACAAAGAGTTTAATAGTTTCGCTTTTTGTATAACTGCACGCAATTCACAATCGGATACGGTGTGTAATCAATGATATATCCATGATGTCTGTTTAAGGTACACTAGGAATGAGTTTTTGGCCAAAATCTGTCAAAATATCAGAAATAACTTCGTTGCTGCAAATGATTGCTTGAACCTTTGGATGTCCACAGAGTCAACATTTGCATGCCCCCCTCCCTTCGGGCTCAAGAGCGTTTCAAAAAGCTCCGCGCGTCCTTTTAAATCACACTTGTTTCCCAGATGTTTTTTTTTATATAAAATTTGTTTTCACACATTCAAAATGTCCCACACGTAACAGTTTTTGTTTAAATTCAATTAGAAGTTCCCAAAATGTGCAGAAATACCCATTGTTATCTCCTATAGGAAAAAATACATACAATAATAATTTAAAAACATTTTTCTATAGAAAATGTTTTAAGTTAGAGATTAAAATGTATTATATATTTAAAAAGTTATCACAGTTCACTCATCAAATTTATTTAAAAAAATGTCTGTACAATTTTTGTTTAAGGTTCAAAGCTCCAATTACAAAAATTTTAACCAACTTTCTCAGCTCCTGAGCCGCTTGGGGCATTTTGGTATGCGACATATTTACGTATTATAATTTATGAAATAATTTATAGCTCAGGAAGTATCTATCCAATTTGAATGAAAGTTGGAACTTTGAAAATTCATTCCCAGTCCCTTAACTACTGCCAAAGTAATGCACGCCAATAAGAAACTGCTTGGCAGCCAACAAGCCTTAATGCTATTTCTTATCGGGAAAAAAGTCAATATTGCTGTGTTTCGTTTACTCTTTCCAAAAGGTTTTCTAGACACATTTTACTTCGATGCGTTATTTTCCAGGGAATGCCGTGATTTTTGTTTTCGCTATTGAAAATTGCATATTACCTATAAATTTGATAGAAATGGCGGCAATATAGTAATGATAACGATTTTTTAAAATAAGGTATACTTCATTTCCATCGTTTTAAGAACTTTTATTTAGAGAAGTAATATTCTTTAAAAAAAGCAGCAACATTTTACTTGTGCAGGTTGGTACCCAAGTTCCCGCTTTCCCGCCAAATACCATGGGTCAGCACTTAAATGGACAAGGTGGTTAATTACATCTGCGAGAGATAGCGTGTTAGCATTTGAATGAAATGAAAAGTTTACAATAACGCGAGGTTATTTATTACAGTGGCGGTCTAACTAGAATGCTGTGACTTTCTACGCGTTTAACATTAGGAGTGTTGATATGTGTGTCAACATGAGGAAGAATGTGGAGCGCATTGCTTGTGTAACGTATGCCAACAAAAGAAGAGCACTCTACTGCGTAACACACACGTGGCTCGAGGGCCACAACTGTTCCGGAAGTGGAATGGAGCTACGCTCTGTTTCCTAGCGTTGCCAACAATGCAAACCCCATCACCGTTCCTTTCACTGCGAGATTATCGGCACATGTGAGCAATGAGAGAGGTGGGTCTTCCGCAAATTATGGGAAGGTGCATAGTGGCTATTCTGACTTGACTTTCTCAAATCACTGCTCCCTTTCTGGGTGTGACAGGTTATTATTCCTTTTTCACATTAGGTAGTGCTGCCAGCTCACGCTAATTTTCCCATAATTAACCCCATCTATGTCATTCCACTTAAGCGTTATGTATTACGAAACGCGTGTTCTTCAGGTGCGTGAGACCTGGCAAATAGGTACGGAAGAAGCTGCAAATGACAATGATGTCCCCATAAATGTAAACAATGTAAAGCTGGAATAACGTTTAATTCTGGATTGACGATAACGGTTGGAGACTTGGATGCCCGCAAAGGAGTGTATTTGCATTGTTTCATCTCGCCTATCCTCAATGTCCACCGCCTGTGATGCCTCAGCAGTAAAACGGGCGTTAAACACTATTTAAAAATGCTGAGTTTCTCCAAATAGCAATTTATGCTGTTTCCTACAGTAAATATTATTGTATGTTCAATTCGTTTGTCTAAATACATCTTAAAAATGTTAAGTCGCAATAAATTCCATGCTCAACAGCAATATTATTGTATTCATTGCTTGTAGTTAACTGTATACAGTTTACTGGCCCCCTTGATGCCTGACCAACTTCATTCTCGCCTCAGATTAGTCATGCTATTTATCTTTCAACATAAAACCCCGGGTCCCGCAATGATTTCAAACTTATGCTTTAACGTATTCTATGCAGTAAACGCACTGAATAAATTATATGGCTTAAACAATCTAATTATAAAAAGAGAGTTTGAGATTGTGTATTATGCTTAAAAAGGCAACTGAAATTATTATATCTCTCAGAAATAGGAGCATAAACAGAAATAAAAAAATAATGCTGGGTAATGGAAAGGACACTGCCGTTATTATTATTATTATTATTATTATTATTATTATTATTATTATTATTGTTGTTGTTGTTGTTGCTAATAAGAATAGTTATTAATAAGAATCTCCTAGCCAAGAAATTGTCGAAATTCTTAGGTGCACTCCTGGTTGGAAATGATTAATTTGCAATGCTGAAGGTTGTCAGGGTATGAAGTATACGATGCTTTCAAAATAACGACTGTGTAATACATAATAAAGCCTAAGTCACCTAAGAACAATACTATACTTTAGTTTTCATGACTAGCTTTAAAACCACCTGATTTAATTTTAGATTTAATACCCAGTTAGTGGCGCTTAGAAAATGTCTGCAATAATTTAATACAAAAAGTAAAAATGTGACATTTTTTTCTTGTATTTCAAATTAGAAGAGGATTTCGCCAAGCGTATTACCTACTTAATATGTATACTCTCTCTCTCTCTCTCTCTCTCTCTCTCTCTCTCTCTCTCCTTTAAGAAGGAAAATGTGAGTAAATGAGAATTGCATTCATGATATAAACCAAGTGTGTGTGTGTGTGTGTGTGTGTGTGTGTGTGTGTGCGCGCGCGCGTGCGTGCGTGTTATGGACAATGAGGTAAATCGAAAAATAACATTTACCTAGAGGAAGACATGATCGTTCAGTTGGTTAGAGCGTCAGTCTGTGCTTCGAGCCGATTTTTTCAAGTCTCATTAATTTGCAACTCTATTGCTCGAATAATTTCGCATTATCACTGCTTATTGCATCTTATAACGTCAATAGCCGAGAATTTACGAATCAAACCAAAGAATTCGACCACTTCTGTGGTCTACTTGGCGTTGCTGACTGCTAGCCAGAGGACCGGGTTCGATTCCTGGTACCTACTTAGAAATATTTCTAAGTTAGGAAGGCCTGGAACCGGTCCACCGAGCCTCGTGAGAAATATTGGGAAGCTGCCTGATAGAGGAGTGGCGTTCTTCGATCACGAAAGCTATGTGATAGGCGACTGACGGGGTGCCGGCATGCACATCTCATGCTCCCCTGCAATACTACCCACTATCAATGAAGTCGTAAGACGGAAGTAAAGGTCACCGCGGTAAGCTAAGGCTCACCCCGGGCTCTAGCGCCAAATGAGAAGAACCAAAGCATTCGGGGCATTCGTCTATGAACTTCAGATGAAATAAAACATTCTCTCACATTTCATGGACCACGATGTTAAAGCAGCGGTGTCTCATGGCAGCCCAGACTGTGTCTAGAATCTTAATAATAGAATAAGCACTCATGTGCGTGCCTGATTATAACAACAGAGATATATAAATATGCAATTTAATAAAATTATCAGTGGTGCACCTATTTAAACAGGAAAGAAAAAAATCTACTGGTTTTCATGCCATTATCCTTGTTGATGGCTCTTTGAGTCTAAAATCTGCAGGACAAAGATTCATATACTCCCTATGTAGTTGGTTTACCCAGTTTTTAATTTCAGTGTTCTCTTTTTATGATCTGAAAGAAAAGGGCTTAGAATGTAACGTTTGTATGGTATTCAATTACTTTACATTTAAATACAAAACGAAATAAAGCAACAACTTTACGAATTAACACGACTAGTCTGCCATTCAGGAACAGCTGACTACTAACAAGTGTTTTGGTTAAATTGCGTTACGCGGTATTCTTTATATTCGTAAATGTAAATTTTTTCTTCTTCAGGCTCCAATTTCGAGGAAGAAGGGAAATTTTTGATAAAGCGGGGCCTTTTACACAGATTGAGAATATTTATCTTTCTGAAATTGGCAGTACTGTATGATGCAAAGATCACATGACTGTTGACAGGAAACTAGTGCTGGGAAGTAGTTGGTTTTTTAATTACAAACTGCTTAAGCCTATCTCGGTGTTTATATATCGTTTATATTTGCTGGCAGTGATAGTTCCAGTGTTGAAATCCAAAATAGTATATTGCAATATAAGTGTTGAAGAGACTTATTGCGCATCTGAAACCTTAGCTTGCATTTCATGTGAGTATCGCAATGAGCCTTCCAACAGGTATCTTACATACTATTTTTCTTACTATTATATCGTTATGTAACTGATGTTTGATATATTATAATTTATTTCAATTTAGTATTTTCAGTAGCTCCATTTTACGTTGTCAGATGTTAATATTCTTTTCTACTTCTGTTAGGCTCCAAGCTTCTCATCCATATGCCTGAGTCCAGCTCAAAGTATTGTCCATCAGTATGAATTTCTAAGACCAGAATGCTCTCCATGCTGAGGAAATTCTTTTGTGAATTTCTTTGCCCATATGATGCTGGAATGTCCTAAGTAGACATACTCTGTTAGGTATTTTAATGTTGAGTTGATTCTACCGAGTGTTACTTGGCTGTTTGTCATGATCTGTGTTTTTTGCTTGTTCATAGATAGACCGGCGGTTTTACTGTGCTTGTTGAGACCTTGTAGCATTCTTTGAAGGATCTGCTGATCTGGCAAATAGAACTATAACGTCTGCAAATCTTAGGTTCGTGAGTTTGCAATCATTTATGTTAATTTCAAATGTTTCCACATTTAATTTTGCGGAATAATTACTCTAATAATCTTGTGAAAACTTTAGCCATATTAATGTAAAAATGACAAAATGTCATATTCTTGATTTGCTTATTTCTCACAAGGTAATTGATACAAACATATTTCACCGCAGTGATTAGTGCTACCAACAAGTTTTTCAGGAAAATTAAAATAAAGTTGAAATTTTGTAATACTATTGTTACTTAAATGTAATATTGAAGTAACTGGGATTTTCTCTATATTTAATATACGACTATTGCTCTTAATGTGCTGTTTCACGATATCTAATAGTCATTAAATTAATTCATTCAGCTTCGTAACGCGATGACAATCAGTCGTATGAAACTAGGGGAAACTTTCTTGGAAATTCGCATGACTCTTATGAGCACTTCTGCATCAGGAACATATGATGAACTATTTTAGCTCGATACTGAAGACATTACATGCATTAATTACTAAGTAGCCTATATAAAAAATGGGACCCTATTGTAAATATAAATAACGATAAGAGAAATACGTCAACATTTGCTACTGTAAGGGAGGATGAGTACATTTGTTTCAAATCATTTTCAATTTTCCCCTCTAGATATTAGTACTGAGTGTTCAGTCATAATTATTACCTTTGCGTTCTACCGATAATAATTAGGTGAGCTTCACAGACCCCCCCCCCCCAGGTTCGCTGCGTTCATTTAACATTTCTGATAAGTTATGCACATTAAGAACTGAACGTGCCTGATGTGGCAACACCTGCACGTACGCAAGCACGCACAGTCATGCTATCTTTGTATCTTATCAAATCGAGGTTGTTATTAAGTAAGCGTCACTTACTGCAGCAAAAAAGTTTTCACGGTGCTCTATTAAAATGATATAAACATCGTTTAGAGCTGTCTTAGGAAAATTGAAAGCGAATAAAACACTAAATCAAGAGTTTCGACACAAAATAGTATTTTGTCTTTCCCTTTCACCAGAAGCAGGGGGTACTAGATGCCTCTTAATATCCGGAATAGTTCAAAGTACAGAGTGGAAGGGGAATCTATAACATTCCTTTGCGAGAATAAAACAAAACGATTAGCAGAAGTTTTGTCCTTTTTGAAGTTCTTGTTTTAGAAAATGTTGGTTATTAAGGACTATTTTAAACGCTTCATATGTACTGAATTGAAATTTGGAGGTATTTCTTATGGACAATGCAAGATAATTTTGCAGTAGTATTATTCACAGTCTGATATTTTTTCGCTAAATGCAGCATCACAACATGAAAAAAGTCCGTCACCCAGGATCTGCGTAAACTAAGCTAATTCCTCAGCAAATCGATATCAGTGAAGGTTATTACAGAGCGCTATATAAATTTTCGGTTTTCAGGTATATCTCCAATGCTAATGGCCCAATTGGCCTGATCTTCAGAAAATATTTTTCTTATTTTATTTCAATGTCATATACCTAGTTTTGTTGAGGGAAAACAAAACTTGCGGCCGCTAGAGCGTTAAAAGAAACACACGCACGCACGCGTGTGTGTATATATATATAACATTTTTTCGTAATTTTTTGTGCCTACTAAGTGGGATCGATGGAGATTTGAAGAAATTTTTTCCCAAAAATCTCTTCATGGGTACAGCTACAATAGGACCCCTCCGTCGTTTGCAACATATCCGAATGTCCTGAGTTAGAATCCCGGTCAGGTCTAGCTGTCTTTGTATATATATCCGAATTTTTCTTTACCCTGAGAAGGTGAATGCCAGCTAGCTTTAAGGTGCCAAGAACTCCGAGCTGCTCATTAAATTCATTTCATTCATCCTTACAGGTTTACGCACTTACACCTGTAGTATTCGGTTTACAATCTAGACGTCGCTTGAAGACCATTGCAGTCAAAGTGACAATAAATAAAACATAAAAATGTTACATGTCAGGAATAGATGTGCATTATAGCTATTTATATTTGAAAGTGAAACAAATAGCATCAGTTTTGTAAGATGTCACGCTTTATCCGTGTAAAATATTTGAAATGTCCCTGATTTATCGTGAAAGCCATAAAGTAATTTGTGTTTTTTCCATTATATTGAATGTGAATAGAGGCTCTCCCGGCATACTTGAACACCAAGGGATTATTCACTATAAAAATGAGACATAATACCATGTAAGCATTAAAGTTTGACATCAAATTATTTAATGGAACAATTCATAATTATTTAGATAGTTAACTGACAAATGTTGCATATACAGAAAGCGTAAACACCATATAAAAGCAAGTCTCACAGGAGAAGGAAAACAAAGTTTGAAACTGCTTCTAAAATCGTGAATTAACGTTCAAAAAACTGTTTTCGGGGCATAACAAGATCTTTCAAATAGAAATGCTTGCAGTTAACTATGTCCTGTAGTTTTTGACCTAAATCGGTTTTTACTTCTGTTGCACGGCTGTTTTTGTGACTCACCTATTTATGTTCATATTAAATAGCGTGCTTCAAGTGAAAGATTAACCATTTATTTTATTTCTTGTTAGAAAGTGCTCGAATTTGTAAGTAGGGGAGTATTAAAGCATATTTAATTGCACACATTTCGTTATAGCCACCTCTTTTTGAATTACACATCTAAGAACATACTCTAAATCGTATCGAAAAAAACTGAAAAATTAGACAAAATAGATTTAAAATGTTTAATTTCACATGTTTCCTAAGATTCGCCTCTTTTTAACTCAAACATGTATTTATTTTAATTCTTATTGCCAAATATCAAAAACAAGATATTAGCTATATTAATTTCATTACATGTTGCAATTTACATCGCATGCATTTTCGTTTAGTTCTTCCAAGTCAGGCTCAGTGCTGGGAATATTGTCTCTTAAATTTTTATAGAAGTCGTGGAAAATTCTGTCGATCAGTGGTAACAGGTCACAGATGTTTTTCTTTTTTTCAGCACTTAAAGGAACAGGACCAGCATGAATCACCGGTATTAATGAAGCACAAGGAGGCTATGATTAAGTAACTGAACTTGCATGTTTTTTTCCCGTCCGCATTCTGTTGGTGAAAAATAAGCATACTGCAAACTGCGTTCCACACATTTTTTTACAGTTTAATATTTCCGCAAATTATTAGAAATCGACTTACCCAATTTTTCACAATATAAAACTCCTCACGGTGAATCGCTGGATGCCAATAACTTTTCGACCAAAATTAGAAGTACCCGGTTTTTCACGCTTTCTGCAAGTCTACACGTAGTTAATTTTTACCCTACTCCACTTTACATGTTATCTGCACCCTTTAATGCAATTTATTTATTTACTTGTACATTCCGCGATCTTCCTACATGAACTGGAAAGTACTGGTGCACAATACCTTGTAGAGATTTGATAGGTTTCTGCCACATAAGGCATACACCTGTATTGGTTCAACGGAAGTGAAATAAATCGCTATCGAGAGGTGAATCACTCACTGCTCGGGAGAACTTTCTTATAACTACCGTTGTTATCGCACTTCCATTTATAGTACTTTCTAATTTTTTCCCCATTGTGGATCAGAACCGATATGCACTTTGATTTCTACATTACCGTCAGTCATTTTAATGAGGGATATCAGATTTATTTCTTTTTCTTTTCTTCTTTTTTCCTTTCTTTTTTCTTCTTCTTCTCTTTCGTTCTTTTTTTTTTTTTTTTTTTTTTTTTTTGCATGTCATATGGTTAAAGAGTAGTTTCTTTTGCCAGCTTCATTTTTTAATGTAATATTACTGAATACTCCCATAAATACCGACGTCAATGCAGTATCTTATTTTCAGTACTGAAATATGAACTAGTAGTTATAAATGCGCCGTAATAGAGATAATAATTACATCCAATTGAAGCATATTTATAATATAAACCAACCAACGTAATGGACTTAAACTTAATAATTCATTATAAAGCAAATAAATTTAACTTTACCTGACATTTACTTGTGCTTTATATAAGCACATTGAAAGGAACTCGGTGCTGTAAACAGAGCTAGCAATAGAGTTTAACAGGGGGAACAAAAAAGTATAAATGTCATTTACACTGTCTTTTTTTTTTCCTTCGAGAATATATATATATATATATATATATATATATATATATATTTATCTCGTAACATAGGCAAGGGTGTGTGTTTCCTTTTATTACAACTCATCTCTATGGGAACGCACTTAATCGTGATCGTAACAAGATCCTCGATCAATGTTTGACGGCGGTCAAAACGGCATTTGACCGCGTTCATGTGATTTTTCGCTGTATCGACATTGATCAAAGCTAAACGAAGTAGTTGATTATGTTAACTTTGACCGCGGATGCTGGACCAATTAACTGTTAATTGCGATCAAAGGATACAAAATGGCTTAACCGTTTTCATTTTCTTGAAGGTGTTGAGGGTGAGATAATATACCTGGACTACTTAAATCGAGACCAACTTCAAAACCGGATAATTGTGCAAAAAGATAACCTTTTTGAAGAGTATGGGAACAGGAGAGTTAAAGAAAGATTCCAGCTATCAAAGGATACAGTGTGGTGACTAGAAATGAAATGACTGAGAGGTTACTGTTTCTACTAACGGCAATCACCTGTTCCACTATGAATAAAGTGTTCATAACTTTGAGATCATAAGCTGCAGGAGCCTTTAATATTGTGAGTAAGGATATTGATAGCATCTACCGAACAATGGCTTTGAGTATTATCAGTTATGTATCAGATATAAACACACCAGGATTCACTCTCCTGAAGCAGACAATGCAGGAAGTTATAGTTTTTTTAACTGCCAAATAGTCGGTGACCACAATTTATTTATAAGAGACATTGTAGCAAGATGGCCTGGGTCTGTGCATGACAGTACCATATTTCGAAATTGTGATCGTAGAGCACAGTTTAAAAATGAGGAAATATAGGAACATTTACGACTCGCCTGGTCTCATGTTGAAGGCATGGCTAAATCATTTCATGCCTTCTTTCCCTTTAAAGAACACGAACGTTTTTTTTTTTTTTCCTTTTTTTCCAGTTTATTGGAATATAAGATAGATAGATAAGTGAGAAAATTTTTGAAAACCTTTGTTTGTTTTTCATTTTCGTTTACGTACAAATGGTAATCAAACACAACATATAGATATAGGCGATATAGACAAGGAGATTGTAATTGCACTACAACTTCTTTGGCTATAGAGTTAATGCTTTCCTTTGAGTAATTATCGTAAAAACGTGATCTTCAGCAACCTAACGTCCGGTCAGCTGATGGCGGTTCGTTGAACGAGAATTAACTATGATGCACCATCGCAACTGAATTTCACCGCGGTCAAAGTTTGATCACATTTCAGTGATCCTTGATCAACACGGATTTGATCGAGAATGGTACACATGACCATTAACGGGTGTATCTGTCTTGCTGGAGGGAAAAGAGGGCAGCAGCGTATTGAGTGCATGAGTGGAGCCTACCCTGCATACGTTACATCAGATTTTTAGCGTTTTCTCTCAGTATGGATCATCAGTATTTGTTCATTGCTATTAACATGGCGTATTGCCAATCTGACAATTTTACTACACAAAAATTTAATGAAAACACAGCAAATAACTAAAGAGATACGTATTTTCAAAATACTCCACGCATGTCACCTGCCTGATACTGCACTATTTGTCCGATCCGTAGTCTGCCTTCTCGACGTACTGGCACAACCTTTCCCTTATCAACAAGTCGAGGGGTCGCTGGAGTACGTACTTTGTTGCTATTGAGTTATGACATACTCATAAATGAGTAGCGTGCCTAAATATCCGCGAATGGTGGCTAATTTATAAATGTACAATGCACTAATTGCAGATACTCAGTATGCGAAAACAAGCTCTTAACTTTTTTAATCTTTGTTAACGTCGGCGCTATGTCTACAAATTAACCTCAGTGATTCCAAAGCTAATATTGCTTTTTTAGGTGAACTTACGTCAAAACGCTTCGAGTTATGAAAAAATAGCAAAGAACTTTATTTGTTCTATTTCATTGACATTGATATATTACAGCTGATGAAAAATAACCTAGAAATGACTTTTTCAGCCAAACAAGAAATGTATTAGAAAAGTTTGTTCCATTATACGAGGGTAGCCTTTTAAGTGTTTACAAACGACCACTTAGGTGACGCTATTAAGATATGTCATTGCTATTTTCGAAACGATTGGCATTTGTTATTGTGAAAACAGTTGCAGCGTTGAAATTGACCTAGTAATTTATTTAAAGTGACCGTTTAAACATAGAAATTTTGCAAAAGTATTGAAATTTCTCGTGAAGGTTTTCGTTGGATGGTTTGTTTGTTTGGTGTTTTTTTTTTTTTTTTTATATTTTTTAAGTAAAGCCAACTCAACAGCAATGCGAAGCTTAAGTTTCTTTCAGTTGGGATCGGCTCTTAAACGTTCATGTGTTAGTATGGGTACATTTTTTATTAGTGTAAATAGAATCGCTTTGTTATACTTTTGATAATGAAATACCATCAGAAAATACTGTAGACAATTGGTTTGCAGAATTTCGTTCTTATCGTGCGTCCGTCAATGATGAAATTCGTGAGGGTCGATCAAAATCGGTTGTCATTCCAAAAAAACATAACTGAAGAAGATCGACGTGTGACTTACAGATAGAGGCATCCTTATGCATATCGAAGACTGCGGTATATTCGATTTTGCATGAACATTTAGCTGTGAAAAAGATCTGTTAATGATGGATTCCGCATAATTGACCGAAGCTCAAATTCCACTGAGGAACTGCAAAATCCGCGAACAATATCGTAACAGATGACGAAACTTGGATATATTCGTATGAACCGGAAACTAAACAACAATCCACTGTTTGGGTGTTCCAAGAAGAACCGAATTCCACAAAAGTTGTTCGTTCACGAAACACTTTCAAGAAAATGATCTTTTGTTTATTTGGTTGTGCTGGACATGTCGCAACCATTTCTTTAGAGGAATGAAGAACAGTTAATGCTGAATGGTATGCAACAATTTGTTTGCCAGAGCTTATCGACGAAATCAGGAGAAACAACCGAAAACGTCGCATCATTCTTCCAATGTCAGCTCTCGCACTTCAAACAATTGATTATTTGAAAGAGAAAAACATCGGATTTATGTCTCATTGCCCGAAATTTACCTTATTTATCGCCTAATGACTTCTTTTTATTCCCGAATGTCAAACAAAAACTAAAATACAGGGACAGCAATTTTCATCATCTCAAGAAGCTTTTGTAGCCTTTAAAAACCATGTTTTTGAAATACTAACTTCAGAGTGGAAAAATGTTTCCAGAATTGGTTTGAACGCATGCTAAAGAATGTAAATCTTAAAGGCAAATATTTTAAAAAGCAATAAAACAATTCGTTCCCTTCCTAGTTTTTGTAAAAAGTTAAAAGGCAACCCTCATAGCACGGAATCTCGTCATAAAATTATGACCTTGAACTCCCTCTCTGTTCTATAAGCTTGCTATGCTTATTTAACGCATCATAGTTTAACATTTCCGAGTTTCACTTCAATGTTAAGTCGTTGACAAAAGTGCAAAATGCAGAAAACACAGTCATTACTGAAATTTTATTTGCAAAGTATCGATGTGCCAATTTTTGATCCGTCATAGCGGATTTCACAAGATATTTTGCAGGTAATATTTGAAAAAAATTATTGCTGAGCAAAATATTTCCAAAAATGCGATTTACTCTTCTCATATTCCAGAATAAGTTTAAAATAAATAACATTTGTTATCAGTAGTAAATATAATTATCATTCCTCAGCGGTATTCACGTTTAGGGCTGAACCAAAAGGGGAAGAAAATAATTCTTTGAACGAGAGAAATGTGTGTTTAGAAAGAACTTGATTTTCTCCTAATGTGATAATTGAAGAGTGAAAGTCAAACGTTCTAAGTGTCATTTTTAAATTTAATGATTTTATTTCAGAAGTGCATTCAATGTGCCCCGATGCATATTTCTAGTTGTGTTCTAAGTTATTAAATAAGGATGAAGCAGTTCAAATACTCGTTAACAGACAGCGCAGTTTTGTGCTATGTTACGCTGCCATCTGGTGTTTTAAGTGCCATACCAGTATATTATTAATTTTTAAGGAAAATATTTATAGTATAGAAATATTTAATAAATGACCATAGATTTTTGAGTTGCGGTAGAGATTTCACTGTTATAGGCGAAAGAAAAAGGATAAGGCTTGTGTATCAAATGATTTCTTTGATTTTAAGAATGTTGCTGATTTACTGGTAATATTAAATAAGTTGAACATTTCAAAATGTGCAATGCTTAATCATCTATCTCAAATAGTTATTAAAATAACTTGCTCACCATTAGAAGGGTCGAAGAGTTTTGAAGTTTTAAAGAGAGAAAAATCGCTGGTTGATATATAGCAACCTGTGCTTCGTCTGAAATATCAACCCGTTTATCGACTGAAAAAAGGAAAGGCCTTCCTGAAGAGCACACAGTGTTATAAGACATCATTTCAATTCCTGTGTAAGAATTAAAAAAATAAACTCTTCCTGTCAGTTTTGAGGAGAAAATATGATGATTGGTTGGTATTCTTGTACATGTTTCATAATACATTTTTGTAATTTTCCCTTAATATATATCATAACATTATATGTTCCTGCTAATCGTTAATGTTGTTTTTGTAATTATTTCATTCTAAAACCTGAAATAAAATGTAACAAATATTTGAATGCCACTTGCATCCGACCCTTATGGCATATAGAACCTTCTTATTGTTATTAATTTTTTCTCCCTGACCATTGTATTTTTGGCAAAGATTTGTTATACAAAATAATTCTGTAGTGAAAAATGTCTTTATAACGATTTTGGGTGCAATAAGTTAAATGGTAACAGAGATGGGTAGTTTATTGCTTATCCTGTAAAATTTAGAATATGGCACTTAGAACGTTTGACATTTCCACTCTTCAATTATAAAATGCCAAGGTCTTAGCAAACAAACAGAAACAAATTGTTCAAAGTGACAGATTAATGATCTACATGGCATTAAATATGAACGAAAGGTTGTTTTCTCAAAACCTTTCACTGTACAATAAAACAATTGAACCCATACCAACATTTTCTTCAGTATATTTAAAAAAATATATTACCAAATATGTGTTGAAAAAACTAATAATAATTAATATTTATATAAAATGCCTTAATAGAAATTGAAAACATCAACAAGAAATGTAACACTAGAGAAAAAAGGTTCTTTATAACAATATTATTAAATCAGTTCATAGAAGATACTTTTAAAAGCACAACATTACAACATTAAATTCGAGTTTGGTATTACGATACTGAAAACATACAGTTTATTTTTAAACAACTGCAGAGTAAAATCATTGGCAGAAAACTAAAAATAAAATTAAAACTGAAATTTGGAGAGTTCCTCTACTGATATTAAAATATTCATACTTGAAGTAGAGAACTATTAGCGAAAAAGCATATTAAACATATGAGAAATATGTTGTTTAATTTGTAAAATAGAAACGTGGCTCTGGAGACAAACTAGATTTAGAGGAAATATCAAGTGCTAGAACAAAAAGATCATAAGTTCATAAGTCATTATAATAAAGTTTAGAAATATGGCTTTGTGACGTATTTTAGAGATATAACACTTTTCTTAAAAGTGCTGTCTACAACAAATGTTTATGGAAGAAAATTGGAAGAAATTCTGAAAACTAACGGAAGATTAATAGCAGTTATAGAATTCCAAAACAATCAATAAATTAAGAAGAGAGCAAAATAAGTTGTGGGAAGACAAATCATAGATAGTGTGTTAATTTAATTATCTCATTAAGAATGAAGAAACGCTTAGCCGATAACAGAAAAGTGTATTTCTGGTTTCAAAGTGAATGGTTAGTCAAAATGGACTTATGATTGTAATAATATTATTTATTTTATGTTTTTTATTCGTTTCAGCTATGTGCTACGTTTACAACTTTCTTCTCTTTCGCAAGCTGTTTCCGCCGGCGTCATTATTCTTTCACTCGCTGACTCATTGTAATTCTTTCTTTCGAGAATACCTTTGTTTCCTCTTTGATTTTTTTTTCCCCCCCTTTTTTTCCCCCGGGAAGATCCTTCATCTCTGCAGTTTCTTTTCTGAACACTTCTCTGTTTGCAATATTTCCATTCTTGACTCCACATTGTTTTAAATCTTCACCCATGGAATTTGTGTCTTTCTTTTCTCTTGGAAGGTGAGGATCTTACTTGCTTTTCTTTTTGGTTCCATTCTTCTAATATGTCCATAAAATCCTAACCGTCTTTTCTTCATTGTGTTGGAGATTTTCTCAAACTTTTCTTATAGTTCAGGGTTTGGTCTGAAGTGAAAAGGAACTCAGTAGCTGTTACTTTATTATTATTATTATTATTATTATTATTATTATTCCTGCAATAAAGTATGCAATTTAAATATAATGAAAAAACAAACAAGAATTATACTATATTTTTCGGGTTACTACTCTGCTCTTTATAAACACAGACTGCTTTAGATTGAATATAGTGGCATATTGAAATCAACATTTAAATATTTGTTCCCACATGGAAACAAGATTTTTAGTGTTTATCGAACAGAGCTGGAGAGACAGAGAGTAGGGAGGTTAGTTTTGGAACGCGATAGAGTACAGGGACAAAAAATTATAAGGGAACTGTAAAATATCTCATCTCGAAACCATATCTCAAACTTTATGCTAATAGATATCTTAAGTATAAAGTATTAGCTCCTTATGGGGGTGGGTGAAAACTTACTTAGAAAGTTGCAGTCATCTTCCACCTTCTTTATCCCATTACCTAGTTATGCGAGCACAGTGGCATGGTAGGAAGATGATAATTAACTTCTACATATCTTTTTTCCGCGACTGTTATTATCTATTAACTACTATTAATCTTCCGTAAGTCTTTCAAGATTACTTCCCATTTTCTCCCATAAATATTTATTGTAGACAGCACTTTTATGAAAAGTATTACATGCCTAAAATACTTTCTAAACTTTATTATAATGACATGCTCTATTTGTTCTTGCACTTGTTGATATTTTCCCTATGTCTAGTTTGTATTTGCCATTCTTCTACAAAGTCATGTTTCTTTTTCTTGTTGGCTTACTCTCGTATTAAGAATGCGTTTTTCTTTAATCACGATCTTGGGTGTACAAGGTGAGGTAGGCCATGTCATGTGAATATGTCTGTAGTGTCTATAGTTATCCTTCTATCTTGATCGGATTTATTCTTCAACTCGTTGCAAATTCATTTCTGGTAATCTCCGTTGGCTATTCGTCTTCGATACGTGTCCGCCCTTCAGAGAACTTCTACACGCAGTCATAAATAGCTGGACGTCACAGGTAGTTTGCACCGTAGATGGAGAGCATTACTTTATGAACATTCTTAAGTTCTTTATTTTTACGCATAAAATTGCACAACGAAGCGGTGCTCGAGGATTGTACTCTAACTCAGAGGCGACGCCATCTCGCATTTTTTTCCCCCCCGTTATTGTAAATATTGTCTCGTGCAATTGCCACGGGATTAGTGCTGCCATCTAGTGGTATTAACACTAAGATGTCGCATTTGATCACGTGCATAATCCAAGTTAACTAACTTTAAAGACTCTTACAAGAATTTCCCAGCAATCTCTCATTGAGATAAATGCCCCCTTTAAGCATTCCACGTAAAAATTCCTATACATATGGCCACACATCTTGTGGTAGTTGACATTTGTTGTTTGCATAATTCATACATTAATATACACATTGTTATTGCCACTGCTGCTACAAACTTCTTCTTCTTCTTCTTTATTACAGTGTTTAATGTCTGTTTTCGTTATTGAGGCATCAAATGGTAGCTACTGGGGATAACATGAGATAAAATTAATTGGGAAAGGATTTTTATTTGGAAAGAATCATTCCAAGCCAAAGTATTAGATACATCCCGGGCATTTCCCGTTGGTGAGGACTGAAGAAAATCTGGAAACCTCATCAGGGACGATCTGGCGGAAATCGAACCCCATGCGTCTTGTATCATGACGACTGGCCACACTTGATGGCACTGTGGTAGACGTGAAAGGTCTTCTATAGGGAGGCATGTTTAGATCCGTTTGGTAAAGAGATCTGAGAGCTAATGCAAAGTGATTCATTCATCTACTAAAGTTTAGTATCGGGAAATTTATGTTCGGTGGGCCTCGCCCTCACTATGCCTTCCTTACAAGACACCGATGCAAAATGAGAAGAAAGGAAATTCCAGTGAAAGGAACCGGGGATGGTATTCCTTTGTCTGTGTGCAACACTCCCTCCCGAAGACTTCTTGGCCCTTCACTCTACAGCAGCAGCATTAAATTGGATCTTGCGAGAGTTGCCCACACTTTCACTTGACCACATCGCGATGGACAGCCGCGTTTTAATCAGTTCACACCCAGACGATTAACCTTTCCTTTCAACAAGAAAAGTAGTGCGATAATAAAGGTTAAAGTGCACCGTAGAGCTGCTGTTGGCGATGATTGTATCGGCAGTAGCTACCACGGAAGATAAGCCAAAGCAAGGGAAAGACTTCCTCGAGTTTCCGATGAAATGTGCAAATGATGAATAGTATATGACGTGAAAGTGAAAACTTTAATTCAAACCTCTGAAAGTACTAGATCAATAACTTTTCATGAAATCGACATATATGCATGCTTTATTGTTTTGTGTGCAGTACTTCACTTTCGAAAACATTTTTCCTTTATGCACCTTATAGTTACCTACTTTATATCCGTATATGGTTTGATATGCCATACATGTTGTGTCAGTGATCCTGCTATTTTAAAATAAATATTAGTTAGAAATGTTCTATAATGTTTTTTTTTCTTATTTTTAAAATATTCAGCATATTGTTATATTTTTATATTTCCATTAGTTTTGAAATTTTGACTTTGCCTTGTTAATGCTGCCAAAATCAATCTATCAGTTCAAATCACTCTAAAACCTAATGGTCGGCTTGGTGTTGATCATTTTTTAATTAAGGCCTGTTCCTGGCAGATGTGCATGCGCCACATTGTACACACTTTTGCATATTTTGAGACATTCAAACACATTTTAATATAGTTATAGGAAACTAATAAATATGTCTATTACGAACATTAATATTAAATTGAGGAATTATCTAGTACTAACATCATTTCCTGCATACAAGATCAGAAATATGCTAATTAAGATAGCAGTAATTATTATAAAGAATATAAACATAAAAAGAAAATATAATTGCTTTAATTAAATAGTTGTATGTTTACAGTTACAACAAATTATACCTCCACGTTAGTAGTAAAGTAGTCTTTATGTTAAAGTATTATCGAAGAAATCTAATTCTATAACTTAAATCTTGATAGAAATGTATATTATCTCTCATTCATCTTGAGCTGCAGGTCATATTAATAGAGTTACTAGGTTATTTCTTTGCTGTTTTGCTCTTAATTAGAACATCTTTTATGTTGTAATTTTTTAACAATATGTTTGTACGAGTTATTTTTTACAAACGACCAGTAAGGTGACAGTATTGAGATATTTCATTACCATTTTCGCAAAAATTGACATTTGTTATTTTAAAAGCAATTGCACCTTAGAAATTAACCTAGTAATTTGTTTACAGTGAGCGTTTAAACAAAGCAAGTTTGCGAAAAACTGGAAATTTCATGATAAAATGGAAGTTTCACGTGAAGGTTTTCGTTGGATGATTTTTATATGATTTTAGTAAAGACTTAACTCAACAGCAATGCATAGTATCGCTTCGTTCAACTTTTGGTAATGAAGCAACGTCAGAAAACACTTCACAATTGGTTTGCAATTTCCAGAATGTCGACCAAAATCGGTTGTCATTTAAAAAAAAAAAAAAAAAAAAAAAAACATCAATGCTGTGCGAAACATGATTAAAGAAGATCGGCATGTGAGTGAGATAGAGGCATCCTTAAACATATCGAAGACTGCAGTACATTCTATTTTGCACGAACATTTAACTTTGAAAAAGACCTATTCCCGTTGGATGCCGCATAATTTGACCGAAGTTCAAAAATCGTTATTAGTGTAATATAATGCTCCAAAAATTGCACCGGAACGGCAAAATTTGCATACAACATCGTAACATGACGAAACTATATATTCGTATGAACCGGAAACTAAATAACAATCCACTGTTTGGCTGTTCCAAGATGCACCGAATCCCACAAAAGTTGTTCGTTGATGAAAAAATGATCGTTTATTTTTTCCGTTGTAATGGACATTCTTTCAGAGAATTGAAGAACAGTTAATGCTTAGTGGTATACAACAATTTGTTTGTCAGAACTCGTCGTCGAAATCGGAATAAACAACCGAAAATGTCCCATTATTCTTCATCATGATAATGCCAGCTCTAGCACAGCAAATTAATTTATTATTATTTGAAAGAGAAAACCGTCTCATTGCCCAAAATTCACCTACTTTATCGCCGAATGACTTTTTTATGTTCTTGAAAGTCAAACAAAAAATCTGTGGACAGCGATTTTCATCCCCTCAAGAAGCTGAAGCCTTTAAAAACCATGTTTTTGAGGTAGCAGCTTCAGGATTGAAAAAATGTTACGAAAATTGGTTTGAACGCATTCCAAAGTATATACTTCTTAAAGACGAACATTTTGAAAAGCAATAAAACAGTTTGTCCCCCCCAAAAAATGCTTTTTATTTTCCAGTTTTTGTAAAAATGTAAAAGATAACATTCGTAATTGTGAAACCTGATTTTTCTACCAGGTTCTTGGAATGACCTACAGATTGCAGCTTGGTAGTAGGTATTGCTCTCCTTTGCAGTGCAGATGTATGCGTGTTGGAAAAATGGCAAGTACCGAACAGTGTGAGGTAATGAAGTGTATCATAGCAACAGAAATTCTTAAAGAGATATAACTATTATTCTTTCTAGGGGTCTCTGTGTCATGGTTTTCATGGACCACTGACTTCCAACGCGTTTTTTTTAATTAATGCTGTTTAAGGCCAGCTTTTACTACTGAGGCACCACAGGCAGTGGACATTTTTGTTTTAAAGGAAGGAAACGTTGCAGGCCTAAGTTTAGGGTAACTCCCCGGAATTTGCCATTTATGAGGACTGAGGAGAATATAGAAAAACAGTCGAAGAGAACGGTCCTGGTGGAATTCGAATCCAAAACCTCTCATTCACGAGTTCGCGCCTTAACGACCTCGGCCACCCGTGGCGGTAGCAACGCGGTCTTGAAAGAGTGGAAGATGCCTCACTTAGCGAACGGCACCATTGCGGAAAGTATCAAAAAAGTGCCTGCTATGGTACAGTAAAATCGCCGTCTATGGCAAGTCTTTTAGACAGGTAATTTTTAAAATTAAAATCTCTATTAAATAGGCAGGAAATTTAAACAAAAGACGCGGCTATATCGTGCTGAAAGAGCAAGGTTCCAGCATATTGAACATGTCAAGAACAGTAAAATATTCCTTTAGGTAGCGGAGATATTCACCGAATTATGTCCGTAAAATGTCGATTTTGGGGATTTCCGAAGTATGTTTCATTTTAGAAGCTAACCCACGACTACACATACGCCTCGATTGCCCTAAAAAGTTTACTGGGAATACGACTAGTTATGAAATTACAATAATAATGCAACATTCGAAATCGAAATTTGTGAAATTTTCAAAATTCAAATCTCGATCAAATAAGCACAGCACGCAGTGCAGATGGAACAAGCCCCCTGCATTCCGAATATATCAACAACATCAAAATATTTCTTGCGCTTGCGGAGATGTTTTAAGTTATTCTGATAAATGTTATTTGTGGGGGGGGGGGTCTCTGGATGGTGTTTCGTTTTCAAAACTACCCAAGCCTACAAATATGCCTCGATTGCTCTAAATAATATACTGGGAATACGGAAACTAGCTATCCGCTACGCAGAAATTACCTGACCACAGAAATGCAAAATTCGAAATCGATATTTTAGACCTACCAAAAATGACAATTTGTAGACTGGCAATCTTTGAAATCGAAACTCATTTAAATTCGCAGAACTTGTGTCCTTCAGTTGGAATAAGGGACCCCAGTATCGGAAAATATGCCAAGAATATTAAAAATGTTTCTTAGGGTTCCTGAGATACTCAGCAAAGTCTGCCGATACCCGGAGGGATCAGATTCAAAACTGCCTCACGCCTACTAATATGCATCGAATACTCTAAACTTAAAACTGGGAATGCAGCTAAGAACTCTATATAGACATGGTCATAACATCCAAAATTAAAAATCAAAACTTTTGTCCCACTAAAAAGTCTAATCTATAGTCCGCAATTATTATATGGAAGTGAGGTTTGCGGATGTGACAAAATAAACGGACTAAATAAATTACAATGTGATTTCTGGAAACAAATTTTAGGGGAGATGAAGGGAACATCAAACTATGGAGTACTAAGAGAGGTCGGATGCTGGCAAGACGATAATATAATTAGATACTGGCTAATTAAGGGTACATGAGGGTAAAAATTATCAAAAATTCAAAAATTAATCCAAAGTAATGTATATAGTTTTGAGAATCTCCCCGTCGAATGTTATAGTCAGATTATTATGTAAGTTGTTTTTAAAAGTTATAAAGCTTAAGCCTGCGCAACTTATGCCACGCCCCCTTTTGTAAAATAGTTTATTCCGGCTTCATTTCTTCTGTTTTTGACAGGCAAATGCTAGGGACTAGCAGCGCAGGTGTACCAACACTGTTTTCCACGGCTAAACTACCGTTGTTTGCCTTGTTTCCAAGGAGAAGCACATTAGTATAATTGAACAATGTTTTTTCTATGTCTGCAGTGAATATTACCTCTTTGTGTGTTACTAAAATTTCGTTATGCCTCTTTTTAGCAACAGTATTCAAAAAGTGAATAAAATCATTATAAAAACACTAAGAAAGAATCTGTACATAAAGAGGCTAGGAATGAACTTTCTGCTTTTAGCACAGAAGGGGACGTGGATAGTTCCAGGAGAAAAAATTGGGGGGACTTGGCTTACCAGATTCTGGGGAAGATGAATAGGATATTATATAGAACTTAGGTTAATTGATTTATCCGTTCTTTCATTTGCAACAAGGTGCTTATTGTGCATCGTGTGGCTCAAATGCCTGAACCTCTATGATGATAATAGAAACAGGTATAGTGTTGTGTGTACATTGTGTATGAAGTGTGACAATTGCGGATTTACACCAGAGTTCAAAACGTCAGGTATCAAAAACCATATTTATAAAGCAAATACTAGATTGACCTTCGGCATGAGATGCATTAGTGTGGGAAGAGAGGACACAAATTTAGGTGGGAATAATGAATATACCTTCACCATCACTGTGATTAACTGACACGAATAGGCAATTTCTTAATTGTGGCAAATACATTTGTGATAAATTTATGACTCTTCATTGAGCATACATACAGGCAAAGTGTTAGAGGATCAAGTGATGGGCAAACATTGCACAGGATGCTCAAAAGAACCAAGACTAACAAGAAGGTAGTGTACAATGATGGCAACATTGGAAAAATTAACGCTTTCAAAAACTGAATTTGAACGTAGGACATTTACAAAGGAGATGCTTCAAGATATGCGAATCGACAATGCTGATCGTGCACTTCAAATACTTGTGAAAAAAGGCAAGACAGTAGAGATCACTGAAGACCAATAGCTGAACCAGGAGTATTGTGCTGGGGAGTTTTGAAGGTACCTAGCACAAAACAAGTACAGGCATGTTTCTCAATCTTTGCAGTTTATTTTTCTGAGTTTATAATTTTCTGTTTGTAAGGAAATTTTTCTAAAATGTATTAGAGATGTGATGATGATTATTGCTTAAGGGCGCAAAACTGCTATGGTCATTAGCGCCCCTATTAGATAAAGAAACGAAACTCGGCATACTTCTTTCTTATTAATTAATGAACAGTTATCTGCACGTTTCTTTCCTTAACTGTACATCTAAAGATTCTGACTTGGATGCAGAAGTGATTTGTTTTACGATAACAATTTCATAAAATAAGTATTTTTAAGAAACAAATTATTGTAACGAAATTTCTCTGCAGGGATTTGTTAGATACAATGCAAAGAAAATGTGCACAAAGTATCAAATCCATATCTTTAATACTCAATGAGAAAATGTTCCTTATGATCTGGACTGTAAGGTTAGGTTATGTTAGTTCATCGTTTAAATTTCTGTAAAGTCAGGATTCTGTAACAAGCATGTTAATTGCAAACTATAGTTTTTAATAACTATGCCAAATTTCAAATCACGTGACTCTTTGCTATCCGCACCAACTAAATTCAATATTCAAAATTGCGGCCGGCGGTTATACAACGGAAATTGTCACTTAGTGAAAAAAGTCAAAAGACTTTTAGGTGTCATCTCTGAACCTGTAGAAATAAATAAATATGTGAGGGGGGAAGAGATCTATAGTATAGAGTTGACATGGATAGGCGGGAAGGTACGTAAGGTTGTTGACGAAGAGGGCAGGGGGATTTGCACTTTATGCTCGGAACTAGAAGACTGGGTGCACATTTTGGCTAAGTGCGTACAGTTAGAAGATGTTAGGATAAAGTTTCTCCCGGATTTATTTTTTACTTCCTATATGGGGTTGCTAGCATGTTGGAACTTAATTGTGATGATGATTATTGTTTAAGGGGCGCACAACATCTAAGGTCATTAGCGCCCAAACACACTAAAGACTGCGCCAGAACTAAAAATAAATAGTTGACACAAATAATGTCTTAGGGTAAATAACAGTAGCACGTTGTGCAACAAAATAAAAACCCACAACAAATAACAAATGGGTGTAATGGTCAACAAAGGACTGGTATTAAAAAAGCAGCAATAGCGGAAAACAACAGTCCTATAATGGTCTAAAAAGGGTCAATAAAACCCAATAACCATCAACACTAGAACATATAAAAACTGGTAGTAAAACACATCAGCAAAAGCTGAAAATAACCCAGAATAGTAAAAGTCTAAACTGGTAACAATAAAACCCCAAAACAATAACAAGGGTTATATATAACAACTCAATAAAAGACTGGTACTAAAAACGATGCATCAAATGCTGAAACAACAACAGTCTTAAAAGCGTCTAAAAATGCCGTCATGGATAAAAAGAGAACACCTCACACCTTGCTCCAAAAACCACAAAAACGGATAAAACGGAGCACTCGCTCAACAGCAACCACATCATCTGCAAGTATTTCCTCAATAGAGGAGGGCAAACCTAGTCTATGTCTAAAAGCTGCCAGATGATGGCATTCAATTAAAATGTGACGCACTGTAAAGGGGTGGTCACAGTGGGGGCAAGCTGGAGCGGGTTGACCATTAAAAAGGTGAGAATGACTAAAACGGCAATGCCCAATTCTAAGACGAGCTAAAATTACTTCTTCGCGACGAACAGCGCGAGAAGAAGTCGACCAGTTAAAAGGGGCTGATTTACACTCCCGAAGCTTATTGGTGGTTAGTAAATTCCACTCATCGCGCCAGCGCGAGAGAACGCCTCGTCGTAAGGAATGTATAAAATCCCCGAAGTAAAAATGGTGCTCGTACCCAGCAGGGTCTAAAAGAGCGGATTTTGCTGCAACATCTGCGGCCTCATTTCCTGGGATTCCGACGTGCCCAGGCACCCATAGCAGTGTTACCCTGACGCCAGCGTCGAAAAGGGTTAAAACTACATTCTGGACCAACTGTACCAGAGGGTGGAGGTTGTACAGATTTCTAAAACTTAAAATTGCACTCAAAGAGTCGGAACATATAACACTGTTCCCTAACCCCTGTTCAGAAATAAATAAAACCGCCCGATAGATAGCATAAAGTTCCACCATAAAAATTGATGTTGAAACGTTAAGACCGTACGTAAAACTTGCCCCATTTAAAACAAAAGCACATCCTACACCTGTGTCACATTTAGAGCCGTCCGTATAGATAAAATTCCAGCCATTAAAAGAGGATTTGATCTCGCTAAAAGAACAACGAATAATATGTGCTGCGGTCGAAGATTTCGGACATGACGTAAGCCCAAGATGAACGGGGGCCTCTGCTAAAATCCAGGGGGGAGAAGAAGTATCCCCGGCTAAGAAAAAAGCAGGTAACTCAATGTCCAACGTTCGTAAAATCTCCCGAAAGCGAAAACCAGCAGGCTTAGGAGTAAAAGACCGAGCAGCATAAAAACGATCAAAAGACACATTAAAAAACGGCCCATTCGTGGGATGACGAGGTTGCGTAGCTAAGCGACAACCGTACGCAGCTAGTAAAACATCCCAATGATAAAACAACGGAGGTTCTCCAGACTCCGCACATAAACTCAACACAGGACTGGTGGGGAATGCCCCAATGGCAACACGGATACCCCGGTGATGAATCGGGTTCAGGCGGCGCAGAACAGAAGGCCGCGCAGAGCCATAAACGACACTGCCATAATCCAATTTGGACCGGATAAGAGAGCGATAAAAACGTAAAAGAACAGTCCGGTCAGCTCCCCAAGATGAACCACTTAAAACACGTAAAATACAAAGAGAACGTTCACACTTGCCTCTGAGTTGCGCTATATGCGATGACCAGCATAATTTCCTATCAAACACAAAGCCAAGGAACCGAACTTCGTCTGGGCCAAGATGGAGCGAAGGTGGAAGATACTCCTTGTGGCGCCAGAAGTTCATGCAGACGGTCTTCTCTGCGGAGAAACGGAACCCGTGAGAGACACTCCAAGCGTGAAGGCGGTCGAGACAGCATTGGAGGCGGCGTTCCAAGAGACAGGTTCTCCGAGAGGAAAGATAGATGGCAAAATCGTCTACAAATAACGACGATTGTATTCCTGGCGGTAAACACTGGGTGATAGAGTTAATAGCAATGGCAAACAGTGTGCAACTTAGTACCGAGCCCTGAGGTACGCCGTTCTCTTGAATAAAATTCGACGATAAAACTGATCCCACGCGAACATTAAAAACCCGGTCTTTCATAAATTCCTGAATAAAAACAGACATACGCCCACGTATGTTCCAATCGTGAAGCGTTCGGAGGATACCGCCTCTCCAGCAAGTATCATACGCTTTCTCCAGATCAAAAAATACAGCAACCGTTTGGCACTTGCGCACAAAACCGTCCATTACATGGGTAGTTAAAGACACCAGATGGTCGACTGAGGAACGATGACGCCGGAAACCACACTGGGCGTTCGTTAATAATTGCCTCGACTCCAACCACCACATGAGCCGTCCGTTAATCATTCGTTCCAACACCTTGCAAACGCAGCTGGTGAGGGAAATCGGACGGTAACTGGAAGGAAGATGTGGGTCCTTTCCAGGCTTAGGTATGGGAATGACGGTGGCCAATCGCCAAGCGCAGGGAAATGTGCCGTTACACCAAATAAAATTAAAAGTTCGTAATAAAAATGCTTTGCCTTCTGCTGGTAAATGCTGCAACATGGCAACATGAATGTCATCTGGCCCCGGTGCGCAATGTCGAGAGGTAGAAAGGGCATGCTCCAGTTCCCTGGCGGTAAAAGGAACGTTGTAGCTCTCCTGATGGTCGGAGGCAAATGAGAATCCTTTCCTCTCAACCTGCTCCCTTAATGCGCGAAATGTAGCCGGGTAATTAGCGGAACTAGAAACATCAGCGAAGGTTCGCCCTAAAACATTGGCGACGTTAATCGGAGTAGTGAGCACTCGATTTAAAACCCTAAGACCGGGTATAGGTGTAAACCTTGGTTTGCCAGCAACGCGGCGTAGCCGTTCCCAAACTACGGATGAAGGCGTTGTGCGGTTAAAAGAAGAGGTAAAAGAAATCCAAGAAGCCTTTTTGCTATCCTTAATGACTCGGCGGCATTTGGCGCGAAGTTGTTTGTAGCAAATCATATTTGCTGATGTAGGGTGGCGACGAAAAGCTCGGAGAGCACCTCGGCGTGCACGCAATGCATCCCGGCATTCATCAGTTCACCAGGGAACCGGCAAGCGTCTGGGGTGACAAGACGACCGGGGAATAGCCTTATCTGCGGCCGTCATGATGACCGTACGGAGGTGCTCGATCGCGATGTCGATAGATGGAAATTCACACCCTGAAAATTCGGCCAAAGATCGATAGAGAGTCCAATTCGCCTTATCAATGAGCCATTTTGGCGTGCGCTGTGAATGTGCGTTCGGAGAGAGTACATGGATCTGACACGGAAAGTGGTCACTGGAATATAAATCAGAGATGACGTTCCAGGTGAAATGTACAGCAAGTGAGGCAGAACAAATGGATAAGTCCAAGTGCGAAAAGCTATGAGTGCTGTCAGAGAGAAAAGTAGGTTGACCAGTGTTGAGAAGTATAAGATTGTGATTTAGCAAAAAGTCAGCTAAGAGGTTACCTCTTGCACACTCCGTGGTGGAGCCCCATAGGGGATGGTGTGCATTGAAATCCCCCAAAAGAAGAACAGGGGGTGGTAGCTGAGACAAAAGATCGTCCAGGTCAACTGTGGTGATGGTGTCGGACGGAGGTAAATAAACAGTGCAGACTGAAAAACTAAGGCCAGAAAAGTGAACTGTAGCTGCAGCAGCTTGTAAAGGAGTCTGGAGCTGTAGTGAGGTGCTGTACACATTATTGCGGATTAAAAGTAAAACTCCGCCGTGAGCGGGAGTGCCATCTTCGGGAGGGAGATCAAATCTCACCGAAAAGTAACTGCGTAAATTAAAAGAATCACTTGGGCGAAGCTTAGTCTCTTGGAGACACACAAGCAAAGGGTCAGTAGAACGTAAAATTAATTCGAGATCAGGTCTTCGACTACGGAGACCACGCACATTCCACGAAAGGATAGCCATTGTTAATATTATATAAAATGAATAAAAAATTTACCACCTTACTTTTTGGACTCCAGGACGAATAAGACGTCCTTTTTTTTAAACGCGTGGGACTCGGTGGTTTTGAAGGAGCAGGCACATCCTGCTCCATCACATCCTCAGAGGGAGGGCTCTCCCGCTGAGAAACATCCGCCGATTCCAACGCCTGGAATCGGTTGGATGTGGGAATAGGCGGCGACGGCGACCGCCTAGCGGGTTTGCTCCCATCATGGGAGCGTGACCTCCGAGGAGGAGAAGGGCTCTTCTTCTGCTCTACCTGAGTTGATGACTTTAAAAAATCTGTTCGCGTAAAACTCGTCCTGAACTTAATATCAGGGGCATTAAAAACAACAGCTTTGGGCTTCACGGTAGAGCGCTTTGGAGAACTAGGCGTGGGTTGGACCCGTGTAAACACAAGATCGCAGGTCTGCGTACTGCTATCGCACTTCTTGGGCGCAAAAGAAGCTGCTGCGCTGTAGGTGCCGGTCTTAGGCACGACAGGTTGGCGAGACTGGAATCGCTTCCGGGCTTCAGTAAAGGAGAGTTTTTCCTTTACCCGGATCTCCTGGATACAGCGCTCCTCTCGAAAACGAGGGCAATCGCGGGACGAGGCTGGATGTTCACCGCGGCAGTTGACGCAGACAGGAGCGGATGGGCATGCTCCCTCGTGACTTGCTTGACCGCAGGTTGCACAGATGGATACGGCAGTTTTACACGATATGCGAGTGTGTCCAAAACGCTGACACTGGAAACATCGCAACGGGCTTGGGATATACGAGCGCACTTCTATCACCTCGTAGCCCGCCTTTATCTTCTGCGGCAATTCGACCCTGTCGAATGTGAGGAAAAGAGTCCGGGTCGGCTGTAATTCCCCCTCTTTCCTTGCCTGTACACGATATACTGAGGTGACCCCTTGGTCTTCCAGACAGCTCTGGATTTCCGGGTCGGACATTCCGTCTAGAACATTTGTGGTAACAACTCCTCGCGACGAATTCATGGTCTTATGTTTCTCGACACGGACGGGATATCCGTGGAGTAGCGTCGCCTTGAGCAACGAGTTGCTTTGAGACAGGCCAAGTGTCTCCACCAAAAGTGATCCGTTGCGTAGACGGGTACAGGACTTAACGGGTCCAGCTATGGCATCAATGCCCTTCTGAATTTTAAATGGATTTACGGTCGTAAACGACTGATTCTCTTCAGTACGACTAATGACTAAGTAACGAGGGAAAGACTTCTCGATTACTTCTTTTGCATCAACTCTTTTACGTTTAAAATGTAAAGGATTATTTTCCAGCACCATAGCGATTTATTCCTCCACCATTGCAACCGTCTCCGATGGCGGGCTGCTTCCTGGGCGCCACCCCGGCTTAGGTTACTGGCTCTGGCCTGAACAAAGTAACCTCAGGGTCACACCTTCCTGTGGGCTGACGAAGGGACCCAATCGCCTGCAGGAAGTCTACAGCTCATGCAATGGCCCTTCCCCGGGCCTGGCCTTTACCAGGGGATACGCTCCCGTCCTACATGATAACCCAGTGCTGGGAGTTACGCTGTTACCCAGTCACTTTTTACCGTGACAAACACGGGGGCACCCATCAGACAAAGAACAAATAAAACAATAAAAGAGGCGAAATAAAAAGGAGTCAAACGCGCTAAGCGCGGACCTGAGGGAGCAGCTCGGGTGCCTCGGGGTCGCTACGCCCCGTACCCAAAAAATTGGGCCCCTGAGGGGGAACTTAATTGTGTATAGGCAAAGTGGCTAACCCATTTTCTTAAAATGAAATGCGTAGTTTTAGGAACAAGAAATTTCTGTAAACATTGTACATGAATATTACAAAGAATTTATATGAATGTCAGAATTATTGTATGTATGCTTTATTATTTATATATACTTGTCATTAACTATATGAAATTGCTATAGGCAATAGTTATATAAAACAGTATTCTGTGCAGCATACAAGAGTGCAACTGTCATTTACAACTTATGCCTAGTAAGGCTCTAAAAAGAACCATTTTAAATTATAAAACTGTGTGTCCAAAAGTTAACCAGAGATAAAATGTTTTAAACATAATGTGTCCAATTCAAAAGCATTCAATGGAAATGTATTACCAATCCTAAAAATCATATAAAAATTATTCTTAGTCTAACCTAACCTGTATCTAGGCAAGTCAAAATGATTATAGTGTCTAGTATTGTAATTATGTTCTTTTTTATACTTGGGTAAGTTATGGATATTATCCTTAACCCAGAGCGCTACTTCTAAAACGTATGAAGATATCACATTTAATTTTTAATCTCTTAAACAGAGATTTATAATGGGCTATATGAGGCACTTTACATATAGCTCTTACGCCCATTTTTGAATAGTTAATATTTTATGAATATGCTCATATTTGAAAATAAGCAAAATATGACATCCTAACGTATTCCATTGACATCAGATTTATCAAACAAAATAATAGAAATGTTATTACTCCAGTAATCGATATGATTTGCCCAGTTTAAGGAATTATCTACAAAAACATCTATCATCTTATAGCTCTACTTTCTTGTTTATAAACTTTTTGTTTTTTTCGTCATTTAAAAATATTATTATTAACACTTGCACGTCCGAGATTCAAGTACTCCTAAAACGCCCGTTAGCGGTCAACTGACCGCTGCTATTTTCTTATGCATTTTTAATAATTTTTCTCACTGAAAACTGTGGCATTTCTTGGTTATCGCCTTCTAGCCTGCTGTGATGGTACAGAGGAAACGGTTTTGCTTCTACATTGCAAGCCAAGTTCGAATCCAGTTTGCATTTAGTTTCCGGAGTGAGCTTGTATATACTTGTTGTCGACTCAATATCACATATTCAAGAGCTCTTCTGACTCAGGTCGATGAAATTTCTTATTTATCAGATGACTGTAGTGATGTAGAGGGAACAATATGACTTCTGAGCTGTGAACCAGGTTCGAATCCAGCTTGAATCGAACTTCTGCTTTCACATATTTTTATGTTCATTGTTTTTGCTCACGTATCACGTAGTGTTAAGCGTAAGTTCCCAAGCCCCTTTGCCTATTCACATAATTTGTTGGTAATTCAATAACACATTCATACATTTGTTCATTCATTCATTTGTTCATCTTTTATAAGCTCATCTCAGAATAAATAGTTTTTGGTATAAAATATAAGGGAGGTTATTTATTTTTTATTTCAAGTATAGGCGCAAGTTTTTTGAAAATAAAAAATATTTTATTATAGGATTTGTGTTTGGTCTATGCCATATAGTAAAAATTATTTGTACAAAAAGAGACATAAGTTATACAAATACGGACTATATGTATATAGAAAGCTGTTGCATTGAAACATTCTCAGAGATATTGACATTCACACTTATTGCAGAGTTTTTGTTATACAAGAACCACGTACAAATGTTTTACATGTCGAACAACTGCCTTTGGTTTTGTTTTTCTTACTTAACCCTATTTGCCCTATTTGACATGTTTTGCGTTTAACGGCCTTAGATGTTCCTTGGTCCATGATGACAGTATTCGATTAAAGCTACTTTTTTTTTTTTTTTTTTTTTTTTTTGAGTAGTGTTTAACGCTTAACGCCCGTTTTTACTACTGAGGCACCACAGGCGGTGGACACTGATGATACATGAAATGAAATGATATAGGGAAAGGATTTTTTTTTTAAGGAAGGAAGCGTTCCAGGCCTAAGTTTAGGTACCTCCCCGGCATTTGCCAGTTATGAAGACTGAGGAAAACCTGGAAAAACCCCCAGTCAGGGAGGACGGTCCTGGCGGGATTCGAACCGCAGACCTCCCGCTCACGAGTCCATGCCTTAACGACCTCGGCCACCCGTGGCGGTAATTAAAGCTATGTGAAAATGTAAAACTAAGCGAAATTTTAGACACGGATACAAGAGCTGATAAACAATGACTCACGCACTACGCTACAATGCGTTTGAAACTTGTTTGTTGTGCAGTGATGATTATTGTCGGTTACAGCTACACAATAAACCACGTAAGAAACGTGGGTAAGGAAGAGATCAATTGACCGCCTCCGGGAACCCATGGTAAATTTGCTATTATTTTAAAAAGTTACGCCTAAAATGAAAAAGAAATGGGGAACTAAGCGCATTGAGAGGGATTACAAATCACAAAATCATGGAATATTACTTCTACTCGTAAAAACAGTGAAAATATGAACGTTCCAAATGAAAAGCGGTCAATTGACAGACATTGGGCGTTCTAGTGTTTTTGCAGTGCATAGAATATGGTTACTTTCTGCTTCAAGTTCAGAATGAATATGAAGGGTACAAGGGATTAACAACCAAAGTCCACTTTTTACTTTTTACAGGAATCTAATTTGAAGTTTAAAAAATGCATCAAAATTAACACATTAGATACGCCGTTACATTTTCATATAGTCACTGATCATAATTAAAAATAAAATTGGACCAAGTATGGATCCTTGGGGTACTCCGTGCTTAATCATACCAAGGTCAGAATAAATATAATTTATTTTCACACATTGCGATTGAAAAGATAAAAGCTAATTCATTTCAGTTGCACATCCTTGATCCTAGGATGTTCAATTTTGGTTATAAGTTTATAATGTGAACACAGTCAAAAGCCTTATTGAGGTTACAATATATAGCACTGATTATTTTAAACGCTTTTGAAAATCAGGAATGAAAATTAACTAAATTATTTAACGCCTTAATAGTATTTCGACTGTTCAAAAACCAACAAATTGATTCTCCGAAAAAAACAATTCATTTCAAAATATTTACAAATCTGTGTTTTAATAATTCTTTAAATTACTTTGGAAGAAAAAATAGGCACCAAGGATATAGGCCTATTGTTGGAAGAATCGTCTTTCTTACTTTATTTATAAAGTGGAATAACCTTAGTCACTTTTAATGTTTCTGGGAAATTCCCTGTTACAAAATATAATTAATACATATACAGTGAGAGGATATAAAATATATGGACACATTAACTTCACTAAATTATTAGACATATTGTGTATGTGTAAATGTTCTTGTTAATTTTGTTGGCTTCTTTAATTAGTTAAATATTAAATTCAGTAATGAAGTATTTTTCAAGAGCATGAACTGTCTTGCAACCCGTGCAGCTGTTGTGTGATCGTACTGTTGTTTTATAGGGAAAATTAGGTCAGTTTTGGTTGTTTCACATGATATACAGATAAATTAATTTAGTCTTTCTTGTATTTAATTTGTAGAATAGCCTTTGGACAGCTTGCAAAAATCTTTGTAGTTTATGAAGAGGAGCTATGTTAGAGGCTGCTTCTAGAATTATTTCGAAGGAATGTTCTGCGGATAGTTTTTTTTAAAAATGCATTAGCTCAGACCATTTTCGTTTTATTACATATCGGGAGTTTTAGTCATTATGTTTTTTCCTTGAATGACGTCCATTTTCTTCTGCCAGAAGCAGAAACCTCAGAACTTCGACTGCATATTGCACGTAATGCATGATTTGGTCCAGTGCTTTGTTTATATTGCTGTGCGAACCGCCAGATGCGCAAGGCACGACAGGTGTTCGAGGGGGAGGGGAGATAAACACCAGCACACAACCGGCCGTGCAAAGGAATCGCATTTGCTGTGTTTTTGCCAGTTGATAGCGTGGGGAAAGTGGTATTTACAATTCACTTTCTTATTCCACCGGTACAATGACATGGTGACTATCGAGTTACTTGATGACCTTATTCTGATCTGGCAGGCGATCTTCAGCCGTTCGCAAACTCACACTTTTCTTTAAAATATTTACGTTTTACAGTTCCAACTGAACTGTCAACGAGCAATTAAGAAATGAGTGTGAATTTTTCCACATTATGGGTAGGGAATTCTCATTCCTTGTTTTGAGTCGCCATCACCTCTGCTATTAATAATGTGATCCGCATGTATCACCAGATTTATCTCGTTTTATTGAATGTTGTTTGCTTTATTAAGTTAAAACATGTTACAAATGCTCTCTTGTGAAACAAAGAAAGCTATATTCGAAATGCGTGTTCTGCTTTCTGATTTTAGTACCCGTTCTTGCACAGCATAAATTCATAATCTGTCATTGCAACCATGAAAGCTTGGGAGACATTTCTCTTATCTCTTCGCTATGCAGTTTGAAATTACAAAAGTATAAGCCCATCATACGTTAAATTAATTTTCATGTAACTTACTGTTCTTTATTTTACTAATTTTCATAAAGTTCACAGATTATAACCATCGTCACAAGTAAAAAGTTAATTCAAAATAAAACCATCATCAACAACAACAATCACAGTTTAGGCCCTAAACACTTATTCAAATACGCTATACTTATGAACCACAGCATGAATAAGGCGAATAATGATATAAATTTTATTTTGGCCGGGACACAAATCACCAAAAAAAAAAAAAAAAAAAAAAAAAAAAGGCAGATTTCCAACTGATGGGTGCAGGTGATAGAAACAAAAATAAAAAACATTGATGCAACTTAATCATCTCCCTTTCTTGCTATGGTTTCATTGTAGATATTTTACAGAGGACTCTGGTTGTTGTTTCCCAGGACACTGTTTTTTTCTATGCTGATTTTTACGGACTACATGGGTTTTTCCCCCTTCCTGTGTGAATGTGTTTGAATGTAGTACTCCATACCTACAATCCATTGACACCAAAATCTCAAATTTCCACCAAAAGTGGGCTTGATTGTTTTTTTTTTTTTTTTTTTTTTTTTTTTCCTGTACCCTTCATATAGTTCCTGTTGCAGCTTTTGTTACGCTTACTCTATGGTAATTATTAATACCCCTAAGTGTTATATATGAATAGTTCCCATTTTAATATGTTGTGGCTTTCATCATTTTAATTGAAATATCACTTTATAATCAAAAAGCGAAACTACTGTTAAAATATGCTGCTTTTTGAACGCTTCATTTGCAGACTGGGAACATTTTAGATTTTCATGAAAGGTCAAAACTTATGATAATTGTTGACCGATCAGCTACAATTCCTATAGCTGCCAAGGTCTTTGAAATACTTTTGTGCAAGCAGATTTTTACTTATTTTGAAACTGATTCTTTGTTTAACAAAAGAACAATTTTGTTTTAAAAGATTTGGGTACCATAAGTATAGTTACGTCCTTTTTAAGCAACGCTATGAAAATATTAACGATGGTAACATCGTCTTAAATAAGTTATTTTATCTTTGTAATGCTTTTGACGCTGTTTATCATACACATTTACACAAATTTACCTTTTATGAGTTTCAGGTAAAATTCTTGGTTTTTTTTAAGATCTCGTTTTACCAATAGATACTAGGCAACGTATTTCAAAGGATGTTTATCTAATTTTAAACGCGTAGATCATGGAGTTCCCCAGGGTTCCGTATTAGAGCCTGTTTTCTTTATTATTTACATTAATGGTTTTTCTTTATCTCTTGGTGAGCCAAATCTGAACTCCTACTTGTACGCAGATAATTTAGCCATTATTTTATATGATAAAGTTGAAAATGTAGTAGAAAGCGAATATAAAGTCCTGTGTTGTTAATGGTTGGTTTAATGCATGTAAATTAAGTATAAACAATGGTAAAGCTATGGTCATTCAATTAAAATTTAATACTGGCACTGAAGCTTCTTAAGTTTTTATATTGATTCCCACCTTGGCTGGTCGATTCATATTAACTATAATTAAAAATAAATCACAACTGAAAGTTTTACGTTAAGAATGTTAAGAACAGTGTTACAAAAGGCATATTAATAAAGATTTGTTTTGCTCAAATTTATTCGTACATAAATTATTATGGTATTTTTATTGGTTAATTATCCTTTAACAATCAAGAATTTTATTTATAAAAAAGGACTGTTAGATGTGCGGAATTCATGCCAAATAAGCCAGTTTTCATTGACTTGGGTATTTTGATTTTACCATGTTGTATCCTCAATTTCTTACTTTGTCAAGCATAATATAATTTTTTTTACACTTTGTTCAAATATCCATAATTACTCGACATGTAATAGTTTAAACCTTGACACCAATAAATTCAAACATTCTAAAATCCACAACGGTTTTTTAGCTTTTTATGTCAAACTATTTAATGACCTTCCGCAAAGACTTGAAGAATTAATTTATTTTACTTTTAAGAGAATTATACAACACACATTAGTAGCTAATCCATTATATATTGTAAATGATTTTTAATGTAATATGGTTATTCCCTTATATTGTCTTTTACCTTTGACGTTGCTATACTGTAATAGTTTCTGGAAATAAAGAATAACTATAAAACAACTATATACGCTAAGTTTTTTTGTATTATTAGTGTGGTATTTAAGTTTGCAATAGTTGTTCCGCCCCAGATATTAATTCCATACTCAATAAGTGAGTGTGTTATTCCATAATTTGCTAATTTTAAAATGACCTTTGATAGATGATTTGATAATGTTCTCAGCAAATATAACCAGGAACCTAACTTTTTGCAAAAATGTCTATATGTTCATTAAAGTTCAAGTTTTTATCACTAGGAATTTAGTGTTTTTCCTTGCTTAATAACTGAATCCATCATCATACTATGTTACATAACCTGAAAGAGAATGCCCTTTGTTTTATCAACATTGAATTTAAGTTGAGAAGTTTTTAAAATATCAGACAGATATAGGAACGATAGTGAACCTTTGATTCAGATGAATTGTTACGCTTCATATATACAAATTGTAACTCTGGTTTTACAGTTTGTCAGATGGTCATTTTACATTAAAATGTTAACTTTGGAAAAAATATATTAATGACAATTTAAATTATTTTCATTTAGAATATTTACAACGGATTTACATTTACATTTAGTATATTCACAAAGTTGAATTAATTCAACGGAGAAAATGCTGTACACTTATTTGTGGTTGTTTGTATATAAGCTGTGAGTAATAAAGTATCATTTTAATGCTAACCTGAAATAAATTTATTAGTATGCAGTTCCTTTATAGAAAATGGAAGTGAATTAAAAATACTACACCATTATAGTAAATACCTTCTTGGAGTGCCTGGAACTGTTACTTGGTCTTTGTAACTCTTTCGTAAGTATGGTTTCTTTGCTGTGTTGAGCATATGAAACGTACTTGGAATTTTGTGTATAGTGTTGGGGATTCTGTATTGAAGTGTTCAGTTCAGAAAGTGCTTTAGGCAAGTGCAATGACTATTTCATTAATCTTGAGGTTTATTGACATACATCGGAATATTATTGTGCAGTATATGTGATCAAAGGAGCGCAGTATTCGAACTATGGGATTTCTGATTACCTGCTTCGTGGCAGCAAAGAGAGGTCTGATAGATGAAAGTGCTGAGAAATTTGCTTGTCGTTCCAATGTTGACAAGTCACATCACAAAAGATGAACTCGCTACCATAGTTATGAAGATCTTGCTGCGAGATATTGAAAAAAATGTCTCCCTGACCTTGCAACCCGTCATGATTGAATGTGCGAAAGCTAATGGGAAGAACTGTTACAAACTGCCTCACATGGAAGAGGAAAGTTTAAGACAGGAGTATGTGTCTTTAGTTCTCTATTACAATTCGACATTATCATCTCAGCCCGTGCTGCTGTACCCCACATTGAGGAACTATTTTCTGAGAATATTGCTAATAATAAAGATAAAGCTAGCTTTTTGCGTCCCTTAAGGGGAAAGACCTCCTAACAAGTAGGGAAAGCTCGCTTTTTTCTAGCGTGGTGAGTTATTCCACGTTAGTTGTTCGTATGCTGTTTAAGACACCCTGGCTGGTTTTTTCATCGTATAATAATTATTTTTGATCAGTATTCTCTGTAAGTAAGTATTTTTATGTTCGTTCATTGTCACTTTAAATAAATGCGGCTATTATTTTGGGACAGAGGTAATATGATTTTTTAAAAAGCATGTTTAAGGTGTTAGAAAAAAATACTGTAAGTAAATCAACACATAACCTTGCATTAGGTTCATGTACTAACATTCCGATATAATATTCTTTAGTTCACTAAAACCATAAATAAACCGAAAATAAGAGTATTCCGGGATGTTTTGCGATTTACTTGATCGAATTTCACGGTTTCCCGGAAGTGGGGAAGTTGATACGGAGTTCTCGGCACTAACTGGAGAAAGGTCAATGTTGCGGAACGCTTTTTGTTGTTTATGTTTGTTGTGGTTATCCGTATCGCGTACAAGGGCGCACAGCGCTGTGAGAAAGTATCTTTTACATAGCAAAGATTTAACACCAATTTTGGATGAACTATGGAGGGCATTTATATTAATATCACATGCTTTCTCTCACATACTAAATAAAAATACTTTTTACACTTACTTTTGTATTGAATTGTTATTTTTTTAAATAGCGTTTAATGCCCATTTTAATTGCTGAGACATTACAGGCGGTGGACGCTGATACATGAGATGAAATGATATGTTGGGAAAATTTTTTTTTAAAGGAAGGAAACGTTCCAGACCTAAGTTTAGGATACCTCCGCGGTATTTGCCATTTATGAGGACTGAGGAAAACCTGGAAAAACCCCAGGCAGGGAGGACGATCCTGGTGGGAATCGAACCCCAAACCTCTGCGCCTTAGCGGCCTCGGCCACTCGTGACGGTAAAGATGTTATACACACGAGTTGAAAGAGATACTATGGCACGACAATGACCATCACGCCGCACATCACCGTCTCACCTCGTCTGACTGGACCTGCAACCAAAACTTGAATACGGGAGAGCATTCCATTCCAGCATTCGCCTGAGCATGAGAAACCACGAAAAATACTCAAGTTTTTATAATGATCGATCCTAAAGGATTTAAACCCAGGACCAAGTGTTATTGCCCGAGCCACATATCTGTGTTAGGAAAACCGGCAACCGCAAAAATTGAATATATTACCGAAAGTTATCATCATTTTAAATACGTTTCATCACAGAGTCAAATCTTATTTTTAATGTTTAAATTATAGCGTATTGTAGAAAAAATTAAATATTTTGCCACTTTATCTGTCATTTTATTAGTTTCTATACCTTGATGTCCATGTACCCAACAAAATCCTCATTGATTCTTTGTGGAAAGTTTAATGAGAGCTTGGAGACATTTCTAAGCATATCTAGAGTTGACTTGATGAAATTCAAGTGTAGCTCGACTGTCTGTGAAAATAAGTATATGTTTATTGATATAATTTCTCTATTGACAGAAGTTACGACAGGTGAAAAGGGCTATTACTTCCGCCTGAGAAACTGTAACAAAGTTTCGAAGACTTTCAGGGATCTTTGTTTTTGGAGATATTCCACAAAAACCATCTCCGGAAGAGTTTTCTACTCTTGAGCTGTACCAGATGAACGTAAAGCAGAGTAGGCGAGTTTTATCCCATCCAGTCAAACTGTTCTCTACATATGTAGACATGTAGTACGCCTTATTGGTACAATTATTTGCCATTGAGGAAAGACGGCTGGCGGTTGTTTTCTGACAGATGGTCTTGGACATACTTACGGAAGAGATTTAATAATCCATAAAATCAAATAAGGGAATGGGAGGAACAAGGAAGAGGCCTGATGTCTTACACCGTGATATAATGGACACGACATAGAGAAAGTGTCGTCACAAAAATGAGTTGACACCGTAAGACAGGAAGTGCATTGCACCGCATAAGGTTCGAATCCGGTCAGCAGTTCCCATAAAGCAAGTAATCGCTTTTATAGCACCTATCTCTTCCTCTGTTGCAGAGTGGTACCATATACGAGAAGTCGATCACTGCTTAAGGCAGTATGACGACTGTTGATCCAAGTCCACTTTGCGGGTTTGGTATATACCGAGATTTAATATAATCTATATTTTTCAATGCTGAATAATTAATCACATCTTCTTGAGTTGCCTGGGCTCTTGAAGTCTGGAGTTCGATGTTCTCAATTTCTCTGGTTCCTAAACAGAGGATGGGAATCTCAGGGTAATATGGAATTTTTTAATGCTTTTAGGGAAGGAATGGGATTCTTCATTGGAATGATACACTTCGGGGCTCAAGTTGACGTTTTGATTTATTGGACAATTGAAGGTTTTAGGACGTGGTGGGCATCATTCGCGCATTAACAAGTCTGGTTTTGATATTTACTGTAGGGTTGCCCTCAAGTTAAAGTTCACCACTCGAAGATTTAAACACACTATTCACGTAACTTTAATTTTAACTTTAACTGTACTCCTCCATAACAAATTCACGCGTGAGTGTCGCCTATAATTTTACTGTAACACTTTCTTATAACACTGATCACTTCGAAATAGTCTTGACTGTCGTATCTTAAACACTGATTTAATGGGACTCACGTGTTATCTTAATGACAGTGTATTTCTTTTACTGAGCAGTGTGATATCGTTCTCAACTATTGACTGCCTTACTAATATCACTGTATTATTGCCCGATCCTCTACTTAGAAGCGTGATCCGAGGTACTGCCCCGTTAATGTATCTCTCTCTCTCTCTCTCTCTCTCTCTCTCTCTCTCTCTATATATATATATATATATATTCTTCCTCCAAAACCTTATTTGTTATATTTGATAGAATATCTATTAGGTGAATAGAACTTTTATTTCTTTAAATATTCTAGAAATCGACTCAACACTACCCTCCTATTGGCTATTACATGATATCTTTAATATTACCTATTCATTCTTATTCGTCCAGTTTTGAGGGATGTTTATTGGTTGAATTCCTTCTCTCCCATTAGCTTTTTAAATTTTCTAAAACTCAGATACTCACACTAAATTTTGGCGATAAGGCACACTTCGGCCATATATAAGCGGCATCTATGAATCTATCGGAAACAGCTAAAATTTTGGTTTCTTTTAAGACACTTTTTTCCGCATGCGGAGTTTCTTTTGATGACAAGTACAGTTATCGATTGAAAGCATATTTCTTGCTACGCCGGTTTAAAGAATAATAAAATAATTGGTGTCTCGAGTCTGCAGACCTGTCTTGGAGAATTTTCGAAAGGGTAAAATGGGTCTAGTCTTAACAAAAGGTTACCTTCTTTCGAGGCGAGGCTGTAGTCCGACTGATGACCAGCATGCCCTATAATTACACAGCCTGCCTTTTTGACAGATATAACCCTTGTTTGAATATTACTTATTGAGCAAAAAGACATATTCCTTCACTAATAACTATAATATTAAAATCCTGATCATTTGTAATATTGATTCCATTGATTGTTGTGTCATTCCAGACCTTTTAAACAATACCTGAAATTAAATGCAATTATTATAATTGCAATCAAATGCAATTGTTATTACAGCAGGAATTCTTGAAACAACAGTTACTGCTTCAACCTTTAAAAATGAAGCATTAGCGTTGTTTTGGCGGCAGCTTCTTTTCCTTTGTATCTTTATAATATTTCTTTTCTCTCGGAACACCAAGCTGTCTTCACGCCTTGTTAATACTACCTGGGTGAAAATTAATATGTACCAGAGAGGAAAACATTGCAAATCTTCTGGTAGTTGGTTGTATCTCGAATCGGTGCACTGTCAATTTTACTTTAATGTGTTACTCGAGTTAATCCACTCGCTACAAATTAAGAATTAGCGAGGTATCACTGCATTTCATAGACAATTTAAAAACAAACAGTTTAGCTGATTAGCTAAAATACAGTACTTTGTGTAAATCGAAATCACTACTTATTAAAGGAGACGCACTTGCTAGATAGCAAATTTAAAATAGTTTTCCCATAAGAGATAACCGTTTTGTATTAGTAGGGACAGAAGAGGAATTTTTTGTTACTTAGTCTTGCTTAAGGTTTGGCCGTTTGTGCCTACGTTGGCAATGAGGGCACTCCTGGAGGAACGAATGAGAAACTGAGGACATTGAGTTCAAGATTCATGGGTGTTGAGGCACGGACGTACACAGGGTTTCTAATATCTTTCCAGATACTTGTCCCGATTCCTGTGGAACTCCCCTTCCCCCTGGGAGCTAGAGTACCTCAGAAGGACCGTTTCCAATCCTGAAGCCGGGGTAGAAACCTTTACAGAGGACAAGACACTGTCATATCGTCCATACCACCAGCCCAGCTTAGCTGACACTTTCATCTGTAACAGAACCAACAGAAGAAATGACATGAAACAGGAGGGGGAAAATTTCGTGGAAAGGGAAAATGAAAAAAGACCCATTGCCACATTGACTTAAGCGACATGGGGAAATTAACGAAAAACTCCAAAGGATTTCAACCCTGGACCTTCTGAGTGCCAGTCTCGAGCATTACTGCCTGAGCCATTCTGCTCGTTTGATGGTTGTATATAAGGCCTGCAATTTTAAAGGTTCTATAGCTGTAAAAGTTGGAAAAAGATTGAGCTAAATCTTGTGGGCGTGGCTATGTCAAGTGGAGTTGATAACTCCACTATACGACGGCAGCTAGAAAAGTTTTGAGATGAGAAAAAGTGAATGTTGACCCACTTAAAAGGAACGTGGCATGTAGTAGCCACATCCCTTATGAGTAAAACGGTACCAGGTAACGATCCTCGCCAGTCCCACACCCCAGAGTGTGAACCAACCCCTCCCGTGCACGGGCAGATAGTCATTACGATGGAGCTGGAGAGAGAGCATTTTCGTGCTGTGATTCTTTATTATTTCAAGAGTGGTTTAAATGAGTCCCAAAGCCTCGAGTGCTTGCAACAAACTGTTGGGCACCTTGCTACATCTAGGGTAACATTTGCCGCTGGTTTGCGAAATTTAAAAGATGCCGATCTTCACTGCAAGATGAGAGAAGTAGGGGTCCGACAACGACAGTTACTGAGGAAAACGTCGCAATGGTAAAAAAAAAGGTACGCGAAAACAATCGAAGTGCTTTCCAAATTGAATCGCCAGCATTGTCAAAAATTCTACATGAATATTTTCGTGTCGGGAAGGTTTTCTCCCGTTGGGTACCCCACAATTTGACAGAGGCACAAAAGCGCACTCGCGTCGAATGATACGAAGCAATGTTGCAGAAATTCGACGGAGGGAGCTCAAACTGTGTTTCTGATGGCATCAAGAGTGATGGAACACGGATTTACTAACTTCACCCGGAGACCAAAGGACAGTCGGCAGTTTGGATCTTTCCAGATGACAATCCACTAACGAAAGTGAAGAAGGGCCGAAGTGTTGGGAAGAAAATAATGGTCACTTTATTTTTTCTTAAAAAAGACAGCTATTGCTCAGTGATACACTGCAGTTGCCTACCGAAAGTTTTGTACAAGCTCCAAGAGCCCCGTCCAAGGACAGAATTGGGGAGGGATCCTGCTCGACAACACCTCCGCTCAATAAACATCACCATCCAGCTCCTGGAGTTCTAAGAGATCGGACTCATGACTCATCCTCCCTACAGTTCAGGTCTTGGATCCTTGCGATTATTTTCTCTTCCCAGTCGTAAAACGTTGCATGCCAGAAAAACGATTTTCAAACTCTGAGGAAACTGTGGCTGCATGTGAAAATGAACGTCGTTTATTGACCACCACGGGAGGCCGAGGTCGTTAAGGTATACTCCTGAGCGGAAAGGCTGATTCCCGCCAGGGCTGTCCTCCCTTACTGAGGTTTTTTCCTGGGTTTTCCTGAGTCTCATAATACCGAGGAGTTGTTCTAAATTTAGACCTGAAATTTTTCCTTCCTTAAAAAAATTCTTTGATAATTTATCATTTCATCTCATCTGTCATCATTCTCACCGCATGAGACGCCTTAGCACCAAAAACGGGCGTTAAACACTGTTTAAAAAGGGTCATATATTACCAGAACGTGGATTCCAACTTTTGTGTGTGTGTGTGTGTGTGTGTGTGTGTGAGAGAGAGAGAGATATTGTCATGTATGTTTCTAGTAATTTAAGTTTAAGTAGTTACATTCACTTAAACACAATTTCTGGTTACAATGATTTTAGTAAACAGTTTGCTCGAAGTCCGAAGCAATCTGGCAGGCTGAAGTCAGTGCTCAGCCTGTGTATAGTTGCTGCGTCCCTACCCTGTGTTGGGTTTTACCGCAGAGACGGGATGGGGGTTGTAGGGTGAAATTGCTGATTTGGTTTTAAGGTGGATGGATTGTGCAGAAAAAGCTAATCCTTGTTGGAGCGGGCGGATATGTCATCCTTGGAGTTTTGCACGATATGCTCGTGTTGTTCATTGCATTGTGGACAACATGAGCATATCGTCATCTGATTTGCTGTTGTTAATTGCTGTTTGTTTTTGGTGGGGGTCTGGAATGTTTACTCCCGTCGCTAACCTTACTACCGAGTTATTTTAGGCCTGCGTTTGCAGCTGAGCGGGGCGCGCACTAATCCAAGGACTCAGATCGCTCAACAATATTTCCCGTACTAAAGGACAGTTTGCTGCTGTGAGAGCAAGCATTCTTTACGTTATTATAATTCAGTTCACTGTTAACACATCGATGTAATTTATCTTTGTATTGTTACAGACTATTGGATCGTCATAGTTTTCTTCTTGAATGCAAGACTTGCATTGCATGCTCTCAGATTTCTGTTGGAAAGACGGATTTTTACAAGTTAACATAAAAAATTGTACTATCGCTTAAAAGCTATTTCAGCTTTCTACGGAAACACTAGACTGTATATATCGGTCCTGGTGGTGTAGTGGTTACCATACTTGCCTCCTAAACCCAAGATCGCGGGTTCGAACCCGGCCAGGACCGATGGATTTTTTTGGGGGGGCGTAAAAATCCTAAGTATGGCTTCCTTCGGAAGGAAAGTAAAGCCATGGGTCCCGTGTCGTACATTTACGGCACGATAAAGAACCTCAAGCCTGAAAGAGAGGCCTCTGAGCAAAATTAGTCGGCCGTTTCACGCCCATAGTAGAATGGGAGGCTGATGACCTGAGATGTTAAAGAGCGTCCATAAATAAATCAATCAAAAAAAAAACTAGACTATGTTAGTTTCAATAAATTCTCTACGGGTGGGGGCTAGGGTAGTCTCAGCTTTATTCAGTGATGTCATTTGAATCCACGTTGGTGGGAAAAGCCCTGCCGAATGCAGTTCATAACGTCTTTCATGAATTTCGTATTGGTCCTGAAGATTGTCACATAATTCATTAAAAATTACTGTCACATCACATATTGGAAAATGTAAAACTTTAAAGACTATAGTGATCGTTTTATCTTTCGAACGGTTGCTGCATTTTGTTTACCACTCCGCCTCGGCAACATCCATTGTAGAAATACAGTCAAGGCAATAAACTTGAAGCTTGTATCTAGTCCTCCAAGTGAATGCTTTAACATGTTACTAGCTAAGTGTTGAGATTACTACTAAAAGGAAATTAGTAACTTACAGGAAACTTTGCTGTCAAAACATAACAGCGATTTTGAATCCGTTTGATGGAAAAAGGACACAGAACGAAAGCAAGATAGTACGTCGACGTTAGAGAACGAATACAAGGCTTCGTTATGAAGTATCCAACACAATAGGTCTGTTTCATTCTTAGAGTCATCATTTTTGGAGCTACTAGGTTATTCTAAATTTCGTTTTTCTCATAAGTTTCCTGAACATCAATTCATTCAGTTGCAGAAAGTATACAGGAATTTTTTTTTTTTTTTTTTTTTTTTGTAAGATTGAAACATGAACCTGAGCGTTGTAAGTGAGAAAATCTAGGGAACATTTACTAGTTTCTAGTTTTAAATGAGCGCTACAGTGGACTGCAACATTTTGATAAATTTTGTTAATAAAAACCAATCCTTTAAAATCATTAGTCGGCTTTTAAATGCATAAAACATTCCAGAGAAATTCACAAATGCAAGAAAGTCTTTGTGCATGATGTCAATAGAGAAACAACTACTTGTGGGTATGAAAGCCATTCCCACCTTCTTTGTTAGTCAGAGAAGATTTCTACAGAAAGACCAGGAAGGTGGAATTCTGCTTCAAAAAATAGGGTTGTGTTTTCATTTGAAAATTTTATTTTTACTGTAATAATGATATTACATAATATTGTTTTTGCAGACATAACTTTTTTTAGTATTTTATAACTATTTTAAATTGATTTTATTAAAAATTGAATATTATAAAGTATTACAATTATTTTTAAATCATTAATTAATGCCTTATTATCTGGTTAATATGTACCAACATTCTAGTGAATTCCGAATTGTGATTGTATTCATGAAACGATTTTTTAAAATTTTGTTCAAATATCTATCGATCCCACTTCCTAGGCACCGCTCTAGCGGAGATAAATTTTTGTTTTTTGTCGAAGAACCTCAGCATATGGGAAGCAATTTTTAAGGATCCATTGAGTTCGTTCAATAGCAAAATTGGCCCATGGGGAGGTTAACCTGAAGCGAAAATTTAAAAATCGCTCTAGCCGCCTTAATTTTAGTTTTTCCTCAGCGAAACTCGGCATATGCCATTGAAATAAAATAAAAATAGTTTGAAATATAGCGAAATCAGACTATTATGAGTGGAATTTAATTTGAAACCCAAAATTCAAAAATCGCTGTAGCAGCACCAATATTTTTTGCAACGAAATTCAATATATACAATTTTAGTAAAATAAGAAAAATAGTTTATGAAACTCAATGAAATCTGACCATTAGGATTTGGGGCATACTTGAAAACCAAAATTTAAAGATTAGGGCGTTAATCTAAAGCGAAAATTTAAAACTCGCTCTAGCTACCGCAATGCCATACTCATCGAATACACAGCCGATATCAAAAAAGGCGGTAAACTTTTGATATGACCGTTACTCGATATCCCAACAATAGCACTGATAAAATCTCCCGCAGCTGTATGTTTGTCTGCTCTTAATTCTTGACTGCTATTGGCTGAAGCTCCACGTGGAGATGTGTCTTCTTTAAATCCTAGAATGTTATTGGCTGAAGCTAAAATAGTATTGGTGCGGTAAGAGGGAGAAACTCCACTATATTATCAAAGACAAAAAAAAAAAAAAAAAAAAAAAAAATAGCGACTAATTACACTGGCTTGGCCCGTCTTCTACAAGAGAAGAGAAATGACTAGCAGTGAGAGTTTTGAATTGTAGTAGGTCCTGGTAGTAGAAACACGAATCACTACTTGCTGTCAATTACTGTAAACTCAATATGTAACTTCTCTGCTCTGGCGCTCTGTAATAACGTTCACAAATTCAAGCTGAGGAATTCGCTTAGTTTGCATGACAGACTTTTTAAAAAGTCATGCCTTAGCTTAAAATTGAAAATACGTCTCTGGCCATAGTTATTAATTCCAATTTCTACAGTAGTATAGTGTGTGGAAATTTACAACAAGAAAAGACATATACACAGAAACAGTCTAAAGGAATATGCCCCAACCTTTACTATAGAGCAGCTTAAAGGGAAAGACCAGTAATTGGAAAAATCTCGGAGGTAGAGCTATTGTGAGTGAATATAATAAAGAATGTGGGAAATGTGTGACTGAAGACTGACAACTTCGAATAACTGCTAACAGAATAGTACCCATTATGAAATAAAGCCAACATTACTGCATGCTGTTGTTGATCAAAGTTGTGCAAGTAGAAATGTAAGGGAAACTTGTCCATTGAACTAGTTGGCGACTGGCGCAAACTTGGCTTGTTAGGTGCGCACGCAGTTCCAAAATAACTATTTAACGCGCAGGGAAGAAAGGCATGGTAAATCGCCCTGCTCTATAATTTTATTGGTGGAGTGAGAGAATTAGAGCGTAGTCGCTAGAAGGAGAAATGTTTTCAATTTTCTGTTATCTAACTTTTCAGCCACTTATTTATAAATCTTTTTATTTACAATTAAATGTAATTAAAAACCAATTTTGATTGAAGACAATTTCTTTGAGTTATATTTGATACTTTTCACAGTGAAAATAGTGGTGGTGTACACCTTAGTCTATGATCACGGGCGGTAGCGTTTATGTGCACAGAAAGGTCTGATGTCGATCCTGATGGTGTAGTGGTAACCATACTTGCATTCTAAACCCAAGATCGCGGGTTCAAAACCGGCCAAGATCGATGGATTTTTTTCGGGCGTAAAAATCCTAAGTATGGCTTCCTTCGGAAGGGAAGTAAAGCCGTGGGTCCCGTGTCGTGCATTTATGGCACGAAAAAGAATCTCAAGTCTGAAAAAAGAGGCCTGTGAACAAAATTTGTCGGCCGTTTCATGCCTTGAATTGCATGGGACGCTGATGACTGAGATGTTAAATAGCGTCCATAAATAAATCAAATCAAATCAAAAAAGTCTGAGACGTGCAACATTCACTTTTTTTATCAAACTATGTAATGAACTAATTTATAAATATGCAATTCTTAATTGTTTCCATTTTCACTTCTTGTTTACAAAAACAAGAAATAGGTTATTAACGTGTTTAACATTTTTCCTGTCTAGAAAACACTACTAATACTTTCTCAATGTTTTAAATAGTAATAATTTGTATTATCTGCAAGAATATTTTTCCTTGACTGAAAATATGGCAGTACACCATATGGTATTGCTGAGCAAAATGTTGATGCTCAAATATGTGGGTTTGTTAGGTCAAGTGAAGGGCTTTGCAAACTGTCTTAGAATAATATTTTCTTCCCTGTAAGCACAGCACTGTACCCAGGGTGTTTTGATAGCACCTGTCTAGCTGTAACTTAACTCCTTCAGGTAAGATCAGAAGGAAAATAATTCAAATGTTAGTTTTTTGTTTTAAATAATAATTGAGATTTTTCTGCTTAGTTTAGTATATCAATTTTGAAAATTTCCAATTGTAAGTGTTTTTAATTACATAATGTGTTTTATGTGCCATACTTCTTTTTTTAATATCCCACACTATTACATAAAAATGAAAATATCTCTGAAAGCATTTGTTTAATAAGGCTGTGTTTGATGTATTTTGTTGGTAATTACTGTTTCAAATGTCAATAACTGTAATGACTGCTTATGTGTTAAATTTTTAAGCAATTTGATAGCTTTTCGTTTATTTGGAATTTTACCAGCAATACATCCCAGCTTTCTTTGCTAAATACATCCAGCATAATGCTAGATCCACCAGAGTTAATAAAAAATGTAAAAACAGAGGAAATAGGTATTACAAAACCTATCCAGTAAAGATTGGTAGTAGTGATAGTGAAAATAATGGGCCTATTTCTGTAGAGAATAATTCGGTGAATGATACGCCAATTATTATTTACACTGCCCCTAGTGCTTTCAAGAAAAAGATATCTGGTAACATATGGAAGTAATTGAAGACAACAACGGAAGTATTTATATAATGATACACAGAGAACCGTAGAATTGTCTTTAAGAAGCAGCTGAATCAACTGCTTGGTGTTACTGTTTAGGGTGAAATCTCATGTCATACAGTTATTGGACCTTGATTTTTGATAGTACTAGAGAGAATACCTGGAAATGTTAGCTACCTATGTCATTACGATAATTTCAACATGATGGCGCTCCGCCACATTATTTGTACGAAACTACTTTGATGGTAAAGTTGTTGAAGGCAAGGGTCAATAGAAATGCCACCCAGATTGCCAGACATTATACCAATGGAACTTTTCTCTTGAGGCTACATTAAAATAAAGTTTTTGAAGAAATTAATGCAAAATACACAATTGTGCGAACAAGTGTGCCTAAGCGTCCCATATCGTCTTCAGAAATGTATCGACAGAGATGAAAATCACTTGAGAAACACTTTTGTAATAATAATAAATATGTAGCTTCAAGAAAGTGTTAATTCCATTGTACTGTATTTTGCATTAAAATGGGTGATGGCTTTTGGACCATCCTGTATATTTCATTAGAAGATTTTTCCATTACAAATGAACGAAAGGTCATTGAATACCTGTGTGGAGCAGAAAAAAAAATACATCGTTAAGTCTCAAAAATGAACGCAGAAGTATTTTTTCTTTCGTGAAAGGTAGAGAAAGACAGCATATATTATCTGGTAACAAAGACTGGATGGTTAAAAAGGTTTTAAATGGAATCCCTCTCCCAAAAATGACGAAAAAGTTACCTATACACCTGTTTAGGGGGAATGTAGTGGTATAATATTACGTTATATGATAAGACAAAGAAGCGTTTCTGTCACGATTTTCTTACCTCACAAACCTGACCAGACTTGAGAGGGTGCGAGTCGAGATGAAATCGGAATGTGGTAGGAGTACCAGCCTCCGCTGGCTCTCTATCACCGTTATATATATAAAGCGGCCTAGAACTTGAACCTGACTTTAGTTTCACTGCCGTCTCTTGCCAGAAGAGAAACCTCTCGTCCAAGAACATGGTATCCACGCAACCGGTGAGTGCAGTAACATCACCTCACTGTTACGAAGTTTCTAATCGGCTTTTACCTTTCTAGTGTCGCGCGATTTTCCAGCAGTTGTTTATGTTTACGTCACTTTCTTTCAGTTGTTTGTTGTAACTACAATGTTGCATTAAAATCATATGACGAGAAATAAATTTGTGTTTTTGTGCACTTTTTAATAATCTGTCTATAGTAGCAATGACTGAATTATTACAAATTGTTAATCCGTGCTTTCCTTTTTAGAGTTGCCAGTTTTGAACGCGCGTGACATAACACAAAACAAGCAAGGGATCGCACGATTCTACATTAATACATAAAAACTTTCACTTTCATTTCCAGTGCAAAATTTCATGATGGAGCATAGTAGTCGAGGGCTACCCACTTCACATTTTTAATAAAAACCAACATCTTCTCGTGTTTTGGAATACAAATTAAACAATAATGTACGTTTAAAATTACATTAAATGTGAATCTCATAACTTATATTAATTACTTCAAAATTAATAGTTAAATTTAATAACACAAACAAAAATTAAATCTGATATTAAATACAAAAATAACTGAACGCTTTATAATAATACAGTAGTTAAAAGGAATTCACTACGGTATTTCCAACAATGTGCATATGGCTTTGCTCTGAAGCTGAGCCTACCCAAATAAGGATGTGGCTCGTGTTTGTTAATTTTTGTTACCAAATAAAAACATTTCATTGTTGGACTAGTGCAACATCACCGATCACTAATAGCATGGTCGAAGGATAAGCCTTCCTTGCGTGAGCGCAGCAGTCACTTCCAACGAGTGGTGAAAAGGGCATGTCATGGAGTTTTCGTAATTGTTTAGTTCTAGCCTTGGTCTCAACCCATTTCATTATGTCTGCCCTTTTCTACGATTTTGTAGAACCTGGAGCGCGACAGAAGCACCGAGATGCACAGGATATTAATTTAAAATATAGTATTTTGCCGTTTTCGATGTATTGTGGTGATATGGAATTATGCAATTACTTTATTTTAACAGTAAATACTTGAACCATATGACAAATTGGTAATTCTTCATTTAAAGCTCTGTTCCCTCTATTTCTGCCTAATAATTGTTAAGTAAATGCAGCGAATTGGCATAGTATTTTAACTAAAGTTATAGTAAAAGTTCAGTAAAACATCAAGAATTCTTTTCAAGAGTGATTGACATGCGCATGTATACAGAAAAAGTATCGGGAGATTAGCTTATTTAAAAAGATGACTAATGCAACATGAAATGTTTTTTAAATATTGCATGTAATTTAATTTAATTAACATTTACATTATTGATAGTCACAATACCATTACTTTGAGTCTGGAAAAGTGTGGCAACATAATAGAACCATTTTCGTGGTAGCATTGTAGTATATAAAAGCCACACTTCCCCACTGCATATGTAATTAGCAAGGCATGTCACATAAATTCTTTTAACATAACTGGTATTGCTGTGCAACAAATACGTATATGTTTTAGTAAATAAGTTATATTTTGTACAGTATACACCGTTGTTATCGGCAGCTTATTACTGTTTTTCCGAAAACTGATACATTATATCATTAAAGACAAGACATAACATTGAAAAATCCAAGTTGATGCATCCAAGGCCAATCAGAAACACGAACTGAATTATCCAGCACCTAGTCTGGCTATTAATCCCAAGTCGCAGGGGCATGTGGCAACCAGAATAACCTAACTGTACACACGGCATAGTGTTCTCAGGCGGTAGTGCCGTTTAAATGTATGGAACTTACAAATAAACGAAGCATTTGAACATATTCTGAGATAGTAGAATGGTTTATTGAGTAAGAAAATACTACAATTCCGCCCGTTTTAAAAGCTGGCGCTATCTGGCAATTTGCAAATATTGAGTTTTTATTATCTTGAAATATTTTCATTTTTTAACCAGATGCCTTTGAACAAATAATATATTACTCTTTCATGTCAAGTAATTTCTTATATAGTACATTGAAGATTAAGACATTTGTCATATAGATGGACGAGCTTTACAATACGCTCTTCATAGAAGGTTGCCGCCAGTGTATGGAGATAGGTCATTTTTGGAAACCCAGCGTGCACAAACTTTTCGATAGTCTAGGTGTTCTATAACAAAGATGTACAGAGCTGATCTTGAAATGTGCGAAAATTCCACAGACAAACTCACTGATGGTAAACCTTCGTCTCTCTCAAACCATTTATCAACTGGCTGAACAAGGTCTTCACTAGCGACAGACTGCATCCTTGTGCGCCTCCATCATGAACATCAGTTCGGTGTTCTTTAAATTTACTACGCCATTTGCGCACAACACCCTACTCATACGTCGGTCCTGGTGATGTAGTGGTTAGCATACTTGGCCTCCTACACACAAGATCGCGGGTTCGAACCCGGCCATGACCGATGGATTTTTTTCAGGCGTAAAAATCGTAAGTTTGGCTTCCTTCGGAAGGGAAGTAAAGTCATGGGTCCCGTGTCGTACATTTACGGCACGAAAAAGAACTTCAAGTCTGAAAAAAGAGGCCTCTGAGCAAAATTTGTCGGCCGTTTCACGCTTTGAGTTGAATGGGATGCTGATGACCTGAGATGTTAAAGAGCGTCCGTAAATTAATAAATTAAAAAAAAAAAAACCTACTCGTACAGTTTGCACCATACACGCGGCTCATTTTGCGATATTTTCTGCTGCACTATTCCCTTCTGCCTATAGAAAACGAATGACGCTTCGCAACTGTCACTTGGCGGGAGAAGCAATCATGCAGGCCATGTTGAAGTACCTGTAAATCAGTTCGAACTGATGTATTGAACTTGGCCTTGACGAACGTTATGGTGGAGTAGTAGCGCAGTAGTACAGTGCGTAGATCTGCCTCCTTGTACTTGTCTGGTCACAGCAGAGCGATCGGAGGTTGAAAACAAATAACACTCGTATTTTTAAATAATTAAAAAAAAATCAAACGAAAATACGAATTTTTAGTTATACATCTACATATTCAGTTAACAATATTGGTTTAACCATGTCTTCTCATTTGCGACTACTGCCGGGGCGACCTCTGCTTCCTTTACCTCCGTCTTACGACTGTATGAATAGTGGGCAGTATTATAGGGTGACACGTGATCAGCGTGCCGGTCGGCAATCATGAGGCTTTCATGATCGAGGTTCAACCATGTGCACAATTTAAAAATAATTCCTTAGATCTATTACTTGGAAAGTAAAAGCTGGTGTTAGAACTTTGACTTAATATCCTTTTTAGGAAAATCTCTCGAAACCGGAGTCCTCTTAAAACTATTACGCTCTAAACTGGACTATCCGGTTAGTTGGAAAACCTGACTAGTTCAAAATGCTAATGCTAAATAATAAGAATTATTGTTACTGATAACTTCGTTTAATATTTTGCCATTCTGAACTAATTGCACTGTACAACACTGAATTTTTTGCTTTACTAAAATGCATTATTCTGCTTTATTTGCATGTTGTAAGGACGAAACAAAAATCAATTTTACGATATCACCTAAACTTTCAGAGATAATTGCTGATTTATGTTGGAATGAGTAGAGTTTCCTATCGTGCTGTATGCCATATTTATTATTTGTTGGGTTTATTTACGGACGCCCTTTAACATCTCCGATCGTCAGCGTCCCATTCAATTCAGGCGTGAAACGGCTAATGAATTTTCTTTAGAGGCCACTTATTTAGACTTGGGGGTTTTTACTTGCCGTAAATCTACGACACGGGACGCAAGACTTTATTTTTCTTCCGATCTCTAAGGAATGCATTAATGAAAAAATGCGAGTATGCACTCTGTGGAGATCTTTAAAGTAATAGAATTACTTGTAGGAATGTAGAGTTTCTCACCAAATATTGTTTTCTGTGCGAATGGACAATCAAATTAAGGAGAAACATTAAGCACCAGTAAGGCGTATTTGGTTTCGGGTAAAATGCGTACCACAAATAAACCATGATTTAAAAGACAATTTTTTTCTGCCACCGTTTCATATTATGATAAGGTTAATGAAAACATTATAAAGGTCTGAGAGAGAGAGAGAGGGGGGGGGAGAAAGAGAGAAGGAAAAATTCCCTATGTTAAGTGAAACTAACTGAAAAATGTTATGACCCAATACAAGATAGTATTTTTGAATATTGTTAATGGACAATGAGAGGTAATATTCAAGAGAGTGTGTAGTAATTTTGGTTAAAAACTACAAACAGATAATTAAAGGTCTTTTAATGGCGTGCAAAACTTTGAGGTATTTATTCCCACTTTGACTTTTAATTTTGTTGCAGTTAGAACGTTTCCATCAGGAAATTGTTGTTCAGAGAAAAATTGTCATCAGTCATATTATCTGACAATTGTTGGAAACTAATTAAAAGATACTTCTGGTGTGTGCCATAAACTGAAATCTTCCAGAATATATCTTTTTAAAATATTAGTAAAATGAAGAATTTTGTAAATTTTTGCACGATAACAAAAATAAATACGAGATTAGATAATTCTATTATATTTTATTCTTCTCACATTTTATGGTAATTAATGTATTTGTGAAGTTGAATTTCATTGACACTAAAGCAAATGCATGCTTTGGATGTTTTATGAGAAATTCAAATTTTTTGTGGAAAAAATTATTTGATAGAGAATTCACTTCCGTTAGCCGATAATTTTTGCGAGTGTTCAAAATGAGAATTCACTTCCGTCACCCGATAATTTTTGCGAGTGTTCAAAATGAAGATTATATAAGTGTTGCATACAATGTTTTATGCAATTTTAGCATTGAAATATTCTTAAAAATTATTAACAAATTTAAAAATGGGATGTTATGACTTATTATATTGTATGGTTCCTTAGTACTCGTTTCTAGGACGATATTATTTTGTTTTTGTTTTGAAGAATTCAAATAGAAATGGACGCTAATTCCACAATGTTTGATATTGAAAATATCAATTGATATCAATCCATAAGAAATTATAAAGGAAGCTCAGGTAGCTGAGGATTTGTCAATTACTCAAATATCAAAAAGTGTATACAAAATGGAATATGGCAAAGAGAGAATCATGTAGCTCAACTAATGGAAACAAAACAAAACAAATGACATATTTTTCAAAGCTGCTAAATATATAATATGCGTTTAATGATTGTTAATAGATAGGTCATTTAAAATTTAGATTCTTAGAATTTTTAATGTTTTCCAGTCGAAGATTTATATGTCATCGACGCTTTGGTGTGAATATTCGAAAGTAAAATCAATGTAGTAAGGTTAAGAACGTTTTCTGTTAGTATACTAAAGGAGTATTATGGTTCAAAATTAACGTTTTGAAATGAAAGAAATTGTAATGTGATTAATTAATAATTGAATTTTTAATGTTTCCAATATAATGTAATTAAATTGATGATGTTTAATAACTTGCATTGTTGTTGTAGTTTCGAAACATTTGTTTAATAAAATGATTCTCATGCTTGAATGTTGGTATGCTTGTTAGGGCGCGATTTTAGCATTTTCTTACATGCATGTTGTTTGAAATTATGTTGTGAAGGCGGTGATGACGTGGAATACTAGTAGCTAGATAACATTTTCTACCACCAGTGTCAGAATTAGGCTAATTGGGCACTATTTATAATGTCATAAGAAGCATATTTTAATGCTAGGATTGCATAAAATCACGTTTTCATTCAAGCGCAAAACAAAAGTTAAAGATTTTAGTTCAATACTGATATTAGGATTATTATTATTATTATTATTATTATTATTATTATTATTATTGATATCATGATAATACAATCTAAATACAAATGATATTTAAAAGAAGATATACACAATATAAACTAGTTTTAATTCTTAATTAAATTAATTAACAAACCAAATGATGGAATACGGTCTTAACCAAAACTCCTCCTTTTTTTTTTAATAGAGGAAGTTTTATAATATACGAGCTTGTAGTTTTTCTGGCTTTAAGTATGTTCCAACAATAATGGTCATGAATTTAAAATAAATGTATTAAAAATCAAAATTTGAGATCGTGACTTAAAAAACAGCTATTTTTCTATTTTGACAATAACTAAGGGGAGGCAAGATAGTGCATCTTTACTAATGTCTTCTAATATTCCCAGAAGTGAAGATATAATGTAAAATAAAACTTATGATGCTATTGGGTATCTGTACATCATCTTCTTTAGAATTACACAACTTATGTGTGGTAGTATCTCACCTTGAAAATATGTAAATAGTTAACATTTGAAATCAACACAAATACTATAAAATCAGCTTCATCGTGGGATTTTTTAATAGTGGAGTACAACTAGGGTTGATATTAGGACCCCACCCTTTGTTTTCCTGAGTAATATTCATGATTTTGTTCCCCCTTAGGCATACTATACTGTTTGCAGATGACAAGAGCTATGCTTACAACCAATAATAAGTAAAACAACCAGTTTTGCATAAGATATATTAATAATTCACTACCAATAAATTAGTATTAAAGTGGAATAAAACAAAATGATTTGATTAAAATTATCATAACCCATTTTCTCTAACTCTAGAAGCAGTTATCAATTACAAATCCACCTAGAAGCAACAATGAAATGTCTTGTTTCTCACATCAATTCATATTAAATAGTAGAAATCACATTAAAGAAATGACTCCATTGTTTTGTAATAAAGCCGATGCAAGAGTTGCAAACCTCGGTACCTTAGTAACAATATACTTTATATAGTTTCATTCAGAATAATATTTTGAGGAATTTCTATAGATAATTGCACACGAGACCTTTCAGCCAATGTGCGGTCTCATTGATACTTATTCAGCAATCAGAATGGAACTTCATCACTGCTTCTGATGGCGGAAAATGTTTCCCACGAGGTGCTTCTTCAAAGTGGGAAAAAGGAAAACACACGGGGCCAAATCTGGACTACAGGGAGGGCGATTCACATTCGTTTTTTGTGAAATATATAGCAATAATATTTGCGATGTGCGGTCATGCATTATCATCCAGCCTGTTGTACGGAAATGTGACTTTTGAGTGTGATATGACCTTGCAGAGTTTCAGGACATCTGTGCAGTACTGTCCAGTTACAATTATGCAGATACGACATGCTGGTAAACCATTTCTTGAATATTGAAAAATGAGATGACCGTAACTTTTCCAGCAGAAGCAAATACTTTTGCTTTCTTGGTCATAGTGATGGTGGAAATTTCCACACGAGCTTTGCTCTTTGCTCTCAGGATGAAATGTTGTAGCCAAGTTTCATCAGCAGTGATTACCTTTGAAAGAAACTCCACACCCTTTTGTAATATCATATTCAATTGCATGCAAACTTGCACCAAACGTCCTTTTGTTCGGCAATCACAGTCTGGGAACCCACCAAGCAACCAATGTGTGGGTGGGTGGCACTCCGTGAAATTTTCAGAATTTCTTAAAGTGTTCTTAATGTTATGCGACGATCCTCTGTCACAATGGTAGCGGGTGTAAATGTTTTCTTCCGTTAGAGGACAAACTGGAGGTTCCGGTCTACCTTGCTTTCAAATTGATTGCCTCCGCTCTTTAAACATTTTAAAGCTACTTAGGACTGCACTGTCTGTAACACTGTATAGGCCTCAGCTGAAGAGATGAAAGCAGAATTTCAGAGCAGCACATTTTTCTATCGCGTTTCATCTTGCTGTAGGCGGAACTGAACATGTATCAACTTGCACACCTCTTATAGGCAGGAACAGAAAGTAGCAACAGTGAAACTAGTTCCACGTGTACATTACGCATTAAACTAACAAAATATTGTTATGTTAAAATTTATGCCTGTAAAAAATGATTCACCATTGAACAGCTTTCGTAATTCTATTTTGTTCATAATAAGTTGTTTTTTCATCCTACAGCCAACTAGGTTATTTTCTGTTCTGTTTAAACTGGACCAACAATCAAATAATGAATCAAGTGTAAACCATTTACACTTCAAGCTCTCAGCTCCAGTGACTCTCACTTTAAATTCTCAAATCATATTCCTACATTCAAATACTTAAAATTTAAAAGTGTAATTGTTACCGTATATTTTGCTTTCTATCGTTGCAAGGCAACCTGAAAAGTTTTTGTTATAAAATAAGCCAATTTTAGGATTTAAAAGCAATTAATTTTGATAAAATTACAATAATACAGCCTATTTGAGAATTTCAGACTAGTCCGCGAACATTTTGTCCTTTTTCTAAGGGTGTACATCATTTTTTAAACAATTTGTTACCAAAACACAACTATTGCATTAATTATAGATTTTTTCCCTGTCCATATTCAAACAGAAAAAACAACAGTTCAGTTTACCAGCAATGATAAATGAAAACGGAGGAAGGGGAAGAATATACAATTGCATCCTCTTTATCATAAGATAAGAAAGATTTGAACTATAAAAAAAATAGGATTAAGTTAGCGAAACCCAAACTATAAGCATCTTTGGATTAAAATCTCCTGTGTATTTTCATTAATAAACACCAGCAAAAACTTTGCAACTAATGCATCAGTACATAGTACAGATACACGTTAAAATTATTTATTTTTATGCATCATGAAATGTATCATGTTATGTTAATCTTGGCAATTAAAATATCTCTCACCGTATATTATTTAGATGAATTTCTTGTATGAATGTTACGGTACTGTGCCGCTTTTTATATCTTTGGAGGCATTTGACTTTTCGGATAATCATTTTGAGAATATTCATATGGTATAAGAAATTTCGCATTTTCGACATTGGTTTAAAAGTAAGTGTAAGAATCTCATGATACGCAAATAAATGAATGAAAAACTTAACGTACAAGTCTTTTTATTCGTACAAGTTTCATACAGAATTTTACAATATTAACCAAACGCAAGAACAATGTTGGAATATCGATTAAGACAGTAAAACTAAAAGCACAAAAAAAGCCAAAGAGCTGTCCTGATAAAATAGTTCAAAATAAAAACAACTCACAAGATAATTTTGAAATTTGTCTTCTCATTTGGCGCTATAGCCCGGGGTGAGCCTTGGCCTGCCGCGGCGACCTCCGTTTCCTCGACCTCCATCTTACGACTTTATTGATAGAGGGCAGTATTGCAGGGGGACATGTGATCAGCCTTCCGGCACCCCGCCTATCGCTTATGAACGCCACCTTTCCATCAGGCAGCTTCCCAATTGCCCTCACGAGACTGGGTGGACCCCGTTCCATAATTCTCTAACTTAGAAAAAATTCCTAAGTAGGTACCGATAATAGACCCGGACCTCCCCGCCAGCAGTCAGCAACGCTAACCACTAGACCAAAGAGGCGGTCAATAAAATTTGGTAGAATTGTCAATTAAGTCATCCTAAATTGAACGGTAATGATCATTTTACTGCCAAATAACAGAAACGTACTAACATTTTAGTTTGATTTTGGCCGATTTTAATGTAATTTGCTTTGTAACTAGTGGCGTGGTATCTTTAGTAAAACTCTACGGGAATTCCACATATATTTATTTGTTAATTTCATTTGACAAACCCTTCGGTGTTGTTATAAAGAATTGTAATAATTTGCAGTTTTACAGTTTAGAATAAAAACTTTACATTTAATCTCTTGCTCACAATCATTAGGAATATTATTATGAAGGTGCTAATATTCCTAACGAGAATTGTTTGAAGTTTCACTACACCTGTGCACATTGCACTGTCAATTATGAAAAAACTTTCTTCCTTTCACCGTGTGCAGACATTAAACTGGTATGAATGATGCTAGCTGACAAATCACTCGAGCGTCAGAATCAACGACCTTGCAGTATAGTGAAGGTTTCTTTGTTTCAAATAAGACGCTATCCAGCATTTATAATATTTCTGTAGTTTCAATAAAGATTAAACATTTAAGTGAGAATATGGTGCGAAGTTGTGGGCATTTTGATGGATTCCGGATCATTGCTGACCCCACGTGATTGTATAATAGAACTCATGTTGTACAATGGAATCTGCGCGAACCACATTGAAGCACAGCATTTATCTCTTCATATGTTCTTTATTGATCTTTAGCGAAGAAGTTTTACAAATAGTATTCGAATAAGGAAAATCCAAATGGATCCAATTCCTGATCCATGTGCATTTCATGTTCTTATTTATTCTTTTTCTTATATTTAACGAAATTGGGTTGCAGTTTGTTTCTAATCGTATTATGCCGGAAGGCACGTGGAGAAAGTGCAGATGTTTTAACCTGTCTCGATAGCGTGACAACTCGGCAGATGGCATGACAGCAGGTGGTTGACTTATTTCTCTGACTCTGAACTCTTGCTATGTTACAGAGCAAAGAGGTGATCACGGCGGTGCTGTTGCTGCTGGTACACGCTGGAAGTGGTGGTCTACTTGACAAGGGATTTCTGGAAGAGGGGGAGACCCTGAAGTTGAGAGGAGCGGCGATGACCACGCACACTATCCGTCTACCTGTGGCGGTACGTACCGTGCGAGTGACCAGGACGTTTGCTGTTCCCGTACCGGTGCCTTTCCCGGTACGTCGCGATGTGCCGGTACCTGTACATGTGCCCAAACCCATTCCCGTACCCGTGTCCTATCCCGTCCCGCAAATACACCAACCCGAGCCGTCCAATCCCTTTCCGTTTTACACTGACCCGGCACATTCCTTATACCAGGAAGCTTCTAACCCCGTGGCGCAGTTCCAGAAACCCTCAGCCAGGACTTTCGGGTCCCCAGGATCCACTATCGGCCTCAACGACGGATCTTTCGGCGTCGTGGTGGGAGCCAGCTACGGCGTGTCGGACAACGGAGGCTTCGAGGGAAAACAGCCGGGGATCGTGTTAAATGACGCTGTTGGTATCACTGGTAACCAGGCAGCCAGTAGCCTTCTCCCCGCTTTTTCCGCCTCAAACACCGGCAATCCTGCCTTCAGCATCAGTAAATCTATCGAGAGCACTTTTGACGGTACCGTCATCATGGGAAACAACATCCAAGGAGATGACAAGGGCATGAAATAAAGTTGTAATTTGCTTGCTCGTAGTACGGTAACAGGCCCCTCAGAAAGTAGGAGGTATAGTTCCTGACGTAAAGGGCATCTTGGTAATATTGCCAGTCTTACCAAAGCGTAGGAAGTTTAGCAATTAGAAATGGTAACTCCTTTGAAACTTATTACAGTTTCAAGATGCGGAGACAAAGAGTTAGGTAGCCTTCCTGGCTGAAAATGCAGTGTTAGAGTCACTCGCGCTTCATTACCTACGTTACACATCACAGTTTAAAATTTCAGTTTCAGAGCTTACAATTCTTAAAATAGGAAGCTAAATATAGTAAAATCTCTCGTATCCGGCAAAGGTCACACTCGATAACTGGAAACTACTTTATAGGTTATGTAAAACATACCTCATAAACTTTTTTTCATGCAGAAACTGAGCATTTTCCCTGTGAATTTTTAAAAACGAATTTTTGAAACGGTAACTTTATTTTCAGTACTTGACATTACATTCATGTGTTAGTTCATAATAAACATTCTGAAATTGCCGCAACTCATTACAATGTTAATTGGAGACCATATGATGTCGACATCAGGGTAGCCAACATCGCAGCCGATTGCAACTGCGAAGATAAAGTTGTAGCTATCGGCGATTCTACAATAAACAATATCCTATAAACATAATTTTCCGTTTTATTCAACATCTCAAAACTTGTGTTTAAGTGTAAGAACATTTCTCTTTTGCTTTTTGGAATCCAGCCTGCAGCAGCGGGTTAGTTCACTTTAGCTGTGAAGTATCAAGGCACGCCATGTTGGCGTTACCATGCTCGCTACTGTGAAGGCGTCAATGGCGATATTAGAAAAAAATTCAGTTTTCCCCAAACTACTATTTTTATCCCCTTTGCTTCTTTTTTTTTTTTTTAAGTGCCGTTGTTTTGGTATTGCCGGTTATTTGGATGTTGATTAGAAAAAGTTACTGTATAAGGTTTCAGTGGTGGCATTATTTAGTTTACTTCTGTTACAGCAATCACAATATCATTCCATTGTTCATATTGTATATATTGTTAATAAAATGTTTTGTTATTCAATTCTGATATGTCCGAGAGGATAAAACGTTATTCCCAAAACCTATATGCGTAAATATAACATTATCCCTAATTACTATCCTTTCCTTCTTTCTCTGCTTCTCCTGTGGAGGAACCGCCACGGGTGGCCGAGGTCGTTAAATCGCGGACTCGTGAACGGGAGGTCTGGGGTTCGAATCCCGCCAGAACCGTCCTCCCTGACTGAGGTTTTTTCCAAGTTTTCCTCAGCCCTCATAAATGGTAAATGCCGGGGAGGTACCCTAAACTTAGGCCTGGAACGTTTCCTTGCTTAAAAATAAATCCTTTCCCAATATTTCATTTCATGTATCACCAGTGCCCCATCGTCTGTGGTGCCCCTGTAGCAAAAACGGGCGTTAAACACATTTCAGTCATTCATTCCTGTGGAGGAGTAAGTGTTCTGATAATAGTACTAAGCTCAGTAACACTTTTCAGTACCCTCCTTTAAATGCACGCTGAAGTTGAAAGTATGCATCGAGTTCTGAAAGGGATTTCATAGTCTAAATAACTACGTACTTAAAATACATTTTAATTTTTTTATGGTTTGACTCTCACACTCTCGAGCACCCTCATTTGAAATTTCAAATAACACCCGTACTTTATGGTAAAGTTATTTTCATGTCTTTGTTTTCTATCGTTGCCGTGCAAATTGATCTTATCATTAGAAATTATAAAACACAGAATGCAAAGAAAAATAGAGATATTGTATGTTATTTTCTTTTTCTTTTCTTTCTATTCTTTCTATATTTTTTTTTTCCTCGGAAAAATGCCGATTGTTCAGTAATGCCAATAGAGAAGAACAAAATACGGGATTAGGACTATTTCAGAATAAAGATTAAGAAAAAAGTGATATATATATATATATATATATATATTTGCAATTCACGCACAAAATATTAACACTTGTATAAAATATAAATATATAAAATATTATACTTATGAATTGTTGTATTCAGAAACCGTGAGACTGAAAGGAAAAAATTCGACTATTACAATCGCTACCGTTCGATTTTCTAATACTAACTGAGGGGAAAAACAAAAGAATACATACAGTGTCCCTATTTTTCTTTGTATTATGTTGTTTGGAGTTCCTAATTATTAGATCAATTTGCACATTTGACGCATCACCAAAACGCTTTGAAGAACCCTCCATTTTGCAGTATAATTATCGATTGTCCATGCTAATATTGCGATCAATGGCTCTCCACAGCTTCTAGCAAAAGTGGTCAGTGATGCGTGTTCAGGAATTGGTCAAAATTCAAAATTTTGTTTCGTTACATTGGTCGATTTTAAGGTGTCACATAAATGAAACAATCCTAATAAATATCACTCGAGGATCTGAGATTACTGATAAATTCACGGAATGTAGTAAGTGATATTACTTGTGACTATTTCACTTATGTGGCGTCGTCATAAAATCGATCAATGAAATAAAACAAAATTTTGAATTTCGACCAATCACAGTCCGATATTGCAATGAAATCATCGTAAAGTTTTATCAAATCCCTTTTATCACCAAAAATGTATTTGTCTTGCGGTCAGTGTAGCCAATTCTATATCCCAACTACATAAATCCGGAGCACGCAACACTGACCACTTTTCTGTTTTCAGTAATTGTATATGTAACAGTTAATAACTGACTTAATGTGTATTCAGTCAAATAGTCTGAAATAATTTTGTAAATTGTGTAACAATATCTTCCTTTAAGCAACCATAAATTTTAATAAACTCGTTGTTCAGGATGGTTAAATGTTATTTCTGTTTTATTTTTCTCAGTTGGTATTAGTAACTCTAACGGTAGTGACTGTAATATTCTTCTTTCGTCTGTTTCATTCTCACGGTTTCTTGTAACTATTCATAAATAAGTATATAATTTTATATAATTGTCAATATTCTGTACGCGAATTTCAAATATATATTGCATTTATTCTTATTCTACTCATAAAATAGTCGCAAACCCGTATTTGGCTCTTCTCTATTGGCATTACTGACGATCGTCACTTGTCCGTTGCAAGATGGCTTGAAAAGACGAGTATTCATAAATCAAAATATACATTTGCTACAATGTACGTCAAGTTTACAGGAATTGTATTTTAATTCTTATTTTGTTTGTGAAATAGTCCTAATAAATATCACTCGAGGGTCTGAGCTTTCCAGATATTCATTCTTCTGATAATTGTTACGCGCATTTTGTTTCAATCCTACGCAGTATAAGCCTTGAGACTTTCTGTGAAACAGCCATCGGCTTTGTGCCATGATTTCTCATTGCTGAAACAACTGATTAGATTTTCATTCTTCCAAATTTAGACAACTATAACTAGAGAAAAAATACCCCTTATAATAATTGGATCCTCTTTAAAATGTCAGTATCATAAGGCAGAAGTGCCATTTTAAAATTCGGAATGGATAGGGAGGATGGGAATGAAACCTAACATGTAATCAACATATTTTTATATTTTTTTTCTTGCACTTAAGTTTGTTTTAAGAAAAGGTACTTATTCCACTAACAGGTTAAAAATTAAAGCCCTATACATAACAGCGTTAATACTTGTTGTGCTACTGGTATTTTATACATCCAGAGTTCGCATAAAGTCTACTTTTCAGGGTAATCCACATAGCATTCCATATGAACCTTTACCATTTGAATTATAATTTCTCTTTGGAAGTTTCTGTTTAACATTAATGGAATATTATGATCTCGGAGTATGGAAAATTGTATATTTGTATCTCTGTTATTACCTCGATGATTGGTAGAATGTATATTTGTATAATCTTGACTATTGCTGAGTCAATTATGTGGTGATTAGTTCGCATCACGAACAGTTCTCCCTTGCGGAGTGTTTTTGTACTGAAAAACGGTCTCTGTTCTAAACACAACGGACATTTCGAAGAGAACAAGGTATGCACGACGTTCTAAGCAAGCCAACCATTTTGTCCGTAGTAAGAAAACTGAAAACAGCTGACTGACTCTTTCTATCGTGAGTATGGAAAACATAGACCTGCAATGTTTCAAGCTTATGTTGACTCAGTTCACTAAAGAAATCGTTGCTCCGATTAAGACAGGAGACGGGCTACTCATATAAAACATGTCAGAGAGTTAGCAAAGAGCATACAGAGTACATGCAGTGCAGGAGTTGAAGGAACCAGTCATGTAAAGGCGAGTTTGTGATTGTCAATGGTTCCAAACTTTCTTACTGTAAGCCTCCAAAACTTGGCTTACGAACGTGGTTCCACCTGTCAAACAAACTTCATCAACACACAAAACAGCAGATATTGGGATGCTGAAAACCCCAACGTTATCAACAAAAACCACTGCATTCTTAAAAGGTTCGGATCTTTGCGCTTTGTCAGCTTTCAGAATTATAAGTCATTTTTTCTTTGGCGAAATTGGGAATACTGAGGTTTACTGACGCATCTTCAGCTTATTCTTGGAACCTTCCACGACATCGAGTTGACAGAAGGCTACTTCCAACAAGATGATACAACCTGTCATCCTTCTAAAGAGTCCATAAACCTTATAACCAGCTTCTTTGGTGACCGTTTATCTCAAAGAATCTGTGCCTCCCTCCCCTAGATCACCTGTCCGAACCTCTACAGACTTCTACCCCGGGACTATTTTAAGGACAATATACAAGGAATAGACCGCGGACACTTGCTAAACTCTTGAGAAATCATCAGGAATGAAATCATTAACATTGACGAGGACACACTTCGGAGAATGTCACAGATTATGGTGCGACAGGATTTGAAAGCAGGTGGAATGCGTTTGCAATATTATGGCAAAACCATCACATCACAGTTACTGTATAACTTTATTCTTATATCTTAAACCGGTCAGTCCAGTTTGGTTATACTACTGTGACGGTTCAATCAACAAACAAATTGCTCATGCATTTCGGTAAGAACAAATTAAATAATAAGAAGGGATGAATAAATGAAAGTAATTGGTAAAAAATCAAAGAAAAATAGGTATAAATGTGGAACAAACATACATAAAGGGAATAATGGAAGAAAAATAGGAGATGGGAGAAAGAACAGAAGGGAAAAAATAAGGTAATCAAACAGCAACAAACAAATAAGAAAGCGAAAAAAGTTTAGTCGTCTACAATTATTAAATAAAGTTGTCGTTCTATATCTGATAATAAATAGAAGCATTTACTTCACTACGTAAACACAGAGACAACAGTAACCGCCAGTACGCGGTCGAGGTACAAGTGTTTCTCCTGTCGAGAGGGTCAATGACCTTCATCCTCAGCTGATAGCAGAGCGACGGCTTTCCTTTAGCGTGAGTTGTGGGCGGGAAGACAACCAGTTCCGGATATCTGTGAGAGGACAATCATGAACATGCATTAAAGCGTGAAAAAATGTGTAACTATAGTAATTTACTTTTTCGAGCAGAAAAAATGTATAAAAAGGAATAACAAAATGTAATCGTCTGAACTAATCGTAGCGTCATCTTCCACTAAATAATGATTCCGTTAGGGAGCTCTGTAAGTTTCCTTTTTATATAGCTCAATAGCAATAGCATTCTACACATTAATTCATACAGTTGAAATGCAGACAAGTAAATGTACAATATATTAATAGGTAATAAACTATAATAATTAAAATACATAAAAATTCGCAGCACAGGTTGATATCAAAATATTAAATTGTTTATTTAAATCTGGGGTGTAACAATACGGTATATTTATTATTATTATTATTATTATTATTATTATTATTATTATTATTAGTAATAGTAGTAGTAGTAGTAGTAGTAGTAGTAGTAGTAGTAGTAGTAGTAGTAGTAGTAGTATCATCATATTCAGCATCATCATCATTTTACACCCGCACGTTAAATGACTACGCATAAGCTTCACAAAAAAGACATCTCCTTTTTTTCTTATCTCATTCAAATTGTTTATAATATTTTATTTATAGATTTTCCGCATATTACAAACTTGTATACACAATGGGGTATATAGTTTTGCTTTATGTTTATAACACAATTTGTTTGGGGCTCTTCTAATTCATCTGTTAAAGTATGCCTTAAGCCTTGTGCAGTGAATTCAGAAACAGCAATGAATTTTATGAATTTTCAACCGGTTTATCTCCACTGATGTATTGCAATATCACAACCAATTGTGACATGCATGTAATATCTGTCGTTTCGTCGGCCTGTACAGAAACAAAATTTACCCGTTCTATTTCTTTTCTAATCTCATCCTATAGGCAAGATACGTTTCTCACTTCACTAGCTGTGAGCTGTCATTTTCAGAGCTTCCCGCCATTTGCCATCACGGTGTCCAACCCCATAAGTTCGCCAAGTTGTATTTTTTTAAAGGTCAACAGCAAGTATCTACTTCATTCTTTCGTAAGAGCTTTCTTATTCGACGAACGTCATATAATCCAACTCGAGAATCTTTAGCTCGTCTGCAACCTTGGCATAGAGGGCTAGCTGATTGAAAGAGTTTCTAATGTGTTTAGATGTTGTAGATATGCTTTCCATCTGGCTTTACAAAGTTCAGGACTTTTAAACTTCAATTTGTTATTTTTAAAGGATTATATATTCGTTAAAAATTAAATTAATGCCAATTTTAAAGCTCTTTTCCTTTTAGTCATTCTAAATATTTATAATAAGCGTTTTAACTTTTATTGTAATTTAAAGTACGGATTACAAATTATTTAAATGTTAGATTATTGAATGCCAGTGAGTAATGCATGACGTTATAGCTGTATGTATGCCATTATTATTTTGTTAATATACACACAGCTTGTATTCATTAATTCATGACATAATATGACGAAACTAATATATCTGTAATGAAATACCGAGGCAAATAAAGATTATTATAATTACTATGATTAATAAGATCTGTGGACATATTCTGAGTGAACAATGTTTTTGATTTAGCAGACCATTTTAAAGGGGTTCAATATCTCGAAAATGTCAAACTTTTAAAAAGTTCGTTGCTTATTTGTTCTTGTTCTTTGGAGTTTCACGATTAAAATTATATATAAAACTTGACTTGTTTGACGTTTTAGTACTATATTTTTTTATTTTTGAAAATATGTTGCATCTGTCGAAATGTCCTTGAAATGACAAATATTTTCCTATACCCAAAACGCGGGTTCGAACCCGGCCAGGACCGATGGATTTTTTCGGGCGTAAAAATCCTAAGTATGGCTTCCTTCGGAAGGGAAGTAAAGCCGTGGGTCCCGTGTCGTACATTTGCGGCACGAAAAAGAACCTCAAGCCTGAAAGAGAGGCCTCTGAGCAAAATTTGTCGGCCGTTTCACGCCCTGAGTTGAATGGGACGCTGATGACCTGAGATGTTAAAGAGCGTCCTTAAATAAATCAATCAAAAAAAAAAAAAAATGACAAATATTTGGGAAATTTTGAATCCCTGTAACTTTCTATTAGAGATATTGGGCTGAAATGTTTACGTGCTCAGAGAAACTTTTCTTCCCTCTTTATTTATAGAGCAATTGGTAGCCCTCATTCAACATTTAACCTCTTTGTTTACTTTTTTCATGAATCAAGCACATAGTACAATGTTTATGCCAATTCTCTGATTTTTGTGTGTGTTTGAACTAGTTATTATGATTGTGTGTTAATTTGTAAATAATAACATGTCAAGAAGCAAAATATCTTTAAGAAGAGAACAAACCTAGGTAAGCCAAAATAGTTTACTAGTCAGAATGTTACATCTAACCCAAACATTATGCTTCTGGACAAAACTCCATCCCATAAAAAATCTAAAACCTTTATTAGAACAATATGAAATAATGAATGTAGGGATTTTAATTTTGAAATAATAAATATAGCTTTATTACAATATCTATGGAAAAAAATGTTGATTTAGCCAGTAGAATGACATTTATTTGCAATTACATGTTATTTTGTGAATTCAGAGAAGTAAACAAATTCCATAAAGAAGACAAAATGTTTATATTACATGATAGTAATATACATTTAATTTATTGCCTAAAAGTTGTTGGGATAGGTCGCACAGCAGAAAACATTTTCTGTGGAATTATGACTCTTCCTAAATCTGTAACATAATTTTATAATTATGTAAATATTCTTGGTTCTGGAATTGAAGATGTATGTGAGGAAAGTATGAAAGAGCTTGTTGAGAAGCTGTGGAATGTAATGAAGGGAACAGAAACATAACTGTTGCTATTACATGGTACATACCAGAAGTGTGGGTTTTGTTCACAAATAGGAGTAACTACAGCAACATGTATCTACACAGTGAAGATTGTAGACCTTACTAAAAAGAGTAAGTTCTGCAAGTGCAAAAATAAACTAAAACAAATCTATGAAAATGGTTGCATTACTAATTCCGTGGAGAGTAGGGATGGAAGTTGACTGTGCTGAGGATATTATAACCATTTTTAAATAGTGTTTAACACAAATTTTTACTGCTGAGGCATCACAGTTGGTTGACGCTGATGATATATGAGATGAAAGGATATATGTAGATGGGAACACATAATCTTACAAAGCAGTTGTGGTTGAACAGCCTTATGGGAAAAGTGTAAGTATTGAAAAGTTAGAATGCATAGGACATGCAGAAGAGAATGGGAACAAGGCTGACAAATTTAAAATGAAAGTTGTGTGGAAAACTTTAAGTGACGGCAAATCTTTTAGAGGAGCAAATCAAGTTACTGACATTGACACTCTGAAAATTAAAACTTGTTATAAACTGGCAATTAGAGAAACATTATAGACCTTCAAAATATGAGGAAAGCTACATGTGCTGCATATTTTCATCTAGTGAACAACCTCAGCATAGTCTTTGTGTTTCATTCTGGTGCAAATATTTTAAAGCAGAGGAATATAATGATAGAAAGCATTTTCATGTTCCTTCTGCCTTTTGGATGAGATGAAACCAACATTCAGAGATTTAGCTGACCCAGAACTTCTTAAACAGTGCCTTCATGCTGAAACACACAATCCTAATGAATCTCTGCATAATGTCATTTGGAATTGTCTTAAAAAATGTGTTTAATGGGATGGACACATTACATTTTGGAGTTTATGAGGCAGCATCATCATTCAACAGAGGAAAATTATTAAGTGCCAAGTAATGGTATTGTTGGGGATGAAAATTGTATCTGTAAAATGAAAACCTTTGACAATATTTGGACCAGGCAAACAGAACTGATAGAGGGAATAAACAAAAAGGCCAAGCAATACACTCAGCCCAAAGAGAAAGTTGGGGGACCTATATCAGCAAGAGAAGGATTCAATGTCCGAACTTTGCTGCGGAATGCATTAAGATTTTCCACTCTAAGAGACATTTCCCAAAAACTACACTCTCTCATGTTTACGTCCCTTTTTCTCAGCTCACATAATTTGTAGAAGAGTAAAATTCTTACCTTATGTTGCCTGCTAGGTGTACTGATTTTAACAGAAGGGCTTCTTAACAATGTGATTGTTGTCAAAAATAAAAAAAATATAAATTCAGAATTTCCAAATTTGAAATGCATAACAATATTTGACAAATTATATTTTAGCATTTGTAAATAATTTTTTTAAAAGTCTCCGTTAAAGTATTAGCATGACTACAAACAGTTAGATGGTAAAATTTGCAACTTCCTGCATCCCATAGTTATTGAGACAAAGGGACCTGAATGCGGACATTTTTAACATTGTCAAATAGACCTTAATGAACCCCCTTAAAAGAATAAAAATTTATTCACCAGCTAACTGTAGCCTATGCAAGGAGGTGTGTTTTATAATGGAAATGAGCCATTTAAAGAAATGCAGGAATTGTTATGTAGGGCTTTACCAGGAAACTAGGACAAAAATGGACTGATTTGCCATTGGTAATAACAATATTCATTCTTTTGATATTCACACTAAGGTTTTAGATAGAGAATTTAAAGAGGCAGCCATCTCCTCTTCACCATAGTTTGTAAAATCTAAATTCTTCTACTTCTGGTGCTTTTCTCACCTCTATTTTAATTGTTCATCTTTGCTGCATGTTTCACTGCATATATATGTGGTTATTTATTAAATACAATCATATATAAAGCTTTAAAATCTTATGAAACAAATTATTGACAAGTAACTCTTCGTTTAATTGATTCCTGTCCGGTACTCCATTCTATGCACGTTTAGCTCAATTTAAGCCATGGCCCATTACCATATGGAGGTAATGTATTAAAACTGGATTTGAGAAACTTGTTTAACTATGCAATATTAACTCAGAACTAAAAATCCATCTATTTAAAAATGACATGTGCTATAAATATCTGGGAATAATTTCATTTTAAGATAATTTTCGTTATTATATCAGTTCATAACTGGAAGACTAATTTTAAGGTGTTTACAACATTATTATTATTATTATTATTATTATTCTATAATCAATTATTTAAAATTTAATATACAAATTTTTGATCTTGCTGTGCCAGAATTTCGGTTTTCCGATCATTAACATTTGTTTACAAAATTACCAATCAATATATTTCCAGCTATATGAAACATATTCTCTGACCAATTGCACGAGTGAGACAGCTGTGTCTTATAAATATGTAACGAAGTAAACATTTCATGTAACAGCACATTCAATTGATTGATGTTAAATTGTGTCTGAAAATTCTCTATCACTGGATTGGATTCAGGACGGATGACAGCATTGAGGGCAGTTTGGGCCTACGTATGGGACTGCATCTGCAATATTTACCGGTTTATTACAATCTAATATTAAAGACGATTACTTTTTAACTTTGGGGTTTTTTCACTTGTTAGTAGTTAACCCATCCTTTTCGATTTTGCCAGTCCCCTTCCTGCAGATTGTGTCGTTTCATCATTTGGACTAAACAAGATTTTCATGGTGCTCTCGGCAGTCTTCCTTCCAGAAGGCTATCTATCGTTCAATAAGTGTTTTAGTCCATCTCTCCCCAGTCATTCTATTGATGCCCCTATCACTGTATTCTCCCGTAACTGGTTTTTCCATTTCCGTACAATGTCTCAGCTTTTAATTCCCCCTCTTTTCAAACATAATATTCTAGCTCCCTCTTGGAATTCCATTCATTTCTACTGCTTGTATTTTTACTTTTATGCCTTTCTACTAACGTTCACCTTTCAGCTCCATAAGTTAATATACTCTATGAGTGGAGAATTCTCTTCTTGGTCTATAATATTTCGTCCGTATAACCCCATTCAGCATTTTTATTGAAATTCTTGTCTGAATTATTCTGTGATCTAAATTCACATAGCATATTTCAGATTCATGGATTATTGATCGCAAATATTTAAACTGTTTTACTAATTTGTTACTCCCTTAAAGTAATTTAATGTCTTTTTCACATTCTCTTAGTGTCTGGATATTCTGTTTTGTTCTTATTCACCCGAGGACCTCCAACTTCAAATGCTTCCAAGTGAATATTATATTCCTTATATTCCTCATTATAAATTTTGTATCCTCGTGACTTTGAGCTATCATATGGTCATCTGCAAACAAGAAAGAATGTATTGTTCCTAAGGTATCTCCACGTGATCTATTGTGCATTTTACTGTGACAATGTATCACACACTATTTTTTTAATAGTGTTTAACGCCTGTTTTTACTACTGAGGCACCATAGGCGTATACACTGATGATATATGAGATGAAATGAAGGAACTTTTAAGAAGGAAACGTCCCAGGCCTAAGTTGAGGGTACCTCTCCGGCATTTGCCATTTATGAGGACTGAGGAAAGCCTGGAAAAAAACTTCAATCAGGGAGGACGGTCCTGGCGGGATTCGAACCCCAAACCTCTTGCTGACGAGTCCGCGCCTTAACGACCTCAGTCACCCTTGGCGGTGTCACACACAATGAACTGAATGAGGCAGTTACTTTATCTAAAGCAAATAATGTACCTCATAAACCTCAAGTGTAAGCTTTTGAGATGATGACGTAATTTGTTTGCTTATCTTTCAACTTACAATCACAAACCACAATAGGTAGAGATTTTCCACACTTGAAGCAGAAAGAGTACATCTTTCCATCTAATTCTGTTAACTTTAAATGTTATGAAGAGGATGCTTCCCTGCATACAACGTTCAATCGCTCTTTAATTTCGTATGGAGTATGTCCTTCTTTTGTGAAGAACTTAATAACAGCTCGATACTCCATTTGAACATGTCACAATCCTCTACACATAGCCTTCTTTATGCAACTATATCTGAACAACTGAATACAACGGAGCGGAAGTTATGGATGCAATTATTTACTTAAAAGATAAGATATGACGCCAGGTAAGAATTTTCTGAAGGCGATAATCCTTATCGCAGAGGCCGGAAATTTGTTGACCTACCCTCGTACGAATAGAAGAAAGGCAAAAGAATGATGAAATGCAAAATGAATTTGTGGCAGAGAAATATAAACCCGGCATTTGCTCTTTCTTAAAATTGACGCATAAAACCATGGAAAACCTCCATCAGGTTAATTGGCCGTAGAATTTGAAACTTGCATTGATGGTTTTCATCATATTTTTTCTAACTGGATAATGTATTATTTTTAAACGCTGTGTTAGTTACCTTTTCGTACAATTCCCTGCATACAGGCATTAGCACAAACAAAGCCATCGTGCCACCTGGCCCCAACCTATTTTTCAACAATTATTTATACACTTGCCGTTAATTTTACTATAAAACTGTTATCATTAAATCCTTTAATTCAAATTTATCTGCTCCAATCGAAACATTTCCCATTGCTAGTGCACAGCTATCGCTTTTATGAACCAACATGTTCCATTATATAACTTCTGCTTTGACATAAAAGCGATAGCAACACTTATCGATCTGTTCCGTTTTATCCTCGCCCACATAAAGCTATCTAAAGGTTACGACAAGGTACCGTTACTATTTGTATGTACGTTCGAAAAGGTGAAAGGATTTGACATACAGCAGTAAATACAGTTTTTAATGCCAGATTAAATAATTGCGGAATTTATGAAACAATAAAACGGCTCTTTCATTCGTACCCATTAGAGCACTTCTAAACCTATGGCAGGAGACATGACGGACATTTGAAGGTGTACTTTGAACACCAGTATATATGTGAAAGGAATTTCGCTCCGAAATGTTCTTAAAAATGAATTGGAATAGAGGAAAGAGAAAGTACATTATAGTACCCCTATACACCTGTACATACGAAGTTCGTTACAAACTTTTGAGGCATGACAGGCTGACGAGAGGTGCACCATATAATGAATGCTTCCTCCTTGCCTCACGTGTGCGTGACATACAGTCCGTTCACTTCTGAGCAGTAGGCTATTGAAGTTGTCAAAGGGTTTTATGTCAGTAAGCTTGATAACCAACATTTTCGTAACAATTATTTTTTTTTGTCTAAAAATGTTGATAGGCTAACTAGAGATGCACCAAACTTTGTCACGGTCATATAATTAAATAAGCTCAATTCGAACCTTCCCGTTGATACCTAGACAAGTTTAACCTTAGAAGTATGCTGGAAGGAAAAATATCCAGGATATCGTCCTAAAAAGTAATTTTGTAATACAGGAGGATAATGCTTTACAGTTTCTAACAGTATAAAAATTAGCGTAATTTATATAGCAACAATAGTGGATATCTAAAGCACATTAAAATAGATTTCAGTTTTCTATAAGCATAGCGCAGCAATAAATCATTTAAATACAAAGAGCGTTCCAAATGTTCTCGGTCCGACCGAGAAATCGCAAGATTTAAGTGATTTTTTTTTTCGAACATAGTCATCTTGTAAAGCAATAAATTTAGTCCAACTGTGAAAAATAACAGTCTCTCTCAGCTTTGCCCTCATCATTTGATGTGAATATTCGTCCACCTAGCCATTTTTTCAAGTCTGAGAACAAAAATTAATCACTGGGAGCCTAATCCGGCGAATATGGCAGATATGGAAGCACTTGGAAGCGAAGGGCATGCAATTTTGCAGCAACAATCCCAGATGCGTGAGAAGGCGTATTATCGTGATGAAAGAAAAAGAGAAATTTTTTCGCAAGATGTGTACGTTTAGCCTAAATAGCATCCTTCATTTGGTCCAGCAGTGAAGCGCAATACTTCCCGGGTGATTATTCTGCCCTTCTGGAAATAGTCTACCAGCACCGTACCACGAGAGTCTCAGAAAACCGTAGCCATGGCTTTTCTTGCGGATGGAATTGCATTTAAACAAGTCTAAACACTTGCCAAATGTTCATTCGATTGCATTTTTGGTCCACTGTTTACAAACGTGGCACTCATCGAGCGGAAGGCTTTCTTATACCCAAAAGTTCGTATAAAATGTAGTGGATGAGGTCCTGGTCGAGGTCTTTGCAATATCAGTCAACTCGCATACCTTCAATTGGCAATCACTGATTGTGAGTTTTTGTCACAATCCCGTGGTCGTAGCAGTTTTTGGTACATCCTCGGCGCTCGGCGTTTAAATTCAGCAGCTCACTTTTTAACAAGGTGGAAGCATTCTTTAATGTGGAATCTAATTCCTTTGTGTTTATGTTGGGGTTCATAACGAAATAGTTTATCACAGTTCGTATTTTAATTTTATCCATTTTGTAGAAAATGTTAACACCAGTTTGTTTACATCATCATAATTTGGCCATCTTCACGACATCTCTGAGTCAGGCTGAAAACTTTTAGTAAACCTCTCGTAGGTGTAACACACTTGAAACGTTAAGCTTGAAGCTTTGAAACTTTTAAATCTTACTCAAATTTACAATAATTAACCAAATTCCTGGCAACGCCAATGCAATGCAATTCAGTTTTCGACTTTATTACAAATCGTTCTAAATCAACATTTTACCTCCATCACTTAGATTACATAACGGACAAGTCTCCGAACCTAACAGTTTACAATGAAATGTCTACATATGCCATCCCTCAGGGTTTTTCTTTCTGTGTGTCAAGGAAGGAATCAAGAGCACGCCACCCAGCATGACTACGACACCGGTTTCCCAAACATTCAACCAATGATGTACCATGCTGACTTGGCCAGGTGAAGAGGAAGGTAAAGGGAGAGAGAGGCTCGATACAGGGGACTTTTCTCTTTCACAGTACTTCGAATTTAAGAGGAAAAGACTTCTTTGATAAGACAAATGGTAGGCTATAAGCGCAGTAACTTAGAAAAATATTCTGTGATGGAGGCTATGATAATAGTAGAAGCAGTATAAGAACAGGTGAATTTAGTTACACTTATTTTCCTACAGTGGGCAGAATAATAGATGATTAGCCGCCAACACTATCTAATAGAGAACTAAGGCATTACGTGGACGTGAATGGGCCGAAAATGTATCTAGGAACCTATGAAGTTCTTTAGCATTCCATAAATCTACGCTACGCGACTCACGAATTGAAGTACCTGCCTCTTGAAAAATTCATCAATCTTAACTGGATTGAACTGTACACCTTAAACCTAGAGGGAGCACAATATGCTGCTGACTTACGGTCCAAATTATCCAGTTTCTTCTTACATAAACATTTAGGGGTAATGAGTTTTTTTATAGGCGTGTGTTGTTGAACAAAAGCACGTCAATGCTGGAGACGTGGTTAGGTTATAGACCTCGTAACATGGGGCGAGATACGCTCTTTGCTCAAGGTTTTCCAAAGTGAGTAACAAAATGAAAAACAAAAGAGTGAGGGATCTTGGGGAAGCACTTGCTGGGAAAATTAAACGAAAATTGTGCAATTATCCATTTATTTCAGTTTTCACAAGAATCCAGGAGAGATCACACACACAAAAAAAAAAAAAAAAAAAAAAAAAAGTTCGCGGAGCGTTTTATTTCATCAAATCAAGGGAATCAGGACATGAAAAATATCAAAATTTTCTGTTTTTACTGTATTATATCAAACGTTTCGTTCTGTACAAGAATGTATACAGTTCATAGGCTTTATTTATTTATGGGCTGTTTTATAAAGGTTTGTAATGACGGACATATACCCTTCTTTGACCATTGCCGATTCTTCTTTGATCGTTGCTGATTCTAAGGGTTTCTACACTGTTTCAAAGACAACCCTTGTGATATTTATAAATAAAGAAGTTAGAATATGATGAGCATGTGCAAAATAGTCTTGAGCTGGACTAAAAAAGTTACAAACTTCAAAAAAAAAAAACAAAAAAACAACGGTTCTGATGGCAATCTTACATTGGTCGTGGTAGATGTACAGACGGTGAAATAGACTTGCTGAAAAAGTATTATGCATTAGAAATTAGAAGAAATGTAGGGAATGTGGGAGAGAGCTGTGTGGGCCACATTTTTTTCACAGTCTTCATCTGATGAGAATTCTTGCCATGGTCTCTGCCCCAAAGGTGTGGACCCAGGGTGCAAATGTTCACAGGTGAGCAGTACAGTCATAAACATACATTACCATATGCTATTTTAGAGGTAATTAAACCAGTTTATAGGGACTTGGCAGATACAAAAATTTTATCTAAGTGTGTTCAGAACCCAAATGAAAGTTTTAATATCTGTTTTTGGAAACGTATACCCAAAACTTTGTTAAACTGAAAGCTTTACAGATAGGGACCAGGGATGCTGTGATATGTTTAAATGATGTTGCATGTACTGGAATTGAAGTGTTTGAGTGCCTGGGTGTTGAACCAGGAGAAAACATGAAAAAGTCTCAAGCTGATTGATGTTCTACGAGTTTCTGAAATGCAAAGAAATATTGTGCAGGTAAAAAAGGAAGCAAGAATAAAGAGGAGGAATGTCAAATGCAAACTGGAAGATCAATACAATGGGGAGGATGATGCCTATCAACCAGCGTTGTGTTAGCATCATGTACAGGTGTGAAAATTTTACTTTAAACTTTAAATTCATTTTTCCGATTTTTTTTTTAATTTAGGCGCTTTTTCTCCTAAACCATAAATACATAAATACTTCAAACTTTGCGCAGATATTGAAGTATGTATTTTGAATAAAGTGTACCTTTGTTACCATTAACAAGATAGGGAAAACCATCATCCTGTAGTTCCCATTTGCCACCACGTGTTTCCTTCCCTGAGTAACTCTATCCAGGAAAATTATGCTTCAAGAACGAGTGGCATGGCGTACTATTGAGATTTGTCGTTAAATGCTTTTATCCACAGCTTTCTACTTCTTGGATACCCCTCTCCGCATGGCATGGACAGCCCTAAAGTGGAACATTTTCTTTATTCCCACTTGTTCTGTTACCTGCATGATGTTGCAGTGAGTACTGTGAATCATGTGTGAAGTGAAATCGATGACTTAAACAGTAGGTCTATCAGTTAACATGGTACATATAAAATACCTGGCACATTTTGTTCGTTTGAGACAGAATACTAAACGAGACATGTTCGAACAGAGGCTTGCTTGCTAATTTTAGTTCCAAATTTTCGTTTCTATCCTGCAAAACGAGCTAAAGCTCTAACGATAATTTTCAAGGCATTTCACCAAAAACATATTTAAAATACAAAGTAAGAAACATAGTTATAATTTTAATTTAAACTTTCATAAAAAAATAATTCTTCATCCTTCTTCTATATCTATTTTGTTTTTAAATTGTCTCGGTAGGTGTGTACGTGCCAAACATACGTATGAAAGTCTTTCCTCTCCCATATCCCTTGAAGATAACGTCAACAACTGCTTTCGAAAGCTCAAACAATAGTTTCCTTCTCGTCTGGATCATACATCGAGTCGGTTCCGCTTCTCTGGTGAGAGCGCTGATGAAGTAACGAAGCTTAAAGAGCGTTATGTAATTCCGGTTATCCCATATAACTAATATCAGAACACTGAAAGTTTACATCCGAGCACTGCCTACCTCGCCCACAGTAAAAGTTCAATGGGTTATTAACAGCAGAGAAAAGTCAAACGTGTTTATATACAAAGAAAAAACTTTATTTGTGCAAAAGACGATACAAAAGTTGTACAAAATATCACATTACGTAACAAAGAGGCATACAAAGCGAGATATGCCGACTATTCTTAACCATGGTGATAGCCGCCATAGCTGCTGCCGAAACTTCCATGTCCACCTCCGAAAGAAAATCCCTCGTGCCCTCCTGAGGAATAGCCGTAACCGCCGCCGATGTCACCGCCTCCGTATCCGCCTCCATAGCCGCCTCCATAGCCGCCTCCATAGCCTCCTCCGAAGCCACCGTGGCTGCTGATAACAACTGGCACTGGCTTCTTGACTATGACGGGGTGGGGCACTGGCACTGCCACGGGCTTGGGCACTGGGACGGCGACGGGTTTGGGCACATGGATTGGCACGGGATGAGGCACGGGGACTTTGACGGGCACCTTAACGGGGTATGGGACAGGCTTCTCGACGGGGTATGGCACTTTCTTCTCCACGTAGACGGGGTAGGGCTTGGGCACGTGGACTGGGTAGGGCTTTTCTACTGGGACAGCTACGGGAACCTTGACAGGGTAAGGTACCTTCCTCTCGACGTGGACGGGGTACGGCTGTGGCACTGGAACAGGTACCTCCTTGGTGATGGTGATGGCCTTCACTTCACCGTGTTGTATGGTGGTTCCTCCAAGTCCACCTCCATAGCCGCCTCCGTAGCCACCTCCGTAGCCGCCTCCGTAACCCCCTCCGTAACCGCCTCCATAGCCTCCTCCATACCCGCCAGAAATTATAGCGCCGTGTCCCAAGCCCAATCCTCCACTACTGAAGCCTATTGAAGAGTGTTCTAGACCGCCTCCGTAGCCGCCATATCCGCCGCCGTGACCAATACCATAACCTAGACCCAACAGTCCTCTCTTTTCCTGCTTCTTGTCGGTCTCTTCAGCCTTCTTCTGCTCCTCGCACAAGGCGAGGACGAACAAACACGCCGTTAGCAGATACTTCTGCAACAGAAACAAATCGGAAAACTTAGTTGCATACAACAACCTTTCTCTGTGTGCCAGGCACAAAGGATCTCATTAATAAGTTAACTTACAGTATTTCTTGCATAGTTTATAAGAGTAAATGAAATAGTTGGATTCAAGCAAACCACACTAATCAGCTACAAGCCATTTAACAGATCTGCCGAACAATTCTTCAGCAAGTCCCATCCTTTCTCATATTGGAATGTCACATATATTTCTTATAGTAGCTCTTTGAAATGAATTTTTATAAAAAATAATTTTTAAATTTACAAAATGGAACACATCAAGAATTACTTAATTACTTAAATTTACTTAGCTGAGTTTGCTCTATAAATTTGCATTAATGCCACTATTGTCTGCCAACGGAAAAAATTCTATGAACATGAAACATTTCGTTCTAAACTTTTAGGTTTGATGTGAACAATAAATATAATTCCTGCTGTCAAAAATAATTTTATTCTAAAATAGTATAACGCTTTTAAGTTTCTACTTGAATATGTGTGTGAAAATAAGTGAATCCGTTAAAAAGATATAACCTAAGTACGTTGTAGTACTTACTGTATGCCTCATTGTACTAGTGCTGTGCTGTAGACCAGCTGAGAGTGTTGTCTATGTGACATAATACACAGCTTTATATACCGAACTGCACTTTCCTCTCAAATCATCATGTATTTCCGTCACTGAGACTTCATACATGAACCGCCCCCCTCCCCAAAGCTTGGGAAAGCAGATTAGGCATGTTGGGTGAAAGTTCACCCCCCTCTCCTCTACTTCTGAAGCTATATTACGCTTTGTTAAACGACTAAGCTTGTCATTTCCATGGAAACCGGCACATTATATGAAGCATCGATTGCATACACATATTCAGTACATATTAATGACTTTCTAATTGCCTTTTTATACATTCAAACTATATTTGTGCTTTTTGTTAGATAATGTTTTAATTTTTTTCATACTGTATTCCTGGTTTTATAATACGGCTAATCTTTTTTATGATTTGTTACCCTACTTCTGACCTCAATTTCTTTAAAACTTAGGGAAACAAAATTGAAATTAAAAATTAACTGTTCTAAATTTACAATAAGAGAATGTGGAAACCATTATTGATGAACTACGCATGACAATCATTAATAGCAATATCTGTTAAAAAAATAAAGAAATTAAAGACAGTGGACCTTATTACTGGGAAGTAGAACATGTAGACAAATCATTTCTTTATACTGTGTTTTTGGTGCTTACGAGGGTGATTTAAAACTTTCTCCGAATGATCTAAAGATGGCAGTTTGTTATGGTATCAAAGTCTACTATGTTTCATAGAAACTCTATACAATAATGCTCTGTTCGGCCTATAGCTATTTGCTATTTATACTTCTATGTGTTGAAAAATGGAAAACAAAAATCGAATATGGTGCAAGATTTACATATAAGTAGGGTTACCGTACGTCAAATCATCGACTTTTTATAACAACTTAATGGAAACACTCATCAGCAAACATTTGTGGTAATCTAATTTGTCCGCATTTGTCATATCAAAGTATTCTTTATTCATTTTTGTTCCAGCATATTCAGCATTCTTTATTTTTAAGTTTCAAAATATGATGTCATCGGTGATAATTAGTAGCGAGGCGCACAAATTGATGACGATAATTAATATTTTGATCAGTTTTCCAATCTGTAGACATTTCTTACTTCATATAAAGGAAAATCAGAGTCATGCTATGAAAAATGCCATATGTTAAATCTTGCAATATCCCCCTGTTAATGTTAATTTTAAATCCGTTATAGAATATTTGAATATTTTGTCTGTAAAACGGCTTAGTTGAATTTATTAAATTATATCCTATGTTCTAATTAAATATAAATTTCAATTGAGAATTTTAGGAATCAGTAATAATGGCCAATTTCATTCTTGTTGTGCCACCTTTTCTTGAGATACTCGATGTGTCTGGACAGAGGTGCAGGTTAAATTGCCCAATTCCGCACCTATGGTAGTATGATTATAGTTTAAGGGCGCACCACATCTGAGGTCATTAGCGCCGGCCATCTGATATCAGAGCTGTGTATGAAGGTTTTTAAATAACCTCAAATCTTGACACAAAACACTTTGCTACTAGCTACTACTGTGGCTTATGCATTGCCCATGTACAGTAAGATTTTTTCTTCCTGGCCTTTCAAATGTAATGAGCGTCATCACATAAGAAGTCGCCACGAGTGGCCGAGGGCGTTAAGGGTCGGACTCGTGAGCGGAATTTCTGGGGTTCGATTTACACCAGGACCGTCCTCTCCAACTGACGTTTTTTTCAGGTTTTCCTCAGTCCTCATAAATGCTATTACCGAGGAGCTACTCTAAAATTTAGGCCTAAAACGCTTTATCATTTCATCTCGTGTATCCTTATGATGATTTGTTTTATATACGAACGCTCTTTAACATCTCAGGTCATCAGCGTCCCATTCAATTCAGCGGATTTTACTCAGAGGCCTTAAATTTACGACACGGGACCCACGGCTTTGCTTCCCTTCCGAAGGAAGCCATACTTACGCCATTCCTTTACGCCCGAAAAAATTCATCGATCCTGGCGAGGATTGAACCCGCAATCTTGGGTCTATGAAGCAAGTATGGTTACCACTAGACAGGACTGACATCATCTCAAGTATCGTCAGTGTCCACCGCCTGGGATGCCTCAGTAGTTAAATGTGGGTGGGGAAGGATTAACTGTAACGTGTATACGTCGGCATTATTTATCACCACAAAGATCCGTGAAATCTTTCGAGCTTATTGGATGGTTCGCAATGCTGTTTAAAAGAATTCATTTGAGGAGCTTCCTAATTAGAGTAAAGTAATGGCATTAAAATGCTAACAGTAACTTTGACATTTTTCTTTTTTGTACAGTAGTTTTGGCAGACACTAATAGCAGTTGTAATTGCTTTCCCATTCTTTGGCCTGAATATTATGAAGTTGATTGCTTGTACTTTGACCCAATCCCCTTGTGACCTCTTTCTGTCTGTTAAGTTATCCTGTGTGGTGACGTGTACATTGCATTTCCGTATTAGTTATTTGAGAAGAGATGGACTGACTTTAGGGTGTGGCATGCATTAGAGTTAACACCCTTCTCTATACATGAAAGTAACCGTAGACTTTACCTGCTCTAGCCCAGCGGTTCTCGAGGCTCCTACAGGGGGCTATAAAGTATTACAGTTAATGAATACATATAGACAATAATTATAAATTTACATTGTTTATTTATTGAACTGGAGTAAATTAGAATACACTTGTAGGCGACATTTTGTTGGGGAGGTAGCTTTCAATTAAATAAGTCGGAAACGTGGATCAGGCAGAATTCATTATAGCTTTCCTGGCCAAAGTCGCACTTTCTGCAGGCTGAGGAGAGCGCCGGAATTCCCCGGACCCTTAAAGAAATCAGTGAAATTATTGATACAGTTTGTGAAAAGCATTTCTCATTTTTCATAAAAGTGTAGAAACCGTTTGGAAAACACTCGTTAATGGAAATATAGCATTACCACTCAAATTTAGGAATTAAAATTAATATAATGCTACATATATTGTTACTTATGGTTAATATTAATGCTTTATGCCTATCATATACTTTTAAATTTATTTTTATGATCGATACACCATAACAAATATGCATATTGGAAAAAAATTGCATTAATTTTGTTATATATTTAAATTATATAAACCGGTGATTACCTTTAAAATATAATTTAGGATTTTAAACTTTTTAATTGTGTTTAACGCTCGTTTTCAATGCTGAAGCAACACAGGCGGTGGACACTGAAGATAACATGATAAACGGGAAAGGATTTTTTTATTTTTAAAGGAAGGAAGCGTTTCAGGCTTAAGTTTAGGGTACCTCCTCGGCATTTTCCATTTATAAGGAATGAGGAAAGCCTGGGAAAAAAAAAACCTCAGTCGAGAGGACGTTTCTGGTAAGAATCGAATTCCAGATCTCCCGCTCACGAGTCTGCGCCTTTACGACCTCAGCCATCCTTGACGGTAATTTTAAACATTGAGTTACATTATAGGGGTATGCGGCGAAGGGGAGTTTGAGCTTCAGGCAGAGGTGTATCATTGCTAGCTCTGGTCGAGGTTCATCTTTCACACTTACAGATTCTCTTTGCAGTCTTTGACCCATCTTGACGGTAAAGAAGGAATCCCTCGCCCCCTCAATCATCTAGAAGTCCTTGATGACAATGTCGTGCAGTACAGTCTCTGGCACATTAATTTTTTATCCAACACCACTGCTCCAATTTCGAAAACGTGACTAACTAGACAGGCGTGTACGGACAGCTCACGTTCCTCTCGTTAGAGCGCAGGCGCATATACCGAGTAAGAGAGACTAATTCGCCCTGAGGTTTATTATGTATCCAACCAATGTAATGGATAATTTTGCTGCGTTTCCATGTTTTTTACACATATTACTATTGCCATTATATGGTACCTACTAGTCTTCGCTTTTTCAAACCTACCATACCTCATTAGCCGTGTGAGTCTGAGCATTGTCATATTGAAGATAATTTTTAAAGAATTGTTAGATTCAATCAAGCTTTACTATATCAGAAGTTTGTCACCTGCGAAATATATTTACAACATTTCTGTCATGGGCAATCTTAAGTCTGAAAGTTATATAGTGCCGTATACTTGAGCGAAAGAGAAATAAAGTCAGATGGCTGAAACAAGAGAATCGTCTTTTAGAGTTGGATGTCTTAATCATGTTCCACTTGAGCCTGAATAGAGAAATATGTGATATCATAGCGCATATGTGTACAAGTATTGTATGTACAATCTCAGGTATATCAGCAGCCTCAACATTAAATTATTCAGTACAGCTGGAGCATCAGTCACTTCATCGGGTACTGTATTAATTTTTTTTCATGGCTTTGCCACAACCCATTATACGAGGAGCATTCCGAAATGATTTATAATAGTAGTTTTTATACGTTATTTATTGTTTTTTGAGTAGTGTTTAACGCCCGTTTTTACTACTGAGGCACCATAGGCGATGGACACTGGTGATACATGCGATGAAGTGATAAATTGGGAAAGGATATTTTTTTTAAGGAAGGAAGCGTTCCATACCTAAGTTTAGGGTACCTCTCCGGCATTTGTCAGTTATGAGGACTGGGGAAAACCTGGAAAAAACCCAGTCAGGGAGGACGATCTTGGCGGTATTCGAACCCCCAGACCTCCCGCTCACGAGTCCGCGCCTTAACGATCTCGGCCACCCGTGGCGGTGTCATTTATTATGCAACATGGTTTCAATGCACATGGGATCTCTCAATATTTTCCCACTAACGTCAATACACTGTTGCCATCTTCCCGGTAACTTATTTATGACATAGCGAAATCATTGTTTGGGAGTGGACAGCTGCCTTAATTTCCTCGTTGTTGCCGACTTTTTTTTTTTTTTTTTACTTCGTATTGTGGAATAAAGCATAATCAGAGGGAGCGAGATGCAGTGAATATGCTGTATGAACCCCAGCAATGCCAACTTTGGTTGCTGTTGTAGGGCCGCGCATTGTCATGTTGAACAATGTTCATGTTGGGACGCTCCTGCCCACCACTTCCCCTCTCGTCGTTGCTTAATCCTGCGTATAAGCCATGCAAGGGTCTTGCGTCACACTTCGCCGTTAACAGTCGTTCCTTGAGGAAGTCAATCCATTAACAATATGCCTGAAGTGTCCAAAAAGAGGGTGCTGCTTCATCTACTTGCCCGCAGATGGAGCAGCACGAAAGCTCTTGAGCCGGGCGCTCCATTTTTCCGTTGCATGAATTGGACTTTCTTCTCCGGTGTGACACCATGATTCGTCACCATTCACCAGTTTCTCCATAAAATCCGGAGCTTCATTATGCATTTCCTGTAGCCGATGACTCTTTTGTCCTTCTGTCTGTGTCAAGTCCCGTGGCATCAAATGGGCGCAAACTCTTCATATTTAAATCTACGTGAATAATGAATGTGCAGAAATGAGTGGCCGAGACCTGTCTGGCATTCCAGTTCATCAAAGGTTATGTTCCTCTCAGTCATAATCTCAATGTTGACGGAAGGACCAGTATTCACATTCTTGTGTGCAGATTCCCTGCCTTTGGCAAGCAATTGGCCCAGTTGTAAAAGGTCTTCTGTGCAGGAACGTTACCACATAACGCAGTTTAACGTGTATTTAATTCCTGCAGTTTTGACGCCTTTCTTCCACAAAGACCATACAGTCAATCTTTGTGCATGATACTGGTCTTTCATCTTGTCCACGTCTTTTTCTACTTGACAACAAGTCGCCTTACGAGTGAACGTGCCCATGTATTGCGCAGTATTCGTAAAACGCTGCTATTGTAAATAATTTCCGAAATTTCCTTGTATTTTTGATATAAATTGTTTCGTAAATGTTGTTCTAACTGAGCTTTTATCGAGCATCAACTGTTTGACTTCCCGTTCACAACTCACGCTAAAGGAAAGCCACCGCTCTACTATCATCTGTATATAACATCTTTTAGATCGCGCTTATGCACACTGTTAAAGTATACCTTGAGCCTTCTGTAGTCAATTCAGAAACATAATACCTTTTATGAATTTGTAACCGGTTTACCCCCGCTGATGTATCGTAATATCTGTCGTTTCGTCAGCCGTACAGAAATGAAATTTGCCCTTTCAACTCCTATAGACAAGTTACGTTTCTCATTTCACACGCTGTCAGACAAGATAAAAAAACTTCTTACTTTTGTGCCATCTTGCTGAGCAAGCTCCAATAGCTTTCGGTTGGTTTCGTTTCACTTAACAGTTAAACTTAGACGCATAAATGGAGTCTTTAATAAAATGTCCACTTTATTCATTATCAGGAAATAGAAACGCTTTTTTGTAACTTAACAGTTAACACTATGAAAGTCAACTTTCCACTGACAATCAGTGAAGAAATCACCCAATTTCAAAGTGCGAAAACAAATCCTAGTCAGTCATAGGTGGTGTCAGTAACTCCTAACATCTGGTCCCTAAGAAAAGAGAAAATACCGAGTGCTGACCCAAGAGAACGCAGAAATAAGCTAGAGAAAGGCAAATTCATCTTGGAGGAAAACAAATACACATCTTTGCTGGTCCATGAAGGTATAAGTTTAAAGCGTAAAAATTTTCGGGCTGGCCCATGAGCTTCGCTCTATAACGGAAGACCCGCATGCTACCGTTAAAGGGTCCCGTGTCGCACATTTACGGCAAGATAAAGAACCTAAAGCCTGAAAAAAGAGGCCTCTGGGCAAAATTTGTCGGCCTTTTCACGCCCTGAATAGAATGGGACACTGATGACCTGAGGTGTTAAAGAGCGTCCGTAAATAAAAAAAATCAATCAAGCTACCGTTACTACAGTAGAGAGGAAATGGGCTTATTGCTTAAGATAAAATTAAGAACTAGCCGCTTGTGCATGATCTTTTCATGATTTTTTTTTTTAAGTTGACCAATAGAAGAGAAAATGTATGATATTTTCTTTGGGGGGAGCCATCTGGCCGTTATTGACAGGCTGCCTATGACAATATGTGTCTGTTGCGTACACTAGTGTAGCACTTAGCTTATAAAAGTACATAAAGAGTAAGTCAAAAAGTAACCTTCCTCATTTTATAACATCAAAACTGCATTCGCTACATGGCGTACAGCAAAACTGGACTATGCAACGGAACACACACCATAGCAAAATGACGCTCCTGAATGAATGATCACGGGAGGTAATATGATGTGCAGTTATTTTATTTCTGTATGGAATCCTGTAAACACCCATCGATAGATTGTGTTTTGTGTATGAACCAGATGTGATATACATTCAACAGGTGCTGAAATGGTAGGTGAACTTATGAAGGTGGATCTGTTGAACAACTGCTAATGTTGCAATATGTTTCCCACCCCATTAACTTCCATCTATTTGGAAATATCTTCATGGTAGACAATTTCGACCATATTAAAGAAAAATTTTTGAAATAGCTGAACGAGTACAACCGTGTAAGAAGAGGAAAGCTCATTTTACAATATGACAAATGTTTGAATTATTTTTACAATTATGTGGGAAACAGAGGAGTAGCGTTGAAATTTCCACTGTTTTGACCATTTGTCTTGAGCAAACTGACACGTGTCCGCATGTTTTGAAAATTGGTTGATGCTTGTCTAGGTGTTGGTTACGTGATCAGAACAACAGACATTGGTTAACACACAGCCGTTGCACTCGTAAGCGGTTTCCCAAGAATAGTGGATCCGATTTTATTTATTTTTTTTTTTTACCGTGACGAAATGATTAATTCCTCTAGCTCGACGTCCTTCGAAGAGTATAAACAAATCGGTTCAGACCTGCCTTCAGGAAAATGGTGGGCATTTCCATCACTTGATATAAGACATTGTCATTTGTGCATAACTACGTTTTATGTATCAAATCAAATGTGAAAATCTCTCTATTATTGTCCTTAGTGGAATTACAGGGTACAGTATCATGATGTGCACAATAAAATGATTGCACTGTATAATGGCATTAGTTGTATTAAACTCATTACTGTTATGTTACATTAATACGGGATCGGTAATGAACTTCAAAGCTTTCGAATTCATTTAATTTTCAGCAGGTTATACAGCCGTTTTGTTTGTTTACTGCCTCACTTGCCCATAATCGTATTCACTTCTCTGGTAGGAGCGTCATTACTGCCAAAGATACGAGGAAATCTCGATTGCATCACTGAGCATGGAAGGGCCGAACTCTATTAGTTCAATGGGTTATTAACTGCAGAGAAAAGTCAAACGTGTTTATATACAAAGAAAAAACTTTATTTGTGCAAAAGACGATACAAAAGTTGTACAAAATATCACATTACGTAACAAAGAGGCATACAAAGCGAGATATGCTGACTTTTCTTAACCATGATGATAGCCGCCATAGCTGCTGCCGAAACTTCCATGTCCACCTCCGAAAGAGAATCCCTCGTGCCCTCCTGAGGAATAGCCGTAACCGCCGCCGATGTCACCGCCTCCGTATCCGCCTCCATAGCCGCCTCCGTATCCGCCTCCATAGCCGCCTCCGTAGCCTCCTCCGAAGCCACCGTGGCTGCTGATGACAACTGGCACTGGCTTCTTGACTATGACGGGATGGGGCACTGGCACTGCCACGGGCTTGGGCACTGGAACGGCGACGGGTTTGGGCACATGGACTGGCACGGGATGAGGCACGGGGACTTTGACGGGCACCTTAACGGGGTATGGGACAGGCTTCTCGACGGGGTATGGCACTTTCTTCTCCACGTAGACGGGGTAGGGCTTGGGCACGTGGACTGGGTAGGGCTTTTCTACTGGGACAGCTACGGGAACCTTGACAGGGTAAGGTACCTTCCTCTCGACGTGGACGGGGTACGGCTGTGGCACTGGAACAGGTACCTCCTTGGTGATGGTGATGGCCTTCACTTCACCGTGTTGTATGGTAGTTCCTCCAAGTCCACCTCCATAGCCGCCTCCGTAGCCACCTCCGTAACCGCCTCCGTAACCCCCTCCGTAACCGCCTCCATAGCCTCCTCCATACCCGCCAGAAATTATAGCGCCGTGTCCCAAGCCCAATCCTCCACTACTGAAGCCTATTGAGGAGTGTTCTAGACCGCCTCCGTAGCCGCCATATCCGCCGCCGTGACCAATACCATAACCTAGACCCAACAGTCCTCTCTTTTCCTGCTTCTTGTCGGTCTCTTCAGCCTTCTTCTGCTCCTCGCACAAGGCGAGGACGAACAAACACGCCGTTAGCAGATACTTCTGCAATAGAAACAAAACGTTAGAATCACACGACAGTCTTTCACTTTGTGCTAGGCATAAAGAATGTGAGTAATAAGTGGATAATGCTCCAGAGTGCATGCCGTATGTCTTAGGGGAATAGTGACGAACTATTAGTCAGTTCTAGAGAACAGCTCCTGTGAGCAATATCTGGAAATCAACTGCAAGGTTTCTAGAAATAGCAGTTATATTTTATTATTGTAACGAAATGCTCAATATAGTTTTCATCTTCAAATATTGCCATTACTTATTCCAGTAATTTTATTATTCTCGTAATTTTGAATTATTGTAGTTAAAATGTTTAAACAAAATAAAGTTCTAGCAAGATGTCTGATAGAAATTTTCATGTAATGCGTCATAAACCGCTTTGACATTTAACCTTGATTTAGAAGAATATATTTAAGAATATGAAAGTCTCATTTCCTGACAATAAAGATTAAATTTAGCTCAAAACAATTAAGGTGTAGGATGTATTACTAGTAAATTAATAAAGATATATAAAAATTAATAAAGATATATAAAAATTGGGTTTTGAATAAAATTGATAAATGGCTAGGAAGACTACGGCATTATTTGGTATTCACACCAGTGATACCATACCATACCATAGTACCTACAGAAGAGCTCTGAAAACTACAAACAATGAAAAACAAACAAACAAAAACGCCCCGTTTCGTAAAATTTACTATTGCTTCATTAAATGGTCTTTGCAATGAACATTTTGCGAAACAGGTCATAACAGGAATATTTAAAAAATAGACGTACTGTAACATTTGCTCCAACAAAGTTGATGACATCGGAAAGAATTTCTGCAAGAGTATATAATTGGAAGAAAACAAATCATATAATTATTGAAAATACAGTAATATTCTGAATTTAATGATTGGCTTGAATCAAGAAAAACAATTGAATATAGGCAATTAGAATAAATTGATTTAAATGAAAACAACAATTGGATATAGGCATTTAGAGCAAAGTTAAGTGGACTTCGAAAAGCCAGAAAATATCTCTAAAGAAAGAACACTTTTAATTTTATTATAAGAATAAATAATTATTACAATATTAAATGTAGCAAAAGGTAATTTGACACACAGTATTTACTTCCGGTTCAGTACAATTTTTGTAGAAATCTCCCAGAAGGAAGAAATGCTGTCAATCTGGTGCAAAAATTAGGAACTTAAAACAATCGATGAACTTGTAAGACAATGTAGATGAATTTATAGTTTTTAAAATATTGGTAGCCATAATACGCGAACACACATTTTTTTCTCAGTGTTATAAATATGCACAAATTCCATTTTTGTTACAATAATAGTTAGAAATACGATCGTGTTCTTTTAAAAAAGATTTTATTAATCCTATGCTTGAAATAGTTAAAGCCCTAGAGAGATTCGAACCAAGTATTTGCTAACCAACTACGACTAGGTACTTACTGTATATCTCATTGTACCAGTGCTGTGCTGTAGACCAGCTGAGAATGTAATCTACTTGGCATAATCCACAGCTTTATATACCGAACTGCACTTTCCTCTCATAATCATAATCTGTTTCCGTCACTGAGACACCACACATGCACCTTCCCCTCCCTAAAGCATGGGAAAGCAGATTAGGCTCGCTGGGCGAAAGTTCACTCCCCCTCTTCATGTTCTTCCTTCTCCAGCAACTTGTTACAGAACCTGATGCACACTCTTCTTACCGTTGCGTAACTCGTTTACATCTCCAACTTTTGCACGGTGCGTAACATAGCCGGCACCTTCTCACGTCGGTGCCAATGGATGTGAGAAGTATCAAGTCAAGGCCATCTCTAATGCATGTCAGCTATGCGTTATGTTAACTTCGCATTTTTCAAACGAAGAAGATACTATTAGGCGACACGTAACTGCCATATTTTTTGTTCAGGAACTTTCTTTAAAAATGTTTGCTCTTTTTAGTGCTGACGGATGGAATATTGTTTTAAATTGCCAAAGCATTCATATTTTACAATGTTAGAAGAAAGTGTTTAATGTGTGAAATTTTCTATAGGTTTAGCTGGAGTAAATTAAAATTAAAACAATAAATATAAAATTTCGAAGATTTTCGCCAGAAAGAGCACCTGCCCACTTTAAAAAATCACATGGTTTTAAAACAGGGTTTCAAAAGTTCTCGGAATGAAGTACAAAATGACAGGATAGTTTTTTAAAATTATTCTTATTTTCCAACAGTATCCCTTGACACCAATGCACTTTGTCCAGCAATGCTCCAAGTCTTTTTCCCCATCACAAAAGTCAGATCAGAGAAACGCCTCGGTTGCCGTGGTTGTTAAGGCGCGGACTCGTAAGCGGAAGGTCTGGGGTTCGATTCCCACCAGGCCGTCCTCCCTAATAGATTTTTCCCACGTTTTCCGGGTTCCATTCCCACCAGGACCGCCCTCCTTGACAGGTTTATCTACGTTTTCCTCACTCATAAATGACAAATGTCGGGGAAAGTACCCCAAACTTAAGCCTGGAACGCTTCCTTCCTTTTATAAAAAAATTCTTTTCCTATGTTATCATTTCATCTCATGCATCATCAGTGTCACCGCCTGTGGAGCCTTCAGTAGTAACGAGCGTTAAAATTTCATACACAAAAGTCAAATTCCACCAGACATGCAAAATACGCTTCAATGAATGGTTTCTTCCTCAGTTGAAAGTTTTTCATTTTGGGGAATAGATAGAAGTCGAAGGAGCCAAGTCAAGGGAATAAGGCGGATGTGGCGGCAAATCGTGCACCAATTTATTGATTTTCATCATTGCAACGACATACGTGTGCGGGCGCGCATTGTCTTGATGCAAGATTACTTCTTTCATAAACTCGGTCTTTTCTCGCGTATTTTTGACTTCAGTAGATCCAAGAGGTTAGCATAATGCATTCCAGTGATAGATGTTCCATTCTGATGGTGTAGTGGTAACCATACTTGCCTTCTAAACCCAAGATCGCGGGTTCGATCCCGGCCAGGATCGGTGGATTTTTTCGGCTGTAAAAATCCTTCCTTCGGAAGGGAAGTAAAGCCGTGGGTCCCGTTTCGTACATTTACGGCACGAAAAAGAACCTCAAGCCTGAAAGAAGAGGCCTCTGAGCAAAATTTGTCGGCCGTTTCACGCCCGGAATTGAATGGGACGCTGATGACCTGAGATGTTTAAGAGCGTCCGTAAATAAACAAATCAAAAAAAATCCAATGGGAGGATAGTAAATTAGCGGTACACTCTTTACATCCCAGAAGACTTTCCGCCGATTTCACATGTTTGGCGGCGGTGGAGAATCGTGATACTTCCATTGTTTAAACTGCTGTTTTGTTTCAGGTGTTAGTGGTGACCCATGTTTCATCATTGATCATAAATCGACGTATAAAGTCGGCGGAAACTCTGAAAATGGTCCAAATTTGCTGAGATAATTACTCTCTGATTCGCTTTTGATCCTGAGGCAGCAGTCGCAGTACCCATCTTGCCAATAATTTTTTCATACACCTTTCTTCCATCATAAGTAAAATACGCTATCTCCTAAAATGCCCAGAGCTTCGGCAATTTTGGACACTTTTAATCGACGATCCCCCAGAATCGTGCACCTTATCGGTAATTTCTGAAGTAGTGATGGGTTTTGGTCGTCCGCTATATGGGTCATCTTCCAAATTTTCATGGTCTCGTTTAAACTCCGTGGTCCACTTGGAAACGGTAGAAAACGATAGTGCAAGTCATCTAGAGTGTTTGTCATATCTGAATGAATTTCTGTTGCATTCATACCCTTGTTTATCAAGTCTAGAATGTTCAGACTAAATGGAAATAAAGTTTTAACAACTTTTTTTTTTTTTTCTGTTTTAGTGTGTACTGGGTTGGGGAGGTGTGTGTGGACAACAGTAATGCTTGCAACTTGCATGATGGAGATCCCAAGTTTAAATCCCTTGGGATCGGCCATCCTTAACTTTTGCATGATATTCCACATACTTGTATATTTATTGATACCCGTCAACACTGCAGCAAACAGCTAAAGCTACTACGTAGCTTTTAGAACCTGGAATTATCTGACATACTTTAATTTAAAAAAGTATATAGTCTCATCCTCATTTTATGCCAAAACATAAATATACAAAACACATAAAAGATATTCTGTTGTTCACAAACGACACCATTTGATTTTTTTATGAATGCCAGTTCTGTATTTTAATGTTTCTTATGCAGTGAAATTTGAAACATTACGAAAGTTTTGAGACACGTGAAAGTGAGAGTGGGTAGACTATATTAAAATGTGCATATTTTCAAAGCACTTTCCGCCACAGACTATGCGCCTTCTCGTCCTCAAAAATCACTTATCAAATCTTCCTGCCATTCATTTTCCTCAAGAGCTAGAAAATGGCTTTCCACGCAAGCGATTTTTTACCATTGGGAAGAGAAAATAATCGCATGGAGCCAGATGAGGGCTATTGGGTGGATGAGTCATGAGACTGACCTTTGTGGCCTCCAGGAAATGAATGGTGTGAGCAGAAGTGTTGTGGTAAACAGGATCGCCCTCTATTCTGTCCCTGGACGGCGTTCTCGAAGTTTCTAACACTTTCGGCAGGCAGACTGTGGTATACCACTGAGCAGTAACCGTCCTTTGATCCTCCAGAGGAATTGTGGCCATCGTTTTCTTCCCAACACTTCGGCCTCTGTTCACTTTCGTTGGTGGATCGTCAACTGGAAAGATGCAATCTGCAGACTGTCATTTGGTCTCCTGATCAAATTGATAAATCCATGTTTCATCACCCGTGATGACATCAGACACACGCCTTGAGTTCCCTTCCTCGAATTTTTGCAGCATTTCTTCACACCATTCGGCGCGGGTGAGCTTTTGTGCCTCTGTCAAATTGTGGGACACCCAACGGGAGGAAACATTCCAGACACAAAGATGATCGTGCAGGATTTTTGATACTACTACAGATCCAATTTGTAAGGCTACCTCAATGCCCTTAATTGTTAAGCGTACCATCGCGACAAAGTTTTCCTCAGTCACTGCTCTTGCCGGAAGCCCAATTCTTTCCTCGTTTTGCAGTGAAGTCCGGCTCCTTTTAAATTCCTCAAACTAGCTGAAAACTGTTTCACTGGATGGAGCAACGTCTCCAAAAGCTTGCTGAAAGCTCTCAAGGCTTTGGGACGCCTTTAAAGCACTCTTGATATCATAAAGAATCTTTGCGCCAAAATGTTCTCTCTTCAGCTCCATCGTTAACGGCTGTACACGGGAGGGTCGCTACCTGGTACCGTTTTACTCGTAAGGGATGGGTCTACCATACGGCACATTTTTTTAAAGTTGGTCAGCAATCACTTTTTCTCATCTCAAAACGTTTGTAGTGACTCCCGTATTTCGCATGCAAGGGCAATAGTGCTTTAATACAATTTTTAAATGTTCAACGAATACATTTGTAATACGAGAAAACAGTGAATACTTTTAGCATAGATTTGACACCTTACTTCTATTTGTTTCGTCGTAAATATGCCTGAACTGCGCTTCCCTGTTTTTATAGCAACAGGTATATGCAACTTTGCAGTAGCCCTGTCACTTTTGGAAATGTGGCTCACTTTGAAATGCAAAAAAAACAGTTTGTGTCGGTCAATGTCGAGTGAAGGGCGTAAACCGGTTTTCTGATTGGTGAGTGACATCTTTGGGGTTTATTCTACCAATCTAAAACAACCTACATGTCTAGCTAAATGCTAGCTGCGAAACAGAACATAGTTTTGGGAATGACAGCGATAATCCATATTTATTTCTCGATGGCAAACAGAACTTTAATTTTACAATCTGCAGAATTAATCTATAACTGTTATTGCACAATGTTTTCTCTAGACGTAATCAGATTTATACTTAGTTAGGTTTTTTTTTATTTTATCGACATGCTTTGGTAAATATGTGAATGTCTAGTCTATTAATGGCTGAAGTAAGATGGTTAAATATTTTAGAAATAATGTAAGCTACTTTATGGTTATGTGTTTGCGTTTAATGCATGGTGAAGACTTGATGCATTAATGTGTAATGTGCGAAGCGAGATGGCTAGGTTTATATTGCTGCATTTCCTCCTCTCAGAAAAGTTCGTAATCGATTCATCTTTTCTCCATTTATGTTAATAGTGTTTAACGCCCGTTTTTACTACTGAAGCAGCACAGGCGATGGACACAAGTAATACATGAGATGAAATGATAAGTTGGGAAAGGATTTTTTTTATAAGGAACGAAATCTTCCAGGCCTAGTTTTAGGGTACCTCCACGGCATTTGTCACTTATGAGGACTGAGGAAAACCTGGAAAAACCTCAGTCGGGGAAGATGGTCCTCGCGGGAATCGAACCCCAGGCCTCCCGCTCACGAGACCGCACCTTAACGACCTCTGCCACCGGTGGCGGTGATTTATCTGTAATTCTCAGCGTTTGGAGTGAACAACTTTTAGGAGACGAAATATTTAAACTGGAGGAAGGGGGGGGGGATCAATTAGGAGACTTCAAATGTCCTTGCTTTTCAAATGGAAAACTCGCTAAAGTTTATCTGGCAAGAAGTTATTGTTCCCTATATTTTAGTATAAGTGTCACCGTATATACATGAATTAATTTCAGAAATGAAGTGTTTTACAAGCGCATGAACGGTCTTGCGAACCATGCGACTGTGTTGTGCAATATACGAGGGTAGGTCCATAAGTTTCCGGCCTCTTATGGACCTACCCTCATAGTATACTTAGCTTAACTAGAATAATAGATATTACTACTGTTGCTGCTGCTACTCCTACTACCACCACCACCACCACCACCACCACCACCACCACCACTTTGTTGATTGTGGTCGGTTTAGACGGCCAAGAAATTGTAATTTTATAACCTCTTCGGCTTAAAATATTTATATAATATAAATTTCGTGCTTTAATAGAATGTATGACACCTATTTCTAAACTATTTTTTCGGGCTCATATTTTACAAAATCGAAGCGAAACTTTACGAACTTGTATCGTAAATAACTATTCTAATGTCATATTTTAATACAAAATACACTTATATTCTATTGAATTTTTATATCCGCCTTTCCTGCAGATAAAAAAAATAATTTGGGTGATATAAAAACTTTTCTCGTGTATATCCGACAAAATAGATATTTTGTATTTTATGAATAATCAAAAAACTAGGATCCATAATGCATATACTTTGAAACATCATTGTTGTACTCCGTTCATTCTTAGGTGTCCTAATGTATAACAAAACAAATTGTATCCATCCGCCAAAGTAAAAGTTTTGTACACGCCATACCAAAAATAAGTCATGAACTAATGGTATACTATTTAATGCACTGCTATATAGCTTGAGTTGCACTTAATGAACAACAGGAAAACTTATGATAGTTATAATAATAATAATAATAATAATAATAATAATAATAATAATAATAATAATAATAATAATAGTTTATAAAGATGACTATTTCACTTGTATGCCGTCAACTTAAAATCAACAATGTCTTGTGGTCAGTATAGTCAATTCTATAACTGCACTACATAATTCCTGAGCACGCATCATTGGCCATTTTTCTGTATTTTCAGTAATTGTATATTTACCTTTTTAATGTGCATTCACTCAAGCGATTGTTTTTGCGTATACATCCAAACAGTTTGAAACCATTTTAAAAATTATGTACAATATCTGCCTAAGCAACCATAAATCATTATAAACGTGTTATTCAGAATGGTAAAATGTTTTCTATGTTTTATTTTTCTCAGTTGGTATTAGTAAATCACACTTTAGTGAATGTAATAGTCTTCTTTCCTCTATTTCATTCTCACGGTTTCTGAATAGGTAGGTATTCATAAGTAAGTATACTATTTTATACAATTGTCAATAATCCGTGCGCGATTTTCAAATATTTATTACTTTTATTCTTATTCTATTCATAAAATAGTCCCAAACACGCGTTTGCTCTTCTCTATTGGCATTACCGATAATCGACATTCGTCTGTTGCTAGATGGTTTGAAAAGGTTAAGTATGCATAGTAAAAATATACAAATATTACAATATTGTAATCCAAATTTACGGGAATTATATTAAATTCTTATTTTATTCGTGAAATAAACCTAATAAATATCCTACTCACTACGTTCCTGAATTTATCGACAATCTCAGACCCTGTTGTAATATTACTTGTGATTATTTCACTCATGTGAAGTCATCTTAAAATCGACCAATGAAACGAAACAAAATTTTGAATTTTGACCAATCACAGCCGGATTAAGGACTGAAATTATCGAAAAAATATTATAAAATTCGTTTTATCTTGCGACGTGCATTTGTATTCTGTTCAGTGTAGCCAACTCTATACTTCCACCATATAAATCCTGAACACGCATCACTGACCACTTTTGCTAGAGACGGTGGGGAGCTATTGTTAGCAACAAAAGCATGGACAATCGACAATCATGACGCAAAATGGAGGGTTCTTCAAAACGTTTTGGTGATGTGTCACATGTGCAAATTGGTCTTATCATTAGGAATTCCAAACCACAGAATACAAAGAAAAATAGACATACTATGCTCTCTCTCTCTCTCTCTCTCTCAGTTGATATGAGAAAATCGAACGGTAGCGATTGTAATAGTCGACCCTTGTTAATTTCAATCTCACAGTTTCTGAATATAATAGATACTCATAAGTACAACAAGTGTTAATATTTTATGCGTGAATTTCAAATATATATATATATATATATATATATATAAATCTTTTATTCTTATTCTATTCATAAAATAGTTATAAACCCGTATTTTGCTTTTCTTTATTGGCATTACTATAATCGACATTCTTCTGTCGCAAGGTTGCTTGAAAAGGTTAAGTATTAATATACAATTATTAAAATTTTGTAAGCCAAGTTTAGAAGAATTATATTTAAATTCTTATTTTATTCGTGAAATAGTCTTAATAAATATCACTCGAGTGTCTAAGTTTTTCAGATCACAACAATTTATCGGTAATCTCAAACCCTCTCGTGATATTACTTGAAATAATTCTAAAAACGTGGTTCCACTTTTGTAATACTTATAGGTTGCAAGAATTCTGATATTGATCCCTTATACCACACAGTAATGCCACAATTTATTTCATTACTAATTTGGATTTTATATTTACTTTATTAAAATTATTCTATTCGGTAAGGGATTTACTTAATTTACTCAGCTCCTGCTGACGAACTTTTACATGTAAGCAAATTGTGCACTACTTTGGTGTAAGTAGAACGTCATGCAGTCAATGTCACCTGGTTATTATTTGTATTAGGACCCATTCTAAGAATGAACTGTGTACAAGCAGCTAATACTGAGGAATATTCAGCGAGCGTGATATTGTATTTTAAAATCTTGAATTACACTTAAATTTCTCATCAGCCACAAAAATCTTTAAATGAGCAAATTCACACACAACTGATGCTGCTGTCTAGGGTTTTGCTATTTTACGTGCTATGATTAGCATTGGAAGCATCAATGGTTACGTAGGCAACGAAAGTTGTTATTTTGCAATAAATTGCAGAGTTTATCTCCCACAGGCATGTGAAAAATGGTAGCTGTTTCTTGGCTTAGTTTGATTGACGTTATACGGTCAAGTGTTAAGATTACGTAAAAGCCGACTAGACTCGGACTAGAAATAGTCACGAAACTAATTGTATCATACCATGCAAGCAGTATATTAAAATATTTTGACGTTTCCTGTGTATTCTACTTGTTACATTATCCAGCTTTCAAATATAGTTTTTGCAGTGTTCCTTCTAAGCTGCACGGGTAATGAATAAAATGCTCCTATGCATATGCAATTTCTGCCGTTTAGTTTCCACCCGAGCTGAGGAAAGGTTTTGGGTTGTTACGCATTATTGTAGAAGAAAAACAGGTTTTATGAACGATATTACATAATTTCTGATAGTTAGTACATTTAAATATCAAAATCGTCATATTTGATAATTACCTTACGCAGATTTTCCGCATTAGCAACTAAGGTAACAAACATTACACCAAAGTAGCAATTTTCTATTTGAAAGCTTTCGGATAGAGACAGCTCAAAAGTAATAATTTAAATTTTTTATACGTATGGGCATATATGATCTACTTTGCTTGCATGTTCATGCACTCGCACACGTACACACATGAGATAAAGGAAGAGAGAGAGAGAGAGAGAGAGAGAGGAAAGGAAGAAAGAAAAAGAAAATAAATAGTAAGGAAGATAGAAAGGAAAAATCCACGATAGTTCAGCATATAATGTATAACGTATTAGTCATTTGAAAAAAGATAAGGAAAAAAAGTACATTGCAATAAATTTCTTCCTATTGCTCAGCTTCTTTTTCTTTTTCTTCTTCTTCTTCTTCTTCTTCTTCTTGGCAATAATGCACTTTTTCATCAAAGATGTTCTAAAGCTTTTATTTCACCACGAAAGTCAAATTGCTCTAGGCCTACAAAATGCTCCTCAACTGGTTATTCAAGTTCTTCATCATATGAAAACCACCAAGTAATTTTTTCAGCTTTGGGAAGAGTAGGAAGTTCCATGGAGTCAAATCTTGGGAATAAAGGCGGACGTGGCAGCAGTTCATAAACCAGTTCATTAATTTTCATCACTGCAACGATACATGTGTGAAAGCGAGCATTGTCTTGATATAAGATCACTTTCTTTTTTGATAAATTCGGTCTTTTGTGGCACATTTTTGCTTTTAATTGGTCTAAAAGGTTGACATAGTGTACTCCAATTTCGATTGCATAGCTTTAGCAGCGTAGAACACTGATCAACATTTTCCTGCCAACTTTGCACATTTGCCATCTTGGGCAATGAAAATTCATGCTGCTTCCGTTGTTTTTTTTTTTTTTTTTTTTTTGTGTACAGAAGTACATCTTTGTTTCATCATTGGGCATTAATAATCAGCTGGATCACTGTGAAAACGCGCCCCACTTTGCATTCTGATTACTACATCTTCAGCAATTTAGTCAGTGATCCTCTGCACAGCAAGTTTTGACCGTCCGCTATCGATTCATCTTCCAAGTTTTCACAACCCCTTTTAAACTTAACAGCTTTCTTGGAAACGGTTGCAAATGATGCCGGAGTCCTGGAGACTATTTATCCTGTCTGCTTTTTGTTTCGTTTTTTTTTAATGGTGTTGGGTGCTCGTTTTTACTACTGAGCACCATTGGAGGTGCACACTTATGATACATGAAATGAAATTATATATTGGGAAAGGAATTTGTTAAGGAAGGAAATGATCCAAGACTAAGTTTAGGGTAGCTCCCCAGCATTTTCATTTATGAGAACTGAGGAAAACCTATAAAAACCTCAGTCAGAGAGGACGGTCCTGGTGGGATTCGAACCCCAGACCTCCGGCTCATGAGTGGACGCGCCTTAACACCTCGGCCACCAGTGGCGGTTTTCATGTCTGTTGAATTTTATACTCTACTGGTTGAAGCTAAAACATTGTTCGTTAATGGTCCATCAGACAAGTGGATATTTGTCTATCTCTAAGCAAGTAAACATTTGATATCACTCAAAGACTGTCCCTTTGTTAACGAGGACGTGGCGACTATAATTAGCATAATTGAAAACCAACTGCTGTTGCCGCAAACAAGTTCTGTAGAAAAGCAACAAACTTCCTAGTTCAAATTTCATTATGTTTCCTTTTCTTTGGTTAGTTTTTCTTCTGCTTTAAAACTGAGAAGTGTAACAAGAAGAAAGCTAATTTGCGAAGCTACATAGACTGCCCTAAGGATAACGGTTATACCTACACTCTATTTTTAGAGTCAATACAATTTTTACAAAGCTAATAAGTTCTCATAATTCCAGTAAATTCTTGCAGAAATTCTATTATTATTATTATTATTATTATTATTATCATCATCATCATCATAAAACATAAACGTAGTTTTACTATATACAGGGGTAAGTCATAAGTCTTGGCATCTATTTTTTTTTTCCTCGCAAACAAGGGACAACACGAAAAAGCATTGATATACGAGGGTTATTTGTTTTCAACCTCCGATCGCTCTGCTATGTGACCAGACAAGCATAAGGAGGCAGATCTTCGCACCTTGCTACTGCGCTACTACCCCACCATAACGTCCACCAAGATCAAGTTCAATGCATCAATTGGAGTTGAGCTACACGTACTTCATCGTGGCCCGGCTTGATTCATTCTCCCGTTTTGTATGTGGAAAAGTAACTGTGGCTGTATTTGACTCCTGGTAATAAAACAATTTGTGATTTACGTTTGTCTTTTTGTTATGTCCCGTCGGAGGTTGGGGAAAAAAAAAAAAAAAAAAAAACACCTTGTACGTTTGAAAGTGTAAGGCGTGTATTTTTGATTTAAACTACCAGATGGTGTATGTCTCAGCACGCCACGAAGTTTACTTGGTGAGCAAATGCAGATCACGAAGAGTGAACAACGTGCGTATGTGAAAATAGAATTTCTCCGTGGCAGGAAAGGTACGCAGAGTCCCCCAGCCCACATTTCGTCAATTGCAATGATGCGATTCAGCGTTGCATCCCCTTCATCCTTAATTCTCGTCCGATTGGTGCGACTTCTGACCTCACTTAACTGATGTGGCACCCATTTTTCACATTTTCAGGTCCTCCGGTAAAATGTGGTGTATTGTTTTTACCGGAATTCATCTTTGTTCTTATAATTCCACAAGTGTCCAGCGTCTATCATCGTGTAAGCACTGTTCCATCTCCGTCATCCGTGTATTCTTGTGCACGAACACAGAACGCCCACTGCGCGGTAGATCGGCAGTCGACATTCAACCGTTTGAAGGCCTCCGTCCACCTCGCCACTGTTCGATAGGGCAGGGCTCCCGCACCCAGTGCTTCTAGTAACTCGTTGTGACATTTCGTGCATTCCTGCTGAGGAGAAATGCTATCTTTTCACATATGCACTGGAGATCTTCATACTGGCTATTGTCGCTCACCGACCGAACTTCAGGGCGTGCTGAGACACGCAGATCTGCTCACACACACCTTCTGGTGACCTCATCCCAAAGTACGTTCCACACACTTTGAATCGTATATCTTTTTCGTATTGTTCCTTGTTTGCGAGATAAAAAATATAGTTGCCATAATTTATGACTTATACCTTGTATTTTTCACTATATTTTGGGACCTAAATGAATAATGTTAGGTTCATTACTCATCTTTTTGCATCTGAAAATAGTAAAAAAGCTTTGAAACTCTACTTTCAAAGATATTATTGTAAAAAGTGCAGTTAACCACAACAATGTCTATAAAAACAAAGGCAAGAAATTCCTCAATACAGTGTAGGAAACTGTAAAACCTTTTTTCGAATGAAATTATCAGATATTTTCCCCCTGTTTGTCTTCAGATACAAAAATGCTCTGGATATGTGTTAAGCTTTTGCGTAATTACACTACAGTGTTAATTTTAAAATTATGAAGATAAATCAGGGACGAAAAGTAGGCCGGAACAGCAGATTTGATTTCGGGACTGTCCCCAAAAATATGGGATGAATGGTTTTTTTTTTTTTTCTATGATGCTTTTTAATTCTATTTCTGACATTCACCGTCCCGACATTATGAGCAATTTCTTTGGTTGTGCACCAAAATTAAAAATTATGCAGCAGTACAGGCTGGTCATTGAGATGTAGTTCACCCATTTAAGCGATGACCACACTCAGTGAAACTTAATTTAGAAATCATACAGTCCTGTAGTTATGCAACAAGTGGCTGAAGAAGAGGAAGCCACATATCAAAGGCTGGTCGCAGTAAGCAATAATTCAGAGGAGGCGAGAGAGAGGCAGAAACTAGCTCCATGATCACTTTTTTATGTTCACCACTTTAATAAGGCACTCGGACCAATCCTGTTCTGGGGAATGGACTAGATCACATGACCAGTTTTAACATTTGGGTATAGCAAGCCTCAGCACTTAACGTTTCCTGCATTGCTTTCGAAATACCGTACAGCTTTTTGTTTTCCTATACGTCTACCTAAAGTCTAGTCATTCTGTTCTGAGAATGTACTCCCACATATTAACCTGTGGCGCGCTTGTAAAGTTGGACCCCCAGAGAGTGAAATCACAGTTACAAGTAGTGATAGATAGAGCATAAATTAAGACAACAAAGAGAACGAAATACTGTGTCTTTTTCTGATGGAGAATGAAAGTTACAATCTTAAATGTATATTTAATGTACACAGGCAACTGGAGAAGGAATTGCTGTGCCACTGGCCAGAACCTGATCCAGGATGCCATGTTAAGATAAAATCAGAGGTCAAATGTTGGGGAAAAAAATGTTCCAAATAATTGATTTTTTATTTTTCTGCATTATTTGGTATATAATTTATTAAGAAAACTAATTTTAAATGTTTTAATTAGTTAATGTGTTTTATGTGTCAAACTTCTTTTTAATATCCCTTACTATTGCATAAAAATGAACATATCTCTAAAACCATTTGTTACAGAAGGCGTGCTTTTTGTAGGTAAATTATTCTTTTAAACGTTGGCCTGTATTGGCTGTTTTTGTGCTTAATTGTAAAGGTTTTTTTTTTTGTCTATGTTGAGTTTTACAAGCTACATATTCCAGTTTTATTTCCTAAATACATCTAATATCATGTCTAGGTCTACCAGGGTTTATAAAAAATTAAAAAGAAATAAGGAAACAGGTTATTATAAAACATTAACAATAAAGCTTGTAGTGGTGATAATGAAAATAATAGACCTTTTTCTGAAGAGAATAATTCAGTCAATGATAAACAAATTACTTACACTCCCTAGTGCTTCCAAGAAAAAGATATCTGGTAATCATATGGAAAATATTGAAAATACTAAAGGAAACATTGATATAGAGATTGACTTGAATATTTTAATTACAGTGTTGAGTGAAACTGTCTCCTGTGGCGGTAATATTACTTTGTGTGAAGATACAGGTATAAAAATGGATTAGTATGTAAATTGACAGTTAATTGTATTAACTTTAACGCTATTTTAGTCGTAAGCGAAAATTCACAAACATTTTTATCATAAACGAATGAGCTTATAAAATTTACAGCTGATCTACATTATTACATTCATTGCTGAGCTCTAGTTTCAGGCTATTTGCATAAGAACTTTTTGTACATGAATATTAATATAGTTTTAATTATATAAAAAGGATTTTGTTACAAAAATACCTTATTATTTTATAAGGTATATTCCCTAAATTAGAGCTCAGAGCTTATATAAACCGCCACGGGTGGCCGAGGTCGTTAAATCGCGGATTCGTGAGCTGGAGGTCTGGGGTTCGAATCCCACCAGGACCGTCCTTCCTGACTGAGGTTTTTTCCAGGTTTTCCTCAGTCCTCATAAATGACAAATGCCGGAGAGTTACCCTAAACTTAGGCCTGGGATGCTTCCTTCCTTAAAAATCAAATACTTTCCCAATATATCATTTCATCTCATGTATCACCAGTGTCCATCGCCTATGGTGCCTCAGTAGTAAAAACGGGCGTTAAACACTATTCATTCATTCATTTCATTTCATTCAGAGTTTATACTATAATGAAAAAATAAGCAGTAAAAAGTTCACTAAGGTATCTGTAATTCTGTCTGAGAAAAAGGAACATAAAAGTGAATAACTTCGCATAAGTAATATAGGACCTCTGATCTCACCTTTAAAGAATTCAATATTGTAAACGAGGCTAAATCTCATGACAACAAGTAATGTTTTGATACATCCCTCAGTATTCATTTAGGTTTAGAAACCGGAACGTTTTCAGAAACATCTGATTTAGTTTATAGAGGGTTGACGTCCAGAGACTCAATCCAGTACATTCCCCAAAGTTCTTGGAAGATACGGTATACCTTTACTGTTTTTCAGGCAGAAATGCTTGCGGATCTAACCAACTGTCACAGAGAATTGCGAAAGGATAAAGAAACAAGCGCATTCCAATCCTCTCAGACAGTCAAGCCGTTCTTAAAGCTCTTGACTCTTACCAGTTTGAATTTTAGTTCAATGTTTTCCATCTTGCAGACATTGTTGCAGAACTACTCTGTAAGGTTACTTGGTTCCTAGGTCATAATGAAGAAGCAGATACATTGACCAAGGATGGAACAAATAGCTGCTCAATTGGAAGTAGCAATTCGTTTCAAAGTTCGCAGTTAAAGCTTAGAACAGAGCAGAACGAGAAGAAATGGTGCGAATATCCTGGTCATCATTATTTTTGCTGAATCGTTTTTACATTTAGAGAGGAAGAAACAAAGGGGAGTGGTTACATTAATACTTGTTTGCTGGGCATGAGTCATTCGGAAAACATCTGCATACTGTTGGTCTCTTTCTTTATAGATTGTGTAGTAGTAGAATTACAATGGCACCAATGTAATGCAAAGCAACGTAAACATGTGCATGCTTTTGTGATACATTAGATATGTTCGATTTGGCTCAAGAGAATATTCACAATAAAATATAAAACATATAAATTCAAATAAATAAATAAAAATGAAATGAGAAACACCAAAAGAATAATTTCTAAATACATATAAAATGTAAATAAATCCCATAGTGGATGACACACAGCTGGATTCAATCCATTTGTTTCTCCCAACCCCCTCCCCGGTTATTATCAGCCCTTTCAGACCTCAGCTGTCTCACTTTCATCGGAAATTTACCAAATTTCTCCTCTCCTTCCTTGCCTGGCAGCAAAGCCCAACATGATCATCTCTCTCTGTTCAGTCCCTCCATTCTTCAGTACCTTTACATTCATCCAGAATATATGTCCATGATTACCTCTCCTCATAGATGGAACAAATTCTCCGCTGAGTATGCGCACCACTGTCTAATGAGTTTAGTCCCTGTTTTGAATTACTGCTCCATCCCCCATTCAGATTTTAGTTCCGACTGTACTTACAGCGAAATAATTTATCTGCTGCCTATCCATGTCTCACAAGCGGTTCCTTATCCTCCTCCATGCACTCTTTCTATAACCCTGATCCGGCATCCAAATGCAGCCCAGCCATATTATTTCTAATTCTTTTCTTAATTTGGATGCCAATATCTTATTTCCTCCCATCCCCAGCTGTTCCTGATAGCACAGTGTCCTAATTAAATCACCACTTTACTGCTCTGATTTTGTACACTATAGTCTCACTCTAGGCCCCGAGTTCTCTCCATATTTCTGCCCCATATGTACCCCATAGGCGGATACACCTACAGGTATAGCTGGGATTCTGCTACGTAACCAGAGTTTCTACTGCTTTCACTTCCGTTGTCCACCTTCCGTTCATCATAAAAGTAATGTCCAAGTATACGAAAGTCTTTATGTTATCTAGCGTCTGTCTTTTGTACTTCCATGCCTCCGCCCTGATACTAACCTTTATGTAAGCACCAGTTGAAATTACCGCCATGGGTAGCCTAGGTCGTTAAGGCGGGGACTCGTGGGTTCGTCTGGGGTTCAAATCCCGCCAAGACCGTCCTCTCTGATTGAGGTATTTTCCAGGTTTTCCTCAGTCCTCATAAATGGCAAATGTCGAGAAGATACTCTAAACTTAGGCCTGGAACGTTTCCTTCCTTAACAAATTCTTATCCCAATATATCATTTCATCTCATGTATCATCAGTGTCTACCGCCTAGTTAAAACGGGCGTTAAACACCATAAAAAACCATGTTGAAACTACTAAATACAACTAAAAAGGAAGACTTCCGAAGCTCAGACTAGGAGCATGGGAGATGATTAAGAGTAGAATTTGCCCCGTTTGTGAGGAGGGGGGTATCATGGACGCATACAATGCCTGAATGTAAAGGTACGGAAGAATGGAGGGAAACGTATCTACCACACTCCTTCGCACAGATTCAGTCCCAGCCACGATCAATGGATTTTTGGGCGTAAAAATCCTAAGTATGATTTCCTTCGGAAGGGAAGTAAAGCTTTGAGTCCCGTGTCGTACATTTACGGCATGTAAAAGAGCCTGCAAAAAGAGGCCTCTGATCAAAATTTATCAGCCAGAAGAATAGAGATACCGACTAAGGGAAATGGTCATGTTGGGTTTTACTGGCGGGCAAGGAAGGGGAGGAGAGATTAGGAAATTTTCTGATGAAAGTGAGACAGCTAAGGTCTGAAAAGGCTGATAGCCAGGGTGGGAGTGTGAAAAAACAAATTGATTGAATCAAATTGTATGCATGGTATTCCTAACGCGACTTCTTTTATTTTATGTGTATTTTTAATTTTTTTCGTTATTTTAATTTATTGTTGAATATGTGTTTGTTTTATCGTTTATTGTGACATATCTAATTCAATGTATTGTATTAAATCAAACAGATTTACTTCCGGTTGCATAAAAATTACTAACTATGGTTCAGTTTTAATCGAGTTCAGAAATGAACCTAGTTTAATTCTCTCTTCATGTTGTACAATGCTAATCGTCGATCAAGCGAATTTAGTTTAGGTATTAGATTTTCTTTTGTCTCGGTTACGTAATACATAAACAAAATAGATTTTGAAAAAGAAGAAGAAATCTCAAACAACAAATTTTAAAAAGGAAGAGAAAGACATCTTAATTAATCTTGTTGTCTTGTGGGCCCTGTTCTCAGCCCGTTCTTGAGAGGTTTCTTAGTGCATCGCAGGGTTAGCAAGTGATTACAAGTGATGTGCGCTCTCTCCCAATAGCACGCCTTGTAGAACTTCTTCTGCTTCAAACTGTGCATGAATACATGAATTCACAAAAAGATTACTGTCATGTGGCGATCCTGGCCATCTGGCGACAACATTTTGAAAACGATGTTTTGAATCGCAAATAACTTTGGACATTTTGAGAAAACCAACCATGGCGATTACTGTAAACTTCAGTAATATTGCCATCAGGAGATATGATAGCGATGTGTGTACAATCTATTCCACCTAGAACTCAGGGGAAATTACATATATCACAAAAACCTCGCATTATTCCATTTATTTCTCCTCGCGAGTAGGCCTCTTGATGAATTGGGGTCTTAAACTTGCAATTTCTCTTGCTACTTTGTGAATGGTTCTACTTGCAGTTTCCTTATTCACGTTGAATATATCCCCAGTTACCATCTGGAAACTACCAGTTGCAAAGAACCGTAGTGTGAGTAGAACCATAAACATTGGGTAAACACATGGTTTCGTTTAGTTCGTGTTCTTAGCTGTAGATGCAGTTTTTGTTCCAGGTCCTCGACTACGTGCTTCGACAGCCGAAATCTCATTTTAATCGTTTTTCATCAAGCTCAATGATGGCATTCCTTCTTTGCTGAAATACACGAGGCGCCCGTTGAAATTCAAACTCTTCATTTTCGGATGGTCCATCAGAGTAATATGAAATCTTAAAATAACATAACTAACCCACCTTTGTGAATAGCTTATAAACTTACAGCAATGCATTCAGCGAATAGTTAAAGCACGAAACATTCATGCATATTCTTCTATGCATGCTGTTACATAAATTATGACATCAGTTCATTTCCTCTCTTTAAAAGATCACTAGGTCACTTATAGATCACTATAAGTAATTGTTTAACTTCGCTAATCAAGATTCACGCAGATTAACTTTAGAAAAATTTCCTGTAATGTTTAATCTTAGATCAAGGTAGAATGATCTTGGATTAACTTTTATACAACCAAAATTCTAAGTTCATTTGACAGAAGTTAAATTTTAGTGCTTAAACTCTGATTAACTGTATAAGCAACAGACCCTAAGTTTGTTATAAAAACACGTGCGCTTGTTGAAGTTTTTTTTATATTGGTGCCACTGAAATAAATACTACCATTACCACTACTAGAGAGTAAGGTCCTGGAGAGGAGGAAAGTTCAACTATTTGCAGTTTCATAACCGGGTAGTGTGGAACATTCTTCCAGGAGTGAAGGTTCTATAGCTGAGCTTATTAAGAATGCACGGCCACAGCTGTATGAAAGATCAGAGGTAGTTTAAGCTAAAGGTTCGCGTCTATCGGCGCTCAGTACTCCTTAATAATTATCACTGCCTCTGCTGCGGCTAGGATTATAGTTAAAAAGGTTACAAAACACATTTACAAAATACACTGAAGGTTTTACATTCTTTAAGAGGGAAGATATGGGTGAAATGGGGGCAAAAATTGAAGACAATGCGTTTTTGGTAGTTTTTAAACTTTTTAAAGCCTCACTTAAATATTATGTATTTCATTTTTTTTATCTGGAAGTTCATTATCGTTCCATTAGATAATTTAAATGACCTTATGTAGGTGAGCTTGGGGATTTTTAGATCTTAAAATATCAGTACTAAATTCTTTTACTGATACAACGCATCTACAATTTGAAACAAGAATTTTAGCTTAAATAGCAACTCCTTGATTAATAGTACGAGAGATAGTTAATAAAATCTTCGCTACCTATTAAGTACGGCAGGGTCTTTTACGAAGAAATCCTCATGGAGTTGTTTGTACTAGGCCCAACATGTCTCCCTCTGGAAAGTCCCCAAAAGCCAATTTTCGGACGTACTTTGATGTATATTTTCGGTACGACAAGGCAGTTTTTTATGTTCTGTACGTATTCGGGATACCCCACTCTATATGAATGGCACTCCTCCGTCTTTAATTTCGTTCATTGCACGTTTGCGAAGCTTTTCATTTCAAAATTACCGGTACATATATACTCGTCATTTTTTGTGGACCAAAATGTTTCGTTTTCAATTTTGAACTCTCATGGTCACTTCTGCATAAAATTTTGCTAGTTATACTACCAGTATAATTATTATGAAAATAGAGGTATATATATATCTGCTTTTTAAAAATTTTTGTAGCAATATACTTGTTTCTTATGACTAGAAAGTTAGTACAGTTAATAGAAAATGTCTTTAAATTATTAATATTTGCTAAAAGCTTGAGTATGTAAATATAAACATGTCTTTAAATATGAAATATTATGAATATGGTTTTTTCGCAAAGTACTTATATTCTCCATTGCCTATAAAATAAATATATCTTCATTCTTCTTCTTCTTAGTTTACAATAAGCAATTTCATATCTTTGCTCATTCTACTAGTAAACTTACATACCTTTTTGTCTTCAATACAGTAGCATATGCCTATAGACATATATGTACACATAGTGCGATATTTTAGCTACCAAGTGGCATTTACTGAACATGGTCCAATAAGAGAGAAGGTATTCTGTGCTAAATTCCATACAAGCAAATCTGTAATCTCTGTTCACCGTTGCTTTCAAAAAGGCTATAAGCAGATAAGGCAATCTGTGCATGGTATACACAATTTAAAGACTCTTGACTCCATGTGCAAGAGAAAATCGACAGCCGCCCATTCTTATCGGTCGTGTTACCAACTCACCCCACCCCAACAATTCACCAATTATGGTAGCAAACAACGTGAGATGTTTAGGGAACTCTTCGAAAGCGCTACAATGAGCCCATGCAGACTGTAACCTTTGATCCTTGCGGATCATGATCGATAAACCCTTCTGCAACAACTTTGAAGATTTTGGTACCAGGTTGATTTGCAGTGTTGAATGAACCTTCCTTTCAAGCGCACTCAGTCATAAAGTGTGAAATGATGAATTTCCTCATGCATACGTGCATAATTTGCGGTATTGTCGCAGAATAAACTTGCATTTATAGGACATTCTTCTTCTTCTTTTCGCGGAATACTCTAACTGGGATGTCATAACTGGACTTGCTGTGGTGTATGCCTCAGCTGACACAAAATCCATATTTCATATTCCAACAGATGGAGCGCTTCTGCACTTTCATTTCGAGAGTCCCCATTATCTAAAGAAGCAACTGCCACGATGCTGCATCGATATGGGCTTGACTGTGATCAACAGTTGTTATTTGCATGGTCTATACGGTCACCAGATCTACTTCTTGTGGATACACATTAAACACTTTGTTTTTTTACAACTTCCTTTAGGATCTAACGATTTGAAGATGCGTATTATTAATGTCATACACAGTGTGGGAGGAGTATCACATTAACTTCTGCCACGTGACTCGTGGTGAGTTATAAAAACGACATAGGCATATTTTGCTATTTATACTAATTGAATACTGCAATATGATATTTTGAAATTCTGGATATCTTTTTCAATAATCCTGCATCGTAAATTAGAGTCAAAATCAATTTTCAATGCAAAAACTATGATGTTTGGGTTCCATTCATCATTCGATTCCCAAAACGGAAAGTGTGTGTAAACCTTTAGACCATTATTGGAGTTCTTTCACACAAATGCAGCGTACCTAATGTGGAGCTAATTGTTTATCCATATTACCAAGTTTTATCCCAAAATATTCATAACCTACTTTCTTTACAAAAGCAGTAATGTTTCTTTATACAAAGACTCCATAAATGTAACAAAATTATCAGGTGATTACGACACCCCTTGAAGTCATCTTGTATTAATAAATAAACAAATGAACCCATAACTGAGGCAGTGAAATAGTGATCTTTGATTAAGTTGGAATACACACAGAAATAAACTGAAGAACACAACACACTACTAATATACAAAAATAAACTTTTTGCACAATTTAGAAATCTACACGAATAACAACCGTCTCACACAAAATATTAACTACAACTGAAGTGAAAAGGAAGAAACAATAGAAATGTGGTTGAAAAACAAACAATGCATTATATACAGTCAGAATTCTTTCATTGTTGGACCAAAAACCCAAGATTAAGAGTAGACATGTTAGTAACATTCATTAATTCTATGGGCATACAAATTAAAATATTAATTTATGAGAAAATGATAGATGACGGACATTTTTGAGTATTTTTTCTAGCTCACTAAATCCGTAAAAATTTAACTATTATTCTCCAAACAATTTTTCTATCGCAGACCTGTGTTATCAACGGCAAATATCGGATAGGTTCCCTAAACTATAGGTCTAACACATTTTGTTCCCAAAATTTCTTCCGTCATTTCACCTCGTGTATGAAAATACCATCGTCTGTGATGCCACAGTAGCAAAAAGAACGTTAAGCACTACCCACCCCGTAAAAATATGTTCATCGCAAATATTACATAAATGTAAACTTGAAGAAAAACAAAGTGACAATGAAAAACTACATTAATTAATTAGGATAAAAAAAACGCGACATATTGAAAACACCCTGCCACACTTTTCATAATGAGGGGTTTCAACTTTATGTTGAAAAGTTTAGTATTAAAATGATCACCGCAGGGAGTTTTTAAAATAAACAGGAAAATTATACAGTAAAACGTAACAAAAATCTGCATCTAGGAGCTCCAAATTTAGTTTAATAAATGTTTATGCTCCCCGTTAAGGAAGTTGCATAAACTTAAATACTTTTATTAATTACTTTTGTTCACTCTCAGTGCTCTATGCTATTAGCTGGAGTAACTGTGCATCAGAAAACCGGGACATGACATGAGCAAGTCATTAGCATAATTAAACGGATTATCGGATAGGAAATCTTGTAGACAAGTTTTACTGGATTATAAATAATGCCTTTGTTCATTGTACCGACATGTTTCCTGTCAAGAAGACTACGGGTACTATCACAAAGTATTATACAAGGAAGAAAACAATGGAAGACAAGGGTATGCCATTAAAAACATAATATATGGGTAATTTTGAAAGTTCTGCATATTGTACACTATTTCTTAAAAATAAAATATTTTATGAAATTCATTTACATTCCTCCAAAGTATTATTTTCGTTCTATTACAGTTCAACATTTGAGCAAATTTTATTCCTTGGAGAATATCCTCATAATCTGATTGTTTGTATCATCTTATTAGACATCTTAAAGTCTAATGAGAGGTCATTTTAATTTTGGTAACGCGTCATGGTAGAATTGCAAAATAGGCTCTTCGTTTATTTATTTATTGATTAGTGTTTAACGCCCGTTTTTACTATTGAGGCACCACAGGCGGTGGACACTGATAATACATGAGATGAAATGATATATTGGAAAAGGATTTTTTTTAAGGAAGAAAGCGTTCCAGGCCTAAGTTTAGGGTACCTCCCCGGCATTTGCCATTAATGAGGATTGAGGAAAACCTGGAAAAAACCTTTCATGGAGGACGGTCCTGGCACAGACCTTCCGCTCACGAGTCGGCACCTTAACGACCTCGTCCACCAATGGCGATAGGCTTCGTTTAAAGCATTACGATGCTCATTTAGAATATTCCTCACAAAGGTTCTTTGCTGGTGACCTTGTAAATCAATGCGTACCAATGGGATCCGCCTAGAATTCCCCTATTGATTTTTATTTCTTCTATTGCCAGTGAAACTATTACTTACAAAGTTTCAATATACGACACTTTATATGAGCAAATTCTTTAGTTACTTCTCATCTCACCCTAAAGATACCGTCTGTTAGATATAAGTCTGAAGGTCTTTGTAGTCATCTTATTGTTACGAGGGTCACTCCGAAAGTTTTTAGCAACGGCCTCAACTGCTTTTCAAAGTATTCTCCATTATGACAATTACACGTTCGCATTTGTTCAAGACCGTCAAGAGGGCGTTAAGGTGCAGATTCGTGAGCAGGATATCTGGGGTTCCATTTCTACCAGGGCCATCCTCGCTGACTGAGGTTTTTTCCAGTTTTTTTTTTTTCAGTCCTCATAAATAGTAAATGCCGGAAAGATACCCTAAATTTATGCTAGAATGCTACCTTCTTAAAAAAATCCTTTCTCAATATATCATTATATCTCATGTATCATCAGTGTCCACCGCCTGTTATGCCACAATAGTTAAAACGAGCATTAAACGCCATTCAATAAAGCATCCGTTAAAACCACTTAGGAAGTTGTTTTTTTTTTTTTTTTTTTTTTTTTTTTGTGAAGGTCGCTCACAGTCTCCATGTAAGCCTCAATGGATTCTTCATATGATGAAAAATGGCGATCACGAAGCTTTTCTTTTGTGTAAGGAAAAAGGAAAAAGTCGCAATTAGTCAAATCTGGAGAATAAGGAAACTCTGATGTTTTGATTGGCCAAGAAATCAAGTGTTCTGGCCTCTATTTGTGCAGAAGCAACAGGTAAAGCGGTCTTCAACCTTGGACACTTTGTTTTGCGTGCTACAATGCCCGATGGCACAGAGTTATTTACATACCATTCGGCTGTAAAGTCGGTCCTGGTGTAGTGGTAACCATACTTGCTTTCTAAACCCAAGATCATGGGTTCAAACCCAGCCAGGATCGATGGATTTTTTCGGGCGTAAAAATCCTAATTAGGGCTTCCTTTGGAATAGAAGTAGGCCGTGTCGTACATTTACGCACGAAAAAGAACCTCAAGCCTGAAAGAAGAGACCTCAGAGCAAAATTTGTCAGCCATTTCACACCCTGAATTAAACTGGACACTGATGACCTGAGATGTTAAAGACCGCCCGTAAATAAAACAAATAAAAAAAAAAAATCACTCGTCGATGACTGTTTTGAGAGAGGGTTATCCAAGGCGAAAGATGCTAAATGATAGGTTTTTTAGAACGAGGAAGCCATCCGTTTTCTTTCATGCACTTATGCGTCTTTTCACTTATGTTGGTGGGTATAAGCCAAAGAAAAATGCAACGCAAGATGCTGGGAATAACTTTGAAGGACAAAATACCTATAGTATTAATAAACCTGAGACAACAGACTCGCACAAATACCTACTAGAAACAAATGACAACGGTCACGTCACAAGAGTGCAGGACAATAGCTGTCCATATAGGAACCACGGACAGGAAAAAGGACATAAGGCAGACCCAGAAGAATATGGACAGACCTCTTCAAGGAACATGCAGGTCCAAATTGGTCAAGAGTAGCAAGAGGTAGAGAAACATGGAAATCTCTCGAGAAGCAACTAGTGCAGTGAGAAATGGAGTAACCGAAGAACAAATCAGTCAGAGTGTCTTAAACAGCATACGAACAACTAGCGTGGAATAGCTCACCACATTAAGATAAAGCGAGTTTTCCGTACTTTATAGGTCTTTACCCTTAAGGGACACAATAGGCTTATCGTTATCCTTATCATTCTCTGGAAAGCGCCAACTGCCGCTTGTTTCAGGATCCTAGTGTATATCCATGAGAAGACGTTGTAGATGTCCTTGCTTCTTCCATTGTTGAAACGTCACCATTCCACTCTAGCCGCTTTCTTGATCCTGTTAACGAATGCGGTACCCAACGAGAACAACGCATGGTGACTTGAAGAGGTTCGTGTCGTTGATCCAGTGTTAAGTGTACTCTGAATGTCAACACAGGTGATTATTTCTGGTGTTGCGGATGTGTGAGGACAACATGGGCAAGGCTCGTCTTCCAGGAATTTTATTTATACTTCATTTGAATAATTGGAACAATTATTTTATTTTTAATAATAGCTACAGCTTTTATAGTGGTTTCGGAAATCGATTAATTCCATTAATACTTGGAGGTCCAGATGTAGTTCTTTGGAACTCCCTAAACCGGTTTCCAACGGTGGCTCTGGAATGTGCAGAGTCCTGAAAAAAGCCAACCAAAGACTGGTGGCACTGCTCTACTGTTAGCTCCTTTTTGAAATCGTGATAAATCATGCGACAAAAATCATGTCATGATAGCTCCATTACGTTTGCCTGTCTGTACGACAATGAGTGCATTTCCAACTGCTTTCTTGAAAAAACCTCTGCCACATTGTTGCGTAGTAAAGTGCGCTTATATCTTTAAATTATCCCTCTTATAAATGGATGCAAATATATTGCTGTCACTTCTAACCTTTAAACGCTGCTAAATACTTTCGGAGTAGCCCTCTTTAAGCGATCAATCGTCCTGAATAGTTTTACATAGATGACACGTTCATGTGTGAAATTGCGAACCGTGCCAAAGTTACACAACACTTCTTATTGTTATGGGAATATTCTGAAGTAGTATCTTTAAGAATAAGAAAATAATTGCCCTGAGAAGGAGTCCATTGGTTAATTAAGATCTTCGCATGAATTCTTCCCAAATAAGAAATGAAAATTTGCATTGAAAGTTTATTTATTTGAAATATTGTTTATGAATTTTCGTACATATGTGTAGGTATTATGAAACTGAGTGGTAACATAATGTGAACGTTGTTTCATCTCTGACCAACTCTTTTGAAACTTAATTTACACTTCCATGTCTTAGGATACGGCGCTCTTCTGTTTGGAAACCGATTAATTTGTGCCGTGACAATCTAATTGTGATGCATTTCACATAAATAGTTTAAGACACTCTAAATTACTAAAAGAAGTTTTTTTTTGTTTCAAACCAGAAAACAAACAGTTGAAATTAATTGTTAGACGCAATGCATGTGATTCCTCTCTTGCAGCATTATTATATGTGTCACTATAAATGAACATACAGTAACGAACTTTACAAGGTTTTATAATCAGAAGAATTGGAAACTTCTGATTTCGAAATATATTTAAAATTTAAGAGAACGGGTTATATCTACATGTGGCATAAAGTACTTCTAGCATTCAAAGAATATAGAATAAAATAGATTAAAAGTTTATTTCCTCAAAAACCCCTACAAAAAGGGAAAAAAATTACACGAAGGATCATCCTGTATAAGAAAAATCATAGGACCTATTTCGTTGAGTCAAACATTCAATGGAGTATGATATGTTGTGCCTAAGAATAAAGACAAGCATGTCAATGAAGGGGATCATAGAAGCATACGCGTTTTTTTTTCAATAAAAACACATTGTTTTGTTTAGAGATTTATTTGAAAAAATATTTATATATGCTACTATAGAATTTAGTATATGAGTACAATATTACAATAAATAGAATTAAAAATTAGAACATTTGAAAGAGTAACCTGTGTTTAAATAGTATAAAAATAGTGACGTGCTTTCCTACAAGTTTCTGGTTTAGATCATTAAGAAAACAGTGTACGTTTTAATATAATAGTTTCTTATTAATTTACATAATTCGTTTAACTATTTTTTTAAATTAATTTAACTGTACTTATAGCTGCTAATTAGTTGTTCTCATTTACTGATATATTGGTCACATATTATATAACTAGACACGTGATGTTAGGTGTGTGACCAACGGGCAGTGCTAAAATGAGCAAACTGGTTATTAAATAACCGATACACACACATAAGCATACCTCAACCTCAAAAACCAGCTTTGAGAATGATAAGGAACCTTCTTTACATAAGTAAATTTGTATGTGTTAACCGATAATCGAATCGGGGTCCTACATTTAGCAAATTGGTGTGTTACTAACTGCACCATGAAGGCCGTGCAATTATTGAAAATAATAAAGCTGATAATATATTTCTCTAAACCTTCTTTTTTTTTCACGAAGCTTTTTAGTGTTCCTCAGTTGGCACTGGTGTATATCAACAAGGACTCACTGGGTCTTATTAAAGCCCTCTATTATACAAGTATGGACACGCTTTGCGGTGGAATTTGCAGACAACCAAGCTTCGTGATTGGTTCGCCATCATCAGTCGCCATTTTGGGTCTGATGTCTGCGTATTGTGCCATGGGCTTATATGGAGAACATTTTTAAAAAGTTATTATAATTGAGTTAATATGCCTGGGTGTTATGCATTTGGTTGTACAACTCAAGGAAAGAAAGGCGTTACATTATATCGCATTTCTTCAGGAAAATACGACGTCGAAAAACGAAATATTTGGATTCACAAAACTGGAAGAAAGAAATTTCGACTGTATTATGTAAGTATTATGAGTATGATGTAAGGTTTTTTCTTAGTATTTGATGTCAAATAGAATAGGCTACCTCAAATTTAACGCTTATGTTTTGGTGATTTCATACGTGAAAATACATAATAGAAATGTCGAAAAAAGCTGCAAAATAAGCTTAAAGCAAGGTTATAAGATTATAAATATTTTTAAAACTTCATGCATGCTAATTTCATTTCATTGTTGAAGAAGATTGTGGCGTTTACTAAGACTTTTGTTCTTATAAAATTTTTGTTCTAAATTTAATTTGGTAGAAAGCCCTCTAAGCCCTATAAATCTTATAATTCATTCTTAACTGACAGGTTAACTGTAGGCCTTATACAGTTTATGTCAATACTAATATAACAAATACATTTCAACCAATAATTTAAATAGTGATTAGCAAAATAAAATGAGGATTCTTATTTAAATTTCATGTTTTAAAAGGATGTAATCAATAAGGCCTACGTTTAATATTGCGATTTCTGTTTTAACTGATGACGCCTTTTCCTCTATCGGCAAATGACCCCTCATTGGCCCCCGAGTTCGGCTATGGTACTACGCGAAAGGGTCGTAACTATAACTTACATGGTCTCTAAAGTATGCATTTTCTGCATGGTCTAGGTCTTCTAATGCAAAAAAGAAGAACATGAGCAGCCACAGAAAGTATTATCCAACAGTATAACACAAATATTTTAGGAATTAATTGTATGACAATCGAGTAAAACGACAGAAACTTAACACGTAGTCTTATGGGAGTTAGAGATGATTAGGCCCAAAATGGAGCGTGGCCATACTTGTATAATAGAGGGCTTTAGGTCTTATAACAGTTAAGTAGTGTAAATATAGTGAAGAATACTCTAATGTTTTAAATATAGTGCTAGACTGAGTGTAAACTTATCTAAGAATGTTCAAGATTACACCTTTCAGAGGAACAAATAAACAAATCGTTTGAGAAGAACGTCAAGTCATTCTTTTGATATTATTTTAAGGTTAGCAGAACACTCTATATACAACATAGACTTTGATTAGAGTGATATTTGAGAAAACTCTTCAAAGAAAATTAACCATTTAGATATTAAGTCTTGCGTATTTTGTGGGCAAGTTTTTAGTTTAGTTCAGTTGCGTACTCAAAAAAGTAACCAACATAGTACGCTTAATAGTATCGTATCAAAAAAATTACTAATTCTAAATAATCCAGAAATACCTGTAACGATTAAGAACTAACGCTACGATGCATTGTAAAGTTTATATATGACGCAGGTGGAAAAAGTATTGCAAACATAGCATATGACCAATCTAACGGATACAAGAGAATGCAAGGCTTACGATTTCTACTTACTGCGCTGTGAGAACAGTTTAACTGACTTACAATATGTTTCTCTAAACCTTCATTTGTTCTCACATGGCCTTTTTGTGTTCTTCAGTTGGTATTGACGTATAACAACGCTTACTGAATCTTGTAATATTAGAAGTAGTATAAATATTGTGAAGAATACACTTAACGTTTTAAATTTAGTGCAAGTGTGAGTATAAACCTTATCTACGAATGTTGAAGATTACCTCGTTCAGAAGAACAAATAAACAAATCGTTAGGAGAAAAATGTGGAAGTCATTCCTATGATGTTCAATTGCTTTAAGGTTAGCGAACCATTCTATAAACATAGCTTTAGATTAGAGTGATATTTGAGAAAGCTCTTCCAAGAAAAATACGCATATAGCATTTTAAGTTTTGTGCGTTTTGTGGCAAGTTATTTTCAAGTAAGTGTATAATAAAACCATTGCAATAAAGAAGATAACAATATTCATTTCCGGGATTGTTTTATTTTAGTTCAGTTACGTGCTCAGAAAATTAACCGACATAGTACGCTTAATAGGGTTCGTTTCAAAAAATTAATATTCCTAAATAATGTAGAAATACCTATAACGATTGAAAATAATGTTATGGTGCATTGCATGTGATGTAGGTAGAAAAATATTGTCAACATAACCTTTGACTAATCTAACGGCTACAAGAGAATGCGAGGCAAGATTTCTGCCTCCAGAGCCCTGTTTCATAAAAGTTGACATTTCGACGGGTGGCAGGCAACAGTTTTACAATTCCATAACATGACAAGTTTAATTTCATAAAACATGACAAAATGTGAACATTTTACCACATGTTTGTCATATTCCGTTGATACAATTTTTAATGTAAATGATAGAAAGTAATAATTTCTCAGACTTTTTGACATATCTAATTATATTATGAAACATATAATAGTGGCAAGCTGACATATTTATAAAATTGTCAAACAAATTGATAGAGGAACGTTTACCTATCATAGCATGTGTGGCAACATTTATTGCAATATACGATATGATAATTTTAGCATAAATGTGATATACGATACAGCCTAAGCGAAAACGAACATAAGTATGTAAAGGTTTTTCCCCCCTTCAAAATTTACAATAGAAAGCAACCGTTATTGTGTATTCTTCAGTGCTTCATAGCTTATCTGACATTAATTTTGTTGCTGATAAACGATCGTTTGTGTTGCTTGTTTACGTTTATTGTAAAATTATGGTAACGTTATGAAGATCATACTTTTAATATATATTATTACAGATACTAATGAGTTAACAATAGCTATTGTATTAGTTGATAACTTATCAAATACATTGTCAGATTTAATTTACATTACGATGTTAGTTATTTATACAACTGTTGGGATATGAACTTCATTCATCTTTGAGTGTGTTTGCAGAACGAGGTGATAGCCGATTTCTATAATTACACGAGAGCTGTAATGAAGCTCATCCCACTAGTTGTACGCGTTCGTTTAATAATAACTACTTACAAATGCCTTTGTTTTATTCTAATGCACAATGATTTAATGTAGAGTATGCTTAGTATTCCATATATTAGGATTGTAGTTGGTTTAGAAATAACATGGTAAGGATGTTAATTTGTTTGTTATAACCATTTATTTACGATTAAATAGAATGGATGAAAATCTGTGAGGAAGAAAAAGTATTTCTTTTTCGCAAATGAACGATTCTCAGAAGAGTTGATCTTGACATATTGACTTAGGTGTTTGGATAGTTATTTCATCACTTCTGCCAAGTAAATCGAAGGTGAAATATGAATTGGTATGTGAGATCTGTATTAAATGGTGCGAAAGTAAGAAAAAGCATTTCTTTTTCGAAAATGGGCAGTTTACCTGAGGACAATTTACCTTTGGTTATTGAATTAGATACTTCGATAGTTGTTTAATCAGTTCTGCCAAGTAAATCGAAGGTGAAATATGAATTAGTATGTTAGCGCTAGGAAAATGGCGCGAAAGTAATATAAAAAGAAGGTTTTGTTTGCATATTTTGAGCAGTTATCAAAATCATGTAAGCCTGCTTCCAAATAGGCGTATTATTGCGAGCTGTCATCTCCACAGAAAGAAACTTCAATATTGGTAAATATTCTACTTTAATTGCAGTTCTTAAAAGAAAAAACGAGGGATGTAGAGGAAAAAATCCGAAATTTTTACCAAACACGAAATTGCAAAAAATTTGAGAGAAGCGAGCAATGGATTTCTGTTTGTGAAAGTGGAACTTATTATTGTATTAGCTGTAGAAGCTGATGGAGAATGTCAGGGGCAAAGGGCAATGTGTGCGATTTTTCCTACCAACTAATAAAACCAAGATTGCAAGGGAATTTTGTGTCACATGTGGCGACGTTGATGGTGTAAATATGTTAGCGAATGTCAGAAAAAATGTTCATCTTCATCCTGACTGAACTCATCATGGGATTCAGGAACGGTACATGTGCCAGACAACCAGCTGGTGTCAACAAGGTTGCGTAAATTCCGAAGGACATTGCTCTATTCTTAAAATTGCCGAATCCTCAAGAAAACACTGAACACTGTTTCCGAAGGTGCTCTGCATCGCTGTAGGCTGATTCAGGAGCTGACCCTACGCACCATCAAGCGACACGCAGGTACATCGAACACTGTAGTAGAAGGTATATAGAGGGATCTGTACACAAAAAAAAAAAAAAAAAAACCTTCGAGTATCCTTGATCTATAAGAAAATGTCGAGATTGATAAACAAGAAGTCAAAATTGTCATTGGGAATTTTCGATAAGTAATAATCGAACGAAAATTATATTAATATAAAACAACATAAACGCCGGAAAGTAAATATTAATGATCGGTAAATAACAAAGAGTCGAATGAACATTTCTTCTATGATCGTAGCAATACAGTCATTTGTTGACAATTTGTTTTTACATGAATGTCAGCTTTATGAAACAGCAATTTGTCTTGTGACATTTTAAGCTACATAAAACAATTTTTTGTCACAATATACAAATAAATTTTTCAAACTGTCAGCACAATTGTCAAATTTTATGAAACAAAGCCCGAATTGTACCATTGTAGTTGAAACCTAATTACCATTACTGCAATGTATGATAATTTTAGCATAGGATACGCAAGGAAGTCATAGGTTGATAGAAGTACCATAAAGTTCGCTTGAAAACTTAAGCGTTTCCTAAGTTACACATTTAAGATGTTATTTTTTACAACAATCTTAGACATTTAATCCTTAGGTTAGGTTCAAATTGAACTAAGTTCTTTGTAATAATGAATATAGTAAGTGGTTTTTAAACTAGGTAAAGGTTAACATTTTTACGGAAATATTACTATAGGAAATTTTTTGTACATGTTGTTTTGTTACGTCGCTCATGTTTAATGTAATTTTCCTTGTAATCATTATTTCCTCCACGATTCTTCATTTTTCATTAAATTACTTCCTTTTCTTTGCTTTAACTCTTGTTTCCTACTTGACTTTCCTTCCGCATTCTCACGTTTTTCCTTTACCCTACTAGCATGTTGGCAATTACCTCCTTCGCGACTCCATGACGCACTTCCACTGACCTTTCTTTTTAGGAGGAAACGCATCACAGAACACAACGCATCAGTTCCAAGACAAATGAACCGAACCTAAAGAGTGTGGTATAAATATATGATTTTTTCACAAAAATATATAATTATGTTATACAATGCAGATAGAATTCCGTATTAATGTGCCTGCACAATGAATAGCATATACTGAAAGACAGTTTTTCGCGCTTGTAATATAAATTTAAAAGACTCGGATTTTTTAATTCTGTTAAATTACATTAATTTAATTAATGTTTTTCTGAAAATTATATGTTCTGTCTTCCATAATGAAGTTAGTAAGATGACTCCCAGCACATTTATAAATATCCTGTATTGGTCGCGACGTACGCTAGTTTGTTGATTTGGTTTATTCACGGACGCTCTTTATCATCTCAGGTCATCAGCATCCCCGACAAATTTTGCTCAGAGGCCTCTTCTTTCAGGTTTGAGGTTCTTTTTCGTGCCGTAAATGTACGACACGGGACTCACGGCTTTACTTCCTTTCCGAAGAAAGCCATACTTAGGATTTTTACGCCCGAAAAAAAAAAAAACCATCGACCCTGGCATGGTTTGAACCCACGATCTTGACGTATGGTAAGTGTTGATGTGTTACCTTTTTTTTTTTTTTTTGAATGATTTATTTATGGACTCTCTTTAACAGCTCAGGTCATCAGCGACCCATTCAACTCAGGGCTTGAAACGGCCGACAAATTTTGCTCAGAGGCCTCTCTTTCAGGCTTGAGGTTCTTTTTCGTGATATGTTATCGACCTGATGATGCATTGTTGAGGAAACGTAATAAAGTGTTAATAAAATAACTCTCTCATTGTGAGCCTTTGTTCCTTTATTCCATCATTTGATTTAACGCAAAACTTCGGCATTTAAATATTTAAAAAACAAATACACTTACAAGAGGTTATAATACAAAGGTCATTTGAAAGTTCTCAGAATGACCCATAGATTGCAGCAGAAATTCTGTAGCAGTTTTGTTATTAAACCCCCCCTCTCCATCTTCCATGGAAACATTTGTGCAACAATAGCATGTATTGGTCAAGAATCGTAGTAGATATCCAACATCGTGCGGTTATTAAGTACATTAAAGAAGGGTATGCATGCAACAGAAATTCATACAAATATGACAAACGCTATAGGGGACTCTGTAATATCATTTTTAGTCGTTTCCAAGTGGACCATGCACTTTAAATGCAGTCCTGAAAGCTTGGAAGACGTAGCGGACGATCAAAATCCGCTACATCAGAAATTGTTAATAACGTGCTCTACGTGGTTATGCAGGATCGCCAATTAAACATGGCCGAAATTGCTGAAACTGTCGGCATTTCAGGGAAATGCGTATTTTACATTTTGAGGGAAGAATTGTGCTTGGAAAAATTATTGGAAAGATGGGTGCCGCGGCTGTTGACTCAGGATCATAGCGTAAAATGTCTCGGCAAAGTTTGGCCCATTTTCAGAGAGATTACGCCGACTTTATGCGCATATTTATGATCAATGATGAAACATTACTGCACTAATATACATCTGAAACAAAACAGCAATCTAAACATTGAAAGTATTACTATTATCCTATAACTAATTCATTATCTTTCTACTGAAACCTCTATCACTGGGGCGTATTATGCTATCCTTCTGGACCCATTGAAGAGAAAAATATGCGAGAAACGACCGAGTTTGTGAAAGAAGAAAGTCATCTTGCATCAAGACAATGCTCGTCCTCATACAGGTGTCATTGCATTAGCGAAAAGCAATTTATTGGCGTAGGATTTGCTGTCATATATGCCCTTATTCCCCTGACATGATTCATCGGACTTCCATTAGTTCTCTAAACTGAGAAAATCCCTTGGTGGAAAGACATTTCCGTCCAATGAAGAACTTAAATCATCAGTTGAAATTATTTTGCAGGTCTGGAAGAATTTGAGCAACCGTAATGGGATAAAGGCTTTGAAGCATCACTGAAGAAATTATATTAATGTCAAAGAAGACTATGTTGAAAAAACAATAATTTTATAAAGATACGTAGTCATTTTGTACTTTATTCCGAGAATTTTTCAAATAACTCTCATATACAAAAGTATATGTGTATAGCAATTAATAAACAGCTTAAATACAAAGTAAGACAGTAATCCAACCGTTTAAAAAACAAACACATCTTACTTATTATTTAGGTACTAGTGACACATTTTAGTTATTATTTCGATACTAGTGAATTTCTCTACTGTACAACCATGATTTTTAATTGGTACAGCCTGTGGATACTTCCTATAAATTTGTAATATGTAGTTTTGCTTTGATGATTTGTTATAAAGTTGTGCCCCATTAAAAGAAAATGACAAAAAAAAAAAATCATATAGTACTGTTGGGTTTAATAGCTAATCATTTGACATTTCCTCTTGTTCGTGTGAATATATCATAATATTGGTTTTAAATTTACTTGGACTATTTCACTCATGTGACGTCATCTTAAAATCGAACAATGAAATGAAACAAATTTTTGAATTTTGACAAATCAAAGCCGGATGTGAAATAATGGGGAAAAAAAAGTATCAAATCCGTTTTATCACGCAACGTGCGTTTGTCTTGTGTTCAGTGTAACCAACTCTATACCTCCACTATATATTCCTGAACACGCATCACTGACCACTTTTACTAGAGGCGGTGGGGAGCTATTGATAGCAACAAAAACATGGACAATCGATAATCATAACGCAAAATGGAGAGTTCTTCAGTGTTTTGGTGATGCGACACGTGCAAATTGATCTTATCATTAGGAATTCCAAAACACAGAATACAAAGAAAAATAGACCCACTGTAATGTTATCTTTTTTTTTCTCTCTCTCTCAGTTATTATAAAATCCAAAATTTTATTCATGAAATAGTCCTAATAAATATCGCTCTGAGCTTTCCAGATAAATTGATCGACAATCTCAGACCCTCTCGTGATATTACTTGTGATAATTTCACCTGCAATCAACGTAATATACTCACTTTATTTTTCGTTTTGGTAAATGTATGCAAAGTTTTAATTTTAAACTAAAAGAGTCGTTTTATGAAAGGAACCTATCACACTTCTTGGAAGACCTTTAAATCAAAATCTTATAGGTAATTAGAGACTGAGTCAAACTTCATATATTTTTGTTCATAAAATCTATACATTTGGATTGAAAATACTTCTTTATTTTTTCACGTTACCTTAGCCCATCACGATCTACGGCCAGCCACGGACGCAGCTAAAAATACACCTTTTAATACTGAAAGATAATAATTTCTTTTTGACAGCATATTTTTACTCGTTCTAATAATATTTTTGATCTTTATCCGTTGGATACAATTCATCTGTTCCAACTTTTCTGCCAGGTACCAAAGACATGCTCGAAACAGTGTTTTAACAGATTCTTCAGAATTTCCCCCGTAGCCTTCACCACTGTTTCTAATTATTGAAAATTCCCCTCCCCCCTCACGAATGTGGTTCTCCAATTTGAGGAAAAGGAAAAGCTCGCTCGGAACTAAATCTAGATTATGGGAAATATGAATGACACTTTTCATGTATTTGTGAGATATTCGGTAACAACATTTGCGATGTGCGGCCGTGGATTATCATGGTGCAGCATGTATAGCCTTTTGCATGTGATATGGCCTTGTAACATTTCTGTAGTATTGCACAATGACCGGCCGGTAAACCATTACTTGAACACCTATCGAAAAATGACATGGCCAGAGCTTTTTCCAGTAGAAGCAACCACTTTGGGGGGGGGGGGGTTATGGTGGAAATTTACACACAGGGCTTTGCTGCTTGCTCTCAGGATCGAAATGATATAGCCACGTTTCATCAGAAGGAATTACCTTTAAAAGGAACTTCGCTTCTTCTTGTAACTTCATCTTCAACTGGAGGCTATCGCACGCGAGCAGCAGATATGGAACCCACCGCGCACAAACACATCTCATATGCATCTTTTCAGTTACCAACGTGTGGTTGGCACTCAATGAACTTTTAACAATTTTAATAGTGTTCTTAATATTACTGGACGATCCTCTCTTACAATGGCAGCAACGGTTTTCTTCCCTTAGTGTACAAACTGGAGGGCCGGGTTCATCGTCCTTTGATATTGATTGTCTACCTTCTTTTAACATTTTAAACTATCTACGGGTTGTGCTATAAGGAAAAACAAACTCTGCATAGGCTTCAGCTGGTGTTATTGAGGTAAAAGCAAAATTTCAGACCAGCAATATTGTTCCTTGCATGTAACCTCTGTAGGCAGAACTGAACATGTCTCAACTTGCATATCTCGCAAAGGTGGAAATCGGAATTGATGACAATGAGAAACTAGTACTATATGTATATTACGTTTTAAGCTAACAAAACGCTGTAAAGTTAAATTTTAACGCGAGAAACTATGCCTATAAAATTATAATTTTTTATTGAAAAGTCACCATATCTCTCGCTGTTTAATATTATGTGCTCAGTTGAATCGGCCATACAGCTATTATATCCAGTTGGCTAATGGCAATGATCTCATAAATCGCCAAAGTAAACCTAATTAGTTCACCCGGTATCAGAATTTATTTCACGGAAAAGTCTTTCAGTGTTGCTTTTTTCCGGGGTATAAATATGCCAACAGCCTGTGTGACATTTAAACTGACTTTAATACACTTTATGAGAGAAGCTGAAATAATGTTAATTGCTCTTTTGTATCTTTAACTTTTTAATTAATCGAGGACTACCTGCACATTGAAAACCAGCATTTCCGGATATTCTAAGAGATTTCTCTGAGTGTCTGCCCATATGAAATTTAATCAGAAGTGGTTCGCGGTTTTCGACATTATTTATTTATTTGCTTTTTTAATTTATTCGTGCACGATACTCAACACCGCAGCATGTTCCACTTAAAACCGGCTCGTTTAGTATAGGAGCTTAAACAAAGGGGGGGGGAGATAAAATAAATTTGCGGGTTTATATTTATTTGTAACTAAGTAACACAGCGTATAATGTTGCGGTATAGGCTGGAAATGCGAATCCTGGAAATGATGTATTTTATTCATACATACCTGATGCAAAACTGTGGCACCTGTCTCTCTGAATATAACTTTCATTTTTAGCGCATCCCGAAGAACGTAAGCTATTGCGGTTGTATTCATGAAAATTTTTTTGAAAATTTTCTTTAAATCTCCATCGATCCTACCTATAGGCACCGAAAAAGACAAGGAAGAAGTTTTATCTGATTTACGTGCTATTAGACAAGACGGCAGGTTTTTTATAGTGTCAAGTGTTAACTTCTTTTAATGTTGCAACGTCTTAGTGCCTTTTATGTTATGTGTGTGTGTGTGTCTGTTAACGCTCTATCACATTTTTTCCCTCAAAACTCAGTATATTTCATTAAAATAAATTAATTATAATAATAACAACAACAATAATAATTTCTGAAATTCAGGGCAATTCGGCCATTATAAGTAGGGGTATACCTGAAAACTGAGTGAGGATTAAAACGAAATATAAAAATCGCTCTAGCGGCACTAATGTGTGTTGCTTCGTAACAAAATTCCGCATATACTACTTAAATAAAATAAGAAAAGCAGATTCTGAAAATTGAGCAAATCGGACCATTAGGTAGAGGTTTACTTGAAAACCGAAATTTAAAATATGTTGTTGCTTTTATTTTTTCTGTATTGTTTTAAAATAAAAGGACAAAATTCAGCATATAAACTGTGTTTAAAATGTTGAAATATTAATGTATATTGTTTCAGAATTATATTTGTGTGTAAGAGCGCCCTGTAATTAACTACAGAAAACGTCTTCGTTACATGTTTTTTTACTACAATAACATTTAAATTAAATTTCAAAGTCAATGAAAGTGGATGAATTTTCCGATTGTGTATTGTTGATTGTGTATATTTGCTTAGTATATTATAAATTTTTTTTAACAGTAACATGTTTTTGTTTTACTGAAACACGTGAATATGTTCTTTTTAAATACACAATGTAACTCGAAACTTTCTGTTATTTCTCTCTGTTTTAGTGAATGCAAAGATATCAAGAGGTCAGTCCATAAAGATGGTTACATTTAAAAATAGTATGCGATTAATGTTTGTGATTATACTAATAATAATAATAATAATAATAATAATAATAATAATAATAATAATAATAATCTAAAATGCGGTTTCTCTTTTGTGATACTTATAGATTGCAAGAATTCTAATTTTGTTCCCCTAATACTACACAGTAATGTCATAACGTATTTCATTTCATTAATTAATAAGGTCATAATTTGTATTTTATAATCTTTTTCAAAGTTACTCTACTAGGTGAGGAATTCGCTAAGTTTACGCATCTCCTGCGTGACAGACTTTTCCTTTATGCAGAGATTACCCTGTATGTGTAGCCAAATGCGAGGATCGTGTTGACTGCAAGTGTTTACTGGATCTTGGTGAATTGTGTCTCATGTCTACCAACAGAACAGGAGGTGACGATTGGGACTTGCATTCAACAGGTACCCGGTTCAAATCCCTTGAACCCGGCCAATCTAAATAGGATTCCTCCTTCCCCCAGGGCACTTAGGCGAATGCTGGGATGGCTGTTACCTTCCGAATTTTCCATTTCCTCATCCCAAGTCATTTCGTTGGTTCTGTCACAGGCTCGAAAGTGCTGGCAAGGCGTGGGTGGTGCTGTAAGCGGTGCTACGCTGGCTTGCGCTGGTACTGCCGTGACGTGCTCTGCAGGCTCCAGGATGATCTGTCTAGAAGCAAGACTTACCCCGCGTAAGTCCGTGCTTGAATCATCTCATCCCTTGCCTCCAGAGGGACTGGGTGGCGTGCATAGACGGCCAATCCTTGAGCACGGCTGAAGTACTGAAATGTTCTCCGTCTGTAACAATCTCATCGAGTCACATCTGCTAACGGTGAACAAAGTTCCTGAAGCTGTCAAGAACACGATGTTATGAAGATGAAAGAGTACCATTGTTGATTTGATTTACTTACGGACGCTCTTTAACATCTCAGGTCATCAGCGTTCCATTCAATTCAGGGCGTGAAACGGCCGATAAATTTTGCTCAGAGGCCTCTTCTTTCAGGCTTGAGGTTCTCTTACGTGCCGTAAATCTACGACACGGGACACTCGCTTTACTTCCCTTCCGAAGGAAACTATACTTAGGATTTTTACGTCCGAAAAATTCCATCGATCCTGACTGGATTTGAATCCGCGATCTTGGCAAGTATGGTTACAACTACACCACCACGACCAACAAAGAGTAGCTTATTTCACAGCATTGTGAATCACAAACATAACGTCAATTCATGGAATATGGACATAAGACTCACCTCTCAAAATAAACAAATCAAAACACATGTTACGTGACTAGAGTTTTTCTCCCGAAGGGGATGGCGTTTATTTATTTAATTGTTTATTTTTAAGGTTGGTTTTCTGGAACAGTACGGTTTAGCTCTACCAATAAAGAGGAATCCAAGGTGAAAGGGAAATATTTTTTTATTTTTTATTTATCAATACGACTATGTTAGGTGACACGCTTCATATGCTAACATAACAGAAATTGAGAAACTATATCTTACCACACTGTCGTCCAGAAATGGATCCCCGCGATTGCTATCCCCCCTCCCCCGAAACTTATAAGATACCTTGGTGTTCATCCATGCATTTAATTGAGTAGCTAATTGACTGCCAGGAAATATTTCCTATTATTCTTTTGAGATACTTTTACGGAACATGTTCATCCAATTGTATTCGGTTGTCTCGTGACTATTATGTGTAATGGGTGTTGAATTGAATTTATGTATCAATAATAGCTCTACTTAGACAGTTAACGCTTTTCAGTTAACTGTCTTGCTCTTAGGCTCATCAGCGACAATTCACTGGAATTTCCTGAAGACTCAGGTTCGGCTACATACAATATTCATCCAAAACAAACAACTATCATTTATCAATTTTACAATAAATATTTGCAATAAATATTTAACAAATTAACATACTTAGCCTGCATTATAATATCAATAAATGTAGCATTAATCTATACGAGGCCTCATTACATACAACTCACAGATTATCAGCATAATGAAACTTCCCAATTCTTGCATTTCCTTTGTTAGCCCTATTTTATTGAATCATACCTCAATTCTCTCGTCGTTTTTAACTGTTCTGATTCATTTCTTTCTTATTTTTCCCAAGTATCCCCCTATAACTTTATTTCTCTTTGTCCACATATCAGTCAACATTCTACATGCTATACTTTCTTTCTGCAATTTATTCTATATCGCTTCTCATATATTCTCCCTCCATCTCTTTACTCCCTTCACACTCTAATAAGTCGGTGGTGTAGTGGTAACCATACTTGCCTCCTAAACCCAAGATCGTGGGTTCAATCCCGGCCAGGATCGATGGATTTTTTCGGGGCGTAAAAATCCTAAGTATGGCTTCCTTCGGAAGGGAAGTAAAGCCGTGGGTCCCGTGTCGTACATTTACGGCACGATAAAGAACCTCAAGCCTGAAAGAAGAGGCCTCTGAGCAAAATTTGTCGGCCGTTTTACCCCCTGAATTGGATGGGACGCTGATGACCTGAGATGTTAAAGAGCGTCCGTAAATACAACAAATTATATTTTAAAAGAACACACACACTTTAATAAACAATTAAACATTCCTTTAAACATCCTATACGAAACACACCCTGCCCCTTTTTTCCCCCTTTGATACCTTTTAAAAACAATACTTCTGCTCGCATCTAGGCCAATCCTTTCCTCCCAAATTTATCACAAAAATGCACATATTCTCTCTCCCCTCCCCTTTTTATTATTCTGCACAAATTTAAATATCTCTCATCTTTAAAACTAACCAAAATCTCTTGTCTCTCTATATCTTCAATTCTTTGTCTTATTTTGCTTCCAAATCCCTTGTCTACTTTTAACTGTAATTTCCCAAGGTTCCTTGATCCCAATTTCTTGCAACATTTCCCCCACTTCTCCCATCCAGCTGATACCTCCCATAGATTCCCTTTGATATTTCAATCACTCTTTTAGAACATTGTGCTCCCCTAATTTCAAAATGGTATACTTATATTTTAAAATTCTCTCCACCACCAACCCTCCTTACTCTTCCTAACCCAGCTAAAGCTCCTCCTTTAGATGAAGCTTTAGGTAATCCCAACCCCTGTCTACAATATATCCTATGAGAGTAATGAGATACTAAACTGATTCCCTTATAAACACATAAACAGGAAATGAACTCTTATCAGAAACCACTGCGCATATTTTGCTCATTTGTCAGGACTATTCGAAACTACTTACTTTATCATGATCGACATTTCATGATATCTTGAAAGTTGAGTGTTCTGTTGCAACTTCCGATATAACTTGTTTTAAATGTGCTCCAATCACTTTAGTGGAAACAGAACGTTCTTTTTCCATGACTAAAATGTTCGCTCAGACAAGCGGCTGACTATGACAGTTGATCACTTGAAAAAAACATCTTGCTGTTGCTTGTAACCAAAAAAAGCAAGTATTTTAATTATGTGATAAAGAAACTATTAAATATCTTAAATACATATTTTCATTAATAATGAGTGATATTACTCTCTGTTTTCACTTTTAGTAATTATCTATTTCAATTATATTACCGCCTGTTTTCATTATTTTAAGTGCCCTTTTATCTGCCTATTTTAACCGCAATAAATGCCTGAACTGCCGGGCTGTGGTAATATCAATTCCAAGAAAAAAAGGTCATCAAAGCTTGTTTCCTACTATATACTTTCTGTTATTTCTAGGTGTTTAGAAATATATATATATATATATATATATATATATATAAACATAATCAGGGATATAAAGGTCAAAAGTTGTTCCATTTTGTGCGATTTGGCACGGAATTGTTTCATATGCGCTTCCGCCATAATGATTTTTTTTTTTTTTTTTTTTTTGCGGATTTGATAGCTTTTAAAAACGAGGCTTTGAGCACAGTTGTGTTTTCATTGTTTTTCTTCTTCGTAATGCATCGTTCTAATCTTTTAACACACTTTCTGACATAGTCTTATCTATATTCCAATTAGCAGTATTGAATTCTGAGTTGTTCAAGCGTCTGTGACTTTCTACCATAGATAGTGATTTTGACCACACCCCCTCTTCAGACGAGGAAATCTATCAGAGAAAGGTCTGGCGAACGTGGTGGCATTTCAATAGATGCACAGTGCCCTATTACTCTCTGATTGAAAGCTGTTCACGTATTCACGAATTGCTGTAGCATAATGTATTAGAGAACTGCTGTTCTGAAAGTATCAGTAAAGTTGAATCCTGGAAATAATAGTAAGATACCAAATATGGACCTTAGAAGTATGGCCCAATTACACCGAATCAAGGTAATATAGCTGATGCAACGAAGACAGATTTTCAGGGTATTATTAGAAGTATTTATTTCAATTGAGTTACTCAGATAATTTGAAAGAGCTCATTTGATCAATTAATGTTACAGAATAGTCTGGTTGATGCCTGACTATAGTGGGGCATTAATTAACAAAATTGAAGTCTTTTCTGAAGTCATCTTCGAGCAGTGCGACATGAAGCGAGAAGTATACACTACTGGGTCATATACAATTACTTGTGTATATCTTAGTCTTCTAGACGACAAGTAGCTTATTTCCTATTCTCTTTGCCGTTTTTGTGCGTCCTGTACATTGATTACAGATTCATTCCATCCAATTTTTATCTCATATAGGCCTATAACAGTGATAGGTTTGAAGGAAAATATGTATTTCAGGAACTAATAGCAGTATCAACATTTCTTCAATAGAAACTTGTCTCACGTTTGGTGGGCAGCACATGACTAACTTGAAACTTCTTTTATAATAATCAACACTTTCTGTTCGAATGGCTTGTGCTGCTCATTGTTATGACACTATACATCTTTCTGTATGTAGCGCATTACAGCAAATGAAATTTGAAACTGTCTTTCATAAATGCAAATATCCATATACGAGGGTAGACCGTACGTTTCCGACTTCGTCAATAAGGATTATCGCCTTCACAAAACCCTTATCTGGTGTCATACCTTATGTGTTAAGTAAATATTGTGTCTGCAACTTCCGTTCCGCTGTGTTCAGTTGTTCAGATATAGTTGCATAAAGAAGGTTATATGTAGAATGTTCAAAATGGAGTTTCGAGCTGTTATTGAGTTCTTCACAAAAGAAGGACTTACTACCAATAAATTTAAACAGCGATTGTACGGTGTATATGGGGAAGCATCCCCCTCATGTTCTACCATAAAACCATGGGCCAAAATTTTTCGAATGGGTCGAGGAAGCATTGAAGACGAAGAGCGTGCAGGTCGGCCCTTGGAGTTGCTCGCTCCTGAAAACATCGCTCTTGTGAAAGGAGAAATTATGCAAGATCAGCGGCTCAAAGTTACAGAAATAGCAGCAAGGTTGGATCTTTCTAAAACAACAGTCCTTCCAATTATTCATGAACATTTAAACATGAATAAGGTTAGGGCAAGATGGGTAACTAGCCTTCTTTCCTCAGTCCAAAAGCAGCAACGATTCATCTGTTGTCAGGCATTTTTGGAACTCTTCCGTGGAAATGAGAGAGAAGTTCTGCAAACCATTGATACAGGAGATGAAACTATGAACCTCTATATGATCCCTTGTCCAAAAGAGAACCAACGGAGTGGCGTAAACCTGGCGAAGCACCGCCTCTAAAGGCCAAGGTCACTCAGTCAACCAAGAAGATCGTGGTCACAATCTTTTGGGACTGTGAAGGAATACTCTTCATTGACTTCAAGGAGAGGAACACCACAGTAAATGAGGTGTACTATGCTAGCCTACTGCACAGACTACGTGCTTCCATCAGAAAGAAAAGGCGAGGAAAACTGAGTGGTGGTGTGCGCCTTCTTCACGACAACGCGCCTGTGCACATAGTTCTAGTAGTGAAGAAATGTGGTTTCAAGGAAATCGACCATCTACCCTGCAACCCAGATCTAGCTCCCAGTGACTATTTTCTCTTCTCAAAACTCAAGAAGAACTTTCGAGGAAGAAAATTTAAGTGTGACGAAGAACATGGATGCTGTTTATGCCCATTTTGCGGACAAGACTTCTGACTATTTTTGGGGAGGAGGGATTGAAGTGTTAATTCAAAGACGTGAGAAGTGTATTGCAATAAAGGATAACTATATTGATAAGTGAAATATAGTTTATGTTTTTATCATATCTAGAAAATGGTTAGGCCGGAAACTTATGGACTTATCCTCATATGTTGATAAAAACAATAACTGAATATCTCTTGAAAACTCTCGTATGTTGATAAAACAATAACAGAATATCTCTTGAAAATAACAACTTCGCAATCAGATTTTTTCCTTAATAAAGCTTTGCTTAAATCACCAAATATTAAAATAACAATGGACACAAGTATTTTGCCTGTAACAAAATCATAGAAACGCTGGCCTTGTGTTGTTATGAAATTCATAGAATGTAACATTGATATCAGGTACTAATACTTTAATTTGGAAGAGAAATATTTTTATTTATCATGAAAATAATTGGGAAAGCAAATACCAACCACTTTATTTCCTCAACAATATCATACATGAAACATCATAATTTAGCTTGCACATATTTTTCCTTCGCCTAGTCATGGCCCCACCATTCACTTCCTGAATCCCCAGCATAGGATCCAGAAGTCTTTGGAAATGAGTAAAAATGAGGAAAGATATGTGTAATATTCCTGACTTTAACGACTTTCATAGGAAGTTTATTTGTTTAAACTCTCACCAAGTTAGTTTCATTAAACTTAGTTTTCCCTTTGATTATGAATGTTTCTGTAATTAATCCGTTTGATTCTTACTTGCTGTTATGATATTTGATCTACATTCAATTATTTTGTGAGATGTCACTTTCCTTTTACTTGCTTTTGGCATCAGATGACGGTACCTTAACTTTAGAAAAACTTTCTCAAAATCCACAACCATATTTTGTTTCATTTTAACCACACTTTTAAACGAGTTTTACATTATCCCTTTCCAATAATCAGATGTTTAAGCGATATCTTATTTACTTTACTTAAATCTGAGCGAAATACGAATCATATGCACATTGGGAACACGCTTTTGTTGCGTACACATAACGAATGTACCATGGTCAGTTTGATAATTGAAATATTTAATAATGGTGTTTTTTCTGTTTAAACTCGTGTTACCTACGTGCTGCACGGCCATGGACTTGTGTGCTTATTAAACTCAATATGTCAGCAACATGTGAAAAATGCTGAAAACTTTGTTGTTTTATGTTAGAACTCAGATGATTACAACTATATGCATATATGACACGTATAATGCCAAAAAGTGTACTTGTGCCCTTAAGGCTTCAATTGTTTGTTTAGCAATTTCTACTGAATCGGTTTTTAGAGGAACTTTGTTAATAGTATAAATGAAAATGTATTATTTATTCGAATATTACACTTTTTGAATATTTAAGTTTTAACTATGTTATAAAGTATTTATTATTATTATTATTATTATTATTATTATTATTATTATTATTATTATTATTATTATTATTATTATGCCATATTTCCTTTATAAGATGTTGTTTTTTGTCTGAACTCTCCAGCACTTAGCACATTGTTTACTTTTTTTGTAATAGAACCACGCAGGAAATAAGTTAAGTGTTTTTAAAATAGCTATGTATTTTTCTGCGCCTATATCCACATACACCCATAAATTCTTGATGGCATACATATCAGGAGATATTGCTAGCCAGTTATCTCATCCACCTCTTGTTAGTATGACAGATCTGTCTTCAGTATACTATGTTTAGAACTCAGGCAATATTCTTTAATTATCATTATTATTTTCGCTACCCATCATTCCTTCACTGGGGATTAAAAACCAATATTATTATAAGATAAACAATCCCAGAGTATCATATTGTCTGGGTATTTTATTGATAAATGTGCTGAACTCAGATTTTCTGGAGGAAAAATTTAATTTTAAAACAAATTTTACTCTTGTTCGCAACACTTTTCTGCAGTTTTAAACCCAGTTTAGTCGTCCCTTCTTCATTTATGATGTCAGAAATTGTTTCTTCATAGGTCATATTTTTGTTACGCCTCCCAAAGCCTACATCGCACTGTTGAGTATGTTTTTTAATACCAGCTTCAGCTGCCGGGCTTCTAGAATATCTCCTCACCGCTCGCACCTGTTTTTGCGTTTCGGCCTAGGCTGGCTCCCCTCCCCACTCATGGCCACCTGCTGTCGGCTTGTTCATGAACTTCCGAGCAGTCACCGTTCTAAATTCTGTCACGAATACCTTAGAGCAACATTTTTTTGTATAAATATTACCATAATTACGAATAAGCTCGTTTCGTTTGTGAGGAAATTTATTCGGAAGTTCCTTGCGCAATTTCCTCCTTATAGATCTGCAATTCACGATCTGGCGAATACATTTGATATTAATGGTTTAGTGCTAAACAGGAAACATACTCGAAGAGGTATAGTTTTAACAGAATACAAATTTGAAGAAATCTTAAACATTCGGCAATAAAATTAGCACAAGTTGGGGTTTCGGTGTCTTCTGTTCTTACAGCAACAGAATTGTTAAAACTCAAATCTGAAACCTAGAGTTCTTGCTCTTTTCTGACAAACCGTGCTTCCACCAAAATGGTCGTTTGAGCATTTACTATTGGTGTTCTAAAAATCCAAATGACATACAAGAAACTCCTCTTTATAATAGAAAAATTGGAATTTGGTGTACGGTTAACGCACGTGCTACCTTGAGACCACGGGTAGCGGTCTCAAGGCACGGGTCGCGAACGGGAGATCTGGCTTTTTATTCTCACCAGGACCGTCCTTCTATCTTGAGTTTTTTCCAGGTTTTCCTCAGTCTTCATAAATGGCATGTGGCCTGGAACGCTTCCTTCCTTAAAAAAAAAAAAAAAAATCTTTTCCCAGTGTATCATTTCATCTCATGTGTGAATATTATATAATGCCACAGTAGTAAAAATAAACGTCAAACACTATTCAAAAAAGCGCAATACACAAAAGGCGCAGCTGACTATGGCATGTCCAGCTGCCGAGGCGCAAAACCCTATGCGAGCGGAAAGAAAACATTATGGAAGATATGTATAATTTTCTGTGATCTCTGTGTGTAAAAATAAATAAACCAGCTTCAAATATGCGAGTAATGAAATGCTCTCTCTGTTTAAGTAGCATTGTTATCAATGTGCTTAATATAACTCGTGCATCGCTGTAATGAAAACAGAAGTATAGTTTTATTTAGTCTTCTTGGAGGGAGAAGCTAAGGCAGCAAAGTTGGAAAGGTGTAATAAAGCGTTTTATTCCTTGTTCACATTAATTTGCACAGAGTGAATTAATTGCTAAAAGACTTAGCAGGCAGGGGTCACTTCTCCAGGAGGTTGCTGCTTTGTGCTGCCACCAAAATGTTCGATGTTTAAATTCCTATAGCTATTGCTTAATGCGTATTTCTGCGCAAACATGTCCTATTTGCTTCTTTTTATATTTGCTGTTATTATATGTAGAGCACTTGGTTTGCAGTCGCGGTGCAAATCAGTGCCTCTGTAAGCTTGTCAAGTATTTTTATCGGGGTTGGTGAGAGGAAGCAGTAAGAGGAACTCTTGTCCATTATAGTCAAAGATGTATGCACCACTTGAAATGTCAGCTCTCATTCCCAGGAGAGTTTGCTTCGAGTTTTATGCGGATTGATTGTCAGTCGATAGTCGGTTGTTTCGTTCTTAGTCAGCTGTTGCTGAATGGCATTCTTAAGCAATTTCGTGTGAATTCCTGAAGTAGTTGCTTTGTTTCGTTTACATTCTAAGCCTTTTTCTTTGAGAAAATTCAAAGAGAAAATTGAAATTAAACCAACTCCAAGTATTAATTTGAGTGTAAATATAATTTCAAAGCTTAGGATATACACAATACTTTCTGTAGAAGTTTTCTTTCGTGAAAACCAGGAGAACGATTTTTAGTTTAAATAGGTGTGTTATTTTATTAAATTCTCTCTTTCAGTGCATGTTCAGTCACGTACTTATGACTGTTAATTCTGTTCAAGATTCTAGATGCGGTATCAGTAGCAGTAGTAAAGACATGCACCCCGAGCCGCCGCTGCTAGCAATGCACAGACTAAGTAAGTAAGCACGAAAGAGTGAACTTATCAGGTAGGAAGTGTTGCATGTAATGAATATCGGAAGCAGAGGCTGGATCTAGATAACTTGTTATACAACATCCAGTGAACCGGAATGATCGCAATTATGTGGCATGCAAAGGAAACTACTTTCAAATGATTACCTCTCTCTCTTCAACAGTAAGACACACCTCACGGTCTTAGCAACAGGCTTTTCACGAAGCAGGATTTATGACATTTCGACGTGACTAATGTCCAATTCTTCAACTTTAAAGAAAGTATTTGAAGGTCGAACTTTGTGTGAATGCATGGTTTATGTTCACGATAGTTATTTCATCTGAGGGGAGGGGAGTAAAGTTTTTGATGGTACACATGTAAAAGTTGCATTACAACAGCACATTTACCTATTTCATATTGTAAAATATTTTAAAGTAAATATTTCGGGAAATATAAACTTGCGATTCCTTTGTTTGTATCTGTTATTCAATTAATCAACCCAAACAAGTGAAAGGAAAGGAATAGAGCAGAAAACTAGAGAGGAGAGAAAGAGTATATAAATAAATTGCCCCAGGAGCTCGTAATTTATCATTTATATTAAGTGTCGAAACTTAGATAATATCATTAGTAACGAAATAAATTTAACCATTCAAGGTAAAATGTATCTTAAAAATTTTAATATAAGCAGCTCTTGTTTAAAATAGATATGTTAATGAACTTAAACATTTTCGTAATTATAAAAAAAAATTTCAATACTCAGAAGCTATTTTCACATGTTTCAGAATATTTTATACTTCATTTGTGTTTAATGCGGATATTGCTTTTTCTATGTTCTTATGTTTATACTAAGAAGGTCTGAATTTTTATTTATTTAAAAATGTAAATTGAAAAATACTTTCATAGTTTTTAAAAGTATTCTTCACCGACATATACAATAATTTGTTTTTACGAAACGCTATATCATTCTTTCCTGACACACCTTTTCCTGCACGTCGCTATTTGCTCACTGTCGGAAAAATGAAAAAGTCACCGGTGCCAAATCTGGAGGGTAGGGAGAATGCGGTAGCATTCTGGCGCCTTCGTTCAGGAAGTCCATTGTTGTAGCATAAACGAAGGTGTTGCCGTGGTGTGGCATAAAATGTTTCTTCGTGTTGGTGCATCCTCTTCCATTGTTTGAACATTTTTGTAAGGGAATTTTTGCTGCAAATGTTTTTAGATGGAACGGTTGCTATGTGACTTTTCCCCGTTTAGTTCACACTCACCCCCCTAATTTTTCAGGATAAATTGACATCGATTGTTTTCTGAAGGTCAGGGAACCCAACAAGAACGTCCCTTGGTTAGACGTACTGATAGGTATGGGTGCATGATCGGTAGTGCTGCCGTTGAACTTATTTTAGAGCCTTCTCAAACTTTAAAAAGCAGTTATAGAATCTTCTTTCACTGTTCTCAAGGCATCAGTGTTTTCAGGTATAAATGCTATATGGCGAGGTTCGTCTTCCAGACAATACAAACCAATTGCAACGATTAAACTGAAGGGGCAGATTCCCAAAAGGGTCTTGTCATAGTTCGAAAGTTTCGTTTTTTATTATATACTAAACAACACATGTTGAAATTCTTTCCTTTTTACACACTAAATAATAAATACCGTTTTCTTTTGTATCACGATCGTATAAGGTGGCAAAAAAAAGCAGGGTTTCTGAACAAGTCAATGTTTTAGTATTGAATATAGTCATCATCGCTATAGAGTATCTTCTGCCTATGTGATAAACTCCTTAAGTTTTTTCTTGGAAACAAAAAATTCTATGGTGCAGCTTCCAGATTGCCAGAGGTTCAGAATTGCTGTTCTCGGAGGTGATGATCCAAAGAAAAGAAAAATTTATTATGTGATGGTGCAATAATTGAGAATATGGTTGTTGCACTGAATCTCCCATTCAAGGCGGGTATAATCGCCGCGTTCATCGTCTACTTAGCCGGCTTACTTTGAGTAAGTAACAAAGATTTGTAACCAGTCACTGTATTTTTTCAGAACCTTTGATAATGTATTGATATAACTTCTCTGTTTGACCGCACCAGTTATATTTTAGCTTCAGCCAATGACATTCTGTGATTTAACAGTAAATAAACTCCACATGGAACGGTGTTGAATAACAGCCTATAATCGCCATATTTTCCTCAGAGCTTTGAAATCATCTGTTTAGCCTCTTATCGCACCAATAACATTTCAGGTTCAGTGAATAACAGTCTGTGATTTAATAGTAGATAAAACACACAGGAAGTGATGTTGAACGGTAGCCTATAGTCGCATCGGTTTTTTTTTTTTTTTTTTTTTTTTTCAGAGAGAAGTTCTCTGTCTTGCCGCACCAATAATGGTTTAGCTTCTGCCGATAGCAGTGTAATATTAATGTACAGTTGCGAAGAGTTTATCATAGTTATTGTTGGTATATCAAGAAACTGCCATATATCAAAAGTTTGTCGCCTCATTTGATACCAGCTGGTTATACGATTAGCGTGGCATTGATCGTTTTTTTAATAGTGTTTAACGCCCGCGTTGGTCGCTGACGCACCATAGGCGGTAAACAGGTGATAAATTGAGATAAAATTATAAATTTGGGGCATCTTCCTGGCATTTGGTATCTATGAGGACTGAGGAAAAGCTGAAAAAAGCAGTCAGGGAGGACGGTCCCGACGGATATCGAACCCCAGACCAACTGCTTACGAGTCCGCGGCTAAACGACCTCGGCCACCCGTGGCGGTTCATTAATCGTTTCACGAACAATCTTAGCTGTATGTGGTTTTGCATTATAATGCAAAAAAAAAAAAAAAAAAAAAAAAAACTTTGTATTTGACGACTGAAGGCTCCCTATAGTTTTAAGCTTTTGCTGACGAGACACAATGGGACAATGGGGATGATGTTCGCCGGCTGGCAGTAGTTCACACCAAAAGAACATCAACTTCATTTAATGTAATGGTGGTTTCAGATGTTTGGGAATAGATTCTTGGCCTGTCAATCAGTCTCCTGTAACAATGGTTTGCAGAACTTCTCTCTCGTTGCCACGGCAGATCTCCAAAAATGCCTCACAACAGATGACTCGTTGCTGCCTTTGCCCTGAGGAAAGAAGTCTAGACACTAACCTTATTTATGTTTAAATGTTCATGAATAATTCGAAGGACTGTTGTTTTAGAAAGATCCAACCTTGCTGCTATTTCTGTAACTTTGAGCCCCTGTCTTCCATAATTTCTCCTTTCACAAGAGCGAAGTTTTCAGGAGTGATCTCCTCCAGGGCCGACCTGCACGCTCTTCGTCCTCAATGCTTTCTCGACCCATTTGAAAAAGTTTGCCCATTCTTTTACGGTAGAATATGAGGGGATGCTTCCCGATATACATCGTCCAATCGCTGTTTAATTTTATTTGGAGTAAGTCCTTCTTTTGTGAAGAACTTAATAACAGCTCGATACTCCATTTTGAACATTTCCCAATCTTCTACACATAACCTTCTCTGTGTAACTTATCTGAACAATTGAACACAGCGGGGCAGAATTTACAGCTGCAATTATTTACTTAACAGATAAAGTATAATACCAGATAAGGTTTATATGAAGGCGGTAATCCTTGTCGACGAGGCCGGAAACTTATGGACCTATCCTAGTATATTTGAAATTCGCGCCAAGAATATTAACTCTTGTATAAATGTTATACTTATGAATATCAGAAACCGCGAGACTGAAATTAACAAAAGTCGACTATTACAATCCCTACCGTTCGATTTTCTAATACCAACTGAGGATAAAAATATAGCATACAGTGCCTCTATTTTTCTTTGTATTCTGTGACTTGGAATTCTTAATGAATTAATGATAAGATCAATTTGGACATTTGATGCATCACCAAACGCTTTGAAGAACTTTCCATTTTGCGTTATGATTGTCGATTGTCCATGCTTTTATTGCTATCAATAACTCCCCACCACCTCTAGCAAAAGTGGTCATGATGCGTATTCAGGAATTATACAGTCGAAATATAGAGTTGGCTATACTGACCAAAAGATAAATGCACAACGCGTGATAAAACGGATTTCATGTATATTTTTTCCCATCATTTCACTGTGTGATTAATCAAAATTCAAAATTTTGTTTTGTTTCATTGGTCGATTTGAAGATGTCGTTATATGAATGAAATACTCATCTTAATACGCGGCGAGTAATTTGTTTCCAATGTTTCAAGAGTTTCTATAGACATATCAGTTTCTTGTTTTGCCAAGAACTAAAGAATTTTTGTTTTGCATAAAGAATTATAATAGTTTGTAAAATTCAATGGCCTCATAAAATACAACTAATTCCATTATAAGCAAACACTTTGTGAGATATTTTACTAATCCTTCAAATTTAGAGCTCTTGCGAGTTGATCAGGAGCCATCATGATTCGACTTCAAAAAGATGGAACTCTGACTTTCAAGAACAACTCGAACAGCATTAAATGACGAAGCACCCAACTACGTCTTAAACACAGTCTACCTTTAACAGTTGAATTCTTGCGAAAAAATCTGTAGCAGTCTCTGATATTTAAGACAAACACAAAATATATGGAGTCTAAAAAAACTGTGTGGTCCACATCAGCAACATCACGCATGATACCTACGAGATACCTAAAAGATGGTTTTTAGTATATTATGTTTAATATTACACTTTTCATGATCTGCTAATACTGTATTGAAAATAAGAGGTCATCGACAACTTCCTCCGCATTCGGGTGATGTGCACCGCACAGGGGAACGTTGGTACTTTACTGACATTCCTTCCTTCGAAACCGCTTTTTATAATATATTTATATGCTTTTCAAATACATTTTAATGTTAAAATAGCTAGTGCATGCATACTTTCTGTTTACTGCTCCAAAAAATTAAATTAAGTGTTAAGTTACATAGTTTGCATTTCCAGTGAATAGAAAACAACTATCCCTGGCTGGAATTGGTCATTTAAAATCAAAGGGCGGATGTTTCGGTTCATACCCCTCTGAAAATCGCAGAGTAGGGTAGTAACAAGCAACTGAAATTTTTCAGTTTTCCCCTTGTAAATTAAATTGCTTGAAATGACAGTACATAAGGGAAATGAACTACTTTCTGGTACGAAACATGTAGAAGAAGTTAAAGAGTGGATGAACACAGGAAGGTGGTTGGGCATTGTATCACAAAGCCTCCTAAGGCTGCCAGGTTTTTAAAAAATATCAGGACAGTCCTTTCGGAATGTTAATATTAATCTTGTGATCCAAAATTATTCTGGCACGTTCACCGAAAAGTCAGTAAAAACTTCTAAAGTTGGTAGCTTGTAAAGGCGCGTTTTATGTCACATACTTATTGACTTTCGTATCTTGACAGCGTATTGCATCAGGTTTATAACAACGTTGATATTGCTCCCAGCCAGGAAACTAAAAAACTAATAAGGTAGATAAAGAGAAAGATACCTGCTATAAACAAATATATGCATAGTCGACATGTGTGAAACGAATTCCATGGTAACGCGAAGTTATTCAAGGGTGGAGAGAAGGCAGCAGATATACATTAAAATAATTACACATATGTTGACGTGGTTTTTGTTGCGATGAGTTAGGTAACAGTGGAGAAGTAACAGGAAGCACCATGTGACTACAGAGTATTGCGTTCACCGCCCCGGGCTGCTCCTGTCCAACCCACCTTGGACATCATCATCCTCTGCCACTAGAAACCAGGTCACCAACGATATGCTTCAGCGACCGCAATATAATCGCTCACATGAAGCGGTTCCAACAACTAATTGCTTGAGAAAGGTTTTCATGAGAAAAATATTATCACCTCTCACACTCAACAAACGGACTTTTTCACATCATCTGTGAACTAGACAACTTTTTGAAAGAGTAATGTGACATGTTAGTTAGCAATAAGGGTGGGGGGAGACCATAAATAAACACCAGAGAACAAAACAAGACAATTTAAAATTTGTTTTCAGCATTTATTGTTTCATTTTGAATACTATAATGAATGTTGTAATTATCAACTTAATGTAATATGGTAAGTTGATATTGTAAACATAGATATTTAATTTTCAGGACCTGAAGACGCAATTAGATATATCAATTTCCTGTTGGCAGCTCTGGAAAGAGTGTCTTGATTAGTACCCATTGCGGAAGTTATTGCGGGGCCCATTGTTGCATCTGCAGTAAAAAATTTAATTGTGCTCGTGCGCTCGCTGTCTGAGAAGTGATTCTAAAGTATTTTTGTGCAATGATATTTTTACTATTATAAGTATTGCCTAAAGCAACTAAAATGTATGAAAAAAGAAGTAAACAAAGTTTTCGGGCTATACTTCACTTATAAAAATCTTTAACTGATTTGCAGAGTTTAGACAAGGCAGAACAGCCTGAAATACGAGGAGCATATGGAGCGTTCAGCAAAAGTAGTCACAGATGAAAACATTGCTCATGGAAAAGCCATAGTGACTCTCTCACTGGGAGATACATTCATTTTCTGCAAATATTGGAAATCCTGCTCAAGTATCTTGTTTGAGGAAGTTTCATTGCCGTTCTGTACCTCACAACGTCACAAAAGAGCTCAAGGCAGCAACAGTGGAATGATGTCACAATGGCAACGCCCACATTTTCAGCTTATCTTCACAAAAGTTGGACTTAAACCCATTGGATCGGAACTAAAGAGAAAGTCGGCGATTCGTGTCTTTCTAAATGATATCCCCCAATGAAGATAAGCGATGTCGAAGAATAGGCCGGAAGGAAGATGATTGTCAGTTTGTTTTCCGCAAGTGGCCATATGGTAACTATTCCACTCCAGGAACAAAAAGTAGTCACAGTCAATTGGTAGAACACCGTTTGCCTCCCAGTGTCTTAGAACATTAACACCGCCTGTGGTATCTCAGTAGTAAAAGCGGGCGTTAAACACTATTAAAAAACATTAACAAAAAGAAGACCGAAGTTTGGGTTGCGAGGATTATTGCTTCACCACGGGAGTGCCTCTGCACACACCGCTTTGAAAACATTGGAATTACTGCCAGAGTCGGGAGTGACACTGGTGAACCATCCACTGTACAGTCCAGATCCGGCTTCAGGTTAACTTTTAGCGAATCCAGAAGAAATGCAGCTAATGCGGTTGCACTCATGAAAGAATTTTTTAAAAAAGTCTTCAAATATCCATTGATCCTGCTTACCTACAGCACAAGTGTAGACGAAAAAAACGCGCGCGCGTGTGTGTGTGTGTTTATCAACACACTAGCGCTCGCAATTTTTTGTTTCTTTCTCAATGAAACTAGGCATATAATGATCAATTAACAAAAAATACAGTTCATACTGTTACAGTTCATTAACCAGTAAAATTGGACCATTGGGAGTGGGGGTTAACCGAAAGTATAAATGTAAAAATTGCTCGATTTTTATTTTTTATGGAAAAAAACTCTGTAGATGCCACTGCAGTGAAATAATAAACATAGTTTTCGAAAATCAGCAAAATCAAACTATTAAAAAGGAGATTTGCACGAAACCCACAATTTAAAAAATTCTCTAGCGGCAGCAATATTAATTTTCTTCGCAACGAAACTCTGTGCATACCATTTAATAAAATAAGAAAATAGTTTCCGAAAATAACGAAAATCGGCCCATTAGGAGTGCGGTTATATCTGAAAACCGAAGTTTAAGGGGTGGGGGTTAAAGCTAAAATTAAAATTCACTCTTCCGTTGCAATTTTTGTTTTGTTTTGTTTTTCTCTAGGTATATGCCATTGAAATAAAATAGTTTTTAAAATTCAGTGAAATCATAATATTAAAAGTGGGGTTTTACCTGAAACCCAACATTTAAAATTCTCTCTAGCGGGATCAATTTTTATTTTTCTACAACAAAACTTGGTATATACCATTTAAATAAAATAACAAAGATAGTGTCTGAAAATCAAAGAAATCAGACTATTAAGAGGGGGTTTACCTGAAACCTAATATTTAAAAATCTCTCTAGAGGCACCAATTTTTGTTTTCTACAACGAAACTCAGCATATAGCTTTTAAATAAAAAAAGGAAGATAATTTCTGAAAAGTGGGGTATTCGGGCTATTAGAAGTAGGAGTATACCTGAAAACCTAAATTTAAAAAGCGCTCTAGCGGAACCAATTTTTGTTTTTTCGCAACGAAACTCCGTATATACCATTTAAATAAAATAAGACAGATAATTTCTGAAAATTAGAGCATTCGGGTCATTAGGAGAGGAAATATACCTGAAAGCCTAAATTTAAAGAGCGCTCCAGCATTCTGTAATGCCCCTCACGAATTCGACTTGCTGAGAAATTCCCTTAGTTTGCGCAGCTCCTGCGTGAGAGACTTTAATTCTTTTCTAGCTGTCAAGAAAAAACTAAAGGCCGTCAATTAGGGAGTCCGGGAAAAGCTGTTGCGTCCTACAAAGAGATTTGTGGCATTTGAATCATGACGAGGCTGTTCCTTGATTGATTCCGGAGGATGCAGCTTTGTGTCGAGAGTGGGGGAGACTACTTTACCAGAGATCTTATACTAACGTAAGCACATCCCGAAAATATAATTTTAATACATAAAACTGAATTTTCAGTATAACAACACCTTTTAAAAATGTATGCGAGAACTTGTAGTTCTTTTGGCTCTTCTTCACCACTATACCCCATACATAGTCTCCAATCATAGCACAATCTCTACGTCCTTGGACACAACGGGTTTATAATATCCTACAATGTGTGAGCTTGGAACCAGTCTCTCCCTTAGTAATATTTTCCTTGTATAATGCTGATAATCTGCTCTGCTATCTCATTCACAGAGAAAGCACGAGTACTTTGTGTAACGATATTGAAGTCTCAGCATCTTAAAATAGCCACAAATGCCATATTAGCATAATACTTTTTTTTTTTAAATTGGTGACCGTCAAAAAAGCTAAGTACACAGAAATTATATATTTGAACTATCAACATTGTTGAAAGGTGTTATTTTGCATTTTTTTTTTTTTGTACTTTTCAGCCTATTTCATACTTTCTGCCTGTTTCTGTTTTCTGTAATTATTTGCTTACTTTTTGCAATGTTGTTATTTTAGTAGTTAAATGTTTCATACAATGCAATTGTAAACAGCAAATTTAATTTTATAAAGGAAATGGTCTGTAGCAGTGTTTCTCAATCTTTTAAAGTCCGGGACCCTCTTGAAGGCTACAGTGCGATCAGTAATGCTTTCCCCCCGCGGCGCGGGGTCTTTCCTATGAGCGATCCTCCACTCGTTTGCCGCGCCGTGGAGAAGGTAGCAAGCCTGCTTGTTGACCTTGCTGACTGTCGCAGTTCTAACGCAGCTGTTTCTTAATTCGACAGTATATATACGGTGTATTATGCTTCGTGTGTTTACAATGACACAGCATGTCTTTAACTACGATTCCTATGTGTTAACTCAGTCAACTCGTTAAGTTCGAATATCTCCAGGTGTAGACACTCCGGATTGTAAAGCAGTTCATAATCTGTAAAATAAATTTCAGGAAACTTGAAGTGTCCAGCCTTAGAAATAAAAAAAGTAGCGTAGGGTTCACACGGAAGAAAGATTGCATGACGATGATACGATTTCCCTAGAAAATTTCTTTGTCGTCTTCCACAACAAGTGAGAACTTCTTATGGATCTCTGCAAAAGGCTACCAAATTTAACAATCAGCGATTATTATCTCTGGGATAAATTAAAAATTGCCGTGTTCAAGACACACCCGCATACCATGCAAGAACTCAAAGATAATATTCGTCAGGTATTTGTCCGGATTCCTCAAAATGAACTACAGCGAGTGATGAATAATTTCCTAAAGAGATGCCAAAATGTGTGCAGAATGAAGGCGGGCAGTTTCAACACCTGATTTGATAATTTGGTTAGAAATGAACCTCTTTGTATATTGTTGTATAGTTGGTTTGTTTTATTGTTTTACTCTCCTGCTAATAATCGAAACCAGCCTGACTAATCGGCTCGCCCATAAGCAAAACACTCCGGGGAAAAGCAAAACTGATCACACTTATTAAGCATCACTGGATCCGTAAGTTAAATTAGTTCAAATTTAAATTACTCTAATTAAGCACAATTGAAACTTTCTCTGGACACTTGCACCACCGGGATACTTTGCGACACATCAAAAGCCTCCTTCAGGACCCACCGGTTGAGAAACACCTCTATAGGTTGCAAATGTTAAGTTTTCAATGTGGGCTAGCGATATTCGTTTATGAACTATTGATCTCAGTTTGCATTGTGGACTGCAGTTATAGCATGGCACACATCGCAAACATACTGAAATAGCAATAGATGATAAGAAAACTCTTTTTAGAAGTCACTCGTCTTTAATGAAAACAAAACCATATTCCCTATCGTAAAATTTCATTGACATATTTCTTACAACATTATTTCCTTAGGATTTCCGGCAGCATTCTATGTCAGACTTAACGCTCTCTTAAGACTCTCCTTTTACAATTTTCACAATGTTACAGTGGCGGCTCGTGACAAACTTTTGGTGCAGCAATAATGTTGAGCAAAATGTACTATATTTCAATATAAAGTACAACAAATCAGAGATATATAATAGGCAAATTAACTTAAAAAATATACCGACATACTTACACTGGATTCACTGTTTATACGTCATTTTATATAAATGTAATAATGCACCGTATGCACCGGAATGGCGACATAGAAAATCGAATCTACAAATAGTAATACCACATCATTTGCTTTAATATAGACGGAACTAAATGCAATAGCAATTAAAATAGTGCCTTAACTAGCCTTTTTTAATTTTTATAACTACAGACTATAAAAATTGTAATTAAATCACTGTGCCAGTAAATGTAATATATATAGCAAACGAAGTCTCAAAAATTATATTTATCAAGCTGGCAATGCTCGCTGGCTCGCACATCCTTCTTATATACTATAGAAGCGGGATAGCAATCAAAGATGCATATTTCTCCCCTCCCTAGATGCTATTCACTATCCCATTCTCAGTTTTGGCTATACTTGCTATCTTGAAGCATAAAGCAAGCATCTCGTTGCCATGGCAACCGTTATGAAACAGGTCATATGTGCAGTCAAATTCGTTCTGACGGGACTATTCTGAGCCAGAGAATACAGGTGTTAGAATCTTGCCAAAGCAGCATGCTGTTAGCAATAAATTCGTTTGTCAAATAGTTTAAATCTGAGTAGTAAATGAAATCCATGAAATTAATAATTACTTATATACTGTGTAAAAGATTGGAAGGATGTACTTGCTGCGCCTGAAAGTCAGTTCTGTATTGTTAACAATAATATTGAGGAGAAATGTCAGTTTTTAGTAAATGTTCTAAAAGCTATACTATTTGACAGGCGACAAAAAATTCAGTGTTGTTAACCTGAAAAAAACTTTACGGTTATATGCAACAAATAATAAACAGTATTAAAACAGTGGATGTAGTGTTTATGTTCATTTCCTTTACAAATAATTTTACTGTTTAAATATGTAAGAAACATTATATAAATTGTTTTATACAAAAATGAATTGCAAAAACTTCAATTAAAAATAATAATCTTTTTGGAATTGATGTTCTTGTGTTTGACTTAATATTTAGTTACTATTAATACTATATAATGCCCTTTTTAATGTCTACATTGAAAAATTTAAATGATGATTTGCCTGCCCTTTTCGACTCTGAACTTACGGTTTCTAGTCATCTGTCTCTGAATTATGTAAAATCAGTTACTGGAACAATTGCAAACTTGATCCCATAGTGCAGCAGGACAGTTTAGAGACTTATACTTGAGCTACACTGGTCTGGTTCATATGACATTGATAAGAGATCATCAAAGGATACAATAACGCAAATCCTTACAAAGGGATGGGTGGCAGGAGGACTAGGATAGTTGCAACTACTTATAAAGTCATCTAATTACTGTTTACTTATATGATCATTTCTACGTAGAAGGTCGCTGGTTGTATTCCCACTATACTTTTTAAGGCCATATCGAACAATTTTGAAATGAAATCATTCTCCCTGAAGCAGCAAAAAGGCCAATGTTCTTATTTACTTTGGTGAATATCTCCGCTAACGTAAAAAAAGCCTAACTTGGGCACATTTTCGGAATGCTACAGACGAGCTCTATATGCCTTCTTTTAATTTACATTATTATGTATATTACGGAGGATTGGCTTTTCAAAATTGCCGGTCTAAAAGCTTGCAACTTTTGAGATACAAAATCTCAATGTCCAATTCTGACTTATTATGGTTTTTCTACGTTGAGGATCTCTAGTTGTATAACCACTATAATTTTCCGGTTAATCCTGCCATACTAATAGGCGTGGAACTGTTTCGAATTTAATTATTTCTCCCGAGAGCCCCTAAAAGATCAATTTTCGGACTTGCTTGTGAATTTCTCCCCAACCCTAAGGCAGATTCTAATGCTCGTCACATTTTCGGAATGCTGCGGTCAAACACTATATGCAAGGGAAAATCGCCTTTAAATCACCAATATTCGGAGGTCATAAATGTCAATGTCGAATTTTGGATTTTTATGGCCATTCTATGTTGAGGGTCGCTAATTGTATTCCCAGTATAATTTTTAGGGCAATCGAGCCACGTTTCTAAGCATGGAATTGTTCAAAATTAATTCTATCTCCCTAAAATCCAAAGAAGATCGTTTTTCTCCCTAATCCGAAAGCAGATTCTAATGTTGCGCATCTTTTCGGAATGTTGTGGTCGAACTCTATATGCAGAGAACATTTAAATTATTATGCATTGTACAGAAGTTTGCATTTTCAAAAGTGTCGGCCTATTAGACCTGCCGCTTTTTGTAAGACAAAATTCTCAATGTCGAATCCTGGCTTTTTGTGACCATTTCTTCATTGAGGGTTGCTAGTTGTTTTCCCCAGTATAATGTTTACTAAATCCAGCCACATTTGTGGACGAAGGTCTTTCGAAATTAAAACTTTCTTTTAAAATCCCCCCCAAAACAAAAATTTCGGACATACTTTGGTGAGTTTCTCCACAACCGTAAAACAGATTTTATCTTCGGTATATTTTCGGAATGCTGGGGAACGAGCTCTATATGCAGCGCACGCCACCTTTTTATTTACATTATTATGTATTTTACGGAGATTGAATTTTCAAAATTGCCGTTATATTGAAAGTATCCGCTTGTAAATAGTTTGGAGATTTTTTAAAGAATTAAACAGTAGTCCATAAAGTTTTTTTCCTAAACCCACTTTAACTTCTTTTTAGGATATTTATTATAACTAGGGTCAAACAATGTGGATATTCACAGATCCCCATGACTCTGAATAACTTTTCTTATGTGAAGATTCGCTGTTAATCCTATACATTTCTTAGTTGTCTCAAATTCTGTTGAAATCTAGAAGATGGAGCAAAATACGGCTCCATTTTGCTCTCATATTAACAAAATCTGTTGTATGTAAAGCATAAAATATCTATGTACTACTAACTCAATATTGAAAATATTTACAAGTCATGTCAGTTGATGAGGACAATGTTTGTTTTAAACGATAATAACACAGGTTGTTTTTGTACAGCTGGTACTTTTTTCTGATAACTATCATGTGTAACTGGATCGCTTTTGGAGTCTACATACATTTCAAACAGTGGAAAAAGTGCGCCTGCACATGATGGTATTCTTAACTCATTTTCGTTAAAAAAATGGCAAGGTCTGTTTTTGTAATTAAGCCTTCATATGATGGAAGAAACGCTTAATCCCAGGGAAGTGGAAACCTGTAGGCTGCTAGAAGACCGATCTTGAAAACTGATAAATTCTCCAAAGTTTCTCTCACGCCAAGGCTTGATGGTTCTTATCTTGTGAGCTGGAGCTGAATCTTGCTGGAAGCTCAGGGCTTATTCTTGAAAAAAAATCGCATTCCGGTTCATTACCACAGATTTCAATAGAGTTATTTCATACGCTTTTGTAATTGTCTTACAGAAATTCATCCTAGAGACGCCATTAAAAGCTATCCCGACTAAACCATTACTGAGGCGAGAGGGTACCTTCTCGAAATACTGACACAAGCCTCTCATGAAGTCGAGGTATATACTATGCCATTGCTTTCTTCAGTATTGAGTACTTTCTGATGAATAAAAAGTATTTTTATGTGGAATTTTTCAGCACAACAAAAGCATCTCAGCCCTCTGCGGCGTAATTCCTGCAGTCAGTTCTACGATGAAATCTTCAGTCTAGATCTTGTCTAAGCACTCTGGACAAGGATCTCTGGGACTATCACGTTTGCTTTTAATCTGAATTCTACCAGACACTGGTTGTCACTGCTTTCACAACACATAGCATGGACCAGTTCTCGGATGGTGATCAACAGCACAGATCCTAAACGTTGTATGATGCGATACACAAATATCCTACTGATTTCTAGTTTTTCAAGGACCTGGAAAAATTTGCTTGATAATTTTCCAACTGTATGAAGGGCGATCACATCAATACGGTTTTCATAATGTCCTCATTCCACAGCTAATTAATGTACTCTTTGTGCTGAACCATGGCAGTAAAACGGTTATTAGATAATCGAAACACCTGGTATATTTCCTATCAAAATTATGTTACAGTATTTATCCAACTACTGGGTATATTGAAAGATAATTAGAAAATAGTAAGATTAATTAAATTTTCGATAAGAAAAGAACTATTTAATTTGAAAGACAAAATTAAGACTAAAAAAAAAGTATCACATTCAAGGAATCTGAAGCAATAGAATACAAAAAGGATTATTAATGTACCAACTGAAAAGGTAAAAAAGTTCTGCTCGATTGCTAACAAGGTCACATTGAAGTGGAAACAGTTCTTAAGACCTAATTCCAGGAAGATGTATGACCGACACATCAATATGCAAAAGCCTGAATAAAAGTAATTAAAAACAGAGAAAGTAAAGCAACATTCCTGGGGAAAAAAAGGAGAAGAAAAAAGCTATTTGCATATTCAAATACACACCATTACGTCTGTGAACACGCAAGAGAAATATTCTGCTAGTGTTATCTCAGAACATCCAATAAGAGCTAAAAACAAGATGTGAATGACATCTGTGCCACTTCAGTTATAACATCCGAATGAATGCGTCTAATTCGGAATGCGTGTGTGTGTGCCCGCGCTTATAAACTATACCATATTTTACAAGTTTATTATATATTCCTCGTAATCCATGTATTTTTAATTTGTAGGTAATATTTTCATGCTCTATTGAGCAAAAAGGTCTTGGATAGTTCAAATTACGAGGGATATTAGTATACAGTTAGCCCCAGGACTACTACACCACCAGGACCGACTTACCTCAAAGGCTCTGAACATTTCCTATCACTTTTTAGCATAGGGTAGTATGGGACACTAAGACCAAAGCTGTTAAAAGTGTCTTTAATTAAAATAAACCCAACGTTTCAAGGAGGTGCCTCTTGGAGTAGAACCTGCCATCATTCATCGGGGCCAGACCAGTATCGGCGTTGCAGACATGTGACGTGGTCCTTAATCTTTCTTCAGATGATAAGTCACAGATGTAGGCAATAACCACGAAAGTATCACTCGATGACAGTGAGTAAGGAAAAAGAAAAATAAATATACAAGTGTAACGATATAAATGTAATGAAACAGGAATATAAGTGAAAGAAATATGGGATTCCACATGGAAATGTTATACGTTCTTTATAAACTATATAATCGAGTCATTCAAGTCATTCAGATATATGGTGTCTGAGGCAACAACAGTCGAAAAGCAATCACTAAAGACCACCGGCATGATTGTTGGTAAACGTGATTCTTGTAACGGTTTTGTTCAAAGTTTCAACTGTTGCAACGTGCAGTTCTTTGTTGGCAGCTATCTTAAGTGATCGGTGTAAAACGTTTCGTAGAAATGCATAAAGATGAGTAACGTACAGTGATAAAAACGTTTTTATTAAAAAAAAAAAAAAAAAAAAAAAAAAGTGGACTGCGGTCGAGATATAAACTGAGCTGAAGGGAGTTCATGGGGTCTCTGCACTAGCACTCAAGAGCATTTATTTCCATTTAATAAAGGCATTTAAATGTAGCCATACAAGCCTGCAGGTGCTGCACGTTCCGGACGCCAGGTTGAGTTTTCTTCTGAAGAAGTTGTGGATAGAATTCGTGGTATCGTGACAGAAGACCTTCGTATTAAGATTCGTGAGATTGCTGAGATGGTAGGCATCCCATATGGATGGGCGTATAGTTTCCTGCATAAAATTCTGCAAGTGAAACTGTAACTGTTAAAAATGGGTTCCGCGTTTGTTGACTCTGAACCAAAAACGCTCGAGGAAGCCATTTCAAAATCCTGTTTGGAAAAGCTGTGGCATAAACTCATTGACTCGTTTTGTGACTGTAAACGAAACTTGAATCCATACTGCGCCTCGGGATAAAACAACAGTCAAAACAGTGGATTCGCAAAGATGAAAGTGCACCGAAAAAAGCTAAAACCGTTTTGTTGACTGGAAAAGTGATGACAACCTTTTTTCAGACTCACACGATATTATCGTGAGATTGATTGTCTGAAAAGGCGTAAAACAGTGGCTGGATGTTGTTATGTAACGTTTGGACCGTTTGCATAGTGAGTTGAAGCAGAGGGGACCAGGATTGGTATGCAAAAAGTGCATGCTCGATATAGTTCCCAACCCATCCTATAGCCCAAATTTGATCCTATGTGACTTTTTACTATTTCCTAACCGCAAACATTGGCTTGGGGATAAGCGAGTTTCGTCGAACAAAAAGGTTATTTGTCCTGTAAACGAGCATTATGTACATTTCGAAATAACTTTTTTTTTCTGGGGGAATAAAAAGATTGGAATCTCGCTGGATCAAACGTAATGGGTTCAAAGCAGATTTTGTTGAGAACTAAATTATATTTTTTACCAGACTTATCAATCCGCCCTCGCGGGTAGAGGAAAGCTCTATAAATCTTGTTAAGTTCTTTACGAGTATTAAGTTGAAATTCTTCTTTTACGATCTGGTTAGAAGGGACTAGAACATTTACTCCAACCGTTACTTTGAATTTCTCATTTGGCTATTAAATGGTTTGTAGCATAACTGGTTTGCAAGCGACGCATTATTGCAGGTGTGCATATACGATCCATGTTTGCACTTCCGAGTAGCCTACTTGTCAGGAAAATATGTAATACCGTGGGAAAAACTTTCTCAATAATGTCGAATGTTTTATACAGAACCAGAAAATTTTATTAATAAATGTGTTTATACGGTAGAAGAGTAATGTTACTTAATTTTGTTCATAAAAAGCAAAAGGAATCTATAAGGATATTCAAGTTTTAACAGAAAAGCAAGAATATATTTGCATTTAAGCTTGTAGGAAATCTGTGCGTTATTTTAAAGCGGGAGAAAAAATACTAATATCAACTGCTAAAAATAAAAATTTAAATGTAATTGATTTTATAATTCAAATATAATGCTGCTGTGTTTCTATGAATTAAAGACAATTAGAGTGGTAATTCTATTAAAAATTTTCGGGAATTTCATAATCAGGACACTTTAGCTGTAATTGTTTAACTCCAGTTCTAGTTGAATATTTCTCCACTCATAATAATGCGCAGGACTCACATTAGCAGCGACACAAACATTTGTTCACCTCGGACTCCAATTACAGCAGCCATTCTCCTAGACATGGTTTTGATTAATACTCCGGTGTCTCCCTGAGCCATATTCCAAAAGTATGATCTTGTACATTACAAGTGTATTAGTGCAAGTCCTTATAAAGTATGGACTTGTAACTTTCTGTTCGCGAAAGAATGTACAACACTTGTAAAAGTAAAGCATTAATAAAATGTTATAATGTCATATAAGAGCAAGATGGAGAACGGCTGTTTGCCACACGTCGCCATATCTTAAATTAGGTTATGTCCCATCCATCGTAGTAATTTTATATTTTTTAATATACAGAACGCATTTTAGTCGTTCGTGCTAAAGTTGTTATATTTTTCCCCCAAATAACAATAATTGAAATATTTATTATGCATTTATCAATATTCAAACATAATAATCCCATAAGACTAAATAATAGCATCGATTTCGTCGTCGAGAGATGGCAGAAGAATCGAGCTTCCCGGTTGCGCTCGGTCATTTATTTTATTAGTTCATTCTTTGCCTACAGTATTAATATTTTAGGCAAAGGTCCATTTGATCATTTATATTTATTTATTTATGATGCTTGACAATCACGTTTTCATTATAAGCAATAAACTGGGAAAGTTGTGTCGAAAGGGATTGTTTTAAAAGAAAATGAAAAATGAAAAGACATTATTGTTGTGGCATTTAACAAAGCCTTAAAATACATTGATTGAGATGCAGGTATGAAATATGCATTTGAAACAGGAAACGCCAATATCAAATCATAAGCCGTAATTTAATTGCACTTAACCTAACTTTATCATTGTACTCAAATATTGATTTATTCTTTCTTTAAACATATCCCTAATTATCATTATCATTACTTTTGCTAACAATTAGCACGTTTTGGTCTACTGACTTCCAAAATTATTAAAAATATAATAGATTTGCGCTGGTATTTGAAGTTACCAATATTCCTACACTTGTAGATAAATTTATACAAATTACTAGTGCCCGACTAATAGTAATACTTCTGTAGAATAGAACAACGAAAAATCGCTTGTACACTTGTAATTATGAAGTTGTAAAGTACAAGCTAAGCAGAAACCTTTGTGGAATAGAATTGTACTAATAATTACAAGTTACAAGTCCATATATTTGTAACCTGTTATACTTTTACGGAACAGAGCCCTGATCGATATAATATTGCGATATTATAATATCATGCAAGGTCTTGGGCGAGCATAGCTAACCTATCAGGGCTTTAGAGATGAGGTTGCATGCTAGTCCTACTGCGTTCAGCATGCAGACGAGCATTGTCATGCACGAGTATGAATTGATCACCAATAAAGGGTGCGATTGGTATTATATATTTAAAAAGGATCTCATTAATGTGATGGTGAGAGTTGAGGTTACTATTCTCAGCGTAAGAGCCTGCCATATCATAAGTGGTTTAATAAAATGGGACATTGTGCATCTCGCATCTCGCTCTTTTTTGCCTACCATCTGGGGATCTTAGATTGAATTTGCACTCGTCAGAGATCAACACAATGCTCAGCTTCGCCGCAGTCTATTCAGTATGCTGATGGACGATTGGGTATTGCCAGATCAATGTGGCAATGTGTATTTCGAACAGTGTTTAACGCCCGTTTTTACTACTGAGGCATCACAGGCGATGTACACTGATGATACATGAAATGATATGATAAACAGGGATTTTTTTTTTTTAAAGGATGGAAGCTTTCGAGACATAAGTTTAGGGTAATTTCCTGACATTGTCATTTATTAGAACTGAGGAAAACCTGGAATAAACCTCAGTCAAGAAGGAGGTCCCTAGTGGGAATCCAACCTCCCGCTTTTGAGTCTGTGCCCTACAGTTTTATGGGCCTTCATAAAGATATTAATAAATAATACTAGCTATATGCTGATATTTGCTGTGTTAGGGAGTGATGTCAATCGAAGTAAACGCTGGTATGACTTTGTAGTGTTTTCATAATCCTGGGCACTGTATAGCTAATAAGTCCAGTGATAAACATGCCCTCTTTCGTTCAAAATATAATTTAACTTTACTTTTATCATTTTATAATTAGTGTTACTTTATTTTCTTTCTTTTCAGTTCAGTGTATAATAACGATTTTTATACTGCCTTCCAAACATTGCATTATTGCAGATGCTGTTGTTTAAAACCTTTATTAAATGTTTTATCAGCCAGCATAATCGAAATAAGTTTAAACATTTAAAAGTAAAGCTGAAATGTTCCGGTAAGAACTTAGTAGTATATAATTGGCGATAAGTTAGTTCCTTGTAAGATGCCATCGCTGTCTCGTTATTGTATTTTCGGTAGCAAACAGTTCGTTGCCCAGCGATGTAATAGTTCAATCTTTAAAACTGTGCGTAACATTGAAAGCTATTTATGAAGATAACTGTTGTGAACCTAGTGATCTCTGCTATAACGATCTAGTGGAACGCTATTGCCGCTAATTGGAATGTCCCAGTTTTTTTGTCACACGTCATACACGTAACAGAGGTTAATTCCGATGCAAAACAAAATGCTCTAAATACCGGCTGTCTAATGCAGAAACTGCTCTGTTTCCCTGAGAACAGTGACACGCTAGTGACTTTCACTTGCTAGTGCGTAGCGGTTACATAAATTTGGTATAATCATCCCTTAATTACCGTGTTTCTCTAGAGGAAGACATTTTACACATGTTTCCCAGGTAGCGATGTTTCACATAATGCTATAATCATCCCGATATAGGAAGGAAAATAATATCAGCTGTTCCTCAAAATAATGTAGCACAAGCGAGATGAGTAACATTACAGGAGGCCTTGCCAACATCTGTAACTTTCGTGTGGAAATATTTGCAATGTGTTAGGGGCTGTTTGAGTATTTCACGAGATCGAATTTTGAGCTCTCATGTGGCGAAATTGAGTCTACTACCTATATTCTCCCACAGATATCTCTGCATAAATAAAGGAATGGCATACTTGAAAACAAAATAAAAACATTTATTCCTACTTTTTTAATAAATTAAACAGCTATCAGGTATGTGTATATTATCGCAATCCTAATAATAATAATAATTACCAAAAGCAAACATTCCAGAATATTTACTGCTGACGCTAATATTTTAACAACGGGTGGGTGGTGGTTGGCTATCAAGTTGGCACTAATCGCTCTTGTGATTTAACGCCTTACATAATTTTCTTGTTGCATAGGTTACGGCAAAAACACACATTTTAATGTTGCATTGAATTATTCTGAATAATTCTGACCGATTAGTTCTAGAAATTCCAAGTTTATACTTTTTCAGTACTGTAAAATCTTATAAACACTGAGAGTAATAATTAATGCTGATACTAAAACAATCGTGCGATCCTTACGTTTATTATTATTATTATTATTATTATTATTATTATTATTATTATTATTATTATTATTATTGTAGTTTTTGTTGTTGTTTCTCAGTTATATTAGGCTGTTCCACAGGCTGTTCATATGCGGTAAAATGTTGCTAAAATAAATTAATGCAGAGAAATTAGCGAATCAAAATGGTATTTGTGCCGAAATTTGCTCTTGGATAATTGCTTATTTTATATATCGTAATATTTCTGAAGAACACCACTGATTTTTTACGACATTCTTCTCTCCTTCCCTTACTTTATTATCCAGTAATGGAGTATCATTTGGAAAATGCTATAAAGAGCGGAAAATGCAATATACACTTTTCACAGATGCGTCATTTACGGTAATTATAAAACTAAGTAACTTCGCCAGCTCATTAACTTATTTTTTATTGTGTCGGAAATGTTATAATTTAAATACAGATTTACATTTTTTTCAGGTAAACATAAAAGTATACGTTTTGGAGAAAAAGAAATAGTAGTAATGCTTAAATTTCAGAAACCACCAATAAACAATCAAAACCGAAAATCGTATTTAAAAAATAAGACTTACCCACTTAATCAACGTGATGTTATACATAATTACTTTTTATATGAATATTAAATATGGGAATTTCATGAATATTTTGGAAAGAAAAAGTATATTTCCATTACTGTTAAAGTTTTAAATAACGACCCAGTAACTTCCACGTTTATAGCTGATTGCTAAACACAGTTCAACTGCAGTGATAAAGCGTCGCCTATTGGATTCATTGAGAACTGCAGACAACTCGGAGCGGATTTTAGAGAGAATATCAAAGGTGCCGACACTAGCTATCCCTTTATCATATACTGTATATAAACTTACTGAAAAGAATTCTTAAAGTTGCCAGAAATAGGACTGAAATGTTCTTTTTTTTTTTTCCTAAGTTAAAAGAGAAATGTTATTTATGACATTTTTATGAATCACAGTAAGTGGAAAATATATTTATATATAATTTAATTCTCGTTTTTGAATGATTGGTATTTGGATGTTGATTTTGGTTATACATATAATGCAGATAAACGCTCCAAAATAAAAGTAAAAAAAATCACTTTAATTGCGGAAACATAATTTGGTTAGGCATTGTGTTAGTAATCTTAAAACATTATAATGTGTTAAATTTAAGATTTCAGTATTGTTACAGTTTTACTTGGATTTGGTGACTTAGAAAACGTAATAATATTATTATTACAAATCTGTGCAATTCCCTTAGAAAGTAACCTTTACTTCGTGTCTTAACCTTCAATACTAGATTTTCTTTGTTACACTGAGTACCACTGGAATCATAAAGACCTCAAGTAATTTACATGGGATATATCGGTAGTATTGCTAATGTTTTAGTGAATTGACATAAAGCATACATTTATACCTTGAAAACAGACAACTATGCATATAAGCATTTTTTACACTTTGTCTTTCTTCATCTTAAATGTCCTTACATTTAAATTATAGCAGTTCTGAGTGTTGTTTACAGACGAAAGAAGAACATTTTGATGTACGGAGGAGCATCATGAATCTGACTTTTGTGGACTCCAGGAACTGGATGGTGATGTTAGCCGTTTGAGCGAAGACATTGTCATGGTGAAGCAGAACCTCCCCCAATCCTATCCTTGGACAGTGTTCTCGGAGCTTGTCGAAACCTCGCAGGAAAACTGTGCTGTACCACTCATTCCCTCCTCCAGAGGAATTGTGGCCACCATTTTCTTCCCAACACTTCGGCTCCTCTTCACTTGGATCGTCAACTGGAAAGATGCAATTTGCAGACTGTCGTTTGTTCTCCGGGTCAAATTGGTAAATTCATATTTCATCTCCCATGATGACATGAGAAACACACCCTTAGCTCCCTCCGTCTAATCTCTGTAGCATTTCTTCACGCCATTCGACTCGGGTGCGCTTTTGTGCCTCTGTCAAATTGTGGGGCACTCAACGGGAAGAAATCTTCCTGACACGAAGATGATGGTGCAGGATTTTTGATACTGCTGGCGATTCAATCTAGAAGACTGCCTCGATGTCCTTAAATGTTATGCGATTGTTTACGGGTACTATTTTTTCCGCCGCGACAATGATTTTCTCAGTCACTGCCTTTACCGGGCTCCCACTACTCTCCTTATCTTGCAGTGAAGTTTGGCCTCTTCTAAATTCTGGTTGCCTTAGATGCAGCCATAATCCAAAAGCGTGTTGCAAGCTCTCAAGGCACAGGACTCGTTTAAACCACTCTTGAAATCATAAAGCATTCCAGTGCGAAAATACTCTCTCTCTCTCTCTCTCTCTCTCTCTCTCTCTCTCTCTCTCTCTCTAGCTCCATCGTAACGACTGGCTGCCTTTGTACACTCTGAAATGAGGAAATGGGGAGAGTCGCTACCAGATACCGTTTTATTTGTAAGGGATAGGGGGTACCACATGCCACATTCCTTTTAAGTGGATCAACATTCACTTTTTCTCATCTCAAAACTTTCGTCATAATGGTGGCCACGGCGACTACTGAGCCCCCTGACTCCGTCTCACGACTCATTGGCAGAGAGCAGTACGTCAGGGGTGTATATAATAAGCACCCTCAGTAGCCATCATGCGATTTTCGATATGGAAAATACCTACCTGTGCATCAGGCCCTCCTTAATAATTGTCCTCACACCCCGATTAAGACTTTCCTAATTCAAAAATGTTCCTGGGAATCGAACTCGTGATCTCACAGGCTGCAGCTAGCAACGCTAACCACTAGACCATTATTTATGGTAGATAAACACATTTTATAGGCAGTTGAAAAAATGCCTGGATTTATTTACCACATTATATATTTTCCACGCCTACTATAACACCATAAAAATATTAATACTTAGGGAAATATTCAATCTCTTAAATCTGTCGAAGTTTTTCATGCCTACAAATAAGCATTGCTTGCCCTGAAAATGTATTCATGATTGAACCTCGGCCCTTCTATGAAAAAATGGCATAAGAGTAAAAAAGGCTGAATTCAGATGTTTTCGTCCTTCCAAAATGATAATTTTTACAAATAGTCTTGATAAAATACATTTTAGACAAATTATTAAAATTCGCGTTGGTTTACTGATAAATTCGGATCGTTTAAATTAATTTTTATATACCACGAATAGTGTGAAATTCCTATTTTATTGCCTGTATTATGCTTATAAGAGCCTTTTTGCCTGTACATCCGGTCTCTAGTAATAATAGATCTTCCATTGTTAGTTCTTTCCATTATTTCGTCGTATATGTTCATTCCGAAATATTTATACGCCATATAATTTTTAATATCTATTTTCCCATTTTTAAGAATTAAATGTTATGATGTTTCCCTTGCGGACAATATATTTTGTTTCCAATAAACATTCCTCCATTAATTTGTCATATATTTAATATCATAATTATTCCGAGAATAAATAGAACAGTCAGCAAGTATAATTCAAATATTTATTGGTCATAAATGTGGCCTTCACATAAACCCTTAATAGTAGTAAAACAGTTTTTTTTAAAAAAATAGTTTATTTAAATATATATTTTTACAATAATATAATTTAATATTTATAATTTCTATTAATACCAATATTTTCCAAGACTCTGCAGAGCCAATATTTCGGATTTTTTCTTTAATAATTTCTTTCAAGAATATTTTAACTAAAATTTTTGACGTATATATATATATTCCTCTTAAAGCAAACATTTACTTAATTCGGAAACAAAGTCAACCTTCATAGGCACGCTGTTAAAATGTTTCGTTCCATTGTAACAGTGCGCAAGTAATTTGTGATGATAGTAGTTTGCATTTAGTGCGTGTGTGTGGTTTTTTTGTTTTTAACTTTGTATATATCGGCTATAGCGTACTCTACAGGACAATGTAATAACCAAATGTAGTGGGTTACTTTTTTAACTGGTTCTCTAGCTCGTTCCACAGAGGCCTCTGTAATACGCTCTCTGTTCTAAAGGATGCCTTCACTTTTCTCTCTAGTTTCTCATCACACTGCTGATGTTGCAATTCAAATTGCTTTATTCATATTTAATTATATTTTTTTCTAACACCGTCTTTGGTTGTAGAATTTGTCCCACAGTAAAATTAAGAACGGGCTTCTAGTAAATTTGGGTTAAAGGGTTTAAATAATAAAAAGAGAACATGTAAACAAAATATAGAAATTTTAATGCAGAAATTGATTATAAAATATGTATAAAACATTGAAGACATTCATGATGAATATATTATGTTCATTGGTGATATTCTTGCTGCTCTTTAATGAGAACCTGCAAAAGAAACAACAAATTTGAATAAATCCGGCAATGTACAAATCAAAATAAGGTCATTATTGTAAAATGTTAGAAAAAGGGCTTTCCTTGATTGTACACGAGTCTGAATGAACATTTGCCATAGAGGAGTTTGCTCTTTTACAGTAAATCATGGCATATTTTCAGTTAGTTATTCTAAGTTTTACTAAAAGATACAGCTTTCTATTAAGTGAGTATAAGAACATCGTCTGTGTTTAATCTTTTCCACAACTAATTGAATGTATTTCTCAAATTTCTATAATGGTAAAACAGAAGTTCTTAGAATTCCATAACTTAGTGGCTATTCAATTACTTAAATAATTTACATTTTAGCAATTTCATTATCGGTAAGACTTGATATCGCTTTATTTCCTACACTTCAACATAATAGTGTTTAGCATTTACACGAAGCCCGTGTTCAATTTATTGGATGGAAATTCCAAAATGTGCTGAGTACAAAAGAAGGGATAACAAAGCAAATGCAAGTATTCGGTTTACTGCATGAAGCTGGGCATTATTATATTCTAGACATAGCCCATGAACAGCAAAACGCGACATTTTAATAGACTTTTTGATTTCAGAGGTTATTTTATCATAAGCTGTTGATAGGTTCGTTATATTTTAAACAATGCTAAAGTTCAAGCTAAAAATAATTGTTCGAATTTCGTATTAAGCAACGCGGCCTGTTATCACATTTCATGCTTGATCTTCGTAATATAAAAAGGTGGTTGCATTTTCATATTGCTTCAACTGATTGAGTGATCTCGTCTTCAGGATAGTTTCTCACGTCTCAACTGGGGCGTCAGTCATATGCGGAAGCATGTTTTATTCGCAGTTCGCACCTTTGTTTCCGGAATCAAGAGAAGATCTAGCACAGATCCCCAAGTAATGACTTCCGAAAACAGCAAGCAAGGAGCGACGCACTTAAGTAGTTGCCTTTCCTGATGGCCTTTCACTGTGTGGTGATCTAACGCATTCCCAGGCTTTCAGCACTTCACTCGCCTCTTCATAGAGTTGCAATAGTCAACTTTTGGTAATTTCTTGATTAAGGATGAAAATCTTTTCTTACCAAAGTATTTTATTGTATATAATTGCACCAGAAATATGAACCACAAAAGACTTAACAATGAACGGTAATTTGTAGATGATTTAATAGAACATGTGAAACCGGTAGACCAATCAGCTAAACGTGACGACATTGCATGAGTTAATAAAACAAGCTGGAGATGAAATAATTCCATCCTGCATATTCTGTGCCAGGCTAAAGGAGGATTGGCCTTTCTACCTGAAAGGGTGATCTCAGAAAAATTGAGAATAATAAAGTATTTACATTCACATGCCCTTCAAGTAAAGTGCTTTAAAATAATTTAAATACGCGTAGAATCTTACAGAGAATGCAAACTAGTTCTGTATTATCAGTTCTTATGCCATGACATAAACCATCCCTCAATACACTACAGTTTGTCAATGATCATAGCGTTTTTATGAATCTGGAGGCTCATTTGGGAAAGGCTATAGTTCGAAATATTAAAATCAAGTTATTTGTAGACAAATAATATCTGAGAATAAAGTAAACTATTGATATTAAAAATATATGTAGAAAGTATTAAATGCTTTAGATATAATGCATCATACGAGGATCGTTCTTGAAAGATTTGAGAATGAAAGCAATAACATTTTAAAATATTCGATCTGATCATTGCATCTTTTTAAAGTATTCTCCATTAAATTCTGTACAGAACTCATACGTTCACTTAGGCCTGGAATGTTTCCTTACTTTAAAAAAAAAATCCTTTTCCGATTGGTAAAGGATCGTTTCATCTCAATTATCATCAATATATACCGCTTGTGATGCTTCAGTGGTTAAAACGGACGTTAAACACTATTTAAAAAAATCTCATCTGTTCAAACTGCCACGGATAGCCGAGGTCGTTAAGACGCGGACTCGTGAGCGGGAGGTCGGGAATTCGATTCCCACCAGGGCAGTCCTCCCTAACCTAGATTTTTTCCAGGTTTCCCTCAGTTCTCATAAATGACAAATGCCTGGAAGGTCCCTAAATTTATGCCTGGAACGCTGTCATTCTTTAAAAAAAAAAAAAAAAAAAAGGCCATTCCCAGTTTACCATTTCATCTCATGTAGTGGTTTTAACGTGTTATAGCAATATTTTCTGTAATTCAGTCTTTTAAGAGCATGGTTCTCCATACAGCTTAAATTAGCGGTATTTTAATTTATGATGTAGGTATATTAAAATTGTCGCTTTGGAAATATTATTTTAATATGTTTTATGTAAGTTTACAATGTAAATTAACATTACGTTTGGCTTTACATGGTTTTCTGTTTATGAAATTCGTTAATTTATTATTTATCTTAATTATATGTCCATGTCGTAAATTTGAACCTGATTTAGTTACCAGAGAGAGGTGAGCAAGTTTAGTTAACGAACTCGATGAATCGTTCGTTGGTTGATAGTTATATGCCGAGTTTCATTGAGAAAAAAACAAAAATTGCGGGCGTTGGAGCGTTAACAGATACACACACATGTTCATTGTCATTTTTGGTGCCTACTAAGTAGGATTTGAAGAAAATTTTCAAATATCTTTTCATGGTCAGAACACATTTTTCGGTATTAACCTCCCCGTTATCGGCATGGCTCTCAGTTATAGATGTATCAAGATATTAAAATACCTCACAAATCACATTTTTAATTTATTTTGATCACTAATCAGGTGTTTTAGATTCTTCTTCAGTTAAGTGCAGTTGTTAATACTACATGGGAGGCTGATGAGTAGCAGGTTTCAAACTCACCGTTTGGTGATTTTAGTAGTGGTGATGGTGATGACCAAATCCTCCGAAGTCATGGAACACAGGCACAGCTTTGTGCACGTACACAGGTTGAGGTACTGCGACATGGACGGGCACATGGACGGGGTAGGGAACCTTAAAGGGTACCTTGACCGGGTAGGGTACAGGTCTCTCTACGGGGTAAGGGACCGGCTTCTCAACAGGGACGGGGTAGGGCTTGGGCACGTGGACAGGGTAGGGACGATCCACGGGAACTGCTACTGGCACCTTGACAGGGTAAGGCACGTGTTTCTCGACGGGAACGGCGTACGGCTGCGGTACGGGTACCGGCACATGCTTCTCTACAGTCACTGCACTCACATAGGCCTCGTGACCCAGGCCATATCCGTAACCCAGTCCCAGGAGTCCTCGCTTTTCCTGCTTCTTGTGATCCGTAGAGCCTGCCGTCACCAGCACCACCATACCCAGCAGCAACTGAAACATACACACAAAATGTCTTTGAGTAGAGCTCAGCATTTTTGCGTAACAATTAAAACCACATACAACAATACCGTACTCTGAGCGGGAGGTATGGGGTTCGATTTCCACCAGGATTTCCTCAGTCTCATAAATGGCAAATGCCGGGGAGGTACCCTAAACTTAGGCCTGGAACGTTTCCTTCCTTTAAAAAAAAAATCCTTTTTCAGTTTATCATTTCATTTCATTTCATGCATCATCACCGTCCGCCGCCTGTGATGCGCCTCTGTAGTTTAAAACGGTCGTTAAACATCATTACAAATAAAAAAACATATACAATATTTCTTTAACTTTATTAAACTTATCCTTGAAGTATTTTGGAAACCCAGACGCATCAAATTTTTTCTTCTTCAAATTATACATTTTGAAAACATTCCTATCGCCACGGGTGACCGAGGTCGTTAAGGCGCGGACTTGTGAGTAGAAGTTCTGGGGTTCAATTCCCTCCATGACCCTCTTTGGTCTGGGTTCAATTCCCACCATGGCCCTCTTTCCTGATTGAGGTTTTTTCCCAGGTTTTCCTCATTCCTCATAAATGGCAAATGCCGAGGAGGTACCCTAAATTTAGGTCTGGAATGCTTCCTTCCTTTAAAAAAAATCCTTTCCCAATTTACTATTTCATTTCATGTACTCTCAGTGTCCACCGCCTGTGGTTCCTCAGTAGTAAAAATGGGCGTTAAACATTACTTAATTAAAAAAGAAACCAAACAAAATATCCCATATAGTTTTTATAAAAGTAAATTCATTTTTATAAAGGATATTTAAAGAAAATATTGAACTGATTAAATATATTTATAAAACAACGTTGTCTACAAATACGACGAAATATCTACACAGTAAACATTTTGCAATATTTCAGCAAAATAACTAACCTCAGCTATTTATTTCTCCGCCGAAGTGCTCACTGGAAATTAAATGTAGCATAACTTAAGGTTGCTTTTCTCTACCCAGGTCAACAGTTAATGATTCAGCATAGAAGCTTTTCTTTTTATTCTTACATGTGTTACTTAGGATCTATCTCAATGAGGACAGAATATTTCGTTCCATATCAGAGGAAGCGGAACAAAGATGCGTTATGTTAGTTACGCAATGGAAAGAGCATAACGAAACTTCCCAGCATAGACTTTCTCCCCTGTTGTGTACAGTTTAATGACCTTGCAGCTCTTTAAGTGGGATATGTACGTATTTCTGCAAATGTCTTTGTTGCGGCAACTACAGTAACGGGCACAACTGACTTCAGGTAAGCTGGAAGTTTAGTGTCATGGTTTAGGTTCCTCCCTTCTCTTTCAGAAGAAGCTGCGGAATATACCTGAAAGTTGTTTCCTATAACTGGTACCTTAACGTAATATAACGACAGGAAACATCAAAAACTTATCTTGAAAATGTAGGCCATCATTTTCATCGACTTTCATCTATCTCTCTGGTAGTAGTCGAGTTTGTTGGCGATACCAACCCTTCCGAAGAGGTTTTTAACATCTTGAAGAATATTGAACCTCTTTCCTGCAAGAAATGTTCCGTGAAAAGGAGCAAAACATAATCAGAAGGCGCAACATCTGGACTGTATGCTGGATGAAACAAAAATTCTATTCGTTCAAATTCCTGCAATTTTGATTGAGTTAATTTTGATCGATAGGTAGAAGCACTGTATTGTTGCAGTATATATATTAATTAAAACCGAGTAGCGTAATCTTAAAACTTCATAAATTATGTGCTCACATTACAACTCAGTGTCAACTCCATGACTGTTTGGGACCAGCTCGAAATTCCACCAAAGACAAAGCATTACCTTTTGCTCAAAACGACTTCGACGAACCATTGACTAAGGTTCTCTCCCACGGGATATCTTTGCTTTCTCCTCTCAGAATTACGGAATAAGGGCATTTTTATGCTTGTCACAATGCGTTTCCAAGAATCGGTTGTCTAGGGCTTTTTAAAGAAGTTGTTTACAAAAAGCAATCAAGTTCACATGGACCTGCTCTTCGACTTCATTACTGGTACATCGCGTTATGCAGGTGTGTAAACACCGGAACTTCCTGACAATTTACCACTTCTGGCAAGCGACTGTTTTTCGGGCGTAGTGCACAGAACTTCATTTTCTATAGCTGACGGTCGTTCTTTTCCCATACTGATAACATTCTCATATCCTCACTTAACCCTCACACATTTTCTCAAAAATAATCTGAGACAAACGCCAACTGCTATTTTGTCGTGGCACATTTAGATTTGTGGAATGTATATAATATAATAAATACTCGTCTTAAACTATTCTTTAAAAAATAACATTTAGCAAATATTGACAGAGCATTCGTACGTAACCTAGTAGTTCCGAGACAAACAAAAATGCCGTTTTTAGAAAAAACTTCCTGGCCAACTTGATAAAAGAGATACATTTTTAATTTAAATTAAAGTGATTCGTTGGTTTTTTTTATAAGAGAACTGGTATTTTAGTTTACTACGCCTTTTTAGATAGAAAATTATTTGCACTCTACCACGGGGGAAGTCGTAAGGTTGGAGTAAGAAAGGGCGCAATTTCAAGACTCAAAACCGGAAGCAAGCGAAGGCCTCGTTACCATAATGCACATATCACATGAGCAGAAAATCAACAATACCGCGCCTTCTGTTCTGTTCTTTTAGATTTTGATGAACATTTGTTTTTAATATTTGAGTTTTACAGGATGTCCACATGAAACCTCCCTGATTTGAAATTATAGTTTTAAGGAAACTATTAATCCTGGAGATTTGCTGTTTGCTGTGTCTTGTTAAGCAATTCAAAAAGTTTTCGGTTCGTACGGTGTTCGGGAACACGTAAGAAACAATAAAAAATTAATGTATGGTGTGCGGTGGACGTGACAGAATTGTCCGACTAATTTTACTAATAGAGAAAACAAAAAAATGGCGTCATTTATGTCGCATTCTTGAGTAGTTTGCTTTGCAGCCAATCGTCATATTCCAGCAAGATGGTGTTTCAACTCATTGCAGTGTAGACTTTCTGCGTTTTTGGACATAACGATCCCACAGCGTTGGATAGGATGCTATGAACCCACTTCATGACTACCGCGATCTCCAGACTTAACGCTTCTGTGCCTCTTCCTGTGGGGTTATGTGAAAGACGAGGTCCACGCTACACCTGTACGTGATCTGCTGATCCTCGCCAGGAGATTGTGGCAGCCATCAACTCAATCGCTCTGAACATGCTAGTGACACATGGATTGAGATTGATTATCGACTGGATGCTCTGAGAGCTACTAATTGAGCGCACATAGAAATGCATGCATTTTTAATAGAAAACACATTGAGTTGCTCTACATGACAACGTAAATTGCAAATCTCTAGGACTAGTAGTTTCCTTAAAATTAGAAATTGAAATCAGGGAGGATACTCTGTATTTTTACACTTACAACTTTAACAGTTGATTTAGGAAACATTGTGCGCCATTGTCGTCGTCACCCTCATCAGCTTACAAGGTTTACGTCTAAGATCTGTTCCGTGTCCTGAGAGACCATATAAATCGTTTGGGTTTAATTACAACTTACACTTAGCACCTACAAATGCTAGAAGATCCATCCATTGTTGATGTTTGAGATATTTCTGCTCTGACGACTTTAATAGCTGAATACGCAAACACTGTGCACCATTATAAAGAACAATTCTTGTGAACTACTGGGTCGTCAAGAAACAATTACAACACTATCGAAAACACAGAATATGGCACTCGTACCTTATTCGTTTCTATAATTTTGCTCTAAAACCAACCCTTTGTTTTATGGACTTGTGAAGCCGGGAGGCCGATATGGCACCGCTACGTTGTCCTAGTGGAGATGATGGTGCACCAGTAAGGGGGGTACTTAAACCTGTGGATACCTGAACTAACTATACCATGGTTGCCATATCGAAGGAAAAATCCCCATGGCAGATACGAAATCGAATCCGAGACCCGAAGATATAGAATTCAGGAACTCTGAGCACTAGACCATGGAACTGGTTTCCTATAAAGTTTAAGGCTATTATGAAAAGTCTTTCATGATATTTCTGAGTAATTAGATACGCATATAAAATCTTCTAAGTGCAAAATAACCAAAACTATTGAAAACACAATGGTATTGGTTAATTGTTTCCAGCAATATTTTTAATCGGTGCCTGGACTTCATATTATACATATAGGTATGTAGAACTAAACCTAAATCCACCTGTAGCCCTTTTAAGTAGCTTAATTATTTCAAAAAAGGAGGGGAAAAAGGGAGTAATTTTCTTTTTTATAAAAAATAAACCATTGAGAAAGTTTATAATTCTTCTCAAATTAATTTCAGGATCTGCACTTCCTGTTTATGCAGCCTGCGCAATATTTCCATTAATTATGTGCATAAAGTTTCAGGCAATACAGTGATGGTTTATCTCAATCTCTATATTTTTCCTAAAAAAATAAAATTTAAAATATCATATTGAATTTTTAAGTAAAATACTTCCTGAAAATTGAAAATAAACACCAAATTCGAAAAGCAATGCTCTTGTTTGATTTTATTAATTAAATCGAATATTTATCAAAAAAAAAAGGCTCTTGTCTTTACTTTGGTGTTGGGATTTATATTCACTTCAAATACTAAAATACGCATGGAATTATGCACTTTAAAAATTTCCAAATATACACTTAAAATACCAAAGTTGACACTTATATGCATTAAAAACTTGAGATTCTCCCAAATCATAGTATCAACCTTATTCCCTGCAATTGAATATGAAATTTTGGCACAATAATATTTTCCAAGATTTCGTGGTCCAACTTATTTCTCTTGTCCATAAAAATAATTTTGTAAATAGAATATGTCCTTTCCATTTCATATGATGTAAGAGAATAAACCTTGCAATTCCGCAACAAGCTAGAATTAGTTCATACCACTATCATATCCTTAAAGCACTTTGTTAATGTTCCTCAGTTCTTTCAAACCACCATTCTTTGTGACATTTGCAATTCCTTTTTTAAAACTTCAAAATATGAGCTTTTGAGGAATGTCTTGCTTTTCTTTTACAGGTATTTTGTTTTTGTGTACTTATGTGTTTATACATTGAACCACTTGAAAGTTTTGTTACATCTAACCTAGAAAAGAGGTGTTATCATTAGCAGTGCTTCCTGAGAAGTTATTATCAGTATATTTCAAGTTGCGAAATAATTCTTATAAACTGAAATAGAAAAATAGAAAGGTAACTCAATATCAAATTAAAATTCGATAAATGTCAAGGGAATACATTACCGAAATTTGTCAAAAATCACGAAAAATATGAAATGTTGGTTTTTTCCATTCGAAAAGTATTCCATTGTTTGTAGTTACATATTCTATTTTCATTTTTGACTAGTGGGCTTTTAAAGGTCCTCGCGTAACTTTGCACTTGTCCGTGCGCCCGCTCTTACTTGCCCTTTTAAATCAGTTTGCACCGAATACATTACGTTGCATACTTCATTGTATCATTTGAAGTTAGCGGGCAAGATAGGAGAAGGGACTTTCTTGTTAGGAAAGCTGTGGTGGTTATGCTTTCAAACACGAGGTAAACTCAAAATGTGTTATTGTTTACAGGTCTTTCTAGTAAGTTGTGTTTGCTAAATTTGTATGGTTGAATAGGAGTTATAGTTTAAATATTGACGTTTTAGCGCATTTAATAGTTTATAAGTAATACATATAGCGTTTGCTTATAGCAGTAGGTAGCGAATAAATAATGTAGGTTAGAATAGTGAAGTTAGGTTATGGCTGGTCTGCACTTGGGTAAATAAGTGTATATAAGTGCGCAGGTCATTAGAATACAACATGAATTTACTGTGATAAACGTAATAAGGGCAAAAGAGTCTCTAAAAATAGCAAGAAAGCTACACGTTTGATAAATAAGCGCTGGAAAGCAAATGTGGGAAATAAGGTGCCAGCTGCAGTTCAGATTGAAAATATGGAACGATCAGATGAAAGAATTTCATCTGTGCCTTCTACCAGTACCAGAGGAAGAACTTCATCTATGCTAGTGAGAGGAAACTAAAACTTGCTGCATTTAATGCTATAGCTGACCCAGGTATGCCCCACATTGATTTTACTCTTAGTGCATGCTAGTCTATGGTAAGAATTATACAAAGTCATAATGTATTCCCATTGTGGCCTACAAATACTAAAATCAGAAATAACTTAGCTTTGCCTTTAGAATATTAGTAATATGTCAGAGCTGCAACCAAACTGAAGGAAATTTCATCCATTCATAGGCTATGCAATGAACACAGTACCAGGTCCTCATTTGAAGTGAATTGCAGGATAGTAAGTTCCTTTTTAAGCATAGGTTCAGGGTATACAGATATGGGAAAAATTTGCCTTGCAATGGATATGGCATGCTCGTCATTAACTGCCTATAGCAAATGTCTTACAATGCTAACTGGATGAAGCCATGACATGCAACCTTGCATAGGAATTGTCATAGATGTTCTCACTGGATTAATTATGGATTTTTAAATCCTCTCAAAATACTGCTCATACTGTTCCTATAATGAACAAAAATTATATTAAACATTTTTTGAAATATGGCAACAACAGCAAAGAATGAGTGGCATATGTGAAAAGAATTTTGATGGTTCCTGAAATACATTGGAGGCAAAATCTGCTGAAATCCTTGGAAAGAGATTCGTAAAGAACCTAAATTGAGATACATTATCATCCTTTTTCATGGGGATGCCAAAATCTTAAAGCATCTTCAAGATATTATAGTTTATTGCAGTGATGTGTCTCTTCAAAAGGAAGAGTACATTAACCATGTATCCAAAAGGGTCAGCAAAGGTCTGAAAACAGTGGTTGATGAATGGAGAAAAAAGAATGTAACTTGGGAGGTACAAAACCCAGGAAGTTTCACAGAAGATGTGATATCATGCCTTCAGATTTACTACTACAATACCATAATTGAAAATATTCCTAATGTTCATAACATATGGCCATTTATGCTACACTATCATTGCAATTCAGTAGACAACAATTCAGCACTATAATTGTTCTGAAGCTGCTTTTATACAAGGTGAAGGCAAAAGGTGAAGATACTCCAAAGCATGATTCCAAAACAATGGAAAAAAGTTTGAGGCATGATCAAATTTCAAAAATCATGCCAGTGTATCAGATTGGCATTTGATGAGATTTTAAGAAGATGCAGAAAATGCTAATGAATCTCTTTGTAGTGTGATAATGCAGAAGTGCCCTAAGGAAATCTTTGTTTCAAAGAAGAGACTCCAGGGAGCAGTTTCTGCAAGAATTGCAGATTTTAATTTTGGCATGAAGTTACAGTCTGAAGTGGAAAAAACATTAATTTCATATGAATCACTCAAAATTTGCCATGGAAGGTATGTGAGGTGGTCGCGCAGCATTCTTCAGCTTCTGCTAAGAAATCAGCCAGAGCATTGAGGAGCAAGCTAAAATTGCAGATCAGAGAAAGAAGAAGCAGGGAGATTCAACTAATGAGCCTGGGGAGTTTAATGAATATCCAGAAATGGAACTACAAGAAATTTTGTTGTTAATTTTAAACCTTGATTTTCTCTCCTTTCTTTTTTCAGCATTTGCTCATGCAATGTTCCATACAATGCAATTTTTCTTAAATTATTTTCTTCATTCTTATTCTAAAGTGCCAATAATAAAATCTGCCATATAATTATTTTGTACTATAAATAGTTCTGCAGTTAATGCTTTTTAAAAGGAATCAAAAATTAAAAAATGCAAATTTACAATATACAATTACAAAAACTATTTTTTTTTCTGTTGAACTAAGAATAATAGAAATAAATTATATGATAGTTCTATAGCATATTATGATAGAAATGATGCAGATTTTTTAAAAATATATTTTTAAAATTGTACTGTCTGGAAGAATGCGCACATGATGATGATGGTGATGATGATGATGATGATGATGATTTATGTTAGAAAATTAATTATGATTTTGGATTCAATTACAAAATGCAATATCCATGTAAGACAAATAGTTAAAATTTCAGTGAAATTGGAGGAAACTTTTAAAAATAGCATTTTCAGTGGTGCATTCCCTTAAATGTACAAAAAATATACACATCTCTTCTTTATATAGTTGACAAAGTACATTTCTAACATTGCTTAGCTTGGATTTTCTTTTATCTATTCTTGGTCCAAGGAATTTTTCTCTGCAATGCACAGCATTGCCAATCTAATCAAAGTTCTGCTAAATCTGCTCAGCCTGTTGCATGCTTTACCTAGATCCAGAAAACTAAAAAAAGTGCATCACACAAAAGCTGCATAAACTAAGCAAATCCTCAACTAGTAGAGTAACTTTAAAAAAAAATATAAAATCCAAATTTTATCCTAATTAATTAATTAAATAAGTTATGCATTACTGTGTGGTATTAGGGAAACAAAATTAGAATTCTTGCAATCTATAAGTATCACAAAAGAGAAACCACATTTTTAAAATAATAATAATAATAATAATAATAATAATAATAATAATATTATTATTATTATGTTGTTGTTGATGATGATATTCATATCATTATTTTTATTATTAATAATATTAAACTGCAAATATTAATGGTATACTGTTAATTATATGGAATATATGACCACTGATAAATAAAGTTATACCATAAACATTTTAAATATAACCATGTTTATGATATATGTCTTTACAGTAACATTAACTAAAATAAAATAGAGAAAAATAACAGAAAATTTTGACTTCCTTTTATATCTTTTAGAACGTCATGTCAATAAAACAAAAACATGTTACTGTTTAAAAACAATTACAATGTACTAACCAAATATACACACTTAACAATAAATAATCAAAAGTGTCCTCGATTTTCATTGACTTTGAACTTTAATTTAGATGTTATTGTAGTAAAAATGCAATACAAACTTTTTCTGAATGTTATTGCAGAGTGCTTTTACATACAAATATAATTCTCAAACACATATTAGATTAATATTTCACATTTTCTATCTTCACAAAGTAGCTTTTGTTAAATATAAAACATATACATTGTTAAAAGTACAATTTATTTGCTGCATTAATTTGTCCTTTTATTTTGAAACAACTGAGAAAAAATTAACAGCTACAGCACTTTTTAACTTTCATTTTCAGATATATCCTTACTCCTAATGGTTAATTTCCCTAATTTACATCAACTACTTTTTTTATTTTATTTAAACAGTATATACCGAATTTTGTTGTGAAGAAACAAATATTGGTCCCAATAGATGAATTTTTAAATACTGGGTTTCAGGTAAAACTCCACTTTTATTGACCCCATTCTCCTGATTTTCAGGAACAAAATTTTATAATATTTAAATGGTACATAGAGGGTTTCGTTGCGAAAAACAAATGGAGTAATTTTTAAATTTTGGGTTTCAGGTAAACCCCACTTCTAATAATCTGACTTCACTTATTTTCAGAAAATATTTTTCTTTTTCGATTTAAATGGTATATATGAAATTTTGTTGTGAAAAAACAAATATTGGTGCTGCTAGAGCGATTTTTAAATGTTGGGTGTCAGGTAAACCCCTATTCCTAATGGCCCGATTTCCCTGACTTTCAGAAACTATTTTTCTTGTTTTATTTCAATGGCATATAAAAAAAAAATTAAAATGCGTCCGCTAGTGCTGTTTATAAATTTCGCTTTAAACTGCGTTCGTTTTTCAGGTAAACTCCCAATCCTAAAAATATGATTTCATTGATTTTAGAAAATATTTTTACTGTTTGATTTAAATGGCATATGAAAAAAAAAAAAAAGATTGGTGCTGCTCGAACGATTTTTAAATATTGGGTTTAAGGTTTAGCCCCACTCCTAGTAGCCCGATTTCCCTGATTTTCAGAAAATATATATTTTATCTTAATTAAATGGTATATACGGAGCTCGTCGCGAAAAAACAAATATTTATGCCGCTAGAGCGAATTTTAAATTTTGGATTTCAGGTAAACTCCTCCCCTCCTAATAGTTCGATTTCACTGATTTTCAAAAACTATTTTCAGTTTTTTATTTCAATAGCATAAACCGAATTTCCTTTTTAAAAACTTAAATTGCGGCGCTAGAGCGATTGTAAAATGTTCCTTTCACCCCCAGTCGTTTTTTCAGGTTAACCCTCACTCCTAATGGTCCGATTGCCATGATTTTCGAAAAATACTTTTACCAATTTATTTTAAAAGAAATGTGCCAATTATTTTTGAGAAGAAAAAAAAAACAAACAAATATTGTGGCCTCTAGAGCGATTTTCAAATTTTTATAAAAAATTCACTTTAGGTTAACCCTATTCTCTATCCTCCAGTTTTGCTGGTTAACTAACTTGACGAATTGTTTGTTAATTGATTATATGAGGAATTTCGTTGAGGAGAAAAAATACATTGCGACCGCTAGAGCGTTAATGGACTCGCACACAAATATGTTTATAGTTTTTTTTGTATAATTATAGGTGCCTAATAAGTAGACGATGGAGATGTGAAGAAATTATTCAAAAATCTTTCCATGGGTACAACCACAATAGCTTCATTTCCTCTGAATTCGCTTAAACTTGTTTGTAACAAAAATAAGAATAATAAATATGAACAAGTAAGTCATTAGTGTCGAAACATGCACTAACGTTGAAGATATGGACATATATGCACCAACCAATGTGCATCGATAGTCTAAATTAAACATGAAACAAGTAATTGTTATCAAATTTTATTAAGATATAGAGCTGCAATACAATTATGCATTTGCATACATTTCTCACCACTATTTATAGTCCATAGAACGAATTTCTTGCTTCCTAGTGCTTTTAATCGTCTAAAGATTGTTAACTGGAATGCTCTAGCCTTGATGGAGGGCGAAACCAAATAAACAAATAAAACATAAATTCAAAATTATTTTCAAAATTAAAATTTGAAAGTTCAGGGGAGAAACTTTGTAAGTCATATTTTACTAATTTTAGAGTAGCGCAAAATTAAAAATTCATTATTCACTATATTTTATTTTCTTTGGTTATAATTTTTTTTCTTCTGCTTTAAAACAGTTTAGTTTAATAAGTACAAAAATAACTTGTGAAACTACACAGACTGCTTTAAGGAAAACAGTGATATACTCGATTTTTTTAGTCATACATTTTACAGAAAAGAAACCTGACAAGTCCTGACACACTACACTAGTGTTGCACTAAGTAACAATAATAATATAATACAAAAATGATCACATATATTTTCCAATATATTTTAGGATGTAAATAATTAAGAATGTTATTTTATGCATGCATTTTGCACTCGAAAATAGTTTAACCTGCTTTAAAAACCCACTTTCAGAGATATTATCAACATTGTAGTTAAGTACAACAATGGCTACAAAATAAAAGGCAAGAAATTCAGCAATACAGTGTAGCAAACTGTTAAACATATTTTTTTTCATTGTATTGCACGGACTTATCAGATTATTCCCCATTTTCCCTTGGATCTATCAAAATTTTCTCCCTTACCCTTCATATGTATAAATGCTGATAAATTAAAAAAAAACACTTTTTTTTACAAATGATAATCGCCAAAGCGGCTTGTAGAGAAGGTAGTAAGTACATCCTTTGGCAAACATCGGTAAAAAGTGACTTTAAAAAAGCAGAATAATATGTGACTCTTTAAATAATTGACTTCACTCAAAGATTTCTGAAAAAATATTTTAAAGAAAATAAGCATATAAGTATCAGATTGCTTGTGAACGACTGTATACTTACCAGCAACTTCATTATGTCGGAACGTGGCGATAAAGACGATTACAGTGCTGAGAGATCGACTACTGGGGGTTTATATGTGTCCAGGTTTCTCCCTCCCTCCAAACTCTCGTTGCGTTAATCTTATAACGCAAGAGTTCCAAGGATGTTCGCCCGGTCCCACACTATTGCTGGGTTCAATACCGTATTGTTGTACAGATTACTTCACAGAGCAGAGCTTTATTCACACAATTGTCTTATTGTTCTGTATTCCAAAGTTTGCAACACTGCGTTTGTTTATTTTATAAAATATATAGCTGAAACATGCATGACACTGCCCTTCGAACTTGAATGCTCTGGATAGTTTCCAAACTAATTTGATGGTTATAGTTACTAATCAACAAGTGTTGTTTTATCTCCAATCTTATTTTAGGCAAAACTTACTGCATCAAATTGTAGCTGGTTATTATAAATATGAAGATGTCAACAGAAGAGACGTTAGATATTGTCTCAATAGTCTTTTTGAATCAGCAAATCTGTTGCATATCACCACAACCAAAGTTACGTACTATGGGTGTAGTATTACTATAAAAACCTGCAAGAGTTAAAATGTTTCTGAGCATACCCATAACGCTTTAGTTCGTTAGTTTTGTACAGCTGATAACCTGATTACTTCTCGTAGACTGTGGAATCTTTCGATTATTGCTTGCGATAAACTTATTAACAGCCCAGGTTTGCACATACAGTACACATGGGTAGCACACAAGGGTGACAATAATTTGGCAAATGGCTCTCGCAGAAAAAAATAGGAGATAGACAAATTGTAGTGAAAAATACGGTGCAGGGGAAGGGGGAAACAACAACAATAAAAATAATAACAACAAAATTACATTTGTACAACTATTGGGGATATCACTGTTATCACTTTAACATCTATAAATTATGAGTCTTGCTTACTTGCTTCTGCTTCAAGTCCAGGACTTGATACATGCGCGTCTGGAAGTTAACACATAAGAAATTTTCCATAACCTTGTTTGTCGTACTTTTGAAAATTTAATTCAGAATCAAATGTAACTTGAATTTTCACCACCATCTATGTGCACTTAATTTGTTTTTGTTTATAAAAACATATTAACCAACTATTCTTCTTTTCGTCAGAAGTAAAACGTTTTATTGTCTAACAGGCTTGGCATCATGTCGCAAAGAAACTGTATTTTTATTACGATACCGAAAAAAAAGTTATGCAGGCATTAACAACGGGAACAACAATCCGCATAAATGAGCGGATACATGACAGTAATTGCCAACATTAATTATATGCATAGACATCTCCAACAATTAGTATAAATGACATAATTATAACAATTATAATCGTTTCAATGAATCAACTACTTTAACAGCTTGTAGAATAGGGGATGGTTAAATTGTTATTTTATTTATTTTCCTAGTGAATTATTTTAACAGAGGGTTCGGAATTAATATAAATATTTAACAAAGAGCTCCAGTGAGCATTTACGAGGCCCCCCTCCTCATTTGCATGCGTAATGAATTTGAAAATATATAGTACTAGGAATGTAACACAGACTTATATTTGAATATGAATTTATTTTCAACAAACACAAGCAACGTTACAATTAACATATTTCCCAATTAACCAAATACTATTACTAAGTTCTAATTACATTGCCAACCAACACTACATTTATTTATTTGTTTATTTATTTAGCACCAATTATATTACAAAATAGCTAACTTACCCTGCATCTTACATCATCAAAAGTTACCTACTGTTTCCAGTTCCCATACATATAAATACAGGTTGCTAATGTATTAGAGACAGAACCATAATCAATTTCATTACTTCCATTCTTATTCTAATAACCAACTTATTACTAATCCCTTTTATCAAAATTCACTTCTCCTGTAGTATTTATAATCTTCCTCCACCTTAACTGCGCCCAAGTATTCTCCCATCATTTTTATATTTTCATCCCCTTTAATTCGTAAAATCTCCCTCATTCGTTTATTCACAATATAAAATGCTATGGTTCTCATTACACATGAGATATTTATTCCCACAGCTTTTTCTCAATACTCCTGTACTGGCCCAAGCGAAGCCTTCCCTTCCCAATTTATCACACATTTCTAGACACTAAATTCTTTTTATCTCTCGATAAATTTTCAGTGAACTCTTCTCCCTAAAGGCCGCAAAGTTTTCTTGTCTCTTAGTATCTTCAATTCTATCTCTTACTTCTTATCAAAACCCCCTTTATCCATATTGTACAAACTTATATACATAAAAATTGAATTAAGTATGTATGGTGAATCATGTAAATATTTGAGGTCTTGACTTGTTACCAACATACGATACCTAATGCGTTGGTATTAGTTCAGGTTACGTGTAATGGTACATGCATTTTAAGCTTTTCTACTAACATTTCATTAGATATTCTTTTGCACGAAGATAATAACAATTCTCTTAAACATATTTCAAAAAATTAGACGAAATACTAAACGCAGAAATTAGATGAACTTTATTTAAAATCCATTCAATTCCTTTAGTGTTCGAAAGTGTTCTTATGCAGCCAAATGCTAACCCTGGCAGTTGCGTAGAAATAAAACACGAGTTAGCATACAAGATGTGCATGTGCAACATATCGGCAGATCGTTAAGACACGAACTCCTGAACGTTTTTACTTTTGTTAAGGTCTTTTGATTTAATAAACATTACCCCATTATGCATACTTGTACAACAGGACAAACTCGTTAGAAATAACTAAAAGTATTACCACTAAAAGCAAGAAATCACCAGGATATGACGAAATAACCATTAAACATTTAAAGGCATGTTCATCCGTAATAAGTATACAATTTGGTTATCTCTGTAATAAATCGCTGATATTTGGCATTTTTCCGGAGGGACTTAAGTGGCCATTGTTAAACCAATGTTTAAAAAATAGGCAAGTATAAGGGTTGCAATGACAGACCCTTATCCCTTTAAACAACTTTTTCAAACATATTTGGAAAAAAATGTGTCAAACGCGAAATTCTAATAGAAAAACCAAGCCTTGTGTAATTAGAAATGAAGGCCTGAACTGGTTCATTTCTTACCTTGATAATAGAAAACAAAAGACAAAATGAAAAATGGTTAAAACCTAACAAATTATCATTAAATCTTGATAAAACAACCATCATGAAATTCATAAATTATAACTCATCTGATGTCACGTTATACGTAACTACTAATAATTAATTACGTACTAGACAAGCACAATAAAATTTCCAAGTGTTCGAGTTTACATACACTAAAATTGGAAAGCAAATATATCGTATATAATACTAAAACTAAAATCAGCACGTCTCTCATTATAGCACATTAGTTCTCCAGCAACCCTCAAAACAGTTTATTACGTATATTTCTCTTCATTTAGGACATATACTTTAATATTCTGTGGAAACTTAGTTGAAAGCAAACGAGTTTTTATATTACAAAAGAAAGCAGTGTGAATAATATATTGTCTAATTAATAAAATATAATGTACAGATCTATTTCGAAAACTAAACATTTAGCAAACAGAAATTTATTGCGAATGTGTTAGAATGAGAGAGATCTGTAAAGTTGGCAACATTCGATAAAAAGGATATATTAAAATATGATCTTACAGAAAATCTACACAAAATACATATTTATTATTCAATTGACTCGTTAACAGATGAATAATGTATATTAAAAATAGTGTTCAGTCATAAGACAGATTTAAATTGCAAAATATCACTACATAGCACATGGCTATATAGTGATGACTTGAATGTTTTCTGTATTGCAGCTTAAATAATGTTCTTTATATATAATATAATATATAATATAATATATAATATATAATATAATATATTATATATTATATATAACACCAAGATAAAGTCACACTTGTAATCGCCATATTTCGAGTTCTTCTAGTGTCTTCTTGCCATAAAAGAACTCTAGTAGTTCAAAATGTAGCGATTACAAGTGTGACTGTCTCTTAGTGTTTTAACCTTTTCTGCTTTTATAATTTATGTTAATTTAGTTACATTATTAATAGTTGCATTATATATATATTAAAACACATGAACCTAAAACCATTCCTCAAACTAATAACAAGATATTACCTATGCATGCATCACACGGCCTTGATGACTATCTTCTCAAAATAAGCAGCTGCGCTCTGCTGGCCTGTAACTCAAATAACCTCATTTATAACTTTAGGTCCATTTTGTCACCAGGTTAGTTTTCAGTATGTACCTAGGGGTCTTCACGGGCTGATAAAAGTAAAAGCCAAGTAGAACAACTCGTAAACTTTACCTAACCTAGGGCTTGCATTTTAAGCAGATTGCTTGCACGTGTGCAATATAGGCATTAAACTATACTATCTAGGTTAGGTTAGAAGCAGATCCTTGTAATAAGCAATATTTAGTTAGTTTGGTTCGTCTAAGTTGTCAAATCAGTATTACGGCGAATATAGGCAGTAATAATGCATTGGCAATGCTACAGAGCATTGTGTATATAGTATTAAAACATTGTCCATGCATTATTACTGCCTGTATTCGGTACAGTATTCATCATTAAGTTTTATTTCCTGGGTTAAAGGCAGTAATAATGCATTGACAATGCTACAGAGCATTGTGTATATATTATTACAGCATTGTCAATGCATTGTTACTACCTATATTCGCTGCAGTTCATCATTAAGTTTTATTGCCAAGAGTAAGTAGCTAAAATTTTGTATTTTCAAGCTTTAGATAGAGTATTTGCAGTTATTAATACTGCTAACTGTTGTGCTTTGTTTGAGTTTTATCACTTAATGTTCAGAATTTTGTTTTTCTTATTAACCGTTGTGACTGTACGTTTTTATGCTATAGTAATTTTTGTCTCATTTTGTCAATCTGTGTTGTTTATATTTTCATAGTAATAATGTTCATTATTCTGGTAATCGCTATTTTCTCTATGATTCATGATATATTTTTCTGACCCAAGAAAACACAGACTAACACATTGTGTAGTTTTAATATAGAAGGTTAGAAAAATAGTTACGATGAAAAAATCGAATACTAGTTATAGCATATACACGATTACTTATTATCAAGGCAGAATGTTTTTATAATTATACACAATATTTGAGATTTGTAGTAGTTTATATCTATTAGTCCAGGTAACAAAGAACTCTTGCCCTAAGAGAAAGAGCGTTCACTTTATTATCCCTTAAAAGAATGTTTTTAGAGAAAGAACGGGATGGTAGGTGCGTAAATGATTTTTTCTTTTCTTTTCCTTTCTTTTCTTTCTTTCCTTTTTTCTTCTTTCTTTTCTTTATTAAAGTACAACGGTTGCGACATGGATGTTTCAAAGCGAGTAGTTGGATAAATTATTTCAGCTTTCCTCAATTCGTTCTTCCATATTCTGAAACGCAACAGACTTCTATACTCTTTGATTGCAAAAACATTGCTAATAGAAGTCTTTTAATTCTTCTATTCCTTTTAGGTGCTTTTACATAATTTCCCTATCTTTCTAATATTGACAACGCCTACTTCGCGGCTGCATGGCGTACTTTTATTTAGAGCCACAGTTTAGAGGAAACCGCGTATTGGAATACAGACAGACATTAGTTCCCACATTGTTTACGCACCAAAAACTTTAAACAGAAATTAGTGACGGCTCAAGAGTCAGTTTTGCACGAACAGCTTGCGTTTCGAAAGTTACGCTTTATTAATTTTAATAACAAACTTAACATAAACAACCGATAGTCGGAATAACGAACTAACGCAAATTTTTAAACAGATTTGCATTTCCCATCATTTTTAGAAATATTGAATAATTTATAATTTGACAAAATACTTCATAAGGGTATATTGTTAATAGTTTTAGAAATCACTTTAATGTTTCCCATAAGACTTAAACTTACATTAGCAGCTTCTTCCATTCTCAAATAATATATCTCATTACGATACATAAAACATTACCACTACAAAATGCTTATTTTTGCAAAAAAAAAAAAATGGTTAATTGGTGTGTTTTTTTTAAACTTGGGAATACTGTTGCAGATTACTGGGGGCCATCTTTAATAATTTTATGTAGTATTATTTCAAGGTCAAAATATTAAAACGGGGAAATTTGCTTCCATTTATTTTGTTTCGTCTTTTCCGGAAACTTAAATTTTCCAGTTTTTAATTTACATTGGATTACTCATTTGAACTGCACAAATATATTAAACGTTTTCACATGTGTTATACATTATTTTGCAAATAATTTCACTATTCTTTTTTTTTTTTTTCCCCGACACTAAGATTGCCCTATTTTAGTAACTGTGCGTTATTGTATAACGGAAAATATTTCTCAAAAACCCAAATGATCTAACTGATGAAAAAAGTTCTTCATTGAAGCTAAAGGACAGGTTAGGACGTCAAGTGCATCAAGTTGTGTCCAGACAAATATGGGAATCCGCTCACTGCACTCAATCTCTTGACCTAATAGCACAAATATCTTACGTTTCTAAGGCTAAGTGAAGGCAAAGATAAATGAACTACTGAAGTCATGTATTTATTTTACTATTTTTAATTATTATTGCATGGTGAGTAATCGTGTTTTTAAATGCATTCCAATTTTTATTCTAATTTCTTTTCTAATTTATGAGATTCAGAGTATAAAACGAAACCGGAAGATTGGAGCGCCGTTCAAAAGTTCGCTATCTCGAGAGACAGAATAGTGGAACAATACGAGATTTAGTAACAGCATTTCATTCTCGGAGTGTTTCAAAACAATGGCTATATAAATTTCAAGGCTAAGTTTTCAGCATATTTCCCATTAAGGTTTTAGTGTGGCGACAGACGGGAAAATGTTTCCGATGCACGAAACTTGAAGACAAGATCTAAATCCCTCCGCTCAGCATGACATAGTACAACAATTAGCGGTTATGAAAACGCCGTTTGTTGCATCATATCATTCTCGTCATTGTGACTCCATTAGAAATACACAACTTTCTCTGCAGATCGCGTGAGTTTGTAATTTATTTTCGTGTAAGAAAGTGCAGTTTGTGAAGTTAATGAAGCGAAGTTTCTACCCGCTGCTCCCAGTTAGATATTGCAAGAAATGCAAAGATTAGAAATAAAATTTTATCAGAATTTTATGTTTATTAATGTTCGCTATCTCCATCTCAGCGTCATGATAGAAAAATTGCATGGTTCGCCGGTGATGGTTTGTAAATGTATTTAAATGTACAATAAAAATATAGCGTGTTCATAAAGTCTGACGGAATAATTAAAAATTAGTAGAGATAGCAGCTTGCGGTTTTATTGCATTGCAATTGGGAGCCAAAAAATGTTCAGTAAATTGTGACCGTTTGAACAACGCCTCCAGAAAGTATCATTCCGTTTAACTTGAAATGCAGAATCAACCAATCATGAACACTGTAGGTCCGGTGGCAAGGTGCACCATTATTGTACGTGTTCCATTTGTGGAATGAAAAACGTTGAATAAAGAATAATGCTGACCTGATCACACCTTCGGACTATCTCTTTCAATTTCACAAACCACACGAGGATTCGATCCCACATGCGAACATTCTATACATACGTATGAACCATTGCAGACAAATAAACGACGATACGATAAACAGCTCCAAATGTATTGCTTTGTGCTGTACCTCTATTTTTCAGAATAAACAAATACATGACATTGCTATAGAAACGTCAACCACAAGCGTTATATAAGGAACCTTTTGCGTTGAAAATTGCAATGCCAAAATTATCTCTAATAATTTTTAGTTTATGTTATTCCGATGCAATCTTCAGGAAAACATATAATTGAAATTGAAATTTATTGAAAATATATCCCAACATATTATAATATACTACACTGAAAAATAAACACTTTATCAATTAATTACAAAATAAAATCTAAAAATAAAATAATGCTAATCTGCTCTAGATATTTTCTTTCTAGAGTTGTTTCTTTACATTCTGATTCCAATATACAGAACTCCAGATTATTAGTGTATTGGTGACCATCATATTGCTGTATTATCCTATCCTTGTTTATATTTATCTGACTTATTGTACTTCTAAAGTTATGTTTACCTCTTATCATTCTTATCTATTTCTCTCTAACCTTGCCCAAATAGTTCCCCATCATTTATGTACTCTTCTCTCCTTTTACGATTAAAATCTTTCTTTATTAATATTTCCCCATCTAAGTTCTTCCATTTTTGTTGCCAAGCCTGTTCTCCCCATAACTTTGTTTGCTTGCAATATAATATACAATGAAAATGTGTATTAGTTTCTCCACACATTGGACATTTTCTACCTCTTGATCATATCTTAACCCTTTTAAATTCATAACTCCAGTTCTAGCCAATGCAAACCCTTCTCTACATGCCTTATCACATAGCTCTATATATTTTTCCCTACCCCATATATACGCCCTGCATTGAATGGGACGCTGATGACCTGAAATGTTAAAGAGCGTCCATAAATAAAGCAAATAAAAGAAAACCTACTCCATATATTTTTATTTCCCTATAAAATCTCAATAAAAGTTTTTCTCCCATACTACCAAATATTTCTTGTCTTTCAGTATCTTCCAATCTTAGGTTTATTTCTTATCATAATCCTCTGTTTTGATATTCCGTTTTTCCATAAGTTTTTCATATCTACCTGTTGCAAAATTTCGTGCACTTTGAGATACCATGATCCTTTCCACTTAAACTACTCCTGGATACTGAAACATTCTGTAATAACATCATGCTGTTCCAATGTGATAATTGTTGTAATTATATATATATATATAATTATTACACGAATCATATATATATATATATATATATATATATATATATATATATTTCATCTTTGTGAATGCCTATCTAATTCTAGCTGCACTGCACCATTTGGGGATGCTATCAGTAAACCTTAGATCAATTTAAAAACTTCTATTTATTTTATCAACATCTTTCCATGTATCCTGTATACTCCATATTTTCGCCCCATATAACATTTGTTTCTACTGTAGTTGTGTAAATTCTTTCAAGCGAATTCACTCTTACATCGGGAATTTTTCTTAAACGTGCTCTCACAATACTCACAGCTGCTTTTCCTTTTGCTATTGCCATTTTTTATGTTCATTCCAGCTTTCATTAGTGCTTAATCTTGTCTCCAAACAATTAAACCTCCTTACTGCCTCTATTTCTCTCCCATTTACCTCCCTTTTCTCATTCTTTCTCAATTTATAAAACATTATCTTTGATTTCTTTTCATATAATTTCAATCCCCATTCGTTACAAAAACTATTCACTACTTAAATTGCTCGATACTCCGTTAGATATAAGTCTATGTTACTAAATCGTCTGCGAAAAGCAACCCTGTTATTTATTTATTATTTATTTCTGATAAATGTGTATTTTCTCTTTGAGTCTCGTTCAGAATGTCATCAATATAGAGACTGAACAGTAATGGACTTAATTTACAGCCTTGTCTTACTCCTGTTTTACTCTGCATATAATCCATTACTTTACTACCTGAAAATTTGATACAAAACAGCTTCTTATCATGTATCTTTTGTACTAGGTTTGTAAACGTATTGCTTGCCCCCTTCCTTTTTAATTTTAACCACAATGGTTCTCTATTAATGGCACCAAATGCCTTCTCAAAATCTATAAATACCACGTAAACCCTTCCTCTTTTGTATCTTAAACATTTATCTACAATTATCTTTATTATGAACACATTATTCAATGTTCTTCTCCCTGCTCTGAAACCGGTTTGAATCGCTGATAATTTCTTCTCCTTCTCTACCCTTTTCTGTAATCTACTTGCTAGAATTCCGGTAAAAATCTTTCCTAAATTGGAAAGAAAACGTATACCCCTATAAGTATCTGGATTATTTACATCACCTTTTCCTTTAACGTTTAGTTATTATTGAGTGAAATCCTTTCGAGACTTTATAACACCTTGTATTGCTTAAGACAAAACTGTTCCGAGTAGATTTTTCTGAAAGTTGTATACAAGTATGGAAATGTATGTCCATCTTCTGTTGCCATTTAGGAGAGAAATACTTAAGAAATAGCTTTTTGAACAAGCGTTATGGAAGGAAAGAAAGCAGGACTTGGTAAGATGATAAGCGAAGAGGAGAAACACGAAAAGGAAGAGAGGTGGGAATGATAAACTAAGATAAAGATTGAGTTACAAACATTTCTTCATCAGGAAATATTTTGACCACGGCTTCTTTTACAGTGACCTTCACTGGTGAAAGCGATGTGCAAGGTTACGTCTTAGTTGTGTTCACTTAAATGGGATTGCTTAGTGCTTCTCTGGTCGGTAAGTAAGCTAGTGTTGCCATGTGATGGTTCATTAAGCGTTGCCAATGCACTGAGATACATATTCAGTTCATTAGTTTAAAAAAAGGTTTGGTTTTCAATAAACATCAGTTTAAGCTAGAATGCTATTCTACAGCTGTAGCTCGCACAGAAATTTATGTGGCTTATTAAAGCTGTTGTCAATATTTTAGAATCAATTCAAATAAAAAAGTAAATTCTTTCTTCAGGTTTTATAGGTTTTTACATAATATACGGTAAATAGTTGAAGAGTGGAAATGCCACACGTACAAGTGCAATTTTCTAAATTTTAGAGAATAAGCAAAAACAACCCATCCCTGTTAGCATTTAACTTATTACACCCAAAATTCTTATGAAGACTTTCTTTTACTACAAAATTATTTTGTATAACAAACAGAGTCAAAAATACAATGGGAGGAAATAAATAATAAGGTTCTATGTGCCATATGATGGAAGAATCGGTTACAAGGGTTTCAAACTTTCATTAAATTTAATATTAGGTTTTAGAGGGAAATAACTAAAAAATGTAACATCCATGATTATCAAGAACATATGTTATAATGATATTAATATGTTATTAGGACACAAAATCAGTTATTAGGACAAAAGTACAAAAATGCACTATGAAACATGTATCATATTTTTTTCTCCACAACTGACAGGAAGAGTTTAGTTTTTCATTCTTACACAGCGGTTGAAATTGATGTCTCATAAAATTCCTCCATTAGGAAGGAATGGCAAAATGGACGAGGGGATCTTTCTTTTTTTTTTTTCAACCGATACACGGGGTTGAACTTTCACACGAAGTACAGGTTGCTGTGATTTTCCTTTCTTTAAAACTTCAAAAGCGGTCCACTCTTCCATTGATGATTAAGTTCTTTTAATAGCTGTTTGAGATGCATGAGACCCAGATACTGTAAACATTGTGCATTAAAACGTTCCACATATTTAAAGTTAACAGTGAATCAGCAACATACTTAAAATCACTTGTCTCCATTTGAACTGCATGAAAACGGTTTATAGTTTTAGCTTAATCTACAACCCTATGTAACTCTTGGGGAATGTGTCAAATAGGCTATATTTGTATTTAAATAATGCAACTAAAAATTGTATGTTATTAATGTAGTACAAAATTAACGGGAAGTCACAGCTATTATTATTAGTTTATTCTCCAAAGCTATTACCTGATCCATCAATGTCTGCAACATGTTTTTTGGAAATGTTTGCTAAGATGGGCAAACTGTAGTTCTGTGGCTATTGATACTTTTTATGAATATTCATGCCCTTGAATAAGTATCCCTCATTCCATGTGCAGATTCTCTGTCAATCCTATACATTCTCAGGTGTTTTATCTTTAGTTGACTAGAATACGGAGCAAAATACAGCTCTCCTGTTGAGAATATCTGGTGTGTATACAACATTTAGTATATTTGTTGTAAACCATAATATCAACCCATTTTCATTAAAAATAATAAGCGCTGTTTTTGTAATAATGTCCTTAAGTACAAAAGAGCCGGCTCATCCTGGACACCGTAATTCATTAAAAAGTATCAAATCAGAACCATCTGTTGTATTCCTGGGTTTACTGTAATACACTGCCTAATTATCACTTATGGAAAAATATTGACTTATAAATTTACTTCTGCAAAACATACAGCCATATACACTAAATATTTTCTCCAAAATTCATTATCATAGAAGATGAATAATTTACGTGGCCGGGGGCTAAGATATGCTAATTTTTTGGGCAGGAGGCTAGGATAGCCTAAAATTTAAGGCCCAGAGGCTAAGATGGGCTAAATTTTGGGGCAGGAGGATAAGACAGGTTAAATTTTATGGCCAAGAACGCTAATATAGGCTACATTTTAGGGCCGGAGACTAAGATAGAAGCTAAATTTTATGGCCCGGAGGCTAGGATAGGCTAAATTTTGGGGCGGGAGGCTAAGATAGCCTAATTTTAGAGCAGGAGGCTCTATTAGGCTAAATTGTATGGCCCGGAGACTAGGATAGACTAAATTTTGGGGCGGGAGGTTAAGATAGGCTAAATGTTATGGCCCGGGGGCTTAGATAGCCCAATTTTTGGAGGGGGAGGCTAAGATAGGCTAAATTCTATGGCCCGGAAGCTAAGATAGGCTACATTTTGGAGCGCGAGGCTAGGATAGGCTACATTTTAGAGCGGGAGGGTAAGATAGGCTAAATTTTATGGCCAAGAACGCTGACATAGGCCACATTTTAGGGCCGGAGGCTAAGATAGAAGCTAAATTTTATGGCCCGGAGGCTAGGATAGGCTAAATTTTGGGGCGGGAGGCTAAGATAGCCTAATTTTAGAGCAGGAGGCTCTATTAGGCTAAATTGTATGGCCCGGAGACTAGGATAGACTAAATTTTGGGGCGGGAGGTTAAGATAGGCTAAATGTTATGGCCCGGGGGCTTAGATAGCCCAATTTTTGGAGGGGGAGGCTAAGATAGTTCAATTTTTGGAGGGGGAGGCTAAGATAGGCTAAATTCTATGGCCCGGAAGCTAAGATAGGCTGTATTTTGGAGCGCGAGGCTAGGATAGTCTACATTTTAGAGCGAGAGTGTAAGATATGCTAAATTTTATGGCCAAGAACGCTGACATAGGCTACATTTTAGGACCGGAGGCTAAGATAGAAGCTAAATTTTATGGCCCGGAGGCAAGGATAGGCTGAAATTTTGGGCGGAAAACTATGATAGGGTATTTTTATGACCCGGAGCCTAAAGGCTAAATTTATGAGCGAACGGCTAATATAGGCTAACTTTAATGGCCGGGAGGATATGATAGGCTAAATTTTTCGGCGAGAGGCAAAGATAGGCTACATCTTAAGGCCTGGAGGCTAGAATTGGCTAAATTTTGGTGCGGGAGGCTAAGATAGGCTAACTTTTATGGCCCGGAATTAGCATAGGTTAAATTTTTGGCCGGGAGGCAAAGATAGGCTAAATTTTGCAGCCGGAGGCTAAGATAGGCTAATTTTTGGGGTGGAAGACTTGTATAGGCTAAATTTTTCGGCGGGAGGCTAAGATAGGCTAATATTGATGGCCCGGAGGCTAAGATAGGCTAAATTTTGCAGCCGGAGGCTAAGATAGGCTAACTTTTATGGCCCGGAATTAGCATAGGTTAAATTTTTGGCCGGGAGGCAAAGATAGGCTAAATTTTGCAGCCGGAGGCTAAGATAGGCTAATTTTTGGAGCAGAAGGCTAAGATAGGCTAAATTTTGCAGCCGGAGGCTAAGATAGGCTAACTTTTATGATCCAGAGGCTAGGATAGGCAAAATTTTGGGCCGGGAGGCAAAGATAGGCTAAATATTATGGCCCGGAGGCTACGATAGGCTAATTTTGGAGCGGAAGGCTAAGATAGGCTAACTTTTATGGCCCGGAACTAGGATAGGCTAAATTTTTGGCCGGGAGGCAAAGATAAGCTAAATATTTCGGCGGGAGGCTAAGATTGGCTAAATTTCGGGGCGGAAGGCTTGGATAAGCTAAATTTTTGGGCGGGAGGCTAAGATAGGCTAATATTGATGGCCCGGAGGATAAGATAGGTTAAATTTTGCAGCCGGAGGCTAAGATAGGCTAATTTTTGGAGCAGAAGGCTAAGATAGGCTCAATTTTTCGGCGGGAGGCTAAGATAGGCTAAATTTTGCAGCCGGAGGCTAAATAGGATAATTTTTTTTTGAGCAGAAGGCTAAGATAGGCTAAATTTTGGGGCGGGAGGCAAAGATAGGCTAATATTTATGGCCCGGAGGCTAAGATAGGCTAAATTTCGGGGTGGAAGACTTGTATAGGCTAAATTTTTCGGCGGGAGGCTAAGATAGGCTAACTTTTATGGCCCGGAGGCTAGGATAGGCAAAATGTTGGGCCGGGAGGCAAAGATAGGCTAATATTTATGGCCCGGAGACTAAGATAGGCAAACTTTTTCGGTGGGAGGCTAAGATAGGCAAAATTGTTCGGCGGGAGGCTAAGATAGGCTGACTTTTATGGCCCGAAGGCTAGGATAGGCAAAATTATGGGGCGGGAGGCTAAGATAGTTTAAATATTATGACCCTGAGGCTAAGGTGGGCTACTTTTTGTAGTGGGAGGCTAACTTAGCCTCTGTCCCAAATTTTTAACCTTTAATAGCCTCGGGGCCCCTTAATATGTTTTATCACAGCCTTTTTTTTTTAATCTCAGTACCTTCAAAAGAAATGATCATGTGGGTAAGTTAGAAATATAAGTATGCCAAGTCAAAAACTGGCAACGATAATTAAATAAATATTATGCAGTACTCTTTATTGTTGCAATTAACTTACACCGATCTTTTGTACAAACGTATTAAAAATGTTACAGAATATGTACAGATACTTTGTAATAGACATTTCTTGAACCTAGCGTTAGTTTTTTAAAAAGCATTTTGTTCATTTATCACATTCTGAAATGTTATTTATAAGTTTGCTAAACAATTAAACAAATCGGGAATTAGCACTTTGATTTATTTAAGAATTATATATAGATATTTCTATGTTTAGTTGTACATTTGTGTATCGTCCAAGGGCTCTTTTAACTTCCAAAGATGAGGTTGAACATTTCCTAGCGAACCTGCAACAAATAAACCATAGACTGTTAAAGTGACACCAATTTTAAGAATATTTTTAATACATTATATTTGAGCCTTAAAATAGTACAAAATTACAATTCTTTTATAAAAGAAATAGTGAACATCACTTGTCAAATCCCAAATTAAAATTTACCAACTTTTACACATAAATATTAGGCAATGTAAAATATAGATAATTCATTGCTGTAATTATTGCAATTGTGCAGCAACTAATTATAATAAATGGTCTACCAAAAATAACATAAGCATTCCGCTGTATTATGGGAAAAGGGTTCATAACATGTTTATCATATTTGATTTACGGCATGTGTTGTTTCTCTCGAATATTTTCAATATTATTTATAATGGAAAGTAATTAGTTACTATAAAAATACAATTTATATTGATAATTCAGTGGGAAAAGTCAGATTTCGCTCATTCGCTCAGTTATTGTTGAAAACATTGGATTTCGTTAGTTAGTTGCTACCCTGAGACGAGTTTGCTGTAAACTACTGCGTTATAATCATAAATTGATAACATTTATTAATGGGTAAAATGTGAAGAAAGTTTATTAAGATAGAAACTGAAACGGAGAAGAGAACATCACATGGAAGAATGAAAAATTTAGGAAGCTACAGAGCTACAGAGTCTGAAAAATAATACAGCTGCAATTTCTATAAGAATTTCATAAGAGCGGAGATTTACAAGCGTTCCACATGCCGGAATCTGTAAATGCTCAAATGTCCTAACCAAGAAAGCAGATTTTTGTTGGCACGATGACGCTGTACAGTGTTGGTGCTATAGGAGGTATAAGATTAGAAATATGGCGAGCGAATTCTATTTCTGCTGCTTGTGAAAAGTTTGACATAACAGGACAGCGAGGTAAACATGATAACCAACCTAACAAAATTATTCCTGGAACAACTAGTATGTTATCCATTACAGTCTCAAAGACCCGTTCAAAACTTCTGTTTCTAAAGAATTTAATGTGAAGCAGAAGACTACCATGTACTCCAGATCACAAACGTTCTTATAAAAGTTATCCTAAGATATTTTAAATATATTTTACTATGGTCTTTGGATGTCCTAGAAATATTAGCTTTTGGAAGAAGAAATAACGCTGGTCTGCACAATTTTTGCTAAATGAAAACGGTTTTCAGGTTTTCTGATTTCTTACCAGCCTTAGAGTTTTATCACCGGGTTACAGGTTTTCTGAAATCGTTATTACAGAATATAACAGTTTATATTGTTTGTTCATTGATTAAATACATAAATAAATATTCTGACAGTTTTAAACAAGATAATGAAAATTTCACAAGATGAATGGAACAGTAGGACTAAACCACAGCATTGGACCAGAACAAAAAATGGCCATAAACGACCAATTTAGTTACTGAAGAAAAAAAAAATATGAAGTATGAACCATAGGTTCTCCTTCTAATGTCCTTCATCTACCACTCCACATTAAGTTAGGTATGATGAAGCAATTTGTTACTACTCTGAAGAAGACAGTGATTGTTTCATCTTTCTTGTTACAAAGTTCCCACAGAAAACTGAAGCTAAGATAGCAGCAGGACCCCCCGGTTCGTGAGCATAGGCAGGATGAGACCTTTCCTCAGTCGATGTCCGAGTTAGAGAAGTCAGCATGGTTGACATACAAAAAAGTAACAGAAAACTTTCTTGGTGACACGAAATCTGAGCTATAAAGAAATTTTGGAGGAAATGTTACAACATTTTACAAATCTAGAATGTACACTTACGTTAAATTGTATTTTCTAAACAGTCATATTGATTACTTTTCTGCGAATCTTTGTGCAATGAGTGGAGAACAAGGTGAATGTTTCATAAAACATTAAAACAATGGAAACCAGCTTTCAAGGCAATTGGGATGTATAAATTGATGACTGATTACTGCTGGTGTATGAAAAGGGACATTAGTGAAGGACATATCACAGCTTCGAAAAAAAAAATGGAAGTTTTCTTTTCCTTAATAGTGAAAAAAGTTTAGAAATTCATAATTATTTACATAGCGCTCTCTTTTTTCAATATATTTAAGTTAAAAAAACCTACAAAAATAGCTTTGCCTTTGCTCTATGTCTTAAAACGTAATAATATTTCATAAAAATATAAGTACATTATTAAATTTAACTTGATTTTGTTTAAAAATCTAGCACGATATAGTAAAACTGAAAACATACATATTTGCATTCAGGACATTAATATTATATTATATATCTGGAATCCAGGTGGAAAAAGAAAAAAGAAAAGAAAAAAATTGTAGACTAGTATAATAAAATATATTCCATATTCAATTTTTTTCTTCATCAGATGATTTCTTTTACCTTGACAATGAAAGGGAGCAGGCTTGGAGCCTTCTACAACTTTAAAAATCCTGAAGCACAGCAGTGGAAATATTTTGAGATTATTGCATTGGCCAGCGGAAAAACTTAAGCTTTAAAAGTATCCTGTACTATGTGGTTAATGTGAGAATGTAACTTGAATCCATGAAAATCCGCTTTTCAATTCGAATCTCGAATGTAAAAGCTAAAGCAAAGCCGCCACAAGATTAGGCAATTGTTTTTTAGAAATGTTCGCCAGAATCACCATGTGATGCTGTTGAAGTCAGCATTAGACTTTACGGAAAAGGACATCATTTCTTGACGAGAGATCTGACAAAAATTTAAGCTTCCCCACATGGCCCATAAGAAATATCAAAATAGATAGACAACTCTGTTCATATTAATTTCAGATATACCTGGAATGGAGGATGAGAGGAAGAACAATATTCAACACGAGGCCTCAATAGAAGACCAATCAGCCAGCTTCATGAATTTGAACTTTCAGATTTCTAATATAATGGAACAGTTAGAACGCAAATACTTCCATTCCACAGCAATTGAAAAAAAAAAAATATTTTACTCTGCCAAGTTTTCTTTCCAATAGGAATGCAAAATTTGATGAACTTAAAAAAATTGTCGAATTTTATATATTTTATCTCTTGAACAGTAGTGCTATACAGTGCCCAAAATAACTGCAACAAATCTGATTATGACTATACTACATTTAAATAAAAACGATCTTTATTTTGCAATGAGCCCCTTATTGCATAGTTCAGTTATATGATTTACTATAGGAATACGGAAGGTACATGTTATACCTATAATAATACTTAAGTTAAGTGTCTGACGATTTCGAGACCAAACTATAATGCTTACTGATATTACATCATTACTATTAAATTAATTTGTAAGATTTATTTGCATAAGTAGCAGCTTTGGCACCATGTCAGACTGGAAGAAAACCATTCAAAGGTATAATGCCACGATCGCTCTTGTTCACTTTTCTCTGCGGTAGAAAAAGTTTTACTAGACAATTTAGCGTGTTATATAAACTAAGTGTAATAATAAAAATAAAAAACAAAATCATCATTTGTAATTTTACACCTCTAATATGCGTTTAAATTCCAATGCATTGCTTAACTTAGAACATTTTTTCTTTGTTTTTTATTGCTTTTTTATTTTTTCCACCTGGATATATAAATACATTTTACATATATATGTAATATGGATGTCTTGAATTGAAATGTGTTATCAGTTTTACTGTATCGGTCTAGGTTTTTACACAAATCACATCAAATGTAATAATGTACTTAATTTTTTATGAAATATAATAAGTTTTACGACATATAGCCAAGACAAAATTATGTTTGTAGGGTTCATTTTAACTTAAAATTAATGCATATATTGAAAAAATTTCTAAACTTCTTCCACTATTAGGGAGAATAAAACTTTTTTTTTTTTTTCGAAGTTCTGATATGTCCTTCACTAGTGTCTCTTTTCAAATACCAGCAGTAGTCATCCATCATTTACGCATTCCAACAACCTTGATAGCGGGTTTCCATTGTTTTAATGTCTTTGTGAAACCGCTCACCTTGTTCTTCACTCGTTGCACCAAGATTCGCAGGAAAGTAATCAGTATGTCTGTTGAGAAAATGCACTTTAACACTCATTATACACCCTAGATTTCTAAAACGTTGTAACATTTCCTCCACAATTTCTTTATAGTTCTCAGATTTCTTGTTGCCAAGAAAGTTTTTGTGTGCCAACCTTGCTGACTTCTCTAACTCGGACATTGACTGAGGAAAGGTCTCATCCTGCATAAGCTCACGAATCTGGGGTCCTGCTGCTATCTTAGCTTCAGTTTTGTAACAAGAAAGTTAAAACAATCACTGTCCTTATTCAGAGCAGTAACAAATTACTTCATCAGGTCTAACTTAATATGGAGTGGTGGATGAAGGACATTAGAGGGAGAAATCAATGGTTCATACTTCAAATTTTTTCTCCCTGCAGAAACTAAATTGCTCCGCTGTGGCCTAATTTTCTCTGGTCCAATGTTCTGATTTAGCCCTACTGTCCCATTCACACAGTGAACAATTTATTATCGTGTTTAAATCTCTCAGAATATTTACATTATGTATCTGCTCAATGAACAAATAATAAAAACTGTTGTTTTATATAATACTGATTTTTGAAAAACAGTAGCCCATTGAAACAAAACAAAGGCTGGTAGGAAATCGAAAAGATGAAAACAGTTTTCATGCAGTAAAAATTGTGTAGACCAGTGAATTGTCACCTCTGCGATATGGGTAACACTATCCAGAGATTTAGGTAATGCCTCTTCCAGTATTTTTTTTTTTTGAAACCACGAACTACTGAACTATGAAATAACTTAAATTTATAATTACTTTATTTTATTTATAAACCTTAACAACTGTTTAAAATCGGTACGACACATTTATTAAAAGTTGTTTTATTTTGTTTCCAATCTCAATACGCCACTGCTTAATTTTAAATGACGCTACTGTTTTAAGAGTGACGCAGCATACGGAGATGAATTCACTGTATTAGGTAATCAGTTTCAAAACTTAACAAAAGAAAACGAAAGGGCACAGAAGAAAGTGCTGCCATTTCGAGAGTTGTATATAAACGATTCTCGTTTGGTATTCCATCGTTAAACTATACGACATCTTCACGGAACACCATGAAAGTCTGCGTAAGTACCTAAGTAATAGCGTCCAAATCGGGAAAAGTTATATGAAACTTTATGTAGCATGAGAAACTTTACTGCACAGAGTCCTTTCGTTGCATTTTGGAGACAGAGCCTTATTAATCTGGTTCTGTTTCAAAGAAAACTTTAATAATAAACTATACAGAGTGTTAATGAACTACGCCGAAATAATTTCAGAGAGTGTAGAGATGTCGTATATAAGCAATTTGAGACAGGCTATGTATGCTCCACAACTAAACATAATGCACTTTTATGATGTTAAACATTTTGGCATCAGATGTACCAAGCGGGTGAAATTTTAGTTTACAATGTCTTTAAATCTGCCTTGCAAACATAGAAAGGTCGTTATTAGCGTTTTCAAGATTTATGATAAAATCTCGAACTAATATTTGACAGTGTAACACTGGACAACTGCCTTCTTTTATTATGTAGCCAAGATCGACTTGAGGGAGCTCATTAACTGTTTGTGTGGCGTAATGCATAACGCAAAAGCTGATGTTACACTGGCTGCAGTTTCAACTCTTGTCATGCTGTTATTATTTTTAATGTAATTACAACTACAAGGGTTGTCATTAATATGTTTAGGTTTGCGTGTATAAATTGAAACAGCACTTAAAACATAGCTGCATTATTAGGCCCTAGTCAGAAAAAATTAATGTGGTGAACGAAATTCGAAACAAATGACCACCTCTTACTCGAATGCTACTGTCCTCCCTTAGTTATCGTGTGCTATGCTTTCGAAGGGCACCTTCATTAGTCAGTGCCGTACTGGCGCTTTAGAAGCTTATAGCCATAGCTTCGAAGCTTGAACAGACAGGCCATACGTTTTATATCTTAAATTACGTGTCTAAGACACCTCCACGCTCTCTGAAATTATTTTAGGGTAGTTCATTAGCACCTTGTATAATAATTTGTAAGTACAGTCCACTTTCAAAAAGGATTTGCAGGTTCTCTTTCTAACCGGGACCAAGAAATATTGTAAATGATATACATACTTTTGTATTTCCCCAGGACAGTGAAAACATACAGTTTTATTAGGATAGGCGTATTTTGAAGCTGGTGTCTAAACGTGCATTAGTCTTGCTTTACACATTGTACGTGCAGGTGTTGCTGCTGGCGAGTGCCATTATGATGGTGGCCGTTGCTGAGAACAAGAAGCGAGGCGTGCTAGGCCTAGGTGGCTACGGGCACGAGCACGTGCAGACACTCACTATTACCAAGGAGGTGAAGGTTCCCGTGCCATACCCAGTCGCCGTCCCTGTACCACAACCCATCATCGTCGAGAAGAAGGTTCCTGTCTTTATCAAAGGACACTATGGAGGTTCCAGCTATAGCTTTGGAGGCCAGCACTACCACTAGACAGCACACATTTAAAATTCGAAGTTTTGCTTCATGTAACTACGTCCAGACAGAGTGGTAAACCAAAGATCACTGCTCTTCAAACGCAACTCTGTGTTACACATATTTACAAATGTTATCTAAAGCAGTTCTTGTAAATTATTTCACATGTCTGTAAAACTTGTTGCTACAATAAAAGAACGAAAGCAAAATACAGCTTCATACACCGTGTGTTTTCCAAGTTAGAAATATATGTCTGCACCGATAATGTGAACTGTGTATATATTCCACCATATTTAATGTAACATTAAAATATATACATCACTCGAAATAAACACGAAGTTTTTATTTCTTTAATTTATTTTTAAATCACCAAGGAATTTTGTACCGCTGTGTAAGAAACATACTCTAATTCTTATTCTGCATCTTTAGGTGGAAGATGCGGAAAATGTTTTACAACCCACAAATTGTCTATTTTTTAATTATCACCACTAAAATGCCATTTCTTATTGATATTAGAGTGTCGTGAAGTGGTAATAGTTTACGTAGATACCCTCATAAGCTCATTCTATTACTTTTGCATTATTTCCTTTATACCTTCCAATAGCTTATCAATATTTGTTAACACACAAAAGGTTTTGATATAGAAGAATACAGCTTTGGGACATAATGCAAAAGGAATTGCAAAACATCTAGTTATGCAAAGTATTTGAGTAGAAAGCATTATGGTCAAGAATCCGTAAGCATTACAAAGAAAGTTCATGAATTTCTTGTCATCAGCTGTATTTAGTGTGCATTGATAAAGTCGTATGAAAATAGAAAACAAACTAAGAATAAATTCCGTATGTACTTTACCTCTAAAAATAACGCTTGGACGTAAATACTTATTAAATTAAATTTTCATAAAAGAAAATGTAGACCTGCATTTTTATTTAAACACCAATAAAATATATTTTATTAAAAGTTTATGCTTATTACATATATAAATATGACGAGTATTCCTCAGAAAAATTGAGATAAGAATATATTAAAATGATAGTAAAAATCATCACATAGCCGTTCTAGGAATAATCCCATTAATCCTTTATATAACCATTCATCAGCCAACCCAATTTATAGTGCACAAATATTTAAATTAAAAAGAAAACAGTAAATTTATTAATACTGTGTCTGTAACAATAATTGCAAAGTGAAGAACCGGTTTAAAGTTGCATTATCAACTACCAACCCACTTCATGTGCACTGAACTAAATCAATCCCTAAATAAGCGAGAGCTGATGATAAACTGGTAATGAGTTTTCGCCTCAAAAAGATATTTGTTCATAAAGTAGAACGTGCATTTTGCAAGTGATTAGACTATTTTCTCTGATTTTGATGAAAGTTTACAAAGAGCGATGTATATATTACACAAAAAATACAATTAATCATTTCTTTACACAAAATAATTAGTGTTTAAAGGAATATTCCGTTTAGGGGCAACATGTCGTTAAAACAAGTACCCAGTTTTAATTTGCATAAAATGGAAAAATAAACCTAAATAAATGTCTAAATTTCTACAGCTGTCATATAAAACGAATATTAATTGAAAGAGTTAGGAGAGAAATATAATTGCATTCTATAAAAATATGACTATTCAGACTTTCTTGTGTGGTTCTAAAAACTTACACAATACCCCCCCCCCCCCCAAAAAAAAGGAAAGTGTCGAAGCACCAGCAATGAGACTGCTGAAACTATAGGTGGAGAAACAAAACAAAAACAAACAAACAAAAAGATATACGTCTAGAATAAAAAATACAAAGCATGCTAAATACTATTGACACATGCGAACACCTGCCTAGGAAGTTCAATTACAAAGCTTTGTTATTTCAGCTCGTGTAAAACAATTCAATGAATACTTCAGAACATTTCAGCTTCTCAGAACAAGTACGAGCTGAGAATATGCATTGAAAAATCGAACTTACTGAAAATGGTCTTCAAAGTTCTGCGCCATATGCTGAATCTTGTCATACAGCTATTCATAAAATATATAAAATAATGTTCTTATTTCGAAATAAGACAAAAACTATTTTAAAGCGAAATTAATTATAGAGAGACACAATTGCCGTTTAATTTTCCATTAAAATATTTTGGACATCTTCGGTGTGGGCCGACTTTCTTTCACAAGAGAGAGCTATTCAGTTCTTTTAGGAAATGTCCCATGCAAATCCCAAGTACGTTAAACTTTTTTAAAAGTTAATCATTGCATGGTCTAACCATCTTATTAGTGTAGACAGGAAAGCACGTTTTAAAGGGAATAGCCACATACGTGACATTTTTGCGGCCTATATTGAATTGAATTGTTAGGAACAGAGGATATTTCGGTATTTCAGTCTTCAAGAACTGGCCGTTTGTGCAATTACCCCCCATCCCCACAGAAGGAGCAGGCGATCAGAATCCAAGGGTGGTTAAGCACGGACGTAGACGGGCTACCTAACAATTCAGCTGTCTACGCAAGTATTGCTGATTTAAAACTTCATATTTTCTGATTCCTTATCATGGAATATCTCAAATCATATTTAGTTTTGTCTCATCGGGCTATGGTTGTTCAGAAATCGGTACTATAGAAAATAACAGTTTTTATTATTTGTTCACTGAGCAGATATATCATAAAATAACCATTTTGAGAGATTTAAATAAGATAATAAATGTTTCACTTTGTGAATAGGACAGTAGGGGTATATTAGAGCATTGGACCAGAAAAAATTTGGCCACAAAGGAGCCATTTGGCTCCTGGAGAAAAAAATATTTCTTCCCCCACTCCATATTAAGTTAGGCTTGATGAAACAATTTGTTATTGTTCTGAATAAGGACAGTAATTGTTTCAACTTTCTTGTTACAAAGTTCCCACAGAAAACTGAAGCTAAGATAGCACTAGGTATTTTCGATGGAACCCAGATTCGTGAGCTTATGCAGAATGAGATATTTCCTCAGTCGATGACCGACATAAAGAAGCCTGGTTGGCACACAAAAACTTTCTTGGACACAAGAAATATGAGAACTATAAAGAATTTGTGGAGGAAATGTTACAATATTTTAGATAACTAGGGTATAGAATGAATGTTAAAGTGCATTTTCTCAACAGTAATATTGATACTTCCCTGCGAACCTTGGTGCCATGAGTGAAAAACGAGACGTTAAAACAATGGAAACCCGCTATCAAGGCTATTGGGATGTGTCAATAATGGCTGATTACTGTTGGTATTGTTCGAAAAGAGACATTAATGAAGGACATATCAGAACTTTGAAAAAAATTCAGCTTTCTTCTCCCTGATAATGAAAAAGGTTTAGAAGTTCACAATTATTGACACATAGCTCTGCTTTTAATACATTCACTAATATTTAAGTTAAAATGAAACCTACAAAAACAAAAATTGCATTAGCTATATGTTTTAAAACTTAACAATTTTCATGAAATATATAAGTATGCTACTACATTTTATGTAAACCTAGCCCGATAGAGTAAAACTGAAAAAATTTGAAATCAGGACATTCATATCACATATATCCAGGTGGAAAAATAAAAAGAGTATGATTTTTTTGTGTAAACCAGTAATTATAATTTTCCCAGGTATTATATCTCGACGCCGGAAGAGAACGCCTTCTAAGCAGTTCGTTCCCCTTAGGAGGACCGCTTCCATACCGGACGCCGAAGCAAAACCTATTTTAAAGCGCAAGTTACCACCACACGCACACAGCACCAGACCACCTTCGACCCTACAAACCCAACGGATTGAAATGATATGAGATGGGAAGAGGGGAAAAGCAATCGCCTAAGTGAACAGAGGAATCCACGAAAAAAATCTAAGATCACGATGGCCGACCCCAAGGAATTGAACCTGGGACCTCTCAAATTTGAATTCCAAGCCTTATCACCTTTACAACCGCGCTCGACTTGGGTCATATGTTAAACATGTTAATCTGATAAACTGAGATCTAACAATTTCTTCAATTAGACGTGAGTTGCGGGTTTAAGAGCAAGTAACTGCTACGCAGCTTTCGGAGCTGTAATGAGGCGAGCTACTAAGAAGGTCTGACATATATGGAGCTACTCCCCCCTCATCTCTCCTCAGCTCAAGGTCCTTGCATGAGTTACCTCAAGCGCAGTGCTCTACATTTCACGTTATATAACAGAACTTGTTACAACTACACTGCGTTGTATGTCCGCGTATAAAACGTAGGCACCACCAACCTTGCGGCTGTATTTTCGGATGACTCAGAAAAGGTAACAAACACAAGATTTTGTATCATATTTCTGATGATGAGGACCCTCGGATCGACACCTCATCCCCGGAAATAATGTCACCCCTATCCCGCCTGGTGTTCAAACTCATTAAAGCCACAGATATCGGTAACTATAGGTCATGGGCATCGTGAACCCAACCCATCTGAAGAAATTAACATTTGCTACACATTCAACGATTTTAAAATGAAATTTAGCTTCCCAAATAAAACTAAATAATGATGTACATGGTGGTCTTTCGAGACATTTTGGACAAGAATCTGCACATAAACTATAGACATGTCCATAGTTTTTCTCGTATTTAACCTACTGCTGTACCTCTCCAAAACTCGAGCGATATCTTCTATTATATCATCATGTTTCTTACTCACCTTTTCTTTGATGTCTGCGGTTGAGGTCAAGAACATTTCTCAGAGGTAAGATGACAGCTGAAAGCACAAGAGTGATTCATTAATTCACGTACTGAAGACTTAGTTCACAACCATGATATCCCATTCCAAAAGAAACCCCTTTTCTATTTAATCAAATTGTAAGGATAAATGTTTCATTAATAAAAGATTGTGGGTCAATGCATCTCAATAAAGTGGTTCAAATGTATTTTCGTGGTTAACAGGCTTGCCATTGGCCAGCATCCAACTTTGCTTCAAATTTGAGAGTTGCGTGTCGATATCGCACGTTTCATTGTCTTGGAAGGCGAAAGTTTCATTTTGACTACTGAAAGATATCAGAAACATGATCCAGTTTTAGCATTTGTTACGTCACACGAAAGTGGCACACAGTATGGAATATCATGAGTGTGGGGTGAAAGGAAACAGACAGTATAAAGGGGGCCGTCGTCAGAAGCTGCAGTAACACCAACCTAAGGGCCGGACCATGAGATTACACGTGAGTAACCTTCACCTTCCTAAATTCTCTGGTAGCCAGCAACCATCCCGCAGGCGCCGCGGAATTGAACATCGGCTAGTTTTATATTTAACACTTGAACTTCAAGATGAAAATACATTTTAATCACAAATAAACCAAGGCAATGAAACTGTCCAAAGTAAAGGCATTTAAGGAAAACTGTCTGCTTCTTTATTAAAGAATTAATTTTGTAATTCTTAAAATGTCAACGCACAGGTGCTGAGTTTTTTTAATCTCGTGGGCGGTAGTCAAATAACAAAAATTATGGAATTCACATGCAATATACAATACTTAAATATCTTAAGTATACTTCACTAATAATAGATGTTAATGCGTCTTCTAGTTTTATCTATTGTATGTGCATATTTGCATCTGCACATGGATTCATTTCTGGGCTGTAATCCACAGTATAAAAAAGGTCTCATGATTGCCGCACATTTCGAAAGCGTACTCCACCTGTTGCAGCTTGTATTATAACATACGAAACCGCCGCGTGTATAATGTGCAGTATCTTCTTCGATATTGCCGTTCATCAGTAATAATAAAGTTAAGCGATACAACCAAGAGTACAATATACTGTCGCTATAATGCGTTCTTTTTACATAGTGTGTGTATATATTTGAAGTAAAGAGCAATTTTCCCTGGCAATTTGAGTTCTTTGGGGGCACACGTCCTCTTGTCCCTGTGTAGTAAGCATCTACATTGAGACATTTATCCTCGTTTTATTTTCCCTACACTTATAAGTAACTTTGTACACAGATTTCGTATAAAATTGCTTTGAATAATGTTCTTGCAGATGGTAAATTTTCGCATATTAAAGCAAAAAAAAAAAAAAATTTCAGCGAAATTCACCTATTTTGCGAAGAAGATGCCAAATTCTAGTGAATTCATGCAAAAGAACGAGTTAAAATGTTCGATTTAAAGTTTATAAGCAATAGCTTTAATATGTATATAAATAAAACAAAAGACAATATTTCATATTGGTACGAGGGAAGGCACAAGAACAGATTGTGTTCGGACACAAAATGCAATGAAATTTGGATAAACTCTAAATTGTATCTAAAACCAAACAAGTTTTTTTTACCGGTGACCAACAAAACTGAGCACATTTATCGTTTGATAAGAAGCATTCAGAAAAGGCAATATCATTATATTCGAGCCTGTGTTGATTAAATGGAATAGTTGGTTCAAAGCTGCCAAATGCATTCATTCTTATTATATATATTCAATTGTCACAAAATCTGCTCCAGTAGCAAATTGTTTGGTAGAAATGGAAAATCTCAGATTTTAAAGTTGGTAAACTCTCAAGCAGCATTTGTTTATGAAAATTAGAACTTTGATTGCGATATAACCTTGGAATTAGCATCTAACTGTGCATGATCGCATTTGTTGGTTGCAAAAAATACTGGATTAGACAGTAGGATGATTATAACTTCCGGTCGCATTGGTGAATTAGTTACTACTCTTAATAAGGAATTAATTTATTAATTAAAAACAACTGATTCATATATTGCCATAATATTCGTAGCTTGCTTGTAAACATAACTGAAAAGGATATGAACCCAAACGACTCCATTAAGTTATTTGTAATTTTGAATGATTTATTTCACTCTACCAATGTAATCAAAAACAATGGAAAACGTTTCTTAAATTTGTGAAAAAGTACAATCTTCCCAATTTTAGATAATTTTAACTATCTAACATTATGGATGGGTATCATGCTTAAACAAGAGATTAGCGACTAGCTTAACATAATGTCACTCCAAGCATTAAAACTAGCACATAGCCAATAACTTGTCAATACCATAATGAAATCTATTTGAATTTCTTCTTCATCCATTGAATCAAGAGTTTTTTCTCACGATATAATTGGATAGTAATAAGAAAAAAGGGCTGAAGATAGAGAGCTCTGTTGTAACGTGTGCCACGAACCTCCTCTTACAAAATAAAAGCGTAAAAGTAAGAATTAAGTAATTATTTTTGGAATTGCCATTAGATAATATATAATAGATTATTAAAATTTAAGTTTTTATTTATTTCCAATCTAGTAAATTTTTAAAATACTATTGTAAAGAAATTCTATAGAATTAAAGCGATTAAATTGGTAAAATTTTGCGAAAAAACGTGAAAAATGATTTTCTTTCCATGAAAATGGAAATGCGGAAAAATGATGCCTCTAGATGTGGGATATGGCTACATGTTTGAGATATATTCCCAACCTGCTTAATCGACATAAAGTTTTCTGAAGGACAACGGATAAAAATTGGAAAGAACTTCTAATGGAACACCGCAAAGTATGTTCCGCCCCCCTTACATTCAGATCTGTTTAAGAAATGCGGAACAGTCAGTTAAGTATGATAAAAGAAAAAGCTTTACATCTCTGTTCAGTTCCTAGGACTGGACCCAAGTTTTGTAACTCGTCCGTTTTTCGCCGATAAATTGGTCGCATTCTTCTTTGCATTCAGAATTTTCATTGCAAAACTTGTCAATCCGAATATTTAAAATGAATTCAATTTGAATAAAAAATGTCAATTTAGCTATTGAGGGATAAGTTTAAATCCACCCCCAGTCACCTTTAATTTGAAACTACAAAAGGAACTCTTTCTTACCTTGTGATATTCAACTTTTAAAAGAGGACTCAACTGCTTTGTTTTATGACGTTGTATGGCAGCCTGCATTGTCGTTATTATTGTTTGAATTTGGATCCTGGCCTAGTTGGTAACGTTTGCGACTGGTAATCCGGAAGTCCTGGTTTCGAATCCGGGTCAGGTCAAGCTGTCTGGGTAAGGTTTTTTTTCGGAGTTTTTCCTAACCCTGAGAAGATAGCTTTAAGACACCAAGAACTCCGAGCTCATTTGTGCCATCATTAATTCATTTCATTTGTTCCTACAGAATTACACCAACAGTATTCAGTCCACAATGTACAGACATCGCGAGAAGACCAATGTACGCAAATCGACAATAAATAAATCATAAAAAAGTCGGTTAGCTATAGGATGAAAATATAAATTATTTTGGTTAATAATACATATTTATTAATTAAATGTTCAAAAATATGCTTCATTTGTTAAACAATAATACACACTATTTCGTAACTTCTTGCAGACTTCGGGGAACGATTTCTGACCAGTCCACTTACACTCTTGGGCTATCATATATTTTAGGAATTTTTTTTTTTGTATTCTCAGCCGGAGAAACAACAACAACAACAACAATAATAATAATAATAATAATAATAATAATAATAATAATAATCTAGGTTGCCTAGTCCTGTACAAATAAACAAATAAAGGTTAAACAATAAAGTATTCCCGTTTTTGTAAATGATGATTAAATGAAGTAATATTTATCCAAAAGAAGGAGTCCTCTTGCAAAAAGTTTCCGTGGCTTTATTGACTAAGTAATTTTTTATTTCAGAAAATGTCAATATTTGTAACAAAATGCCAGAAATATCACCATATCCTCCTAAATAAAAAAAAATTATGCGAAAAACTTTAATTTCAATTAAGAATCAATCAAGATTAAAAAGCTTAAATTGTAGACCAGTGTATTAACAGTAAAGATAGCCATGCTGCCTTCCTGCTGATGAACTCTTCAAATTGTCTTCACTGCGCTTTCAAATAAAATTTATGAAACTGTCATCAGTTTTCAAAGTATCAGATAATACATTTCAAACATCTCTTTCCATATAGTCTTATAGGTTGCTACTGATGTTTCCATCTGCATCTTAAGCTGGAAGAAAACAAAACTTTTGCAAAAAGAACAGGAACTTAAAAGAACAATTTTAAAAGATAGAAAAAGACGTTATAGAGAGTTGTAGTAAGAATGCTTTTCTAAAATATGTTTACAGATGATTATACATTATTCCAGTGATTACAAGATGAAAATAAACAGCAACAAAAGTAAACCATTGACAGTTTAAAGATCAGGTACAGAAATTATTTCAAATTATTCCTTAACTGTAAAAAGAAAATTCGCGAGAAAATGATTTTATTAGGTCTATATTTACAACGCAATCTTCGATAAGACGTACCTGTAGAAAGTGAGCAGAAAATGGAAAGTCATGGAGCTAGTAATCAAATATTGAGATCCACACTAAAGCATGTATATTTGTTAGTAAGAATAAAATTTATAAAAGAAGCTAAGGAAAAAACACGAGAATTCAGCAGGAACTGCAATAAATAAAGCGAACGAGGAATACACTAGTGTTAATTTCGGAAAAATTAGAGAACTTCGTTATATGAGGGGATGACTGAATTCCCAAATTAATGTAGCTGATATAGAACGTATGCAGGACTCTACTCTAAAATTTGAACACTTTTGTTTTTCAATAACGCGTAAATTAATTTCATTCATATTACGTACTTCTTTTGACACTGCCCTCCGCAAAATCCAGTTGGATTGAATCGCATTGTTTGGGATGGAGAAGAATACTTCGGTACTTCAGCTTTGCCCGTGGCCGGCCGTTTGTGTCTATACTCCCAAGGGATATGAGGGGGGGGGGTCTTATCCCATTGCCCATCGAGTCGTCAATTACCCCGACTTGTGGTCAGGCGGTGATGCGCGGACGTGCACGTAGTCCCTAGCATGTTTCCAAATAGAACACCCTTACCTAGGCGGAGCACTGCTTCCATACTATACGTCAGGGCAGAGATCTTTCCAAAGCGCCAGCCCACCTCACTCTGGCACTTTCGGCCAGAACAGAAAATTCGTGGAAGTGACCAGGGAAAATCACGAAAAAACCCAAGTTCAGAATGGCAAGCTTCAAGGGATTGGAATGCGAGTCCCAATATCCTTAGAAAATGAACTTCAGGCTGGGAATAAATTAGAGAGCGTATAACTACATACCACTGTGTTTCTGACTTGACAGGTGTTCTTTCTGCTGTTGCTCCTTCACCTCTCCTTTGCAGCGGAGGAGACGGCGAACAAGAAGGACAATAAGAAGAGAGAGGACCTCCAGAGGAAGGCAACAGAGTACAAAAACGATAAGCGGGGAGCAGAACTCGATCCCCATCACCACGAGCAGACAGTGGAACATCACAAACCGCTCGTCATCGAGAAGGTGGTGCATGTTCCAGTTCATGTGCCTCATCCATACCCTGTGGAGCACGTGAAACACGTGCCATACCCAGTTCAGGTTCCTGTTCCGGTTGTCGTACACAAGCCTTACCCGGTACCGGTACCCAAACCCTACCATGTGCACGTAGAAAAGAAGGTGCCCTACCACGTGGAGAAACATGTCCCATACGAGGTGAAGGTACCCGTCAAGGTACCTTATAAGGTCCCGGTAGAGGTACCCGTACACCACCCATACCCCGTACACGTGGAGAAACCTTACGAGGTGCCCGTTAAGGTGCCTATTCATCAGCCTTACCCTGTACCTGTACACGTGGAGAAGAAATATGAGGTCCCCGTTAAGTTTCATCAGCCATACTTTATACCTGCACATGTGGAGAAGAATTACGAGGTGCCTTTCGAGTACACCGCATCTCATCATGGTCTTCTCGAGACGTCACCTCATGGGTACGGTATCTACTACGGAGGTCACGGTGCAGAGTCTGTGAGCCATGTCCAGCATTATGAGAAAGAAAATGGGTGCTGAGTAACAGGACACTAAACTAGTGAATGTCATTTCTGCGTACAGAAACATAGTTTTTATACACGGATTTTCAAAAGCAAGAGGTAACTTTAATTGCTCCCCTTTTCATTTTGTACACAATCACAACAATTCTGGCACTGACGGATTATTCAGCAAACTAAAACTTTCCTCAGCCACATGTTCATCCTAGAAGTTGCAAGTGTTTAGTATTTTGTTCTTGTCCAAATAAAATACAGAGCTGCAAATTTGTGCCATAGACTGTGTTGAAGTTAACTCATCAACTGACGTAGATTTGCTTAGGTACAACTTTCCTTCAGGTAGTCCCACAACTAATAATCTGCAGGGTTAATACCTAGCGATCTCCGAAAATAATTCTAATTGTACATGCATAAAATTGTATGTACTGAAGGAAAGTTGTACCTAAGCAAACCTACGTCAGTTGATATTCTTAAACCATATTCGGATCTAAACCATAGAAAGGCTGCTGAAAAACTGCGCCCAAATTCATGATAAAATTAATAAACCAGAGGTAATACAATTTCTTTCCACAAATATAGAAATTAATACATCACTTGTAATATGTATTTCAGCCACTGATCAGAAACAAAACTTGTTATCGTGATGCAAAAATGTCGACTTGTGGATAATAAAAATAGTACCATATTTTTTAAAATGTGGAAAATGAGAAAATATGAGCAATCAAAGTTCTCTTACTTTCGAAAAAAAAAAACATATATAACATGTTGACATTTGTATATTGTGCACTATTTGCATTCTATTTTCGGCTAAAGTATCAGAAAAAAATATTATTGTTCAAGTCAAGATGTTATTTTTTAGTTAGATTGTTAACATAGAGACAATTTATTTTCATTGTTACTTAGTACTGGCAAATCTCGAAAATGTTCTGCAGTTTCCTTTTCTGTTTTTGTAAGTTAGTTGTTTTTCTTAGTTTGTGATTGAAACTTTGTTTACTGAATATTTATTGTTACATCTTTTTATGTGAATATCCTTAATACCTGTTTGTTGAGCGCTAATGTTTACATGTGAATTTCTAATCTGCTCAAAAAGTTTGGAAAGAAATGTCAATAAAATGTACCCTATCCTTGAGCGTCCCAGAAAAGGAAACAAAATAATTCACAACACTGATATAAGATTTGCTATGGTTTTTGCCAAAAGGAGTGCAAAGTAAATATAATTTCCTTGAAAAGCAATCTATAGCAGTTCACCCAGATTGCCATTGTTCTAGATGGATATAAACGCAATTTATTAATACAAAGTGAATATTTTACTCTCACTCCGAATAGAGCAGCAACAAAACATTCTGGCTTCTGGTTGAAAACTGACCTTGTAATTGATTGGTTTTTTAATTTGTCACTGAAAGTTCAAGATTTTGTGCATCTATAACCATCTTTGCTGGTAAGAATGTTAAATTAGCTTTAGGATGTAAAGCATCCATGCCCCCACAAAAATCAGTGTATCATTTCGCTCTCAGGTTATCTTAAATTAATTGCAGGGCGGTTTTAAGATAACATTTCATGTCTCACATACCTCTGTTCACTCACTCATGTTGAATTATGCAACACGTCACTAGTTTTAATAAAAATACATGTCAAAATACTTTTAAACTGTCATTCACCAATCCTATTCAGCTCCTTCATTTGGATAAAGTGAAAGGTGTACCTGGCGATTTGGTTTGTATGTCATTACAGATTGATCTTAATTTCCTCTCCTATGCCTCCCACCAGGCTCTCTTACGTCATAAAAACGAGTACTGGCTTTATTAAACATCTCGGTAAGTAACACAGATTTTAATTTTATAATTTTGACAGATTTTATTTTAGTGCAGCTATCAAACTCAGTCCAACGCAAACAGAAGGGATAGGAGACACAGGAGAATGTTGAGCTAAGAGAAGCCTATGAATGGATTGGGCATTTTAAGAAAGTGGTATAAAGTCATTGGACGGCACTTAAACATACCTGAATCAAAAAGATAGTGTGTATAGTTAAAGATACCGCGAACTTCTAAAGCCTAAATTCAATAAAATCATCGAGCTTTGTCATTCTTATGCGCATGCCTGTAGTATGACAATGCCTGGCTTTATAAAGCAAACTCAGTACGCGACATTTCACTGCATCTACCGCACACACCGGATCCGCTGATAGAAGTGTCAAGAGTGCGATGTGGAACTATATGAATATTAGTTTATTGCAATAAAACTAATATATAACATGTTTTTCGTTTTCAGTAGCAGGAGCTTGGTAATTCACGATATATGTATCACGGTATATAACTTTCTACCTCATTAACGCGAATTTTCTAAGAGACACGCAATTTGCCAATTTGCAGTAATCAGTAAAGAAAGAAGGAGACATCGGGAAAAGTAGTGTTTATGTAAATGGTTCCTGGCACTAACAGAACTATTGTCATAGCGTTAACAGATCCCATATGGAGGCTATGGTAACAAATTTAAACAGCTTTAACCGGTGAAAAATGCCTCCACCAGCGGTAATGTTCTATATGGTGGCCTCAAGTACGAGTTACCGCTCTGCATCACATATTTTACTGCAGCAAGCTGGTGTGAAGTACAGTGATGTCTATTTTATTCCTCCTGGTAGGCTTTCCAGAGACCTTGATATTGACCGATCTACTGCTGCTTTCCAGGGTACCAATGCACAAAAATCCATTGGCGGTGGTTCAGGTGGTTTATCAGGAATGTTCCTATGAAAATGTCGAGCTGAAGCATATATAATTATCCTGATGAAGCAACTATCTTTTTTTGTTAAGATTCATGTCCCGGTTGATAATGGTGTACAAAGTTTTAACTAAAATCCTAAAATTAAATTAAATTACTTTCTGTGTCCTGGATTAGAGCCAGAGACAAGAACCTTCTGAATCATCTCGGAGGAACGGCTGGTGACTGGTCGTGGATGTGCCCATTTCTTGCCCTCTGGAGTAAGTGTTATTATGTCCTCACATTTTCTGTAATATAGTAGCTATTGCGGTTGTAACCGTGAAAAGAATTTTGAAAACGTTCTACAAATCCCCAACGATCCTGCTTACTAGGCACTAAAATGGTGAGGGAAAAAAATATTTAATATGCATATATGTCTGTTAGCCACAATTTTTGTTTTTTCACAACGAAATTCGGACTTAACCATCAATTAACAAACGATTCATCGAATTCGTTAACCAGCCAAATTGGACTATTGGAGATGCGGGTTAATCTAAAAGAAATTTTTTAAAATCACTCTAGCGGCTGCAATTTTTGTTTTTTTCTCGGCGAAACTCCATATAAGTCAATGAAATAAAATAAGAAAAATAGTTTCTTAGAATCAGACTATTCTGAGTGGAAGATTACCGGAAACCCAACATTTAAATCTATTTTGCAATGAATCTCGGTATATACCATATAAATAAAGCAAGAAAAATGTTTTATGAAAATCAAGGGAATCGGACCTTTAGAAGTGGGGGAATATCTAAAAAACGATGTAATCGCCGAGGACGTCGATTAAGGAGTCCCGGTGGAAGATGGGGCATAAGGGGATATTGTTATTTTTAGCAGATAGAGCCCGTCCTGCGGCTTCAGTTCTTGACGGCAGCGGAAAAAGTCGAATTTCAGGGAATGCTAGAGCGATACAGAGCGATGTACCAGTCAGCATTGAGGGGGTAAGATCAACCTTGATAGTGTAAAGTGTACAATAAATCAGGCTGAGAGAACGCAATTGGTTTCAGAACACATAAAATTAAACAATCGTATGCCTAAAGTCATCTATATAGCTTAACTGTTAATCACGTTCAGTTTTAGTTGTTACACAATAAGTGCATTTGGAAGCGTTAGGCTAACAACATAACACGTAAATAAAATAATATTGATACGGGACCAGCATTTACTTTTAAGTATGAAAGCTATGTTTTTATTAATAACATATTTATATCTTAAGTTAGCATTACTTGATTTTTACATTCTCTGTTCTAGCGCTCGGTAATAACCTTCACAATTTCAAATTGCGGAGGAATTCGTTTCTGCAACTTCTGCATGGCGGACTTTTTTTTAAGCAGCATGAAAAGCCTTTCATGAAGCTGGTGGTACACTGTTGATAATTGATATTTTTCACTGGAATGTACAGAAATGTACCCTTCCCTGATTGGTTCTACGTTCGGCCTGTCGAAGTTAAGATTCGCATACGAAGGTTTTGTGTGATTTCTAAACTTGTTGCTATAGATCGCAGACAACCCACGTGGCAGTAATTGTGTAGGTGTCTATCTATTAACCATTATCACTATCAAGAGAGCGTATAAACAGGGAACGGATTTTTATGTGCTAAAAACGAAATATTTAATTATGTATTAAATTCGAAAAATATTTACTAAAAATCAAAACAAAAGTATGAAAAAACACGCAATTTTCTAGAATTAACAAGTCTACGGCAGTTTTTAGTTTATTTATTGAGTGAATTCAGAAACCGAAACTGGAAGATGTAAAGACTAAGTCCCAAGCCGCATTTTAAATTAGCATCACATATTAAATTTCAATAACATTAATTGCAGAAGCATCGTCTTTGTCCAGTTCATTTGATCTAGATGTAAATGCTTCAAAATTATTACAATTAATATCACAAGAGGGTGTGAGTATGTTCGTGAATTTATCTGGAAAGTTCATACCCTCGAGTGATATTTATTAGTACTATTTCGCTAATAAAATAAGAATTTAAATATAATTCCCGTAAACTTGGCTTACAAAATTCTTTTTGAATACTTAATCTTTGAAGCTATCTTGCAACAGACGAATGTCGATTGCCAATAATGCCAATAAAGAAGAGCCCAATAGCAGGTTGGGACTATTTCATAAATATAATAAGAATAAAAGTAGTATATATTTAAAATTCACACACAGAAATTAAAAAATATTATCATTACTTACCAAGAGCTATCTCTTCAGAAACCGTGAGACTGAAATAGATGTAAGTCGACTATTACAATCACTGCCATTCGATTTACAAATACCAACTAGAAAAGCAAAACAGAGATAATATTTTACCATTCTGAACAACGTGTTTGTTAAAATTTATGGTTGCTTAGGCATGTGTTGTTACATAATGTACAATATTGTTTCAGACTGGCTGATTACGCAAAAACAACTGTTTTAGTGAACGCTTATCACGTTAGTTAAATATACAATTATTAAAAATACCTTTATCAAACTACAATGAAGGGACTGCAATTTCATTGGGTGTAAAGGACATTTGGAAATTCCGTATTAGCATTACCGAATGATGTTCTTGATTAATTTGTTTGATGGTCAGGAATTATAGTGGGTTATTGAGTTTTGACTACATTGACCAGAAGAGAAATGCATTTCGTGTGGTAAAGGGATTTGATAAAACTTTTACGATAATTTCACTGCGATATCGGGCTTTCGATTGATAAAAGTTCAGAATTTTGTTCCATTTCATCGGTCAATTTTATGATGACGTCACATAAGTGAAATAGTCTGTATAATATACCACGGTACTCCTGTGCGTGATGAGTGTAGGAGGAACGGGAGATTAGGTATTTTTTTAATAGATCAATCCGTGATAATGCTTTTACAAAAACAAACTCTCTTGTACACTAACTTGTCCACATTAGGATAAAGAGTTCGTGAACGACATACGTCACATGAATCATCTTAGGGTAACACACAAAGACTTCCAACAACTTTCTTCACATATACTGCGGCTTCGGCAAGTAGAAGCAACCCATTGTAATATTTCACATAAAGCAGGTTGCAAATATTAATTAAATAGTTTAGCAATTGTTAGTTGATTTGCAGCCCGCATTTCTTTACAAGCTAGCAAGAAAATTTATTTGGAAATGATTTTGTCATATGCCCCTATACGAGGTCGTTAAGGCGTGGACCCGTGAGCGGGAGGTCTGTGGTTCGAATCCCGCCAGGACCGTCCTCCCTGATTGAGGATTTTTCCAGATTTTCCTGTCTCATAAATGGCAAATGCCGGGGAGGTACACTAAACTTAGGCCTGGAACGATTCCTACCTTAAAAATAAATCCTTTCCCAATACATCATTTCATCTCATGTATCACCAGTGTCCATCGCCTGTGGTGCCTATGTAGCAAAAACGGGCGTTAAACACTATTCGTTAAACACTGAACATTTTTCCACAGTATTCCTCTGGAGATTTTCTTATCCACATATTGACCTAATATGTCTTAATGGTTCTTCGTAGCGCTTCGGAAGATAATTTTTATTTACTACAACCTATCTTCGTATATTTAGTAAGACATTTTCTAAGCTCAGAATTGTTAACCTTATAAAGAAAAATACCAGGTGAAACAAAGTTTTTACATAATTGGTACTAAAATTTTTTAAGCTTGAGTACGTGATGTTGGAAACGTTCGTACACACTTGGTTGAACTTTAATTCACACACCAAACTTCAGAAACTTTGCCACCTGTTCCATTAATTCTGATTAACTTTTAAGCAAAAACTCTCAACTAGGTATATTGCGTCACTGCTTACAGAAACTAAAACACTATATCAATGAGATCACCTCGCTATTAGATTGCGGTCTTCCCCAGCTATGAACTTGCAAGTGAACTATTTCACCTCAAGATGAAGGGACGAGTTTGTATTCGTATTGAATTCTTGAAGAGATTTTTTTGGTAAAATATTAAAGATAATGGGAGGGTAAGTACTAAAATAGGTATGTATTGAAACACATTTATTTATGTGTTGGATCTCGATCAAGATGTTACATTTTTTAAAACTGTACTGATAAGGGAAAACTATTTATATAAAAATCCGAGCCTTGTTTATAAATGTCTGGAAAGTGTTTCAGCATTGATTATGATTGAGGCCGATACATTCTGTCTCTTCTCTTCTTCCTAACAAGATGTAGGCCTTTAGACCTGTTCCAAGTTCGTCAAACAGTCACTTCATATTTTAAATTGTCGTCCAAATTTCCTGCTACAATCAGTTTACACAGAAATTTTGCCTTGGATATCTTGAAGACAACATTCTTAAAAAATGCCATTTCCATTGGCTTTGATATCTTTGTATTTCTTACGTTACATTTTTTGTATGCTTCAATTCCTAATTCTATATGCATCTGCTACTCGAAGTAATCTTAGAAACCTAATCTGAACAGATTTTTCTCTATTTTTCAGCAAATTGTGAATGCCCCACGTTTCACAAACGTACTATAATAATAAGCAGTTTATCTCTTTTCTCTATTTTAAGTATTTTCTATAACCTTTAATTCCAAATTGATATTTAGATCCTCAACTTCTGAATATAGATGCCAAATTTTAATAGGAAATCACTCAAAATTAGTCAATTAATGAATTTTGAGTGATTTCCTCTTTAAAAATTTGTTATATCATAATGTGTTTTACCATGAAAATTCCTGCTATTTAAAACTAGTTATCTGAATATAGGTTTTTATTCAGTAATAACTTCATCTATTATACTATTTTGATTTGCTTTTGACTTTCCCTCTATAAAGTTTGTTTTTTTTACATTTTATTTTCATATTATATTTCTTCTCTATTACTTTAATTTTATTACTGATTTCGGCAAGTTTACTTCATTGATGCTAATATTATTTAATTGTGTGCATAATATATGGTATGTATAAGTATTAATATAATTTATTAGCATTCTTTTGATTTGCCCGTTTCCCACAATGTTCAATTAAGGTTAAATAATGATGACAAGAAACACTCTTGTCTTAATCCTTTGTTTGCATTGAATTGTATTGTTAGGGACAGGGGAAGTTTCAGTACTTTAGTCTTGCCGAAGGGTTGGTCGTTTGTTCCTATGCTCCCAGTAAAGCCACCTCCATAAGGAAGGGCTGAACGGAGGGAGGCCAGGACAGCGAGGCGGTGAGGTATGGACGTGTACGGGGTCCCTAACATTGTTTCTAGATAGAACACCCCGAGTAGGCAGAACCCCCCTCTCCAAGAAGTTAGAGCCCCTCAGAAGCTTGCTTACGTATAAGATGCCGGGACAGAAACGTTTCCAAAGCTCAAGCCATCACCAGCTCATCTCGCCCTGGTACTTCCCACTCTGTAATAGAACCAACGGAATGAAATGTCAGAGCGAAAAATTACTGGTAAGGAAAAATTCATCCCAACATTCTCTTAAGCGACCAAGAGGAAACCCAAGGTTACGATGGCCTACTACAAGGGATTTGAATTCGGGACTTTCTAAATGAATGCCCCAAGCTTTACCGCCTTCACCACATCGTGTTATTTGTTTTAACTTTCATTGGTAATTTCAAAATGCCCTGTGCATATGTCGTTCTTTTCTGCAGGTAAACAGCTGTTCAAAGGATGTTTAGGCGCTTTGTCTAATATGTTAGATACTATTAATCTTATCATTTTGATTTTCGATGACTTATCATGAAGACTAGAAGTTTATTTTTTAAATATTTAATATTTAATTTACCACTATGTAAATGTACTTGTTCAAAACCGGCACAAACAAAATGTTCAATAGTTTCCTTATCGCCATATAATTACTTAAGTAGGCATTTATATATTTTACCAATTTAGCCATAGGAAATATTATATGTATAAATAAGTTATTAGCTATCCACGACATTACGCCACGTATATTAACTAGATAAGAAATAAAAGATGGTGTTTTGGAACTTGTTTCCAAGATACTCTGACGAGCGATAGGAAACTTGAGCATTTTACATAACAAGGTTCACATTGGTACCTGGATTTTTTTCTGCCCAGTGAGTTCCAAACACAAACAGATCTTGATCACATTGTTATGTTATCATGTTTATCAGTTATCTTATGAGAGGCGGGAATTTCCGCCTGTATCTTTTCAATAACACATCAAACTTCGAACCCTCTTGAGATCATATAGGCTCTCGGTATACATTTTCTAACATTATTCCAATAAAAGTAGAGGGACCTGTAAGTTTAAAAAAGAAGATTCTTTTCCAAACCATTAAACGAAAATTAAAATATGAACCAATTCGATATTTGGTTATAGTGAGAGTGACGCAGTATGGGATGTCGTAGATTGAGAGACTCTGAGATAATCATATAGTACTTTACTTAAATATGCTGAACGTGAAGCTGGTTTTATACTGAATACGGTATTGTTTAATTTACCCCAGAGGTTTCAAGAGATTCAAGAGATTAGGTTGTGAGCCCGACAAAATCATAATATTTACTAATAACTCCTGTCATTCGGTCATGTCCCGGTGCCGGCAGAGTCGTCTGCTAGAGCTTCGCCGGCGAAGAAGTGAGGATAAGTTGGAACGTGCTGAAACACAACATCGACTTCTTTCTAGTTAGAGTTTGTTTACAAAGAATAGTGAAATAAATTAAAACGAGAGGCTTCGTTGAAAACTTTTTAAGTCCCAAAGAGAGAACTCAGGATGGAGCATAGTAGTGACAAAGAAGGTCCGTAGAGAGGCTGACACAGTCTTGCTTATTCTATTGTGTTGTGCCCCCCGAGAGATTGTTTCTGGGATCTTAGTCATTCGAGTAAATAGTGTGTCTCGAAGCAGTTGTATGAATAATTAAAGAGTGTCTGGCTATACTTGCCAGACGCTCATAAATTGGAAGGTAGTTGTTGGATCTAGACATTAATGTATGACTGTGTGAGAGTGGTCCATTTATCCTTCCAAAGTAAATATGTCAACAACTGCTTTCCTTATTCCTCTTCTGTGCGATTTTAGGAGATGAAGAAAGAAACCTAGAACCAATTCCCCTTTTGGGGGGGGGGTCCAGAATAGTTTTGGTGCTTTTGCTCAATCCATGCTTTTACCGCAGTCTTATCAGTATGTACACCGATTCCAACCCCGGATTCCGGGCTAGCAAAGAGTGTATCATTACCCTTATTTGCCAACTGATCTGTTTTCTCATTTCCATAAACGCCCCGATACCCCGGCATCCACCGCAGTTAAGGTTGTTGCGAGATGCGAGGGCACTCGGGTATTCCAATGTTTAGATTTTACCTAGTGGGAACAATTGCTTTTAAAGCACTTTGACTCTCTATGAGGACGAGAGTTCGTTTAGCGTGGTAAACTTTCTCCAGGTCTCTAACGCACAGTTAAATAGCAAACACTTCTGCCTGAAAAACTGTGGAATATTTCCGAAGGCTTATTCTGCTATTCATACTTTGAAATAGGCAATATATCCCTGCGCCCGATTGTATCTCTACATTGTATCTTTCTTAACCTAAAAATATATTATAAGTAGGTACGAGTATTTCTCAGCGCAATCATCTTTAATCCTCAAATGTGTTCAAGTGATTTCCTAAAGCTATCTCTGCAATGTCTTCTGGCTCTACAAAGTTTCTGATTGTCACACAAGCTCGTTAAGAAAGTTATTTAAATGGCTAATAATTATCATTTGATTAAGTATTACTAATAAAATACCTCCTGTTATCGAAACTAGAAATATTATGACTATTTCAAATTAACATACAATTTAAAAAATGTTGTGTTTAGTGCCTGTTTAGCACATCCGGGTGGAAATATCCGTAAGAGTTATTGTATATGTATATTGTATATGATCACTTTTAAGAATGTTTTAATACAAAGAGAGCTTGATTTGACCAAGAGTCAAAGCTAGATGATTTCTTAATAAGGAGAAAGCAGTTTTATCAACAGTGAAAGTTCAAACCCAAATGTTTTATTGTTGAGGGAATAATTTTAATACACTGCCTTATAAAAATAAAATTATAACGGGAGATTACTATGCGAATCTTCCGGGTCAACTAAAGCATAAGCTGCACTATAATTGTTGAATGTCATTCTGTAGTTTCCTTGGTCAAATTTTGCAGTGTGATTTCAATCCAAATATTTAATTTAGCTTAAAGAAAAAACTCAATGTGCAAGGTTTGTTGTTTTGCATAGTACCTTTCTGAAAGGAGTGCTTCAACTTTCTTTTGTCTGTTGTGTTCCATACTCGGATGAAGAAAAAATGCTACGAGGGTAAGTCCATAAGTTTCCGCCCTAACCATTTACTAGATATGGTAAAGACAAAACCTTTCCAATATCCTTTATTGCAATACATTCCCCACATCTTTGAATTAACATTTCAACCCCCCCCCCAAATAGTTAGAAGTGTTGTCTGCAAAATGGGCATAAACAGCATCCAATCACTTGTTCGTCACACTTAAAATTCCTTCCCTGAAGGTCTTTTTTGAGTTTTGCGGAGAGGAAATACCCACTTGGAGCTAGATCTGGGCTGTAGGGGGGATGGTCGATCTCATTGAAGCCACATTTCTTCACAACTTCCTTTGAAACAAGAGCCATGTGCACAGGCGCGTTGTTGTGAAGAAGGCGCACACCACAACCCAGATTTCCTCGCTTTTTTTCTTTGATGGGAGCATGTAATCTGTGCGGTATACCAGCATAGTACTCCCCATTTACTGTGGTGTTCCTCTCCTTGAAGTCAATAAAGAGCATTCCTTCACAGTCCCAAAAGATTGTGCCCATGACCTCCTTGGTTGATTGTGTAACCTTGGCCTTTAGAGGTGGTGCTTCGCCAGGTTTACCCATTGATTCTCTTTCGGACAAGGGATCATAATAGAGGACCATAGTTTCATCTCCTGTAACAAGGGTTTGCAGAACTTCTCTCTCGTTGCCATGGCAGAGCTCCAAAAATATCTGACAACAGATGACTCGTTGCTGCTTTTGGACCTTAGGACCCACCTTATTCATGTTTAAATGTACATGAATAATTCGAAGGACTGTTGTTTTAGAAAGGCTCAATATTGCTGCTATTTCTGCAACTTTGAGCTGCTGGTCTTTCTTAATTTCTCCTTTCACAAGAGCGATGTTTTCAGAAATGAGCACCTCCAAGGGCCGATCTGCTCGCTCTTCGACTTCAATGCTTTCTCGACCCATTTGAAATAGTTTAGCCCATTCTTTTAAGGTAGAATATGAGGGAAACGCTTCCCCATGTACACCGTCCAATCGCTGTATAGTTTCATTTGGAGTAAGTCCTTCTTTTGTGCAGACTTAATAACAGCTCTGTACATCATTTTGAACATGTCACAATCTTCTACATATAACCTTCTTTATGTAACTATATCTGAACAACTGCACACAGCGGAGCGGAAGTTACAGCTGCAAATATTTACTTAACAGATAAGGTATGACACCAGATAAGGGTTTTGTGAAGGCGATAATCCTTATCGGCGAGGCCGGAAACTTATGGACCTATCCTGTATATGCACTTTTTGTTAGTTCTAGAATTCACACTGACTCTTAATAAGAGGCCTTCATGTACAATGTGCCCTTTTATTTTTAGGGGCCCATCTCTAAAATGTGATTTAGGCATACTTTTAACTACAAATGTATATCTGTTTTATGCGAACGGCCTTCAAATTTAAACTAAAATGTGATAAATATAGGAATAATAAATTACAATTTAACTTACATCATTTTTCAATGCAGTCCTCTCCTTGGCAAAGGACAAACGTCTGGTTCGATAGTTTCTTGATGACCTATAAAATAAAAAATAACTAATTATTAAAATAACTACACATACTGAATTTCTAATACATTGCAAACATCATTCGTCACAGGTAAAATCTGTCCCTCCTACAAACTATTTCAAAAATACAAGGGAAAAAAACTGAAATAAGTAAACTTTTCAATACTCAAGTTTTTGACATTTGCGTCTTGAATTATAATTAGTTCAAGAAAATGCCTCTCTAAAAATGTCCATTTGAATGCAAAAGACCCGATCCGGATTCTTTTGCATCCAAAACCGGGCAATTTTAAACACTACAGTATCGATAAAATACGCATTAGGTACGAAAAGACCCGAGGCACATCATTCGGGAAAATGTGCAGAAAAAAGCTGATATTGCTGCGAACAAATTTACCCAAAAGTGCCCGAAATTTGAGCATTTTTAGGCACTGAAGAGGAAGATGTACATTTTGAAAGTTTTCATTGCATATATACAGACCTAAAATTTCACCTAGTATACAACCAAGACCCCTCTATGCAAAAGTGTGCACCAAAATACAAAAGGTAATAGGTGTCAACATTTTTGGCCGCAAAAATAATAAGTTTATTCTGAATTTTTTCAAGATTACAGACACTGTAAAGTAGATATTTGGCTAAATTATTAAAAATCGTGCCACAGCTTTAGGAAAAATGACACTGTTTCATATTACAAACAAGTAAAGTAAAACCTAATTCATGTTAACATGATCGGCTATGCTAAAAGTTTCACTTTGATGGAGAATTGTTATTCTTTATTAACTCACGTTCGTCGTTCTGCACGATCACCGTTCACTTCTACAGCAAATCTAAAGTTAGTTATAGGTTTTTAAATTAATCGACGTTCTGTTAGTGGAAGGCGATATCGTTAATCACTGTTTTACAAAAGTTGAGGCGAATGTGAGGGTAGCGGCTATTATCCCTTATGTAACAACCCTACCTGCATAAACCAGATTTAGAAGGTGCACTTTTTCTTACAGACGAGTGATGATGAATTTGTGAACGTGCAACAGAACAACTTTCGACGGCCATGTCGTTCTGTCTGGCCATTCTTTGCTAATTACCAGTGTTTGCTAACGTAGTGCATTAGAATGTCTCTAATTTTAGAATCGACGTAAGTCTATCATACCATATTAAATTGTATATTAAAGTATGATGTAATATCCTGGATTAAAGTTCACCGACATGTCATGCAAATTTTACGTGTCTACTTGTGAAATTTTTCTATCCTTGATAGGGAGATGCCTCCTAAACATTTTTTTTCCCCAGGACTTTCCCCTTACTCTGAAAATGTAAATACAACTTTAATTTATGCACTACGAACCTTGAATTAACTTCCGCTCTCATTTTAATCCACAGGGTTCGATTTTGGGTTCACTCTTGTTTATAATATGTTTATAATATATCTTCCCTTGAGGTTAAACACAAATGCTTTTCTATTTGCTGATGATACAAGTTTTGCATTTAAAGAAGCTCAGATTAACCTTTTATCACATTTGTTTAATAAAATATTTTATATGTTAAATTAATTGGTCGGCAGTAATAAAATCAGAAAAAAATTAATATATATTCATTTTCAAAAAAAAAAAAAAACGAATTAGCCTTATTTTTAATAACAACATGAATTGAAAATATCACATTAAATAGGAGCATCTTAAAACCAATATTTATGCCTATTTTTATTCATTAATGACATATGGAATTATAGGATATTTACCCGGATGAAGTTTAAACTCATTAACAGACATCACAGTTATAAATATCATGCTATGTTGTCATCTGGTGTTCTAAGTGCCATGTCATGATAATATTAGTTTTTAAGGGAACACATAGTACAGAAATGTTTAGTAAGTGGCCACAGCTTCTTAGTTGCGATAGAGATTTCGCTATTATAAAGAAGTGTAAGTAAAGCCTTCATGCCGAAAGATGTACAAATGATGGTAAATTAAGCTAAAGCTATAAATCCTTTCCATATTGCTGAATGTTGCTGATTCAGTGTTAACATTAAATATATGCAACATTTCAAAATGCACAATGCTTAGAGTATCTAGGTCTCATACATCTCAAATATTTATTAAAAGACTTATTCACCATGCTGGAGGGTTTTAAAGAGACGAAAATCATTGATTGATATACAGTAACCTGTACTTTTTCTGAAATATAAATTCCGTTTATCGATTGAAATAAGTAAGACTTACATTCCTTCCTTAAGAGCACAAAAAGATTTATGAGACGTCAATTTCAACCCCTTTGAGTACCACCAAGGGTGGCCGTGGTCGTTAAGGCGTGGACTCGTGAACGGGGTTAAATTCCCACCAGAACCGTCTTCCTTGAGGTTTTTTCCAGGCTACCCTCAGTCCTCATAAATGGCAAATATCAGGGAGGTATCCTAAATTTAGACCTGGAACGTTTCCTTTCTTATATATATCTTCCCAATTTACCATTTCATCCCATGTATCACCAGTGCCCATCGCCTGTGGTGCCTCAGTAGTAAAAACGGCGTTGAACACTTTTGAAAAAAACCTTTGCAAGAATTGAAAAACTAAACTCTTCCTATCAATTTTGACGAGAAAATATGAAGACTGGTATTCTTACACATGTTTCATAATACGTATTAGTACTTTTGCCCTTAATGGCAATATGTGTTCCCACTAATCATTAATATTATTTTTGTAGTTATTTCCCCCTAAAACCGGAAATAAAATGCAACAAAAGTTCGAATGACGACTCTTCTATCATATGGCACATAGAACATTCTTATTGTTATAATTTTTTTTCTCCCTGACCATTGATTTTGGCAACGATTTGTTATAAAAATAATTTTGCAGTAAAAAAGTCTTTATGATGATTTGGGTGCAATAAGTTAAATGCTAACACAGATGGTAGTTTGTTGTTCATCCTATAAAATTTAGAAAATGGCACTTAGAATGTGTAACATTTCCACCCTTCAATTATTAAAACTGGTTCACACTAAAAGATATTTCTTTCATAAATAGACTTGCCGTATTTAAAAAAAAAAAACGAAATATAAATTACCTTTGCGATAAGACTTGTAGTTTTTGCACAGTACCTCCCTGAAAGGATTGCTTCAACTTCCCTCTTATACATTTTGTAAGTATAAATAATAGACACATAAAGACTTCATATAATTTAAATAAAAATAATAATTTAGCCCAGGCTTGTTAATTAAATTCTTGCAAAAACTATAAATCACTTGCCTGACTAAAAAGATATAGATAAATTGTAACATTCATTATTTAATTGAATTGAATGCTATTATATTTTAATAATATAATATTTTATATAGGTGGACGTTTACTTTGGATTTTTAGATACTGTCTTATAGTGATGTTTTTTATGCAAAACTTTATTTAAATGTGTTCTGACAAGAAATTAAACTAATCTTTAAGTAAAGGTCATTTTGAGTCAACTTTCAGCGAGGTTTGTTACCTTGTGAAGGTACCAGTTTCTGGATATTGATGCCCATTTTCACGGCTTCAAAGCTTTAGAAATTTCTTCCACGCAGGAAATGGGTACGGGTAGAAGCAGGTGGTAATTTAAGATTCAAGATCAGCACTATATGCTGAGTATGGTAGCAGTTCAATCCCTTCCAATTACTGAATTTTTTTCCCATGGTTGTTCAAGCGAATTGAGCTCTCACATGGTCCTGCTACAAAATAACTCTATTTCGATTAACCAATGCTGGATATCTCTATCTGAAAGCTTCATGAACTCGATCCAGTTGTTGAGAATAAAGATTCGCATCCACTGCACGCCCGTTGGAACAAACTCTCAGTGAATCACACTTCCAAAACTCCATCAGACATATAACATTACTTTGGGGCCAAACCGATTTTGTTTAGCGATGACTTTGACAGGCTGACGGGGTTCCAGCCACTGTTTCGAGGTGTCAGTAATGCAGTAATATAGCCATTCTTCACCACACGTGACAATACTACTAGTTATTTCACTCGTGTGATGTGATCTTAAAATTGACCATTGAAAAGAAACAAAATTTTGAATTTTGTCCAATCACAGCCCGATTACGGAGTGAAATTATCGAAAAAAATTATCAAATCCATTTTATTTGTCTTGCGGTCAGTGTAGCCAACTCTATATCTCCACTATATAATTCCTGAACAAGCATCACTGACCACTTTTGCTAGAGCTGATGGGGAGCTATTGATAGCAACAAAAGCATGGACAACAACAATCATAACGCAAAATGGAGAGTTCTTAAAAGTGTTTTGATGATGCTTCAAGTGTGCAAATTGATCTTATCATTAGGAATTCCAAACCAAATTTTTCCCCCTCTCAGTTGATATTAGGAGCTCGAACGACAGCGATTGCAATAGTCGATTTTTGCCCATTTCAGTCTCACGGTTTCTGGATAGAATAAATATTCATAAGTATAACATTTTATACAAGTGTTAATATTCTATTCATGAAATAATTCTAAACCCTAAAAGCTCTTCTATATTGGTATTATTGACAAATGTTATTCATCTATCGCAAAATTAAGATTAAGGGTTAAGTGCAAATATACAATTATTACAAATTTGTAAGCCAAGTTTAGAGGAATTTTATTTATATTCTTATAAGTTCTTCTGGCATCCAACGAATACTGTTTTCTTCAAAAAATTGCGTGTACATTCTCAATATTCCATACCTTATGTCTTTCAGGACGTGGTCTCTATTATTTAAACGCTGGAATCGTGATTGTGCTACATGTTCACTATACACCGTCTCCCTACACTTCACACATACTTTGAGCCGTGGCAGCAGCTTTATAATTTTGTCTTCAGTAGTGACGAAGAAGAACTCTAATCTCAATATATGTTACCTTCATTTTCTGATTTTTTATTAACAACTAACGGTTGACTCATACAATATTCATAATAATAACCGTGGCATCCTGCATATAACATTGTCAAACAAAAGAAAACCATTAACTCTTACAAAACACCTTAAAATTGACATTTCTGATGAGACAACTTAATAATTACGCTGATTTATTTTCTAAATAGAAAATACGAGGTTAGGTCCATAAGTTTCCATCCTTGCCGATAAGGATTATCGCGTTCACAAAAGCCTTATCTATTAAGTAAATAATTGCAGCTGCAACTTCCGCTCTGCTATGTTCAGTTGTTCAGCTATATTTGCATAAAGAAGGCTATGTGTAAAAGATTGCGACATTTCTAAATTGAGTATCAAGCTGTTAAGTTCTTCACAAAAAAAGGACTTACTCCGATTGAAATTAAACGGTGACTAGACGGCGTATATGGGGAAGCATCCACCTCATATTCTACAGTAAAAATATGGGCCAAACTTTTTCGAATGGGTCGAGAAAGCATTGAAGACGAATCTAAAACATCAGTCCTTCCAATTATTCATGAACATTTAAACATGAATAAGATTAGTGCAAGATGGGTGTCTACACTTCTTTCCTTAGTCCAAAAGCAGCAACGAGTCATCTGTTGTCAGACTTTTTGGAGCTCTGCTGCGGCAATGAGAGAGAAGTTCTGCAAAACATTGTTACACGAGATGAAACTATGGTTCTCTACTATGATCCCTTGTCCAAAAGAGAATCGATAGAGTGGCATAAACCTGGCGAAGCACCGCCTCTAAAGGTCAAGGTCACTCAGTAGCGGAGAAGATCATGGCCACACTCTTTTGGGACTGTGAAGGAATACTCTTCATTGACTTCAAGGAGAGGAACACCAAAGTAAATGGGAAGCACTATGCTGGCACAGACTACGTGCTTCCATCAAAGAGAAAAGGAGAGGAAAGTTGAGTCGTGGTGTGCGCCTTATTTACGACAACGCGCCTATACACCAGCTCTTGTTATAAAGGAAACTGTGAACAAATGTGGCTCCAAGGAAATCGACCATCCACTCTACAGCCCAGATCTAGCTCCCAGTGACTATTTATTCTTTTCAAAACTCAAGAAAGACCTTCGAGGAAGGAAATTTAAGTGTGACAAAGGAGTGATGGACGCTGTTTATGCCCATTTTGCAGAAAAGACTTCTGACTATTTGTTGGGGAGGGGATTGAAATGTTAATTCAAAGATGCGAGAAGGATATTGCAATAAAGGGCAAATATACTGAAAATTGAAATATAGTTTTTGTTTTTATTATATCTAGAAAATGGTTAGGCCGAAAATGTATGGACCTACCCTCATATGTACGTAAATATAATTGTATTTGAATAATATCATATTGTTAGTTTGCAGAGTAACCGATGCAGGTTGATATTTGGTAGCAACATATGTATTTCAATGGACCTGTTTTTTAAGCTGATTCCGAAAGAATGCCGTTGCACCCATGAGACGATGTTTGATAAATTTCTTCAAATCTCCATTGATCCTACTCACTAGGCACCGAAAATGATAATGAAAATATTGTATAAGCGAAAAATTTAAAGAAAATTTCAAAATCGCTCCAGTCGTCACAGTTTTTGTTTGTTTGTTTGGTTTTTTTTCCTCAACGAAACTGAGTATGTGTCAGTAAAATAAATAGGTGAAAACAGTTTCCGAAAATTAGTGAAATCAAACTATTAAAATTGGGGGTTTACCTAAAATATAAAATTCACTTAAGCGGCAGCAATATTTGTTCTTTCACAACAAAACTCGGTATATACAATTTAAATGAAATAAAAAATATAATTTCAGAAAATCAAGGAAATCGAATCTTTAGGAGTGAGGGCATACCTGAAAACCAAAATTTAAAGAATTGGGGTTAAAGCTAAATTTAAAAATATCTATAGCGACCGCTATTTCAATTTTTTTTACGGAAAACTCGGTATAATCCATTGAAATAAAATAAGGAAAAATAGTTTCTGAAAAACATTGAAATCACATTATTATTGGGAATGGAGGTTTACCTGAAACCTAACACTTAAAAATCGCTCTAGTGGCGGCAATATTTTTTTTTCCGCAACGAAACTCGGTATACCATTGAAATAAAGTTAAAAATTTGTTTTTGAAATTTAGGGAAATCGGGCCATTAGGAGTGGTGGTTTACCTGAAACCCAATCTTTAAAAATCGTTCTAATAGCACCGATACTGTTTTGTTTTCACAACAAAACTCGCTATATTACCATTTAAATAAAAAAAATAGTTTCTGAAAATTAGAGAAATCGGACCATTAGGAGTAGGGATATATCTTGAAAACAGAAAGTTAAAAAATGCTCTTAATATTCTCTCAGTTGTTTCAAAATAAAAGGAAAACATATAAAATGTATTTATAACGATGCGCGTGCTTTATATTTAACAAAAGTATGTCGTGAATATAGCAAATGTGAAATGTTAATCTAATATGTGTCTGAGAATTATATTTGTATGTAAGAGAGCTCTGTAATAATATTCAGAAAACGTTTGCGTTGCATGTTTGTACTACATAATACTTAAATTAAATTTCAAAGCTACTGATTGTTTATTATTGATTTTGTATATTTGCTTAGTACAGTGTAATTGTTTTTTTATAGTAACATGTTTTTGTTTTATTGAAACATATTATCATCTTCTTCTTAAATATACAATGTAACTCGAAACTTTCTGTTATTTCTCTCTGTTTTAGTAAATGTAAAGATGATATCAAGGACTCAGTTCATAAACATGGCTACATTTAAAAATGTTTAAAAATACCCACACGGTATAGCTCTGTATATCAATGGTCATATATTTCAATTAATTAATATTGTACATTATTTTTTGTGGTTAACTCTAAAAATGTTGTTTCTATTTTATAATACTAATAGATTGCAAATTTTAAATTTTGTTCCCCTTTCTTTTAAAATTAGAGTAATTTCACTATGTGCATTATTTTAAAGTGATTTTGAATAAAAAAAAAAAAACAGACAAACCTACGTAAGTAATGTATTATAGTTTATTAGTTATCTTTAAAGTTTGTCTTGCTAATACCACACTTATTTCATTAATTAATAGGGCCATAATTTGGATTTTATATTCATTTTTAAAGTTACTCTACTTGCTGAGGAATTCGTTTAGTTTACGCAGCTCATGCGTGGCGAATTTTTTTGTAATGCGATTTTTCTGTAGAGTTTATTACAATAGCCAGAAGGTTGATTGCCACTTGAGCATATGTGGCTATCTGACGGCCTTGGGAAGGGAAAAAAATATCCTATAAATGTGAATCTGCTAATCAATTGCTCTTGAGATAACGTCAGTGCAAATCGGTTGTTATTTTGGGTATATAAATACAAGAATAAGATGCCGTTAGTGTTAGACATCTCATCATGTGGAACATAGTGATACTTCTGTTTGCCTTCACAGCTGTACTAGGTAAGTCTATGCTTGGATATCTAATAGGATAAGAAAAGTACGTCCCTTAACCAGTTAACGTATTTGTAATATCACCAAACACACATTAAAATGCTTCCAGTTTAAGTGAAAAAGGTTGGTATGGGAATATCCTGCATTCCATAAAATATGTTATATCTACATAATGCAGAAATAGTATTAACCAGCTCTTCTCTCCTTTCTTTTCTTCGCATTTCTTAACTTGTCATCTCTTCTCTCCTGTTTTCTTTCTTTCTCTTTGCCTCTGTAATCTCATTTCCTTTACTCGTTTTCCTTCTACTCTTCTCTTAAATGTTTTTCTCTCTTCCCACCCATTTTTCCTCTCACATTTCGTCTTCTTCTCTTCTCTTCTTTTTTCTCATTCTTTCCCTTCTCATTTCTTCTGTTATATTATGCTCTACTCTCCTCTTTGTATTTATTATCTTATACATCTCTTTTTGTTTTTCTACTCTTCCATTCGCTTCTGTTCTTTCATCTTATCTCCTCCTTTCTTTCGCATATCTCGGTTTATCTACCTACTATTTTCTCTTCTTTTCACCTATATTCCATTCTATTTCATTCCTTTCTCTCTGTTTCTCTTCTCATTATTTTTTATTTTTCTGTCCCGATTCTGTTTCTTCACTTCTGCACCGTTTCCTTTTCTGCTCCTTTCTTTCTCTTATCATCTCACCACTTCTTTTCTTCTTATTTAAATTAATTCATTACTCATTTACCTTTTCTTTATCCTTTAGGACAACGTCCTGTAATTCGTTCTCATGAAATTCTCTCTCTTCTTCTCACCCGTTTATCAATAATTTCTTCCTCCTTTTCCCTCTCTTCCTTTTCTCATTTGTATCAATTCACGCGGCGTTTCTTTTCTCTGCCTTTTCGCTTATCGAGACAGCATTCTATCTCTGCATTTACCTTCTCTTTTTGGTCCTTTTTGTATATTTCTCGGTTAAATTTCTAGTTTGCCTTTCTCTGTACTAGCCGATGAAACAAGGCGATAAATATACTGGCTTTTGTGGCCTAGGTCTCTAAGGCATACCGGCATGTGTGGCCGATGTCGTTAAGGCGCAGACTCGTGAGGCGTAGGTCTGGGGTTCGATTCCCATCAGGATCGTCCTTCCTGACTGAGGTTTTTTCCAGGTTTTCCTCAATCTCACAAATGGCAAATGCCGGGGAGGTACCCTAAATTTAGGCCTGGAACACAAAAAATAATACTCCTTTCCCAACTTATTTCGTTTCATGTATCATCAGAGTCTACCGCCTGTGATGCCTCATTAATTAAAACTGGCGTTAAACAATATTTAAAAAAAAAGGCAGAACTTGGAAACGAGAGGTCAGAGGTTCGGTTTCCACCAGGATCGTCCTCCCTGACTGAGGTTTTTTCCAGGTTTCCTCGGTTCTCATAAATGGCAAATTCCAGAGAAGTACCCTAAACATAGGCGTGGAACGCTTCGTTCCTTTAAAAAAAATCCTACCCCAGTTTATCATTTCATGTATCATCAGTGTCACCGCCTGTGATGCCTGAGTAGTTAAAACAGGCGTTAAACACCATTGGAAAACATCTCACGTATGTTCATCTCAGTAGCGAAAACGGACGTTAAACACCGTTCACACATTCACAGGATAAACATGTATCAAGGTACACCTAGTAGATCTGTGGTAGTAAAACAGCATGTTTGTTACAGGAGCTCCACGCCAAGGCAGCCGTATTGTGGGGGGTAGTGATGCAAAGAAGGGTGCCTACCCCTACCAGATATCACTGCAGCAAGTGATCATAGGCTTCAGGCAACACATATGTGGTGGTTCTATCATCAAGCCCAACATTGTGCTCACTGCAGGTCACTGTGTTATGCCCTTCGGACAACTCGAGGTACGTATATTTTACATTAGCTTCCCTGTAGTCTGTTTTACTTTTCACCTCTTAGCGATGAACAAGAGTAATTAGGTAATAGTACGTAGTAAGTTAACGCCACATTCACTTTGCCTTTCTCCTACAAGTACTCGTACCTAGCACATGTAACTGAAGGGAGATATGTTTACTTTCAGGTTGTTGCAGGAGAACATGACTTAGATAATAATGACGGCACAGAACAGACAGTCAAAGTGTCCCGCTCTCATGTTCACCCTAAATATTCAGGGTAAGATGGAACAATTACTTTTTTTTAATAGTATGGTCGCAATCTTAACTGTCTAGCACTAGTATTTGCAAGGTTCTTTCACATCTCCAACACAACCGCCACGGATACCCGGACTCGTGAGCGGGAGGTCTGGTGTTCGAATCCCCCCCCCCCCAGTTCCGTCCTCCCTGACTGAGGTTTTTTCCAGGCTTTCCTCAGTCCTCATAAATGGAAAATGCCGGGGAGGTACCCCAAACTAAGGCCTGGAACGTTTCCTTCCTTAAAAAATCCTTTCCTAATATATCATTTCGTTTCATGTATCATCAGTGTCCACCGCCTGTGGTACCTCAGTAGTAAAAATGGGTGTTAAACACTATTAAAAAATCTCCAACACAGTAAAAACAAAAATTAAAGCAACGATATGTTACAATGCAGAAAATACGAAACTGTAAAAATGTTGCACTAAACACGCGACAATACGGATAATAACACTAGCTACCCTACAAACAAGGATACTTAGCTATCCGAAATATATTCTGTTTTTTTATACTAGAACATCTTGTTTTTGCAATTATCTTCTTGTATAAATATATCAAGACTAAACAACGAAGCTCCTAAGTATAAAATATGTGAATTTACAAGCAGGAAAAGCATACATTATATCATGTAGAAGCTTTGTTTTGGACTGTTTACTGTTTTGTTGGAGTTAATAATGGAGATAGGGGTTATTCATATGCTATAAAGTACCTTAATTATATACTCACTAGTTCGGTGAAGTACATTTTCATTCTATAGAAGCAGTTGGTTATGAAACTTATTTCTCTAATTAGCAGGTCAGCAATAGAATTTTGCTGTTTCTTTGAGTGATAAACTGCTTTGTGTAATACATTTCTGATGAGAAAGATAAAGCTTTCGTCTTTTGAATAATTTTGATTGAATATTTTACTACTAAAATCGTTTTGAAAGCGAAGTTAATAATTTTCTTTTTATAATATAAACTTGAATATTATAACATAAACGAAAATATGCATAAACACATAAGAAACACTCTTCAAATTATTGCTAACAATTTTAAAAACTCAGAGATTGAACACATTTTGCAATTTATTGAACCCAGGATTGCAATGCCGTGGAGTTGCAGATAGATCGGTGCAAGTTAAGAGAACATGAGTATAAAAAGTTGGAAGATTGAGTTGTTCTTTTTAATATTAAGCCAAGCTACTTATGAAGCATCCTCTTATATATAAAATTGTTTCACTATTCAGGACCTACAAGGATTTCATTTCAAAACTAGTTAGTCTGATTAACTACCTACTTATAACATATTTAATGGAAGTTTAAAACTAATGTTGATTGCAATTTATATTTCACCAACTTATCACCAGCCAGCCCAATCTGAAATTTTAAATGGTACCCATACATTATAATACTTAAATGTTTAAGAGGTTTCAATATTTTTTTTTTCAACTTTGCATGACAACCTGGGCTGGTGCCACTGTTTACAGTTTACATTTAATGTAACAGTTGTGTTTTGGCAATAAATTGTTTCAAAATTGTGTATATCCAAAAATGTGTGCAAATTAGTAAGAATTCTCCAAAATGCTTTATTATTGTAATACGAATAATTGTAACACTACCCCAAACAAATGGTGCTTGTCCTACCACTGACTTATTCAAATATATATTATTCAAATAACAATAAAAGCAGTTCAGATTGCCAGGCCAGGGAGTGAGTGAAGCTTAAAATGTAATTAGCCAATACCATGGCTTTAAACTTACCTCCCTCCAATATCTATATGGACGTGTTTTTTGTTGAAATTAAAATTATGATAAATAAGTAGCCATTCAGATTGGCAAGTTTTGATATGAATGCCCTGAAGTAGGTTAGGTTAAAGTGCGAACATTTAATCAAAATAATGCATTACTTTGCAATGTATGATACTGAAACACCTAACTAATGTCAGTCCTGGTGATATAGTGGTAACCATACTTGCCTCCTAAACCCAAGATTGCGGGTTCGATGCCGGCCCGGATCGATGGATTTTTTCGGGCGTAAAAATCCTAAGGATGGCTTCCTTAGGAAAGGAAGTAAAGCGTGGGTCCCATGTCGTAGATTTACGGCACGATAAAGAAGCTCAAGCCTGAAAGAAGAGGCCTCTGAGCAAAATTTGTCGGCCGTTTCACGTCCTGAATTGAATGGGACGCTGATGATCTGAGATGTTAGTGTCCATAAATAATTAAAAAATCAAACACCTAACATGTGATCTCTAAACATAAAATTCTCTTCTTTTAATATCCTGGTTCATGTTCTAACAGAGACGTCGGTCCTTACGACATCGCCGTTCTTATATTGGCCAAGTCACTGACACTCAATGATTATGTGCAAACGATCGGACTTCCGGAACCAGGTTCCATACCAACAGGTGAGTAAAAATTCATTTTGTTCAGGTCCTAAACGAAATTAAAGTTAGATTTAATTTAATTGTTTTAATCACTGTAACATTTGATTCACAAGGCTCTAGAAAGTACAACAGTTGGGTTGGATTAAATTGGCTTGTTTGCGGCGGAGGATGATATTTCGGCACTTCAGCCTTGCTCGAGCTAGCCTCTGATGCGAGCACCTCCTAGAGAAGGGATTGGTGACGTACACGGGGTCGAACACCTTGACGCAACAAGTTTCAGTCACTTCTGTAGACAGAGGCCGGAGCAGAAATCGTGAAAGAAAGATGCAGTTCAGGATTCACCTAAGCGACCTGGAGAGACCACCAAAAAATCCCGTTCAGAATGGCAGACCCCAAGCGATTTGAACCCGGGTCCTCGCGAATGTGAATCCCAAGGAGTTACCACCTGAGTCACCCCGCTCTCTTCCCTCAATAATTCCAACCAATTCTTCTAATTCTACTCCGTATCGTTGTTTACGTTATTAGCGTTTCTAAATGCCTAAAATGAATGTCCACAAAATGGGAGCCGACTTGGAGGAGGAACTGCATAAGAACCCGAAGAAAGTGATGACTGACGGCGAATCTCGGTGCTATGGTTACGACCCAGACTTCAAAATCAAACTAGATCGAGACCCAAAGTCAAGCTGGATGAAACATCAAGACAAGGTTCATTTGTATTTGCATGTGTGTTAATGGGATTGTGCACAAGGAAGTTGTTTCTTTAGAACAAACACTGAAATTTCTGACCTACATGGCTTTCTCTATTGAACCAACTGGTGCCTGCGTCCCAACACCCCCAACCACCCTTGCTCGTAATTTTTATTATCCTCACGAATAAAGAAAACTCTGAAAGGGATCCGATTTAGTAATGTTGACGTAAAAGAAATTACGCTACCAGTCTTGAAAAAATGTTGAAATGTTATGCACTTCAATAAAATTGATTGAAAAAGCAATTCCAGCTATGTTTGGGTATCTCCTCGTAATAGTCAAACTAAAGTTTTGATGAAAGTGAGTTTTTGTACCAGTACCAGATCACAAACGTCTAACTGTTACAAGTAGCAAATAAAAGAATGCGAAAAAAAGAACCGAAGAATAAACCGTAGAATTTACAGATTATGAATATTTATCCTTGATATAAGCGAGAGTTGATCTACAGTTAGCATTACGTCCTTAAAACCGTTCAGGACGTACATTGTATATATGTTTTCCATGAGTGGTCGAGGTCTCTTGTTTGAAACATAACAATAAGAAGATTACAGTGTTTTACGAGTAACTTGTATTACCTGTAAGATACTAGGCTAATCGGTTTAATTTCTATGTAATTTAGGACAGGCAACCCTGACTGGCTGGGGCAGCACCAGCTCAACAAATTATCCCATCATGCCCAACATCCTCCAGGAGGTGACGGTGCCCATCGTAGAGTATGACGATTGTCTGAAGGCGTTTGGTGATAGTCCTCTAGACCCCACTAACGTGTGCACTGGACCTCTTACTGGAGGCACCTCTGCTTGCTCGGTAAGTACTTCTAATGTATTTTTAAAGTGCTTAAAATGTTTTAAACTTGTCAGAGAACTGCACGAAGAACACAATGGCAAAAATCTATCTCATGCTCCTCTTCGAACGATAAGCGTGCTCCAACAAATGTAAACCATCTTATAACCTTATGCTAATAAGGACAAAATTTCTGCTTCGAGCTTCTAGCGTCTCAGAAATACCGCAGCCGTCCCAATTTACTTTGTAAAGTTCATACCTTTCCCAAAGAAAAGCTGTAGACGTTACACTGAATTCATGTTTTACTTCCAACAAGCCCTCTCATTAGTAACATGCAAATTCCCTTCGTCTTCGAGTTTTCAACGGCCCATACATTGGGACATCCTATTATCTGATGATGTCCGAAGCAGCGAAGTAGCACTGCATTAGCAGATAAGTCATCGCTAAAGGCCAGTCGGGGCGGGCGAGATTTACCGAACTGCTACGTTGGCCTTGAGTTTCATACCACCGTCACTATCGTTTGATCAGTAAAATTAACAACGCCTGTCTAATTCTAGATTAAAATGTGCAGTGAATATAAAATTATTCAATTCCACATTATTATTCCTATTTCCGTACGGGTGCGCTGCTGCTGTCACGAGTCTATTTGAAAAGAGATTTCCAAGTGATGGAGTTCCAAATCGTAATGTGAGTCATAAAATACTAATATCTATATACTTTAGATAAGTAGTTCTCAATAGGTGTGCTGGGAAATTTATTGGCATGGCCCCCCTAATACAGCAAATATAACTAGTATAATTATAAAGTTCCATAAAACTATTTCTGTACGGCAACATGCATTGTTCATGTATACAGAATTAAAGAGCCTGGTATTGTAGTGATAACTATACTATACTATACTATGCGTAGGTTCAAGATGAATGAATTTTTTTCGGGCGTAAAAATCCTAAGTACGGCTTCCTTTGGAAGGAAGTAAAGCCGTGAGTCGGGGTCGTAGATTTACGGCAAGTAAAGCAACCTGAAGAGTGAACGAAAGGTCTCTGAACAAAATTTATTGGTTGTTTCGTGTCCTGAGTTGAGTGGGATGCAGATGATCCTAAAATGTTAAAGAGCGTTCGTAAACAAAGTAAACTGTAGTTAAAATATCGTAGTTTCTATCGTAATAAAAGAAGAAACTATGGCTCACTAAGAGGAACAGCCCCTGTTTATTTTGAATATTCTTAAAACATGTTTGTGTACCTAAATCGCATTCATTTGTTTGTTTTAGTGCTCAGTGTTATTTTTAAATAATGGGGAATGTAATACAATAAATTGAAAGCGTGTGTGGACGAGCGACGCTTTGAGGTTATCTGGCAACTATGTCGCATTAGTCTTTCTTAGACATTGTAGTAATACACACAGTGTGAGCAGTTTAAAAATCCAGATAGATAATCCAGCTGGTCTGCAGTTAGACCCCTGCGTCGCCGCCGGTACTTACTTTACAGAACTCGGTACTTACTTTGGTATTCACCCTTCCATGTTGTCAATTTTCCTTGACATAATCCGCATCTTCTTACAAAAGTATCGCCGAAACTCGTTAATTTCCTATCATTAATGAACCTATCTACGTTTGAAACGATTATTTGAAAGTTCCTACTGTGAGGTTAGTTGAAGAAACTCAATTTTTCGATGTTCCCCAAAGGTAAAAATGACAACCAAGTCATATTGTGTTAGCAAATAAAAGTTTTTTTTTCGGTGCCTAATATGTACGATCGATGGAGACTTGGAGAGATTATTCAAAACGAACTGTATTAGTACAATCACAATAGCTTACTTTCCTTTGGAATTCGCTAAAAAAAATAAAATAGGTGTTTTACGGGCACGACTGCAACAGCTTCATTCCTTTGGAATTCGCTAATAAAACCTCACTCTCGACTGCACAGAACAAATACTCCATACTGTCTAAATCCCGCCGTCAACTGATTGGAAAAGAGTACGTTGTCTCATGGAGAGTCTCAGCGATTGGAGAGGGGTAGGTCCGCTGTCCGCTGTCGGCGGGACTTTTAAACTGCTCTCACTATATAAGAAAATGTAAAGAATGACCATTCATTCGGAATAACAAAGCATAATGTAGAAATACAAGAAGTGACGTTCTTAGTGTATTGCTTTTTTCTACTGCTCACCGTGTGGACATAGTTCAACAAATCTCCTATGTTAGAAACAATATCACAAGGAGCGGGTTGTTCCATAATAACAGAATTTTTGTATCTGCTGATATTTGTAAGCCGAATTGCTTATCACGTATTTTCAGATAATAAAAGAGAGTCTCTTATATACAACAAATCTATTTGCAGGGTGATTCCGGCGGCCCACTGGCACAGAACTCGCAACTCATCGGCATCGTTTCCTGGGGAGTTATTCCATGCGGCTCGGTGAACGCTCCATCAGTGTACACCAGAGTGTCTGCATACATCGACTGGATAAACGAGAACTCCAGCTAGAAAAAGTATATTATCTGCACTCATCTTTCATTGTGCTCATCAAAATGCTCATCTCTAAATAAAAGTCAAATCTGTGATATAAATAATTAACATTGAAGTTTTTTATTGTGAATTCCAAAATCATCTACCTGATCATTCTCACAATGATGTTCAGAAAATTTGATGAAAGTTACTCTTTGCAGAACACAGGATTTCACAGCCAGTGTCAACTATGCAAACACAGTCTACCGGGTTGTAAGGCCGTAGTTCAATGCGATTCTTTTCCTTCGAAACAGTATGGTTTCTTTCGAAAGGAAAGTAAAAATTTACGACACAGAGAAGAACCTCAAGTCTGGAAGAAAAAGCCTCTGAGAAAAATTTATCAGACGTTTAACACCCTTAATTGAATGATACGATGTTAAATAGAGTCCTTAAATAAACCTCATAATAATTATAATGATAATAATACACTGATTCTTAGCTGTACGATAACAACATTACAATTTTACTATGTAAAGATTTAACTAAAATACAGCGAGTAAATAAATGTATTATAAATGGAAACAAGAAAGATTCAAGATCATTGGCACCTGCATTACTTTGCATTGTTTGTAATATGTGTCTGCCTGCATCCCAACTGATGGAATTAAATATCTGTGAGTCGCACAGACAAAGGTTCGACGATGTCGGGAACAAGAAAGCTGTTGCTATTGTGCTCTTGTGTACTTTTAAGCATGTCTTGATGTTGCGACTGGTGAACTTTCCATGGTTAACTTATAAAGTTAGAATGCAGTAATTTAAAATATCCAGTAAGAGTTTACTGGTACAACCTCACGGTGAAAATAAGCTCATAACTAGCGCTGGTCACTTTTTTTTTAAATTCTTGTTAACATAAAATTTGTGAGAAATTAACTTCATTTTGCGAACCAAATGATTCACGTAAGATATTTCAGATGAATGTATATCAAAGCGCTTCGAGCTACAAAATGCAAAGGACACGATCTTTATTATTTTAATAGAATTGTATGAATTCCGACGCATTAATATATTATATCACATGAAAAATAATGTAGAAATAAATCATTTTCGGCCAAACTATATGTGAACTATCAAAATTTAATATAAAATGTTGTTCCATTTATAGCATGGAATCATGTCAGAAAATTATAGCACTGCTTTCTCTTACATCGTGTATTAATATCAATTAATGGATATCACTAACGTTTAGAATGTGTATTATATTTTGGTTATGCCATTTTTTAAAATCAAGAAATATGTTATTAAGAGCTGGACTTCGAAAGTCTACAAGACCCTGAGGGATCTTAGGTGCAATTTGGAAACATTTAAAACTTCTCAGCTGAGAGTTATGCTATTTACTTCAAGGATCATATACAGAGAAATACTACTCAACCTAAAAGGAGAACGAGGTCCCTTCGCTCTGAAGGTGCAACTGCCCATGTTCATGAACTTTCCTTATTTGCTCACCCAAATTAACTTTTTTCTGATGCATCAAGTGAAATTTTGTTTTAAAATTGTTTTTCAACATCATGGGGTAGTTCTTACTGGGGGTAAACTTTTTGCAACTCCATTAATGTAAGAGATACGGGTTAGAACTTAGTGTTTTTTTAATGGTACCATGTACATTTTTTTCAAGAATACGTTTACCCTCTCCATGACCTATTCATAAAAGTATCACATTTTTGTCAAGAAAACAATAGAAACGGCAAGAGTGCGCAGTTCTAAGAAATCGGACTGTTTAATGCTTTGGTTGTACAAATCGCTTACCCAGAGTAATTCTAGGTTTTGTTTATGATTTCCGATTCATGTAAACACAGTTGTCCTGAGAGGGAGGTGTGGGTAGGTAACCTACCTTCTTCACTCCTCAAACTGTTGTTACTTTAGCTCACATACCAGTGTACTGCAGTCACTCACAGTGATTTATCCGATTATATTATTGAAGAGGTTAAACGATTTAGTTAAACAAATGCACTGTAGTGTATTCTTGAATAAAATGTACATGGTGCATTTAAAAAATAAACAAATTTCTATCCCATATCTCCTACATTAATAGAGATACAAAAAAGTATCCCTCAGCAAGAAATACCTCATAATGTTAAAATTTTTGTTTGAAACATTTTTCTTTTGACGCATGAGATAAAAATTATTTTAGCAAGATAAATGGTACACTCTGTGTATATATATATCAACTTATGTATTCATTATGTCAAATAAAATACCATTACGAATATCTCTGAAACCAACAGATGTTATTAATCTGCTATATAGTTTCACCGAAAAGGGCTTATAAATGTACACTGAGGGGCATTAAAACATCTTTTAACTGATAACAACATGAACTCACTGTAGAAAGAAAGAAGCGTCTGTATAAAGATACATAATGCACTGTCTAGCTCCCCCTTCCTTGTCTTGTTCATCTCAACATAAGCTATAAATCATAAATGCGACCAAAGGCATTGCTGGGGCACTCTCATTTACCTCATATAAAGTTAATTATGGCGCTCTTATCAACTTTACTGCCATGATGCAGTGGGATGTGTGTCAAGTCAACAGTGTGCGCACAAAAACCACAGAATGAAGTCAACCTACGACAGAAGATTAGAGCGAATCACTCGAGAAATGCTGCTTGCCCCTTGGCGCTAGTGTTTTGTAGGATCCTCAATTGCAGTCATGTTTAGTATTAATGTGTTGGGCACAAAACTCCTAACTCTCTTACACATATGTACATCATTACCAGGTACGAATACAGTTTTACTTTTCTGACATCCGAAACGGACCACCCTATACACTTAACTGATTGGTTTTTCAGCTCTTGAATACTATGTAGTCTATGCAGAACATTCACGGTTTCAAATACTTTTCTATCAGAAACGTTATTGTAGCTGTTAAATAGAATGGATGCGAGGCTAACATGGAATTCACCAAATCTGAAGATGATGCTTTTTGCTGAAACCACCGGTTTTCCAGCAGATGATACTGAACTTGTAATATGGGAATTAGGAAATTCAAAACAATTCTGAGTAACGTTTACCATTCATTGTAAATGCTCCCTATGATGAATTTCAACAATATCAAAAGTTTCTATTTCAAGTAGTGGTAATTCATGGATCTATTGTGGATTATTTGGCTGATCAGAATCTAAATTCTGCTTGTTAACGAACCCTGACAAAAAAAATCGTCTCTTCACTCATGAACTTAATCTGGATCATTATAGCAACACTGTCTCATCCTGAATCAGCTTTTAACTACGTAGATGGAATTGTAAGTTATAAAGACTTCTCTGCGCAAGATATGACATTAAACGACAGTTTTCTTTATGACGACGAGGTTTGATTTGAGATATTCCAACTTTCTACCAATGAAAAAACTCTAAATGTATTCTTTTGCATGAAGGAACTTCAATGCTATTATGTTAGTTTCCAGATAACCTGAGTTCCTACAATTGTCTCTGTCCCATAAACTACTGCAACAGAAAAATCGTTTTGAATACATCTTCTCTATTAACTCAAATTAAATGTAATTTCGGGGTTGAAAACGCCCTCCTCTCTTTAAATTTTGACCTCTTTTGAGTTTTAAAGTATTCTACAAAATCTGAAATAAGCCGATGCTAGTGCCTAAAACTATCATTTACCTACTGATCCATTCTAATAACGAACATCAGCTCTTTTGCCACAAGCGATGGATCCGTACTAGAAATGAACGCCAGGTGCAACTTGTGCGTAATACTTGTAGTGACGGGCACCGTATGCGTATGTTACACAATATGACAGGTCACAAAAACCAGTAGTGGCCTGTTTTTTGCTTCAATTTTCGCAGACAGACTGGGTTAATTACCCAAAGGCGTGCATTGCAGGTCATTAGCACTGGCGGAAAAGTAAACAGCCTGGTCTGTGGAGCGTGGGTTGAATCTCGCCATTGTATTCCGTATGAGTTTCGCTTGTCTGTTGCTGGTTACTGTAGCGTGTTTGAGTGGAACATCCTCACACGGCTTGGTGCTGCAATCTCTCAAGCACTTAACACTGAACGCTTCAAGTTCCATGCATATAATTATGCCCTTGGCAAACTCTTCGAAATCCTACAAATATTTAAAATAATCTTCCTCGTGGTTGGTTCCGGACTAAGAAAATTATCGCGGCATGGTTTTTCTTCTTTTTCTTTCTTTCTTTCTTTCTTTCTTTCTTTCTTTCTTTCTTTCTTCTTTTTTATACTGATACATTCATTACCTCATTTAGCTTGACGTCAACATGTTCAAGTATCTTATCAATGCAGCAAACAGTCACTACATCATTATAAACCCTTGGTGTTTCTATTACTATATTGCTAGAAAAGTAAATTTAAGCATACAGAGAGTAACCAAAATTCTGAGCCTTATGATGCCTCTGTCTGAAATCCTTTCATTTATTTAATGTAAAGCAGAGTGTTTCTATAAAAGAATATTAGAAAGTGAATAAGAAAATTATACTAACTAAAGTAATAAACACTAAATAGTTTATTTACTGGCTTTCGTTACAAACACTTAAACGGAAAAAACTGTAAAAAATATTTTACAAATCTTAAAATATAAGAAAATGTGCTTCATTTTAAACAGTTCGTAACCTCTTTTACCGTTACTTCCTATTCATAACCAATGGTCTTACCTATCAATATATATTTATCAACATGCAACAATATCACAAGTTTCCATTAAAAATATACTGTAGATAAAAAGGAATATATAGGTGTGAAAATTTCACAGGTTTTGGAAAATGTACAAAATAAAAATTTAAAGAAAACGTGTCTTATTTTTTACGATATCAAACTTCCTATATGATGTATTACCACTCCCTACCTCATTTTACAAAAGCAACAAGTAAAACTCGTTTATAAATAATTTTTCAGATATAATTTTAGTATAATTAGGTATATATACTAAAGCTCAACAAAATAAATAAATATAAATGAAAGTTTTAGGTAATATATATGTTTATTTATTTATTTTAATTTTATGAAACTATTCCAAAATTTCTGGGAGAAGTGGTTTCTCTCTTATCACTCAAAATGTTTTTGAGAAAAGAAGAGAAAATACACTCCGCATCATAACATGTTACAAAAATGGTCTACTGGGCTAAACATTAATAATGCTAAATTTTGTCCAGAAACCTAATTTATTTTCAGGTATGGAGTTCTTTAACGTGCCATATACCTATAACATGGGACCTACGGCTTTAAGTGCTTCAAGAAGGAATTGTACAATTAAATGTTGCATTTATTAACAAATATTCAAAACATGAATAGGTACTTTATAATGTAGACAATTAAATGGCAATATATAATATTATGATCGTGCCCGCTTTGTGTTTCATGAAAAGGCCGTAATATTCGAAAGGGGAATTAGCATTTCCTAGCTATAAGTGTATAAGACTAATATATTTAATTAAAATGTACAATTTAACACATTTAACATTTAAATGTTCAGTATAATTATTTCCGTATTACGCTAGTGTGCCAAAAATGAACTGAATGAAGCCCATAATGCATATATTTGTAATTGTTAATATTTGATGCTGTTAATAAACATATTGTATTGGTACGGATGGAGGAGGACATTGCGAAACTTCAGCCTTCATCAAGGGCTGGACCCCCGAGAGGAAGGAAAGTGGTGAGGATTCAGGGGCGGTGAGGTATGTACATAAACGAAGCCCCTAATGTTATCTCCATATAGAATAGCGATGCTTCCAAAGAGTTTCAGCTCCTCAGAAGAGTCGCCTCCATATCAAACCTGAGGGACCATCAAAAGTATCACCCATTTCGCCTGGCATTTCTGACCCTGTAAAGTGTAAAAGTACCACCGGAATGAAATGGAAGAGGAAAACTTCATGAAAAGGGAAGATCCATACCGAACATTTGCAAGTAAATGCACAGTAGGTAGCTACCGTGCAGGGAGCTCAGGCGGTTACGCTGGAATTCTCATTCGGGAGGTCCCGGGTTTGAATCCCTTAGGACCGGCCGATCTTGGTTTTTTCGTGGTTTTCTCTGGTCGCTTAGGTAAATACTGCGATGGATATTTAATTTCCAGAAATTTCCCCTTCTATCATTATCGCTTTCATTCCATTGGTTTCGTTAGAGCTGAAAGTGACCGGTAAGGTGCTTTGTGTGGCGTGACGGTGGCTTGCATTTTTGTCCCTAGGCATTTTGTGTTGAAGCGGTTCTTTCGAGAGGCTAGAAACCCTTGAAAAAGGACACCGCCAACGCCGGGGTATTCTCTCTAGAAACAGTGTTAACAACTCTCTCTACGTCCATGCCTCCTTGATTCTGTCGCCTTCATCTTATCCTTTTCTCCCAGAAGTGCCCCTACTTGGGGCGTAGGCACAAACGGCCAGCCCTTGGGTATGGCTGAAATACCGAAATATTCTCCTCGGCCGATAGCAATAGGATAATTTTGGCTTGAGGGAGATTCACCAAAAACTTCCCCACTCTGTCTTAATTTGTATAAGTGATGTGCTACGAATTTTATAAAACAAAAGGTAAAAACCATTCTTCTCAGCCAGAAAGCCCTTATTTTAGAGGCAAAAGTTTCTGTCTGAATTTTCTCAATGCCATGTAATTATTCAAGCTCTGTTGCCAAACAGCTCAAAATTATACAAATGAGCAATGGCAAGATTCGGAAACTTCTGTTTCTATCCCCATAATATTAAACAATTAACATTTTCTGCACTCCACTCTATGGTTGATGGACGCCCCAGATCGTTCTACTACTTCCTCCTGGATGGCTGTACAAGCTTCAACAATGCGTTGCTGCAAGTCCTCTGGTGCTGTTGGAACATTTTGATAACAGCATTCTTTACCGCTCCCCAAAGAACAAAGTCTATTGGTGTAAGGTAACTAGAAGATATACAAACGGTAAGGAGTGCATAGTCAGTGGTAGCTCGCAGTCCTTGTAGAAGGAGCATAACTACATGACTTCCAAAGGATGTCGGGAAAGATCTCTTTATCTGTTTCTCTACATTCTCTCATAAATGCAGGGCCATCATACGTTGTTGCTATAAACTTTTGGTTTACATGGGACTCTTCTAGTTCAGTTGTTAAAAATCGATTTAAGCCTTCTACAGTCAATTCAGAAACAACATTGAATTTTATGAATCTTTCAACAGGTTTATCTCCATTGATGTAACATAATATCACAACAAATTATCACATGCATATACCTATAATATCTGGCGTTTCGCCGGTCTGTACAGAGAGGAAATTTGGCCTAATTGTTTTCTAATCTCATTCGTATAGAAAAAAAAATATGTTTCTCACTTCACACGCTGCTTTTTTCAAACCATTAATTTTGTGCCGTCTTGCTGAATAAGTTCCCATAGCTTTCGGTTGATGAGATCTAAATCGATTCACTTAACAGTTAAACTTAGACGCGTAAATGGCGTCTTCAATAAAAGCTCCACTTTATTCATTGCCATAAAACAGTTACGCTTTTTTGTAACTTAACAGTTAACACAATGAAAGTCAACTTTCAATTGGCAAACATTGAGGAAGTTACCCAATTTCAAACAAAGTGCGAAAACAACCCCTAGCCTGTTATGCATGGTGTCAGTAACCTCTTAACATCTGGTTCCTAAGAAAAGAGAGTGATGGCCATGAGCCGTCTTCCCAAGAGAATACAGAAATAAGCAGGAGAAAGGCTAACCCATCTTAGAGGAAGAATAAAGTCCTTGTAAATCTTTGCTGGTCCATGAAAATATAAGTTAAAAGCGTAACATTTTCCGGGCTGATCCTTCCCTCTCTAACGAAGGACCCGCATGATACCCTTATACAATAGAGATAAAATGCGGTTATTGCGTAAAATATAATTAAGAACTAACCGATTATATATCGCATTTTTTTTTTCAAAAGTTGACCAGGGGAAGAAAAAATTATAACAATTATGGCATTTTCTTTGGGGCGGAGGTCGGGCCCATCTGACCCTTATTGACGGGCCGCCCCTGTGCACAGTTGTTGAAGAAACCGAGCTGTTTAATACCTTGGCTGTACAACTTACTTGCCCAATGTAGGTAGATAGGTAGGTAGGCAGGCAGGTAGGTAGGTACAGGTTGTTTGGTTTAAGTTGAAACATAACCAATTTGCTGCTACCTGAACAGTCTAGGAATGAGGTCAAAGGGACTGAGAAGCGCTGCCACAGTCAATCTACACTGCACAGGCTCTCAGTAGCAATTGTACTTGTAATATGTGTTGTGACTAGTTGTACCTTTGGTAGTGAAACATGATATATATTTTGCCGTGCTCATTTCTTTGGCTTTCGTATTGTTAAAAGGGTGTTTAGAAACGAGGAAAATCATGCAATCAGGTGCAAGAAAAATTGTGTAGGTTGCACACCTTCCTTAATATGTTTCAGATTAGGCAATTAAGAATGGCACACAAGTGCAATATAGTGCTATCTCTGTTTTCTTTTAATGTTTCAACTAAAAGTAACTGCACTGTAATGCATGAATCCAAAGGTTAGCACTTGGAGCATGAGATGTAAAGGGTCTGGTAGTACCTCTGTCATTTTACTTCTGAACTGTGATAACTAATTATCTACAGTACCTATGTACTGTGCAGAACAGTCCATTCTGTTGCATTCCTCAGAGTTTATTGATCATTATGAAATGTTTAAACGGGCCTTGAAGAGGTTAATTGCTTTAGTTATACAAATGCATTATAGTACTATTAAATAACAGAAATGATGCATTATTTACACTTCCATATCTACCGTTTTCTTGACTAAATAGTAATGTGTGATACATTTTAATAGCTCTTGAAGAAGTTAAGTGTATTATAGAATAAAATTAATAAGGTGCCATTAAAAAAAAGCTCTCTTCCATCTCCTACATTAATGGAGACATAAAAGCAAGAATCCCCCACGACGTTAAAAACTTTTGTTTGAAACAATTTTTACTTGGCGCATCAGAAAAAGGTTATTTTGGATGAGCAAGATAAATGGGAACTACCAACAAGGTGGCCCAGGTCATTAAGGCACGGACTCGTTAACGGTAGGTCTGGGGTTCCACCAGGACCGTCTTCCCTGAATGATGTTTATTCCAGGTTTTCCTTAGTTCTCGTAAATGACATAATAGCCCAAACGTAGATAGCTAAACGTATACCTGGAACGCTTTCTTCATTAAAAAAGAAACTTTCACAATTTATCATTTCATCTCAAGAGGCCTGTGGTAAAACGGTCGCTAAACGCTATTTAAAATAATATACATCGCTGCTGTCTATTAACATTGTATGTGATTGGTGCATGAGCTCGTAACCTGTACTGTAATTTTGTGCATATCTGTCATATAACCGGTGACTTACATAATAAGGAGTGGAGCATTACCATGAAAGTAGGCGACCCCCCTTTCCACACTTTTTATGGAGTGTCCATATTTAAACAGTGTCTCCCAATCACTAATGTTAACAATAAGTACTGTTTATGTTATGTAACACACCTTCACCGTAGTTTTACTTTGCTATCTAGATCAAATTAGCAGATGGCATGGTATATTTAAATTGTTCCGTAATGAAAATAATCTATGTGGAACTCAACTCAAATACTCCCAGATAAAGTGTAAGATAAACTTTAATAACCTCAATCCATCCTTCTGAATCCCTAGTACATATTAATATCGTTTTCGTTTAACACTGCCACGAGATACCTGACAATTTCTTTAGCGTTGTTATTATTACTTTCGTTAATTCAAAGATTTAGCAGAAACTATGAATATTTCCTTTTCTTATATTATTGAAAATTATATGAAGATGCCTTAGCTAATAAACAAATAATATAGTAATAAAATATTACTATCACTTCCACACACGATTATTGTTAGCATTAAACATAGAGTGAAAAACAATACCGATACGTGACAAAGTTGTTTTCCTGAGAGAATTCTGATACATTTTATTCCTCACACGTATCGTACTATTGCGGTTGTACTAATGAAAAGATTTTTTTTGAAAAAAAATTCTTCAAATCTCCATAGAGTCTACCTGTCAATCACCGTAAATGCGTTATGACTCCTAAAATTTACGCAGAGATAGAGAAATGACAACTATATTTTTGTATGTATCGCATAAACCATCGAGTTTAAATCTTACGTACTAATGTTATTTTTATATTCTCTCTCTGTCTCACTCTTGTTGCTTGTTTAATCTGTTTCCATGCGTTACGTTACCTTCGATATTTATTTTCACTACGTTCAATTTCTTCTTGCTTTAGGACACGAGCTGTTCGAAATATTGCAATAGTAAATCTGTGACTTTCGAAGTGTTTTATCCTTTTTCTTCTTATCTAATTATTGTTATTTTAGTTACATTTCATAAATGCCATTGAAATAAAATAGGAAAAATATTTGCCGAAAACCAATGAAATCAGATTATAAGCAGGGGTATTTATCTAAAACTCAAAATTTAAAAATCGGTCTAGGGACATTAATATTTTTTTTCGTAACGAAACTCCGTTACCACTTAAATAAAGTAAGAAAAATAGACTGAAAATCAGGGAAATCGGGCATTTAGGAAGGGGGTTTTGTCTGAAATGCAACATTTAAAAATCGCTCTAGCATCACCAATATTTGTTTTTTCAGAACTAAACTCGACATATACAATTTAAATAAAACAAGGAACATATTTTTTGAAAAGCAGGGAATTCGAACCATTAAGCGTAAGAGTATACTTAAAAACCGAATTTAAAAAGAGCTCTAGCGTTTAATTTTCTCTCTATTGTTTCAAAATCAGCATATAAACTGTATTTATAACTATGCATATGCTTTATATTCAACAAAAGCATCGTCGTGAACATAGCAGCTGTGAAATATTAACCTAATTTGTGTGTGAGAGTGCTTTGTAATCATTTTCAGAAACATTTCCATTATGTGGTATTTATATTTCAAAGCCTATGAAAATTGAAAGAACTTTCTTTTGTTTATTGTGTATATTTTCTGAGTAGATTGTAATTGCTTCTGAATAATAACATGTTTTTCTTTTATTGAAATATACAAACATCTTCTTCTTACATACGAGAAGTAACTCGAAATTTTCTGTTATTTCTCTCTAATTTAGTGAATGAAAGGATGATATCAAGGGCTCAGTTCATAAACTTAGTAGCATTTAAAAATGTTTAAATATCTGCACAGTATAGCTTTATCTAAAAGTGATCATACGTTTCATTTAATTCATTTCATACTATTAACTCTAATTCTACCACACAGTCTTAACATAACGTATTTCAATTCAATAATTAAGAAGGCGATAATTCGGACTTTATGTTCATTTGTAAAGTTATTCAAATTACTGAGGAATTCGGTTAGTTTGTGCAGCTTGTGCGAGACGAATTTTTTTTTTCCGGTTGCGGCAATTGCACTTAACATAGTACGCAGCCGCGCTTAGGTGGCCTGAACTCAAATAATCTCACTGTATAAGGACTTTTTGCAAGTGTTGTAGTACTGACCTTTTTAAAGGAGTAAACAGAATTACAATTCAATAAATACTTAACTCGCTGACATAAAATTATATATGTGCATCAATCTTGCAGCATTAAATACTACCGAGAGACTGTTATAAACTTTTAGGTAAGATGTAGTGATCAATATAAATAATTTTCGTATGCAAGCTATGTCCAGAAACGCTCCTTTCGTGAGCTAGACACACAGTTATATATGTACTAACTTTGGGGGATATAACTGGTCAATAACCGCCACGGGTGGCCGAGGTCATTAAGGCACGGACTCGTGAGCGGGAGGTCTGCGGTTCGAATCCCGCCAGGATCGTCCTCCTTGACTGGGGTTTTTTCCAGGTTTTCCTCAGTCTTCATAACTGGCAAATGCCGGGGAGGTACCTAAACTTAGGCCTGGAACGCTTCCTTCCTTAAAAAAAAATATCCTTTCCCAATTTATCATTTCATCTCATGTATCATCAGTGTCCACCGCCTGTGGTGCTCAGTAGTAAAAACGGGCGTTAAACACTACTAAAAAAAAAAAACTGGTCAAATAGTTTATTTTCCCTTTACTATAGGCCATGATGTTGCCATGTTGATGTGTAATGTTGTAAAATATATGCATTAAGAGAATTTACTGATAGAAGTTTCATGTATGGAAAAGCACATGCCAATGGAAGGTAAGCTGCAAGACTCACTGCAGCACAAGTCAGTTACCATATTTCAGAGACAATGGAGCAAAAAGAACTTGTAGGAGTGCCGACTTTGATTGAGCAGTCGGTGTAGACGGCCCGCACCCTTTCACCACCAAAAGGTCATGGATTTGAGCCGAAATGATTGTGGTCCTAGAGAGGATTTTGCACAGGAAGAAGCAAACACTTCACCAGGAATGCATTACTTGTCAGGGCGGATGAAAATCCCCACCTTCATGTCGTCAGCATCACCAGCAGAGATTTGCAGTGAATTGTAGGTTGTAATACTCCATGACCACTTGATAGGACTCTATCCATTGTGGGATCGTTTAAATGAGTGTATTGGTTGCATTTTTGTTTATCTCATTGTAATACCCGAGTTGATGTCAGCGCATGCGCACTTTTTCGACATTATTTGAGATGTTCCAGTTCAATGTTCTATCCATTCGCCCGATATGACCCCAGTCCACTTTTCTTGTGTGAACATCTCAAAGAACTCGTTTACAACGGAAACGGAAAAGTTCCTTACACGATAGGGAGAAGCACAATTGCCTGACACCGTCAGTAACAATATCGGATTCTTACAAAGTATAAATATTTCTGTAATCTGTACTGAAATTTGAACAATAAATTAAAATTTTATTTTTGGAATGTTAGACTACACTAGGTAGTATAAAGCGGAATTATCTAAAGCTTGCACCGCAAATATTTCTGAAATGGGAGGTGCTACTAATGTGTTGTTTTCACAGAACTGAAGTTTAAATAAGGACACATAATAGCAGCCCATACACAGATATTAATTATTACAATGTGTATTTTTTGAAAAAAAATTCCTACATTATTTCCAATATACTTCCTTATTGACACCAAGGAAAAAAAACTAGAGGGAATTAGAATGTCAATGGTGCTTTCTACACGATTCTAGTACAAGTAGTTTACGAGCTATCGTAATATAAACTTTTTAAATACTCACAGTTGTCTGCTCCATTTAACTGCTTAGTTACTACATTAAATATTCGTGTGTCTGTTTACATTTTATTTCCTTTACAATGATTGCATTGGAACTTCCCTACCAGTGCAGTACTTTATGATGGTTCTTGAAGTAGGACGTGTTAGAAGATGGTATTTATTTAATGGTAAAAATTTTGATATGCTCATGGCGTATGGGGAATGTAGGAATGAATGAATGGTGTTTAATGCCCGTTTTTACTACTGAGGCACCATAGGCGATGAACACTGATGATACATGAGATGAAAGATATACTGGGAAAAGATTTATTTTTAATGAAGGAGTCGTTCCAGGTCTAAGTTTAGGGTACCTCCCCGGCATTTACTATTTATGAAACTGAGGAAAACCTGGAAAATACCTCAGTCAGGGAGGACGGTTCTGGTGGTTCTCGAACCCCAGACCTCCGGCTCACGAGTCTGCGCCACCCGTGGCGGTGGAATGTAGAGAAGAATGTTATTCTTTCTTGTAATGTTTACGGTAAAAAGTGTCCCAGCAGATGTACTACAGCTTGTCTTCACCGATTGTTTCAAAACCGTTGATTTGGACGAAGGGGCGCTGGCCTGCCCATTCAACATTTCTCTGTGAGGCAAGCTAAAAGACTACATCAGAAGATATCACACGCTGTTGAAATGCTACAACAAGTACAGTATTTATTACATGGCAGACTGAAAGTGTTTATTGTAGCTGGTGGTCATCATTTTGAAGACAGTTTTCTTTTCTTTTCTTTCTTTCTTTCTTTCTTTCTTTCTTTCTTTATTTATTTATTTATTTATTTATTTTCTTCTTTCTTTCTTTTTTTCAGAACTCACAGAATTTGTTTATTCTTTTTTCTATTTCTTAAGAGAGAGAGCACATGGTACAGTAAAAACACATAAGTACAAAACGTAACAGGTGCGTGGAAATTCAGGGGGAAAAAATACTAAATAAGAAAAGTAAACATACGAACACCGAAGCCTAGCCACTAAGCAGTTAATTGGAGCAGACAATGGTAGATATTTAAAAGTTTCTCGTAAACTACTTGCACTAGAATCGTACAACAATACCAATGACATTCTAATGTCCTCTAGTTTTCTTGATATCAATATCAAATTCCATTTGAAAAATGTAACTTTTTTCAAGAAATACACATTCTAATAATTATTAATATCTGTGTACTGTAAATATGAGCTCACATCAATTGCCGCCTGTGCCTCAGTAGCAAAAACGGAGTTAAGCATCGTCCAATATAAATAAAAAATAAATAAATAAATAGCGCATCAATAGCAGCCTTCCATTTCAGAAATATTTGCGGTGCAAGTTTTAGGTGCTTCATGCTGAATAATCAAATGTCTCTTTCTGTATGAGAACGGTTTATATTCATCACCTCAGTTTGTAAGTAATACACAAATACATATTGTAGACTCATTTTGACAATTCTTCAGTTGTAGCTACTTCCCTCTTGGGTAGAGTTTACCTAAATCAAGTTGGCTCAAAGTGTTCCAATTTCATAAAGCTTATTAGGTCCCTCATCAGAAATTCAACTCGAACATTTTCACATATTTTGCCTTAGTATGCAGACACTTACGTAGCTGTAGCCCATATCAAACACAATAAAAGGAAACAACTTTCTACAGTTACAATCGCCTCATTTCCGACGTCAAAACTGCCAAACAACCAAGACTTGCCACGGAACTTCTGCAACTGCATGCTGTATGTCGTGATTATTTTCGCTCTATTGTGTTATGTGATGATGTGGAAGATGCTACAGAGATAGTAGATCACAGTCGTAATGAGTAGGGGCACTTTTTTTGCATAAACTATAATCACGGCAAAAAAAAAAAATATCAAAAGAGATGTGAAGAAAGCTTTACAAATTATATATGGTTGGTTCGTAAAATTATAATCTCGAGAATTGAAGCGAAAAGCATAAATTGCAACGAAATTAACCTATTTTATGAAGAAAAAAAAAAAAAAAGGCAAAATTCCTAGGACATTCATTGAAAATAACGATTTAATATTTTTCTTCCGAAGTTTATGTGCGTTAGCATATTTTTTAATGCAGTAATTTTTTAAGTAACAAATGTGATCATGGAGAGTTAGACCCTAATTCCAGCACTACATTTAGTTTTCGATAGAATTTATTACTTTATCCAAATTTGATTGCATTCTCTGACCGAATACAACCCGAACTTACAAATTATTTTCTTGCTTTTAGCACCAATCTGAAGGATTGTCATGATTCAATGGGAAGACAGTGACATACGAAGGTAGGTCCATAAATTTCCGGCCTCGCTGATAAGGATTATCGCCTTCATAAAAGTCTTATCTGGTGTCATACCTTCTGTAAGTAAACAATTGCAGCTATAACTTCCGCTCCTCTGTGTTCAGTTCAGATATAGTTGCATAAAGAAGGCATGTGTAGAACATTGTGACATGTTCGATATGGAGTATCGACCTATTATTAAGTTTTTCACAAAAGGACTTACTCCAAATGAAATTAAACAGCGATTGGACGGTGTACATGGGGAAGCTGCCCCCCCCCCCCACATATTCTACCGTAAAAGAATGGGCCAAACTTTTGCTAATGGGTCGAGAAAGCATTGAAGACGAAGAGCGCGCAAGTCGGCCCTTGGAGGTGCTTACTCCTGAAAATATTGCTCTTGTGAAAGGAGAAATTATGAAAGACCAGCAGCTCAAAGTTACAGAAATAGCATAAAGGTTGGGCCTTTCTAAAACAATAATCCTTCGAATTATTCATGAACATTTAAACATGAATAAGGTTAGTGCAAGATGGGTGCCTAGACTTCTTTCCTCAGTCTAAAAGTACCAACGTGTCATCTGCTGTCCGGCATTTTTGGAGCTCTGCCGTGGCAACAAGAGAGAAACTTTGCAAACTATTGTTACAGAAGATGAACCTATGATCCTCTACTATGATCCCTTGTCCGAAAGAGAATCAATGGAATGGTGTAAACCTGGCTAAGCACCGCCTCTAATCGCTAGGGTCACTCAGTCAACCAAGAAGATCATGACCACAATCTTTTGGAACTGTGAAGGAATGCTCTTCATTGACTTCAAGGAGAGGAACACCACAGTAAAAGGGCAGTACTATGCTGGCCTATTGCACAGACTACGTGCTTCCATCAAAGAGAAAAGACGAGGAAAACTGAGCGGTGGTGTGCGCCTTCTTTACGACAACGCGCCTGTGCACACAGCTCTTGTTGCAAAGGAAGTTGTGAAGAAATGTGACTTCAAGGAGATCGATCATCCACCCTACAGCCCAGATTTAGCTCCCAGTGACTATTTCCTCTTCTCAAAACTCAAGAAGGACCTTCGAGGAAGGAAATTTAAGTGTGGCAAAGAAGTGATGGATACTGTTTATGCCCATTTTGCAGAGAACACTTCTGACTATTTGCGTTTTTTTTTTTATTAGTTTTATTTAAGGACGCTCTTTAACAGCTCAGGTCATCAGCGTCCCATTCAACTCAGGGCGTGAAACGGCCGACAAATTTTGCTCAGAGGCCTCTTTTTTCAGGCTTGAGATTCTTTATTGTGCCGTAAAAGTACGACACGGGACCCACGGCTTTATTTCCCTTCCGAAGGAGCCATACTTAAGATTTTTACGCCCGAAAAAATGCATCGATCCTGGCCGGGTTTGAACCCGCGACCACCAGGATCGACAAACTACTATTTGGGGGGGGGGAATTAAAATGTTAATTCAAAGATGTGAGAAGTGTATTGTAATAAGGGGTAACCACATTGAAAAGTGAAATATAGTTTTTGTCTTTATCATACGTAGAAAATGGTTAGGCTGGAAACTTATGGACCTAGCCTCGTATATCCGGAAAAAAAATTATAAGACACCAGATGCACTCGCTCTTTGCCTGCACACTATGGGGTGAACGAAAGACCCGAGCAAAAAGCTAGAACATAATTTGTAAGTTCCGGTTGTATTCGGTCAAAGAATGCAATAAAATTTGGATAAACTAAATAAATTGTATCGAAAACCAAATGTAATATTGGAATAAGGGTCTAGCTCTCCATGATCATATTTGTTACTTACAAAAATTGCTGAATTAAAAAAATAGGTTGGATATTATAACTTCCAGTCATATTGGTGAATTAGTTACTATGTTACTTAAGGGCTCAGTGATCCATTAAGAATAGAGCTGATTCTTATGTTGCAAAAGGAGCTTGATTGTAAACTAAATTCAAAATCGTATGAAACCAAATGACAGGAATAATTTATTTATAATTTTAATTATTTATTTCGTCAAATTAATGAAATCAAGCGACAGTAAAAAGAGATTCATAAATTTGTGAAAAAGTGCAAAATTTGCCCAAAAGTAGATAATTTAAAAGTCTGATATTACGGTTGGATTTCATGCTTTTAAATAATTGATTAGGATAACAAAATATTGAAACAATACGTCACTCCTTGCATTAAAACTGGCACATTTGTAATTTGTCAGTACAGTATTGAAATTTATTTTGGGCTCGGAAGCAAATATGATTTTCCCCACAATGCAATTGCATTGCAAGTGACAGAAAATGACTGATGAAAGAGAGTTCTATTGTAATACGTGTCATTACCTCTATTACAAGTAAAAGTAAATTTAAGTATTATTTAATAATGACCATTAAATAATACAATAAAGCTGTAACATTTTAAGTATTTTATTTATTTCCATTCTAGCATATTTTGTAAACTTTTAAAGTATGAAGCAAAATTGAAGTTATTAAATTAGCAATATTTGGCGAAAAAACGCGTTAAGTAATTATCTTTCGCAAATTTGAAAAAAAATATAATAATAATAATAATAATAATAATAATAATGTCTCTATGGACGTGCAAACATCGGAAAAGTGAAGATTATATGGTATGGTTTCAGCAAAGAGATTAGCTATAAAGAACAAGAAATGGTGCAGAGTGTTGCAGGAATAATAAAAGGGGAAAAGTAATATTATAGAAATGGACATGACGGTGAAAGAATTAATGGAAGAAAAGGGATGAAGAAACACAGAAGGAAAAATAAGCGAAGGATGAAGCAGAAGAGGAGGAGGAAATCAAAGTATAGGTGGAGAAGAACAGAAGAAGGATCAAAGAGATTAAGAAAAACTAAATGCAGAAAAAATAAATAGGGGGGAACATGTAGGGAAGAAGTAGAAAGAAGAAAGTCCCGCTGTGCTACAAGATCGTGTGGCATATTACGTACTGCTAGTGAAAGTGTCTTGTCAGATGTATGACTTGCTTTGTTGTAACGAAAACTTCTACTTCACGATAACGTCTCAATTTGTTTTCCTGTAAAAAAGTGTAAATTTTCCCCTGGTGCAGTTGGTAGTTCTAAAATATCACTGTGCGATTTGAAACCATTTTCACATAACGGTTACAACTTTGACGGAAAAATTCTGGAAAGCAACGGTGATGTTCTAAATATATAAACAAGAAAGTAGCGTAATGTAAAAAGGGAAATAAGGAGAAAGCATACAAAATTAACTTTGGATACAACAAAGCAAAGAGAATTGTTTTCGTGGTCAACACATAAATGTCAGGATAAAATCTCATGTACTCACAATATTATAACAAATTAAAGATGAAATGGAACTAAAAAAATCCTCAAATTTATCTTTTTCATTTTCCAAATGAATTTTTATTGCTGGCTTTAAATTTTCATTGGCACATTTGTTTTCGGTACATTCTCGTTTCGTCATGCTACGATAGCATTAGTAAGAAATTTACAGAGTGTGTAATACATATATTTAAACAAACAATTACTCAAGTCGCACATTCTGCGACATATTATACTAGGCTAAAAAAATAATCATAAAAATCTTTTGTATACGAAATCATGTTAATGTGGGTCAAAATCTTTAATAAAATACTTTATGGCACTAGTTACATAAATTACCATAAATACAATTACGTCATTAAATCATTTTATTGCTATAATGTTGTTGTAATGTAATATTTCATTTATATGCGGACGATCTTTAAGACGTCATCAGCTTTCCCTCCAATTCAAGGCGTGAAACGACCGATAAATATTGCTCCCGTAAATCTACGATACGGGACCTGCAATTTTCCTTCCGAAGGAAGCCATACTTAGGATTTTAAAGCCCTACCCTGGACGGGATTGAACCCATGAATTTGACCCCAAGAGGCAGCTATAATGTCAATAAGCCGGCCCCAGGGGATTTAAACTAGGAACATCCAGAATGCGAGTCCCAAGCCTTACCTCGTAAGTCACCCCACTTAGACAATACGAACTTGTGCGAACACTAAAGTTTCTACAATATCTAATAGTTTCACTGTGCATTCAGTTAGAGAATGTACATATATGTCGTAATTCTTATGACATTTTTTCTGTATTAGTAAACACATCTTCGCTAAAAACAATACACAAACGAACTAAATAATCCCCATCGAAACAATGACATCATAAGTATGATAAAAGAAGACATTGATTCCAACTTAAGTTATTAGAAAATCGACATTGAAATTTATTATCATTTTATTAACAATCTCTTATAATTCTGGTACAAAATAAAAACACCGTATGAAAGTCGTTTATAATGAATGTTAAACCATCATAACAGCATAGCCAGTCTTCATTCTGAAGTAATAATCTCAAAAGTGTTTTAAAATAAACAATCAAATTAATCCATAACAATGCTTTCCATTTAGACTCTTTCATTGTTTTATGGTGCCCCCCCCCCCGAGCCAAAACAGGACATGACTAGCACGAAACATTTCCACACATCCTAAAGCTGTAGGCAAAACGACAGGCTCCAATAAACAGTTTTATTAATTTCCTCTTTATGTTTCCTAACAGCCTACGCATAGTGTGTAATAGTATTTTCACAGATTTAGACACCACATTCTCCTTTCCAGATCGTTGAAAGCTACGCAACCGTAAACAGTTGATCTTGGTAAGTATTGAAAACATTAAGATGCGCTAAAAATGTATATAACGTAAATTTTAACCTGTTCTAAAATGCTTTATTTTAATTTCAAGCATAAATTGTAATGAATATCATTATACAGTGAGGTTATTTGAGTTATGGGCCATCTGAGCCTGAGTTGCTTAGTATTTACTGCAACCTGAAAAAGGGAGATAATATCGCCTCGCTTAAACTTACTATTTATATTTTTACTAAAGCATAAAATGATACTGTATTTAAAAATGATAATAACAGGCACTAACCTATTTTATAACTGACGTTGAAAATGATGCCCCTCAACGACAGTACATTGCCTGCACCTGCGTAGGAAATTCCTGTATTTTGTCTAACTTTTCTTTTGTAAGAGCATAGTGGTTTGGAATACTTTCTTGTCATCGAGATATCCTGTTTCTCGTACCTTTTTAAAAGTTGGCCAACAGTTTCTCCACCTGAAAACCTGCCAGGAGGTTTTCTTGCGAATCGCCTTACATGTCTCTGCAAGAATCCCTTTTCATATATGTATCGTACATAAAAACCCGTACTTCAAGATTATATTCATGTACAGGCATAACTACAGAAGAACGATTAGCACACGATGAAAGTCCCACAAAACACAGGAACGCATTACCACTCCCTGATGCTGCATCGCCCCGTCAAATTAAATATAATCTGTTACCTGCACATGCATTATACGGCCTTGACGACCAGCGTCTCCCAGTGAGCGGTTGCGCTCTGCCATTCCGTAACTCAAATAATCCACCGTATTAACAGCAAAAGTCCCTCACGCAAGAGCCACGTAAACTAAGCGAATTCCTCGCCAAGTTGAATAATTTTTAATAAAAATGAATATAAAATCTAAATTAGACCTAATGAAATGAAATAGATTCTGGCATTACATTGTGGTATTAGAAGAACAAACTTAGAATTCTTGCAACCTATAAGTATTGCAAAAGAGAAGCCGCATTTTATAATATTATTGAGATTAAACCACAAAAATTGATAGCATACTATTAATTAAATTAAATATATGACCACTGATAGACAAAGCTATATTTTTAAGGGTAATTTTAAATGTAACCATATTTATGAGCTGAGTCCTTAATATCATCTTTATATTCACAGTAACAGAGAGAAATAACATAAGTTCCGACTTATTTTGTGTATTTAAGGAGATATTCATATATTTCATTAATACTAAACATGTCACAATTTTAAAATGATTTCAATGTACTAAGCAAATATATGCAATTAACAATAAACAATCGAAAGTTCCATCAATTTTCAGTGAATTTGAAATTTAATTTAAATTTTATTTTAGTACAATTATTTCTGAATGTTATTACAGAGCGCTCTTACATACAAATATAATTCTCACACACATTAGATTAATATTTCACATTTTCTATCTTCACGATGATGCTTTTGTCAAATATAAAATCTATTATATCCTTATAAATACAGTTTATGCTGAATTAATTATGCTTTCATTTTCAAACAAAAGAGAGAATATTAAATGCAAGAGCGCTTTTTAAATTTAGGTTTTCATGTATACCTCTACCTGATCAGATGGTCAGATTTCCCTAATTTTCAAAAACTAGCTTTCCTTATTTTATTTAAATAGTATAATGCATAAATTTTCGGTGTAAGTTAACCCCCATCCCCAATAGTCCAATTTTGTTGGCTAACGACAAATCGTTTGTAAATTGATGATTATATACCGAGGTTCGTTGAAAAAAAAAACAACAAAATTTTCGACATATATATCGTTTTTTTCATAATCATTTTCGGTGCCTAGTGGGTAGGATCGATGGAGATGTAAAGAAAAGTTTCAGGAACCTTCCTTCGGAATCAGCTAAAACGATATTTGCATTCTTAAGATAAATTTTGAAGTTCCAGTGTTTAAATATTATTAATATTCGAAAATAAAATAAATATTTAAAATTTGGTATTTTAATAACCATTTAGCTATATTGTTTCATTTCGTATGTTTACCATAATTTTATAATTTTTAAATTTTCCGACACATTTTAACTGCTCAAAGTCACAAATGGAATGAAGAGGCACAAACATTCGCCAATTACAACAATAATTTCCAATAAGTTAAACATTCATGTGCAAATTTAGAGCTTTGACACAAAACAAAATGCTTGTCCTCGTTACTTATATGTTTCTTCAAATGTTGTTCCATTCTTTCGATGTAGCCGAAAATATTATGTATGATCTTGTACGTATTTTAACTAGCACTTTTAAGTAGGTAATTGCTTTGAACTTTGTTCAAGTTAGGTGTCTAGCTGAAATTTTAATATTTGTTCTTAATCCAAAGGAGATATTTTATTTATTTTTGCTCTTTAATTATATATATATATATATATATATATATATATATATATTCAAGTATTAATTAATGACAATATTACAATCTTTACGGCTTGGTTTCAGTTCTGGCTCTCTCCCAGGCCATGAAAATCTGACATGATAACAATGAATAGCATCTTAATATAATACAATTCTCTTGATTATTATTCTATTCAAACACCTCCATGCCATGAATGTCAATTAATAAACTAAAGAGAATTTACTTACCATATCCTATTTTTCACTCTCTACAAATATTCCCCTAAATTCCTTTATTGAGTTTTGTCCCCGAAAATTTTCCTTGCTGCTTCCTTTCAGATCTTTTACGATTCCATCTTACTTTAACCAACTGACTTCCCCACTCTCTTGTTTCTGAATATTAATTGAATGCGAATGACATTTTTATTATTCCTACTATTGAACCTGTACTCTGCTATAGATTTCTTCCAGTTCCCTTTACCTTCCAGATTCCTAATCTAAACCACGCTAACCACTACTTCTCTTTCTTATTTCATATATCAATATAGCCCTTGCTCTTTTAATTCCCGAGATGGCAATAGGGAACTTTTCTCTCTTATATCCACATAAAAACTTTATCTATCTATATCCTGCAGATTGATTGTAATCACCTTACAAACGCCACCTGCCAAACTATCCCTCTCTAACCATTCCGTTCCTTGTCAGTTCATATCCTATCTTCCCTAGCTTATCTTAAAGTGGATTCCTGAAAATTTAAACGTTGTTTCAAAATAAGATCATGTGGCATTTGTTGTACTATAACCAATATTTTAATACTCTCTCCAACACCCATCCTTTCCCACTTCTAACAGGGCACCAGCATTGGCTGCATACCTAATATAGTTTTACAAAACATTTGAGCATTTTATCCATCTATTTCTAACTATACTCCACTCCCCATTTCTATCGGTCCGTCCTAGTGATAGACGGTCTAAGGTCCATGTGCCTCGTAGACCCAAGATCGTGGGTTCCATCCTGACCAGGGTCGATGGCGTCCTTCGGGAGGGAAGTAAAGCCGTAGGAAGTCTTAGATTTAAGGCACGGAAAAGAACCTCAAGCCTGAAAGAAGAGGCATCTGAGCAAAATTTACCGGTCGCTTCACGCCCTGAATTGAATGGAACGCTGATGACCTGAGATGTTAAAGAGCGTCCATAAATAAACCAAATCACAACAACTCCCCATATCTCAATATCATAGACCCACCTAATTGCAATAGAGCACTGTATACACTTTCACACCAAACTACATCCATATTAGGCGCAAAATATACACATTTCCTTAAAAATATCATTGCCAACCTCCCTTTAGCTAATGCAAATAGTTTTGTTTTTCCCACTGGCCTGAGCTACTAAACCTTATCCCTAAATATGAACTCTCTTACAATTTGTATGTTATTTCCTGCGATGGACTACTACTTTTCCTCCTTGCTAAGAGTATTTCCTTTCTTAAAATCCATCATTTTGGTCTTATTCTGGTTCACTTTCACTCCACAATATCTCATTGTTTCTGCAATTGCATTCTTCAGTCCATTCACTGAGAATGGTGCTATCATTAAATCATCTACGTATAATAAACCAGGGGTCTCTTGGTTATTTATTACAGGCATATGTTTATTAACTTTCTGTAAGTTCGTTAATTTATTGAAAGTATTAATTTATTCCAATAGTACAAAAGATCCCATTAGTTGTCAGTAGTTGCCGGGTACCTGTGGAACGTATTGTAACAAATTATTAAATATAATACCATGTCTATTTAAATAAGCAAGTAAATGGTTACAAAGAAGTTGAATGTGTTGTATTTAGCCGGGCATTATCCAAGGCCGGTGCCAAGTTACCAAATGGTCCTCCATATATTTCGTACACATGCGCAGTTACATCCTTGTTTTAAATACTTATATCTAATATTTAAATATTTATAACGTTTGAAGAATGCAATTCTTTAACCGTACAATTTTGGGCTACCTTATAAAAGTAAAATACAACGAAACTGATATGTAGCTCAGAGTTATCCTTGTATACTTTAATTTTCAGTATTATAAGTGAACTACAGTGCAAACATTTTATCTTTTGACGCTGGCCTATGGGACCCAAGTCAGCAATGACTAAATGAGCGCTGTCATTCAAAGACACGCATAGTCACGGGTAGGATGGTTGTCTATTATTATGTTCACTATTCGTTAAGTTGAAAGTAGTGTGTTATTTTTATGAGAAAATTTAAAAGATAGGCTCTATAAATATAATAAGCGAACAATGGGTGAACTGCAAAACAATACCGGAAAAATAGTCAACACTTAGGAAGCTGAACTAAACAACATGTTTTTGGGCATTACAACCTCTATTTTGCAGCAAATTGGGGACATTTGCAAAGTCGTCTTTTCTGTACTTTGCCGGCCGCGCGGCGGCCAGATATATGCAGCTGCACTGTGTACTGCCGCTTCTACTTTACTATCGCGAGCGGGGAAATATAAAATGTATACACTATATAAGATTTTTTTATTTATGGACGCTCTTTAACAGCTCAGGTAATCAGCGTACTATATAAGCGATTATATTCAATTACAGCAAATATTTAATTAATGAATGGACAATCTATCACATGATTGAAGGCCCTAGATGAACTTAGGATTTAATAACAGTTAATATTGTATATATTTTTATTTGTAACAAAAACAATGCATTTTAAAGGAAATTAAGTTTCAAATTCACTGTATTATAATGAATTTTGTTTGTTTGTTTTTTTTATATAGATACTTTTCTTTTAAACTCACTTTTAAAATCTTAAAATTCATTGTCATGAAAAATTATACATTTTATTTATGATAAATCCAATGATAGGATAATCTTCACACAATTAAGTTAAATGCGCTTTAAAGCAATTTCCAGCTCAAACATTTTAAATTAAGTTTCGAAAAAACTATAAATACCATTTATATCAAAATGTCCGAGAAAAGAGATTCATGTTTTCAAAATTAAGCGATCATGTTTAATGTGTGCAAATTTGCACATTAACCAAAAATGATCTGAAATCTTTACGTTAGACACCAAACTCTCAGATGTATTTCGAGTATCTGAAATGTTCATAGCGTGCTTTTAATACCAAATATATAGAAACGATGTATTGAACCATACGAACATGATTCACAGCAGTTCGAAAAACAATGTGATTCATATAGAGTCTATATACTTTTACGAAATGTCTCAAAGGAAGCATTGTTTTAAGCTTTAAAGTTGAGAGACCAGCTCAGTGTTGTTAAGAGCTTCTGCAGAACAGGGGGACGCTTCTTTTTACTATCAAACATATTTTTAAATTACAAATTATAAAATTAAGTAAACAGTTAAACATTATAAATAAATACATATTTGGAGCATAAAGGGCTTCAGAATCTATGCAAAATTTTCAATAAAAATATAGAAGGCATTTTGATAAATAAAGATTTTTTGTTAAGTTTTAGTTTCATCTACTGATAAGGCATTTAAAGACGATGAGTGGAAAGAATGAATTAATGATAACCGGAGGCCGGAAGTTAGGCAAAGTGATTTTTCCATCTGGATGTATTTATTTAAGAGTCAGATAGAATTGAACATGCTTCCGTACATTTCTGTACAATGGTAGGACAAATTTTTATTTTTCCTTTTTTGCATATTTTGACTTCTGTTGCCTATTTTAAGGTTTAAAGCCTTTTTTGTCTGTTTTGGATCGTTATAGATTTTTTCTGCGATTATTTAGGCATTTTAAAAAGTATATAAAGAATGTCAATATATCAAAGTGAAAAAAGTTATAAAAATGAAATGGCATGTTCACATCATCACAAAAATATCTATTGAGAATCTTGTTATACATTTATTTCTTTTCAAGCGGTCAAAAACTTTCCTCTCAACCCATTCACATTAGCTCTTTAAATAGCAGAATCTTTCATTAATGAAAGGAATCCACGGTTATCTTGGGCATTCGAATACCAGAAATAAGAAAGAATGAGGGAAGTACTGTAGTTTTGAATAGTCCTGGCGAGTGATCTTGTATCGACCTGCGCGAGACAATTCTATGTAATATGTAGTGGGAGTAACTTCTCAGCTACATAAATGTAACAAACAATTGCAAGCGAGAAAAATGAGAGGGTACAGCTGTGCAATAAACCGTCCCTACAATGTGTTCAGTATGAAAGTAAGAGAGGCAATAACCTTATTCCCCTATAAAAGCATAAACAGAAAATGAACTCGACCAGAAACCATTGTGCAGCTCTTGCTCATTCGTCAGGAATATTCAAAACTACTTAACTTTGTGGTGATCACATTTCCCTTTATTTAACAGTGTTTAACGCATGTTTTTACTACTGAGGCACCACAGGCGGTGAACACTGATGATACATGAGATGAAATGATAAATTGGGAAAGGATTTTAAGGAAGGAAACGTTTCAGGCCTAAGTTAGGGCACCTCCCCGGAATTTGCCATTTATGAGGACTGAGGAAAATCTGGGAAAAACCTCAATCTAGGAGGACGGTCCTGGCGGGATTTGAACCCCAGACCTCCCGCTCTCGAGTCCGTGCCTTAACGACCTCGGCCACCTGTGGCGGTTTTATATTTCCATGATGCCCTAAAAGGTGAATGTTCTGTTGTAACTGGTATGAGTCCTACCAAAATAGTTTGTTTTAAATACGCTCCAGTCACATCCGTGGAAGTAGAACGATCTTTTTTAATGATGAAAAATGTTCTCTGTAACAAGCGGCTGATTATGAAATTGATACCTGGAAAAAACATATTGTTGTTGCTTGTAACCAAGAAAAATAAGTTTAAGTAATTTCATTATATGATAAAGAAATTATTAAGTATCTTAAATACATATTTTTATTAATAATGAATGATATGACTCTCTGTTTTCACTTTTAATAAATTCCTATTTTAATCATATTATTGCCTATTTTCAGTATTTTAGGGGCCTTTTTGCCTGCCTATTTTAACCAAAATAAATGCCTGAAATTCCGGGCTCTGATGATGACACAAATGAGAAAACTGATATTTTGTATCCTGTCTATGACGGTTTACTCTAAGTAAAAAAAGTCGACGAATACTTGTCCTACAACAGCGAAGGAGATACTAAAAATGGAAGTAGAAGTAGGGAAATAGCGGTTGAAATCAAAATGGAACATATATTTATTTATTAGATGGGAAGAACCACACAGAAAATAAAAATTAGAAGAACAATGAAATAATAGCACAACAGCTAGCAATCATAATGGCAAACAAGAGAAACGAAAGTATGAATATTAACGTGATAAAAGTGAAAAGAAACCTATCTGTTAACAATGTTAATAATTTCCAAATATAGCACGCAAAATGCGAATTTTAGCAATAAAACATAGCGACATCGCCTGTACGATTTTCGACTACTAATCAGGAGGTCATGGGTTAGATTTGCGGTCATGTACAGAAGTCTGGGTAAGTTTTTTTTTTTTTTTTCCCCGGAGTTTTTTCCTTGCCCTGAGAAGATGAATACCAGTTATCTTTAAAGCACCAAGAACTCCGAGCTCATTTGCGTCATAATTAATTCACTTCATTCATCCATAGGTTTATAACCCCCCTCCCGATGCACCATATTCACCATCCTCCCCACCGAAAAAACGTAGCGGCGCACTATGGGCGTCCCAGCCTCAGAAGACCATTATATAATACCACCATGCCGGGAAGAATGTTAACAATCTTATTAAATAATATATTGGTAATGGAACAATAAAATAAAAATAAAACATACTAATATAACAGCGAAATATAACCTAACCTAAACTAATCTAACCAAAATGCGTTTTACAAGGATCTTCGTCTAAACTTCAAATGTCACCTCTTTATTACAGCTTCCGAGTGCTCCCAAGATATAAAAAAGAAAGGGAACTATGCTAAATGGTGCAAAAAGTTGCTTAAAGCGTAGAGGTAGGCAGAGATGAACTCAACGCTTGAAAATTAGCAATCCACTAGCGATCACGAAAATGAGCTCAGACTGTTATAGCAGAAAACATACCCAAAAAGGAGAGAATGGCGTTGGAGCGATGAAGATGGTGAAGTCAGGATTTTTACCAACAGCAAGAGAGGTACTAGATAAAATAGCAGAAGAAGTAAAAGGTAAAACTGCGATCACAATCTTAAAATTTAACCATAGGTTAATCAACGGACATAACGATATTTTTATAAATGGCTATTACAATAATTTCCATTACCGTTGCACCAAATTGTACATCCGCAACAGTATGCTGTGCATGGAGTATTGCTGGCGGCAAAAGTAAACCCATCACAGTTATACAACTTTCCTGCAGGTAATATCAGGAAGACGCCTTCACTATAGCTTGAACTGTGTGTTCACTCACCATGCTTTCTGCTCAAAGCGAAGGATCCAAGATTGACGAACACTTAACGTGTATCCAAAGTGACCAGACGCAGAGCTTAGCTATGGCACATGTTTTGGAAAAATTAATTTATATTAAAAGCGGACAAACAATTCACCTTTAAGACATACGTGTGAGATGAGTGTAGTTAAAGAGCAAATTTTTGTAACAACTTCTCATCTCTTGACACATATATTAAAAACCTAGCTCAAAAGTTCCAAGACGGAAAATGTACTTCCTCTCTTGTAGAATCCCGTATCATTCCAGCGCATAAAACTGTCCAAAGCAAATCTAAAACTTCCAATAAGAACTTCAATAACTTTGTTACTACTTACGTGCCTGGAATTGAGAGATCAGACCTATTTTGAATGAATGTCACGATACTTTGTTAATGCATCCATCATTAAATGATTTTTCTAAATTTGTACCCCTCCTTACTTTTAGAACACCCCCTAACCTTAAAAGCATATTTCGCCGAAACCTATCTACTTTCAATTTACCTCGTCCAGTTGCAGGTTCATATCCTTGCCAACGTCCTAAATATAAAATCTGTGCGCTAATTATGCCGTGCCATTCATTCCACAGCCCTAATTTATCCAGAGAATTTAACATTTCTTCATTTGCTACCTATACTTCTAAGTACGTCGTATATATGTTATATTGTAAGCTTTGCCAGCATTCTATATTGGTTTAACTTCTACTCTTGTTTCGCCCCTTATGAGCAATTTACGTTCTGTTAAAATCAAGTCTCCCTTGCCGGTTGCTCAACATGCCCTATCTCATTTTAAGAATTTCGATATGCGTTTAATGCGTTACCGACTTATAGCTCTGAAAGTTACTCAGAGATAGAGAGATGGCAGCTATATTTTTGCATAAAGCGCGTATAGCACCCGGTTTAAATCGACATATTAATACTTTTATATTCTCTCTCTCTCTCTCTCTCTCTCTCCCACTCTTGTTGCTTGTTTTATCTGTTTCCATGCCTAACGTTACCTTCGATATTCAATATTTATTTTTACCATCCTCTTGCCTTAGAGGAACTCAAGATGTTCGAGATATAGCGATTTTTTTTTATTGATTTATTTATGGACGCTCTTTAACAGCTCAGGTCATCAGCGTCCCATTCAACTCAGGGCGTGAAACGGCCGGCAAATTTTTGCTCAGAGGCCTCTCTTTCAGGCTTGAGGTTCTTTTTCGTGCCGTAAATGTACGACACGGGACCCACGGCTTTACTTCCCTTCCGAAGGAAGCCATACTTAGGATTTTTACGCCCGAAAAATCCATCGGTCCTGGACGGGTTCGAACTCGCGATCTTGAGTTTAGGAAGCAAGTATGGTAACCACTACACCACCAGGACCGACGAGATATAGCGATAAAACCTGTGAATTTCTAAGTGTTTTATCCTTTTTCTACTTCTCTAATGTTGTTATTTTATTTAACATATATATATAATATAAATGAAACATAAAAATAAAGAAACACTATTAATAATGTAACAAATTAACACTAATAATAAAAGTAGATAAAGATAAAACACAGAGAAAGAGTCACACTTGAAATTGCTATATTTCGAACTATTGCGAGTTCTTCAATGGCAAGAAGCTATATATATAGCGATAATTCTATGAGCATTTATGTTTTATTCTATTTCTGCTTCTTTAGTTATTGATATTTTAGTTACCGTGTTCAAATGTTACTTTTTCATTTATGTTATGTTGGGTGAAAAGGTAGTAGTAAACGAACTTTCCTTAAAAATGTATTACGAAGGACTTTCTGCCAGAAATATCCAATTGCTATTTTAGTAATTTATATTATATTGTTATTGGGTTTTTTTCGTCGTGATACCGGAGATTAGCTTAACGTTTTCTTTTCTGAAGATAGGTCGTAAGCCTTTTCTCTTTTAAAGCTAATGCTATATATATGCGAGGTCACATTTTATTCGCTTTACACGATATTCATTCCTGAATATAATACAACCATGTCTTAACTGAGCATCAAAACTTAATAATTCACACTACATTTTTCTTTAGGCAAATTCTGAACGTGTAAACAACGTGACAAGAAGTTTAAAAGCAATTTGAATGGTTAAATTGTTTGAAAAAGCTGAAGAACTAAAGCTGAAATCGAGAGGGTTAGTTTCCAAGGCCTGCTAAGAGCCTCGCAAATAGCGATATAGCACCGCCAAAAGTTGATGGAAAATTAAGTAACAGATCATCAAGTGATGGAGGCTGTTTAACATTTTTATTGCCTTTGGAAAGAAAAGTAGTCAAATCAGTGTGTGGCACAGATGCCGGCCAGGCCAACCATGTAACATACATGTGAAGGTTCGGGAGGAAAAACTCTCCTAACCAGAGAAAGAAAAGAAATCGACACGCGAAAGTTCAGAGCGCCTCTATGGTCAGGGTTCCTATATAAGAGAGTATACCGACCAAGTTTGTCATTCGCAACCACTCCAGCCAACATGAAACAGTTCGTAAGTATTTGTTCCTTTTTGCTTTTTATATTAATTTGCAAGTGGTACTGTTAAATGCAGATTAATAGGATGCACAAGTTCGACTTCCGCCTTGGCCATGCTACCTGTAACTCGCTCTTCCGGCTATCCTGGATGCATATAACTGAACATTATTTATCTTTCGTATTCAACTGACTGGAGTAAAAAACGGCATATTCTTAAACATTAAAGAAAGCTAGCTTTGAAATATATATTAAATTAAAATGTGTGCGATTGCTAATGATATAAAATTTGGACATTAAATGCTATAAAATCAGTTAGGTGATTTGTGATTTCTATATGCTTACAAGTCGAATAATCGTGCCCTATATTCTAGAACTTTTTCCGGTTGTTTTGCAACTTTCATTTGCGATTCTATGTACGTAGATAGCTAAATTAAAAAATGCCTCCTAAAATTACTATTATGTCACATGGTAGCACAAAGCTAGAAAGTGTTACTTTAATATTAGCGTTCAAAAATTTTACGAAAAAGGGATCTTTTCGAAGATATTATAAAAACGTTAAAATTATGTTAATTAGAATAAGACATGTTCTTGCCTTGATATTGCTCATTACTTTATTTTAAATGTTATTTTATTTCCTCGAGTATTCTTTCTAACAATGAAACATTTCCCTTTATTTCTTACCAAAAACTCTCCAGAGGTCCGGAAAGCAGTTAAGATAGGAGTAAAACTTGTTATCACTAAGGAGATGTTTAAAATCTCCCTACCTTTGCCAGCAGTAAGATAGTGTTGTTTAGGGACGTCTTATTTCGTTTAGTTAAGGTATTGTTTTTAATTCTTTAATGCGTTATAAATCTAAAATACCATCACGAAATCATCTTAGACGATAAAGTGATCATTTTATTTGCTTGTGCTGATAGTTTTCGCTTCAAATAACTTCAAGAGTAATAGAGCAAAAATATTTACATACCAGGAGTATATAAGGTTTTTTCTTTCCTCGAATGGTAGGATATATATATATATATATATATATATATATATATATATATATATCATTCTTCATTATAAATGTGAAATTATTAGTTAACTTATGGCGTGTTAAAAAGGAATGAAAATCTAATTTCATTTTACAAATCAGTGAAAAAAAATTATCAAGACAAACTTGCCATCATCAAAATAATACAGCTCTTACAGACAAGTATTATTGCTTTGTTGCTTAAAATGTGTTTATTTAAATGGAAGGACACAGTTGTGCCAACTTCTAAATATGTTTCTAATGTAGTATTAGCAAAACTTGTTTCAGTAGTTTATAGTTCTGCAGCTTCTTATCGCTATGTACAACATAAATTAAATTTACATTAAAATAATATTAAATATTAAATTATTTCATACTTTACATAAATATTCTCTTTGACTATTTCACGTCATATAGTCTGCCAATGAAATGTAATGAAATTTTGAATTTCAACACATCACAGTCGCATATCGCTATTTATTTGTCTTCTCAATTCGGCAACTCTTGTTTTCCCATAGATCCGTGAGCAGGAATCAATTAATCGCAACAACCAACAATTGGTAAAAGGAGAAAAATAACTAACCACTCCAGCCGATATACTCATATCATAAATGTCACAGGTTGGGATTAAGAAATATATTCCTATAATAATAGAAGAAAAGTGCAATACATGAAAATCTCATTTGTTTTTTCTCAGTTGGCATTAGTGAGTAAATCGAATTGTAGTAATCGACCTTCACCTGTTCCAGACACGATTTCTTAATGTTCATAAATGCATGTTTAAAGATGTTATACAATTTTAATATATTGTTAGCGAATTTTAAGCATATATTATTTTATTCGTGAAATAGTTCTAATAAGTACCACTCATTAGCCTCATTATCTTAGAACGTATTATGATATTACTTGTGACTGTTACAAGGCAAGTTTTACGAAATTATTACATAGAAAGCGCCCGTACATTTGAGACTTGAATACAACTCATTCCTTAAATTTAAAGTAAATGTAAACTGCGGTACTACAATAAACAAAAGGATTGATAGATTGCTGATACTGAAAATCGTTTTATTGGTACACGGTCAATCTGCAGTCAATAGAAACCTGTTGCTATTTCTTAACTAGTATTTGGGTATTTGGAAAGCTTTTGAAAGGACACAATGCTGGTCATAATCTACCTGCAAAACTTCATTGCTTCCTTTTCATTTGCAATAGAGTTGAAAATCGGACTAACAGAGATACGCTGGCATAAATAGAACATTAACACGAAAGACTTTCTGTTAGGATTCACATGTCAAACACCAAATTTCTATAATTTCTATGGTTGCTTATTTTCGAATATAGCTCTTGTTCCCAATCGAGTCTTTATTTCCAAAAGTTCATTCAAATGCCAGTTTAAATTATTTTTGCTCCAAATCTAAACACTCATCACTGACTTCAAGAAAATGTAGGCTGAATCCATTTTTCAGAGCAGTAAAATGTTGCAAAATTTATTTTGGGCAAATTTCAGAAATATTTTGTGATTCCCATCTGCGATAAGAGCCGATGACAAAATTTCAAACATTACAATGTTATTTACCTTGCCTTTTCATTCTAATTTCCCAGCTTGCGTTTGAACGTTTTCAAGGAATCGATGCACTTTATAATATTTGTATTCTTGTCTGCATCTGCACTATGATGCATTCATTTGTTCTAAAATGTCAACCAAATTGGCAAGATTTATGATCCATCATTCATTATTTGCTGCAATAACTGCGTTAGATCGACAGCCTCATGGTAATTCCTGCACAATAGCTACTATTGCAGAAAGCAGGCACTCACACCCTTTGCCACATTGCCGACAGGAGTCTCTTCAGCAGGAGCAATGCTACATTTCTATCGAGCCCGTGCCAAGGTCGCACTGAAATTATTGTTTTTTATGAAAGGAAATAAAAAATAACAAGCTATAAGAAATACTAAATGAATAATTTTAAAAACGGCTAAACACACGAGAAATCAAAACAGTGTAAAATTAATGTCTATTTACAATTTGCATTTCCTTCTGAACCTCGGGACCCTTGTTCTACGTTAATCTTAGACATGGCACATTATGAGACTGTGTACGTGTTGCAGGTTTGTTTACTGTTGGTCCTAGTGGCCTTAGCGGTGGCCGAGGAGGCAAAAACTGAGCCAAAGGCTCAGACACAGGAAAACCAGAAGCGAGAAGTTGAGTCTGGGCTCTACGGCGAAAGCGAGGGTAGCTATGGAGACGGCAGCAGCTACAGCGAGGGCAGCTATGGAGGTGGCAGCAGCTACAGCGAGGGCAGCTATGGAGGCGGTTTTGGGGGCGAACTTGGAGGTCACGGATATAGCGGCGGACTTGGAGGTCACGGATATAGCGGCGGGCTTGGAGGTCACGGATATAGCGGCGGGCTTGGAGGTCACGGATATAGCGGCGGTGGTGGCAGCGGACTAGGAAGCTACGAGGGTGGTCATGGAGGTAACCTTGGTGGAGGCGGCTATCAGGGCGGTCACGAGCACCATCAAGAGCACGTGAGGACTATAGTAATCACCAAGAAGGTGCCATATCCCGTTCCCAAGCCCTACCCCGTCACTGTTGAGAAGAAGGTGCCCTATGAAGTGAAGGTGCCCGTGCACGTCCCCGTGCCCAAGCCCTATCCCGTGGAGGTGCCGAAGCCATACCCCGTCGTCGTGGAGAAGAAGGTGCCCTACACTGTGGAGAAGAAGGTGCCTTACGAGGTCAAGGTACCCGTCAAGGTCCCATACCCCGTGCCACATCCCGTCCATATTCCTAAGCCTTACCCCGTTCACGTGCCCAAACCTGTACCTGTTCCTCACCCCGTCTACGTCGAGAAGAAGGTGCCCGTCTACGTCCATCATCACGAGGAGGGCGGTCATCACGGCGGCTTTGAAGGTGGTTTCGGGGGTGGTTATGGCGGCCATGGTGGTCAAGGGAGTCATGGGGGAGCCTCAAGCTATTCCAGCCTTAGCTTTGGCTCCGGGGACTCTCACGGCTACGGCGGTTCTCATGGACTTGATGCCTATTAGTCTGTAACTGTATCACCAATCATTGTGTGCTCATCATCTGTCATCATCTTGTATAAATATCATTCAATAAAGTGTTGACAACATTAACAATGTGTATAAATCTCCATTCTCTTATCCTTCTTCATTCAATGCAAACTCTTTACAGGAGAGGGCAGTTTTTTAAGTTTGACGATGAGAACGCATCCAGACAGCACACAGATCTTATTGCCGCTAAAGAGGAGTCTCGTGGTCAGCGCAACATATCAGGCAATCTTAATCTTCACTTTCCAAACCAAATCCTCCTCTCTTGAATCAAGTAGCTCCTTAGTTGTCCTCAAGAAGCTGCGCCCTTTTGGGCAAACGTCCTTGAGTAATATATATTATATGAATATATTGTTTAAAATGTTTCAATAATGTAATCTAAAGACAAAGACAGAGCTGTTTTAAAACATTCTGAGAAATATAATTCATAATGAAATCACAAACATTTTATAAATATTCCAGCAGCCTGGAAAACAAGAAACAACAAAGAAGAGAGATAAGATCTGGCAGAAATACCATTAATATAATACAAACATTTCAAAAGACATGCAAAGAGGATATAGGAAGAACATATGAGGTGTGCTTTTCCAAAACTTGCCTAATCGACTTTCAGTGGTTTTCGGGAAAATGGGAGAATTTTATATAAATTAAACTGTTTGATTTACATTATATTTGTTTTCTTTTTATCGTATCAATACTCCCTTTAGAATCCCCATTTAAAAGTTTAGTAATTTAAATCTCATCATATTTCCAACATTTGACATTATGATTTTGATAACGAAGTTCCGAAGCAAAACAATGGAACAGAGAGTTTTTAGAATATCACATAATGCAAAAGGGGTCTTTGAACATTAATTTTATTTATAAGTCTTATGTTTTTAAGTAAATCGTACTAGAGTGGCTCATCTAAGTGTTTGCTGATTTGTGCTACCTCCCAAAAATTTCAACATTTAATTTCCTAACCATTTCTCTTGCGTTTTATGCGTGAAAAAGCAATGTCTGTAGGGGACTTAGATCTAGCGCCTGATATTAATTTGCGATTATCATCTGTAGGAGACTTGGTTTGCAAACGCAGTGCCAATCAATGTCTAGGTAAGATTGAGAAGTATTTATGCACCATTTGAAAAGTATCGTCATGAAAGTTTGCCTTCAGTCTTATACAGACAGATTAATTGTTGTATTGCAAATTGAATGAAATATGATTTTAAAACATTTCATATTTTTATTAGACGATTAGATACTTATAATGAAACAGTATATTAGTGTGCTTTTGCACACACTCTCCAGTATCAGTCATTTCGCCAGTAGTCAGCTGTTACTGAGGGGCAGGCGATTGAAGTTTTCTGTGAATTCCTGAAGTAGTTCCTTCATATCCTTTTGTGTCAATTGAAAGTAAGAAAAATTAACATTATACAAATATAACATTCTAAGCCCCCTCCTTTTAATTTTGCAACCACTGGAAGAGAAAATCGAAATTAAAAAGGGGTAGATCACTCTAAGTATAAGGTTCCATAATGAATACAGTTTTTAAATTGAGCGCCTCTGTCGGTTTTTTAGATTGCCGCACTTGAAATTTAACATACTAACATTTGTTTGTATTAGCATTAAAGATTTTTTTTTGTATTGTTAACAGCAAATGGCGAAACACGAAGGATCAACGCGTCCAGATTCTGAAAGTGCATTTTAAGTACGTTGATTGTTGTGCAGGGATCGTTCGAAGACTTCGTGTAATTTTTGGTAGACGAATAGCGCCTAACGTGTTAACAGTGCGGAGACTGGTAAGGAAATTTGAAGATACAGGAACTTCGCTCTAAAGTCGTTAAAAAATCTGCCAACAGAGTGAAGGTATGCCAACGAAGCCATGGAGGACATTTGCCTGATGTTTTGTTTCATGTTTGATGGCAAGGTTTGTGCTTCATATTGACTTAATAATATTAGTGCTTTTCAAAAATTATATTTTAATATTAAAACAAAAATTGCGTCCATTATGGGACACCGTACATTAAACTGAGTCAAACTACAATATCAAAACATAGAAAGTAGGACAGACTTCATCCTGCAGATTCCAGACTTTTAATAAAAAGGGCACGGACAAATTTACTTTCATTAAAACCAAAAGAATGGCATGTTTGTTGAAATAGTTCCATTACTACCATATTTGTCTATTTCTGTAGTGTATGTTCAGCCTGGATAAGGCCAATTTTCGAAAGTTAGTTACATTTACAATGAAAACTATTATTCATTAGATGAATTTTGATTTCTAAAGACAATTTCGCATAATCTTAGGAAAGTGGAAAGGATTTAATAAGGCGGTTTGAGAAATGACAACGTTTTTAAACAACGATTTTATAGAAAAAAAACGAGTTTTTTTTTAAATACGCAGATTACACCTGCAGTTCCAACAAACACTGTTAAGTACTTCCGCTTTTAGGAGAAGGAACTACTTCCGCTTTATCGTGTAACTCCTGATATACATTTCATACTCAGAGAAAGTTTCTGTTGGCCATTCGTGTTTTAGGTGTAAAGTCAAGAGCCGCTGATTGCAGTGCATCATTATTTTAGAATAATATGCTGTAAATACACTATTATATATAATCATTTGTGACGACAGAAACTAGTTTAACTCCAAGGCCGAGCGACTTACAAACGACTGACCCATCACCCAATTATTTTCATAATAGCATGCGATCCTAGTGCAACTCATAAAGTAACAGTTAACTTCATATTTTAACTTTACCGCCTGAACCATCCCACTTAGTATAGGAAAGTGAGAAGATTCACGTTTGTGGGGCACAGAACAATTCAGATTTTGCATTATACACTTAGTGTGAATTGTTTAAAATGATAACTTTACAGAATATAAATAATTACACAAACATTCTGGGACAAACTTTTGGGGAGACTTGCTCACATCAAAACAAGAAAAAAATATAAAACTCCGTAAAAGTCAAATGATAGAAAAGGTGCGGAACTTAGCAAAATATTGCAAAAAGTTGCTTAACAGCGTTGCAGTAAGCAAGATAAAATGAACCGAATACGTTCAGAGTTAGTGACACATTCACCAACACGCAAAAGCGCGTGGACTTTTATAACTGAAATTTGGCCAAGAGGAAGAAAATGGCGGCGTAATGTGAAGTGGATTGTTGTCAATAGCAAAAATTGCACTAGATAGCAGCGCTCAGAAGGAGGGTCAAGGAGTAAAGCTGAATTAAGCCAAATTTAAGCAAACATCTAATCTAGGGTTAATTTTTAAGATTGTAATCGCACGTTTGCACCATAACAATCTTAAAATGTAACTCCTTGGCTATATTTAAGTTAAGGGTACTATTTGTACAAGGGATATTCAATAAAAACTATCTTTTTTGACAAAATACCTTTACTTAGGCCCATAATATTGATTTAAGTAGTCTCTGTTGCATGCAATGTATTTCTGACAGGACAGCCTTCAAAGACATGCTGAAAATCGTTTTTTGACAGATCGTTTCTCTGCAGTTCAGCACTGGTTCTGATGATGGAAAACACCTCCCACGAAGGTGTTTCTTCAATTCGGTTAAAAGGAAAAAGTCACACGGGGCTAAATCTGGATTCTTGGTAGGATGTTGGACATACTTCACGTTTATTTTTGTGAAATATTCAGCAGTAACACTGTATTAGCTTGTTGCACAGAAATATGGCCTTGCAGAGGTTTCATGGTGTCTCTGTAGTTAACATTTGTGTGTGCAAATACGACATGGTGGTAAAACATTCCATGAATATCCAAAAATGAGATGACCATAACTTTCCCAGCATAAACCTTTTTTTTGGGGGGGGGGGATGGCCACATAGAGCTGCTGTTTGCTCTCAAGATCAAAATGATGTTTCTTCAGCAGTGATTACCCTTGAAAAAAAAATTTAACATCATCTTGTTTTGGAACACACCAAGCACAAACGCTTTCACGTGCAACTTTTCAGTTACCAATGTGTACAGGCAGAGAACAAATTGTTCTTAATGTTATTAGAAGGTACTCTCTCATAATGACAGCAGCTGTGTTAATGTGTTCTTCCTTTAGAGCACAAACACTGGACCTCCGGGTAGATCTTCCTTTGAAATGGATAGCCTCTCTTTATACATTTGAAGCCATCTTCAAGCTGTGCTATAGGGAACAAAAGCTCTCCACAGGTCTCCTGTAACATTGTATAAGCCTCAGCTGAAAAGCTATTAAGACGAAAGCAGAATTTCAGAGCAGTATATTGTTCATCGCGCGTCACTCCATTCTGCTGTAAGCGGAACTGAACATGTCTCAACTTGCACACCTCTTAAAGGTGGGAACTGGAAGTGACAACAATGAAACTAGTACCTTGTGTACATTACGCATTAAGCTAACAAAATATTGTACAGGTAATTTTAGTACCATATAAAATTGTGCTAATATTCATATTTTGAAAAAAAATATCTCATTAAAGTCATCGTGATGTAATTTAATATTGATTCGTCATATTGTGCATAACAACAATTAAAATGCTATCAAGGTGAATCACCCTGTATATGCCGTTCAACTTCGTGGTGGTTTTAAAACCGATCTGCTTCCGCTAGTTATTTGATTACTTTTAACCAAGGGGTTGGAACGGATCCTCTTATGCTGTCCGTCTTGCAACGAAAGTGCGAAGTCTGCGGTGTGTTGTGTATTAGCTGAACATGTTACGTTGTCAGACAGCACCACTATTACATAAATCTGCCTCGCCTCAGTAGGCAGTTACCGGTTTAATGATTCACGCGTACAGATAACTAACGAGAACGTGCACGGTTAAACAATTTTTTATTGATGCCAATCAGAGGTTCACAACTGTCGAACGCTATCTGAAATTTATTGCTCTGTTATTGTAGCGATGTGAGCCGGGGAAATGTTCCATTTTAGTGCAGCGGGTAAATCATCTAAAACCTGCAACACAAACATTTCTGAAAAGGGAGGTGTTATTGATATGCTATTTTCATAGAATTGAAATTTAGACAGGGCTCATAATTTCAGCCCATATACAATTATTATAATTATCAGAATATGTATTTCTTCAAAAAAAAAAAAAAGGAATTTTTTTTTTCAAATGGAACAATTCTTGTTGATATCAACAAAATAAAACTGGAGAAAATTTGAATACCAATGGTGTTTTTTCACGATTGTAGTGCAAGCTGTTTACGAGCAATCGTAATATGAAAGATTTTAATGTCTACAATTGTCCTCCACTTAATTGCTTAGTTGTGATGTTTGGGTATTAGTTTAAATCTTGTTTCGCTTACAATGATTTCTTTATGATAGTGCTTGAAGCAGGACGTGATGGAAGACGGTATTTACTAATGCTGAAAAATTCGACATGGAGAATGTAGAAAAAAGGTTGTTCTTTCTTGTAATGTGTACGGTGAAAAATATCCCAATAGACGTACTACAGCTTGTCTTAACCGATTGTTTGTTGGATTGAACGAAGGGGCGCTGGCCTACCCATTCACCAGATTTGATCCCTTTAGACATTTCTCTGTGAGGGAAGCTAAAAGACACTGTCTAAAAGGACATACCGACTACACAAGAAGATATGAAAGCACGTATTACAGCAGTCTGTTCTGAAACTTCTGCTGAAATGTTACAACATGTGCAGCAATCTTTACATGACAGACTGGAAGCTTGATATTGCAGCCGGTGGTCATTATTTTGAACACAATTTGTGAAGATTAACTTTCTCTTTCTTCTTCAGAATTCACATAACTTGTTTATTCACTTTTGTATTTCTTAAGAGAGCGCTGGCACATGGTACAGTAAAAACACGTAAGTACAAAATGTAACATGTATTTTCTTGGAAATTCAGATGGGGAGGGGAAACCTCACACACGCTAAATAGAGACCGCCACGGGTGACCCCCAAGGGGCCCCAATCTCCGCATACCTGTATGGCACATTTACAAGCGACTTTCCACAAACACCCACAAGCAAAGTGCTCATGTATGCCGACGACACGGTGATATACACACACCACAAACACTTACAATATGGAATACGTACCCTACTGAGAGACACAGACACATTCACCACATGGCTAGATACATGGAAAATACACATCAATCCTGGGAAATGCATCCCAGTGATTTTCACACATAAACGAAAAATCTCAGATATAAACATCACAATACACACAGAAATATTGCCGTTTCGTCGTCATACACGGCACCTAGGAGTCATATTAGACTCCAAACTAAATGTCAATAAACACACCACAAATACCGCCAATGGTACCCGGAAACGCCTAAAAATTTGTGCCCCCATTTTTTGCAGTAAGTCAGTTACAGAAAAATCAAAAATCATTCTATACAAAGCATTTATCTTAAGTTATTTGACCTACGCTAGTGCAGCATGGGCGCACGCATCAAGAACAGCAATGGCGCCCCTACAAACCATACAAAACATCTGCCTCAGAAAACTACATCACATTCCAATTCTCACCACCAACGTTACCATACATCGGGAGACAGGAATCAAGCCTGTAGCTGATTTTATCACCGATAAAATGCACAAGCTCTGGGCAACAATTCGGGTCCACCCGAGTATGGTAATTCGGAATATTGGCACAGGCTCTCCTCAACACAGAAAGTACATGTACAGAAAGTACAGAAAGTACAAAAGGATAAAAATGCAACTGTATGTATATATGTAAATATCCACCCCCGTCACCAATGTAAATAAACATATCCCCTCCCTTCCCCCTCCTTTCCATCCCTTGTAAATACACCCTAGGCTAGTGTAGGTTAAGTATTAATAAATGTACGAAATAAGTACATACTTAAGTCAACCCAAAAAAGTCAACAATCAATAAATGTACACGATAAGTACATTATGCACTTAATCCTTTACAAGTACAAATTATAGTACTCGGGAACACACCCCAGAATCTCCAACATAAAGCTGTTTCTCCTACTCTTGAGAATGAGTAGTGCATGGGTTTTATGCACAAATATTAACTATAAGATTACTTAACAATTGTAAAAACATGTAAATTTTTTCCTGAACGCCCCCCCCCCCATGTAAGGCCACAGGATATTTTTATCAATAAACAACCTTGAATCTTGACTGAGGTCGTTAAGGCGCGGAACGGGAGATCTAGGGTTCGAATCCCGCCAGGACTGTCCTCCCTGACTAAGGTTTTTTCCAGGTTTTCCTCAGTCCTCATAAATGGCAAATGCCGGGGAAGTACCCTAAAATTAGGCCTGTAACGTTTTCTTCCTTTAAAAACAAATTCTTTCCCAATTTATCATTTCATCTCGTGTATCATCAGTGTCAACGCCTGTGATGCTACAGTAAAAACAGTCGTCAAACATCATTAAAAAAAATGTTTTTTTTTTTTCTGGAAAGGTTTAACTACGTTCATGTGCAAAATATCTCTTTGCGTCTCTTCTTGTACTGTTTCTTTGTATGTCTACAAGACGTAATTATTAAAAATGTTGCTGTTAAAATCTCAAGTACCTTCCAAAGAAAAACGAGTTATTGGTTTTGAAATAAAATTCCTCGCTTCCATAGAGGGTATGAATGGCGAGTAAGACGGATGTGCGTATCATGTTCAGGTACACTGGGCCAGTTACAGTTCCTTGAAAAAAGAATGGTCCAATTAGACTCCTAGATGACAATCCGCACCAAACAATAATTCCAGATAAATGAACAGCCTTTTTCAAAATAACATTGGATTGTTTGCACCTAGTACACACGGTTATGCCGGTTAATAGTCCGTTCAACTTAAATTGTGCCTCATCGGACCAAACAACTTTATCTACGAAGGCCTCATCCTCTTGCACCATATTCCGAAACCATTCATAGTATTGCATTCTCCGATCCGGGCCATCTTCATTTAATGCATGCAAAAGTCTCGGAATGAAAACTCTCAACTTTGCTGTTTTAATAATACGACGTACGCTGGTTCTGCTAATCTCAGTCTCATGTGCACATCGCTTTGTAGATTTCTGCGGTGAGTGCTCAAAACGTTCCAAAACCATAGTCGAGGACGCGGGGCTTGTTGTTGTGCGAGGTTTACCAGATCTGCGCTTGTGAACATCGCATACGGTACCAGTCTGAAATGCGTGCAATTGTTACTCGCGTTGGCGGTTCTGTTCTGTACTCACGTCTCCATTCCCTTTGAACTTCAACAACACTAGGTTTTTTAATACCACTTCAAAATTGCTTTCCGCTGTTCAAACGATGTTGGCTCCATTTTGTGTGTCTTATCTGTTTACAGAACATCATACGATAATCTTGGTTTCACTTGTTCATTGTTGATTTACCTGTCACGTAGCAACGCTATCATAATGTGAGTCACATCTGTTTACAGAACATCATAAATACTACACATTACTGTTGTTTTTCGGTGCAATTTTGTAATATATTAAATAAGATATGTACGTGAAAGTGTGTATACATTTTTGGCACCCTCGGTATACATACGAGTATATAATAGGCTGTCTATCTTGATATCTTTAGCACAGACTTAACGAGTTTAAAAATTAATAGTTGGTCAAACCGTTGCTCTGCATACTACGATAAAAATGTTAAAATATGAAAAAAATTCTATCCATAATAAATTATGTTACATGTTCATGTCTAGTTCTTATGTAATCCCCCCCCCCCATTCCTATCCTCTTCTCCCTGTATACGCTGAAAGGTTTTATTACCTATGTCTTGTTCCTGTTGGTTGGAAATGGCCAGTGAGTTTTCGAGAATAATGTGAGTTAATTTTTCTACTTTGATCAATTTTCTTCCTAACTCCACTAGCATAGATTCTTCGGTATCAAACGATTAACATGCGTTTAGTAATTTATTCTTCATTGGTCGAGCTTAAGATCTCTCCGTTAACCCGAACCAGTAAATTTGGTATTATGGAGATGGTTAAGATTTATTCATTGTGTCGTTTTGATTTATTGTAATAAGAACTTGTGTGTAACATTTTACATGCTGCTCTCAATTGGATAACACTAGAGCTCTTTTAAAAGTCTTTAAATTGAGATTTTGTGAAGTGTATTTGCCGGATAATTGATTTTATGTGTTAAATTGTAATTTTACATGAGGTGCTCGGTTAAATTTTCAAATTTTAACTGGTGTTGCTGAGTACATTATTGTGTATGAGCCAATGTTAAGCTCATTTGCGAATGTTAATCAAGTTTTACTTTATGTTCAATAAACATCAATATTTATAATTATCTTATTATTCCGTATTCCAAATTTACCTTTCTCCAGCCACATCCTGAGAGTTTTCCATCTAACATATTTCCTAATTCAATTCTTGTTAGGTATCAGTGGTAGGGTATCGAATCGAACATTATAAAGAATTGGCATTCAGCAGCAGTAGTATAAGATGAATATTTTTCTTTTAGTAGACAGGTAGTGACAGTAAAAGAAAATATGAATAACGTTTACAGAACTACAATCGTCAGTACATTTTTTAACACATTCATGTTTAACAGTTTCTTAATTTTTGTCATATTGCTTTTGAAATATCAAGGTGGAAATTTTAAGTCATGCATTCCACAACAGCATTAAGTCTCTTTGACATTGAGTATGTGTTATATATTTGTGTATTGTTGCAATCGTTTAACTGGGCTCTGTCATTTTATATTTGAAACAATAAAGCTTCCAGTATTTTATGTTACTGACATATTCAGTTTAATAAGCACACAAGTCAATAACTGGAAATCAGGCAGGTAACACAAATTTAAAAAGAAATAATTGTTAAGTATTTCACTAATCTAACTAGTGATAGATATGAATACATTCGCCATGTGTGCCAAGCAAAAAAGGTGTTCGTACATGCATATGGTATGGTTGCTCAAACAGAGCTAAGTAAACAGCTTGTCGTATGACAGCTGATCAATAGATAGACATAATCTAAAACTCGTTCAAAAAACTACTGTAGTTAAAGTGGAACATAATTTTAAAGCAGTTTTTTCTAAAATAATAAACCCCTTCTAGATGTTAAAAAAATGGAAAGTGACATCTTACAAAATAAGTGTATATCATAACATCCAGTAAGACTTCAAGTGAATTAGATACAGAAATATTCATAATCAAAGGGAAAGCTAAATTTGGTGAAACTAACCTGGAGATAAATTCTGCTGCAATCTACTAAAGACAGAGACATTACAAAATATTTGTTCTCGATTTTACATTATTTTCAAGCCCATTATGGTAAATATCATAATTCGAATGCTGAGGATTAAGGAAGCGAAGTGTGAGATTCTGAGTAAACAAGTTGTGCAGTCTACATTTTATTGTTTCTTATACGATATTATTGAGAAAATAAAGACTGGTTTATACCAAGCAGTCCCTTATTCTATTCTCAAACGCTTGCGTAGAGACCACCTAATCAAACAACTTCATGCCCAAACCATCCAACACTACGAGGAACTAAGCCCCAGCACTTCAACTCATCATTCCAATTCCTCTCCTCACGTTCCAACCGGTTAGAACCCCAGGCCTCACACTCCAGTTCATCCTTTAGCATTTTACAGCACTTCCAGGAACTCAAGACTTGATTAGAGACAGCACTCAAGAAAAGTTCCACTTCTAGCGACAGAAGTAACATCACTAGACCAACTCCGAGCATAACTCACCACCACATTCGGGCACTATCAACAACGCACCATGGACGTCAACCTGTTTATGCAGCAGCAAGAAGGTTATTACAAAACTCGATTCTGCCAACTCCACAAGTTCAATCGACGATTAAATAAAATATATGCCCCTTCCAATGAACTTCCCGGTGCCACTCAGGTTTTGGTCATGTGTGGCATCGGGAAAACCCCTACAGTTGCTCACGGCAATCCGTCTATAACAACTTACACTAACGAGGGTGCTACCTCGCTTCCCCCTTCCTAAACTTACCATCAGTGCTCTTACCTACGACTTTCTCCCACTATTCCTTTACTTGTTAAACAAATAAATTAATAAATAAATCTGAAACACTGTTGTACATCAAGTGAACATATTCTTCTTTCAAATCTAAATATAATATCTGAAATCAAAATTAGGGATTAATCATTCAAAACCCAGCATTTTCAGGAAAAATGTTTGTGGTCGTTATTATGTAAATATATGGCGACATTTGTAATGAAACAAAGTTTTATTATAAAAATATCAGATTTTCAGCTTGCCATTTTCAAGAGAGGTTTACTTTGTATCGATTTTCTCAAAATGTATTTATCTGCATTTGTGTGGTTGTGCAAGTCATGTCTTCATTTACCTCATTGGTTTATTCGCGGAAATATGCCGAATAAACACTTTAAGGAGATGTGAGGTACAACTAGGCGATGTGACTTGCTAGATCTGGGTTAACGCGAGCGATTGTGCACAAGAGGCGATCTAATTAAATCGGATGCCATTGAAGGAAAACTACTCGGATGCATTTCTTGAGCAATCGCATGCGGAGAGCGTGATGTATGAACGGAATACCAGAAAAGGCGACTTTGTGACTTCACTATATAAAGCGAAAAGTTTACAGCTTAAGATCATTCACAACTTGTTCGTATCCCGGCGATAGCAACATGAGATTCCTTGTAAGTATTCACATAGACCTAACCTGTAACAAGTACTGCAGGGTTGTGTGCCTGACACGCTTGGACAAATAGCTATACCGGCTTTACTCTTTATTTTACTGTGTGCCATGCATCTCCTTTACTATTACTACAGTGTTAAATTTTTGCTTACGTTAATTTTAATATAGTTTCATATCTTCTTGCATTATTTATTATTTCTCAAGTAGTTGTACGAATTAAGTGGAAAGTACAAAATAAGAGATGAAGGAAAATGTTTTACGCCTATTCGGAAAGTTACACAATTAAACTAAAACAGCTCTGAAATGTGTATCTTAATTATTAAGCAGTGAGTTGTGCATTGTTATAATGCGCTGTATCCATGATAATTAAATGCTAATTATTATTGTTCTTTAAAAATAAATTATGACCAATTAGTGAGACAAATATTACGACAGTATATACAGTAGGAACAGATTGGATATTTCGCGGGATCGAATCCTGAGTGCGCAAGTCACGAAATTGGGTATTCTACTTCAGATGTCTCTGTATAAATAAGGGTAGGTTTAATTGAATACAAAATGATAACATTTATTAATAACGTTTTAACGAATTAAACAGTTATCAGGTATGTGTATGCCATCGAAATCCTATTAATAATTATTGCAAGATGTAAGCATTCTGAAATATTTATTGTTCACGCTAAAGTTTTAAGTCACAGGGTTGGTGGCGGTTTGCAAATATGTTGGCACTACTTGCTCCTGTGAATTAAAGCCCGCGCATAAGTTTTCTGGCTACAAGGGTTATAACTATAATGTAAAATTTAATGCTGAATCGAACTTCTGTGAATAATTTGGACCGCAAAAATACCAAGATCATGCTCTTTCACTAATGGAAAATCTTAAAAACGCTCGTGTCCCACTGAATAATAATTAACTGTGATACCTAAATTCCAATACAACAACGCGCTAGGATTTCATTATTATTATTATTATTATTATTATTATTATTATTATGTTAGGCTATTCTTAGGTGGTAAAATCAAGAAAAATGAATACACAAATTTTAATAACTAATTTTATTTAGTAATGTTTACAGAACACCACTCTCATCTCTTTATTTCGATAATCGGATAATAAGTATCATACGGTAAAGTTGCTGTAAAACCCGCAAAATACAATAAAGAGTTTTCACAAATCAGCCATTTCCGTTAATTATGAAACTAAGCTATGAAGCTAGCTCCTTAACCTAACATTTTTGTATTCCGGTAAAATTCAGAAACGTTACACTTTTTCAGCTAAACGAAAGTAGGGATTTAGCAGAAAACATAAAGTAACAACAACAATAATAATAGTAATAATAATAACAATAACAACAACAATATCAAAAACGTTACTCAAAAGCCACCAGTAAACAAGCCAATCCGAAGCAGAGCGCAAAAATACATTTATCCATGCATCTTTTCCAATGACGTACCATTCATTACATTCAACGCATGATATTACGTGTACCAGTATGCAAATTTTTGAGGAAAATACGCGATTTTATGGCACAAGAAATAAAATAAGCATTTCTCTACCTTCATTACAATATTGGTGATTTATGTAGATATTTCCTTTATGCAGCATTCAGAATTACATATTTATTGGAGAAAAAAAACTGTTCAATCTATTAGTATTCAACGGATTTTTCTATAAACCGTCTTAAAATTAATTAAAGTATAGTGAATTAATGTATAAACACTTCGACAAACATGTATCCCTTATACTAGTACTCCAGTACTCAGACTTACAATCAATTAGAGCTATTAACTTTACAAATATATCTAACTTCTGACTCAATGTTTGTTTCAGTGCGAAGGTTGGGTTTGTTTAGCTAAACATAGTTCTTTAATGTTTGGTTTCAATTGACCTAATTTTAGTCTTAAATCTGGATCAACATTCAACTTATATCTGTACTTGTTTATGATATTAATTACAGAGGAAAATCCACATTTACAAAGGTAACATTGCGTTGCTAGGACATTGTTTATCGTTTGTATCCTGCCATTCGTTATTTGGAACGTTGTGCTTGCAAATACGCCTTGAATTTTGCGGATTTAAAGAAAGTTTGGGCTATTTATGAGCTAAAGAAGATGCAGTGTCAAGTGCAAGAAAACAAACACTTTATATATATTGAGTCAACAGAGGGGCAAAGGCAGCGGAGGTGGCTTCAACATTTATGCCATTTATGGGGAGAATACCATTGGAGAAAACACGGCAAGAAAATTATTCTGCCTTTTCAAAGTGACGTGAGCTAAGAAGGACCATCAGGCTTTGACGAAGGCCTTCTGAACTATTTAATCCATAATTATACAGAATTAAAAGATATGATGAACTGTGACCATTGTGTGACATTTGCATTCCATGGGCAAGATTCAAAAATCCGATATGGGTGGGTACCACACGCTTTAAGTGAAAACAAAAAGCAGCAAATAGCTATTTGTGCACCTGTGCGTGCTCCTGAACAACATGGACCTTCCTGTTCAAGATTAGCGTTCGTAGAGAGTCATAGATAATGGAGGAGAATATATTTCTGATTAGTTTCTGTATTCTACTCGTCTCAAATAAAAACTTTTATCACAGTCCCCTCCCCAAAACGCTACAAAATTATGCGTCAACCTCATATTTTCAAAAGTGACATTACTATTTAACAGTTTGAAAATAGTATGTAGTACACACTAGGCCCAAGTTAATGCGCGTGGTTAATATAAATAGAAACATTGTCAAACCGGACCTAATTTCATCCACTTAATAACAATTTAATAAGAACTAGTCAAATTCATAAAACGAAGCCCCGAAAATTGAAGTATGAGTTCTTATTCCGCAGCAGTTACAAGCCTCCTCTGATTGGATTCCTACATAGGACTTGTCTGCAGCACGTTAACGTTGCTCTTGCGTATTCTCAGTGCACAATGCTCCAGAAGACCGCAGTGGTTAATAACATGTAAAAATACATTATCGTTTTATAAATGACAAAATATTTCAACAAATTGCAGGAAAAGTAAATATGGAGTTCCTCGAGAATTAATATTATTTCTGCTTCTTCCAATTTATATTATCTTTACATATCTATTAGAAGTACATATAGCTAATACTATTGACAACAGCAATAAATTACTTGGTCATACTTCAAAACTGAATTGTGTTGAGCTTTTTGTACCTGTTGTTTAAAGAAAATACAATTCGATAAAATAAAACTTATTCATTTCCCCTTTCACACCTCATTAGATTCGCACTTATGGATAGAAAATGTTATAACAGACATTGAATACTTGTTCTTCACGTAACTACATGGAAAGCTAATAAAGCGACATTAAACTTAAATTTAGTTCTGCATGTGTTATGAAATTGACTCATAACTTCATAAGTAAAGATGAAATAAAAATAAAATAAGGGCTTATATACTGGTAAAACTTGATAAGCGTGAAGAGCATGCTTATATATATATTAAGTATTCCACAAAGACAAGACGTTCTATAGTAACACTACATAAATTGAAATCCATGCCGTGTTTCCATGGGATTGCTAATTATAAATAGCCTAGATACATTATCCATTTACAGTGAAGATTTTAACTCCTTTTCAAATAACTTGTAAAATTCTGTTACTGTGTTTAATATAGAGTCTTCATTCTGCTACGCAATTGAAATTTGATTTAGCAGACGTTAAGCGTATTTTGTTTCAACCCCTCCACGGGGTTCATTTCTAGTACAGCAGCAACATGGATGATTATGATGCAGCTGATTGGCTTTATACGCACTGTCGACAGACATATTTACTTGCTGCTCTAATAGACTTTTGATGACAAGTTTCTAGTCCACACCTTATATCATCAATCTTTTCTTCCATTTAAATGTTTATTTCCGCATTTTGTCAATGAAATGCCTTAGATTTGTTCACCAATCCAACAATTACACTATCCGATGGAGATATTACTACGAAAAATTTAGCATGAAATTCTCTTCTACAGTACTTGTACGATTTCATTTGCACATAATCATAAATCATAATAAAAACAAAATTTGAATAAATAAATAAATATTCTTTGTTCCTGCGTATATATCACTCTCGACACGTTGGTCCTGGTGGCGTACTGGTAACCATACTTGCCTCTTAAACCCATAGATCGCGGGTTCTAACCCGGCAAGGATCAATGGATTTTTTTTCGGGGCGTAAAAATCCTAAGTAATTGCTTCCTTCGGAAGGGAAGAAAATCCGTGGGTCCCGTGTCGTACATTTACAGCCTGATAAAGAACCTCAAGCCTGAAAAAAGAGGCCTCTAAGCAAAATTAATTGGTCGTTTCACATCCTGAATTGAATGGGACGCTGATGACCTGAGATGTAAAAAGGGTCCGTAAATAAAAGAAATCAATCAATCAAATTCTCGACATATTTTATAAAATACTAATAGGTGCTAGAAAGTTTAATACGCAATTCATACAAAAAAAAAAAAAAAAAAAAAAACAATAAACCGGATTGCGTAATAAACACGATTGAGAAAGATCAATTGTATGCGTCAGTGGATTGAGGGCACGGTTAGTGCACACATATGCTCATAGCAATATTTGTAATTATACAATATATAGTCTAAATATTGCTATATAATTTGATGAATTATATATGTTTACACAAATAGGACGAATAACAATAGGTATTTTTTTAATGGTGTTTAACGCTCTTGTTTACTACTGAGGCACCACAGGCGGCGAACACTGATGATACACG